>JACJUM010000875.1:11467944-11479583 GCA_020976665.1 Heortia vitessoides | reverse complement strand
TTATTCTTATTTATCTATCTTAAATCACAATAATCTAATACAATTAATAACCTCTCAACTGACCATTGACCTCAGACTTTAGCGCTTGTCAGTTGTCAATGTCATTCAATGTCGTTCAAAAATTAAAGAAATATTATTTCTTTACATCCACTTCAAAATGAATTGTTTGTATGATTTACTTTAGCTGCATGATGCAAGCTTATTTATTTTACATAATATTGCATCATCACTGGATTAGACTTTCAGTTTTTCTTACACTTACATCTTGCATGTATGTAGCCGAATACAAGAAAGTTGGAAAAATGTACGTTGCCCTCCAAAGATCCTGGAATTAAATTTGGAATACATGTATAATGTATGTATATTCTTATATGTATATAGTCTATATTGTTAATCGTGTTAGGTTATCATGTAATTATCATATCACGAACTATTCTTTATTATTAGTAAGGATAAAATATTATTTGCTTCCGTACCAAGAGTCCATAGGGGCCACTGAGGTACTCTTACTTACCAATACCGATAAATGGCGGTAAATCTATCTGATACAGTGTATTTCAAATGTAACTCGAAGATATGCACCAGTATACTCACCACGAAGTTTTCACCTTGTCCACCCATCGTGATAATTATAACAATAATAATAAATACATTCACATAACATCACATATAATTGACCTGACTCCGAGATAAGTCTCTTAAAGAACTTATATTACAGATATCAGATAACAGAGAAATCACGATTTTAATACTTAAATTCACTTACACTATACATACAACATCTAGACACAGAACAAACGTAAATATCATTATATCATGTCATGGATGGGAATCGAATCCATGACCTTTGGCAGATAGGATCACTACTATTTGCGCCACAGGACCTATCATTTATGGGCAATAGTAGTTAATATTGGCGGAAGTTCTGTGGACGATATGACATATGTATAGACTTGAATGTTGATATAGATCATATAATGTTTGTTGAGAATTTTTACGTCAAGAACTAGTAGCAATCTTGAATGATCTTAAAGTAACTATCACAAAGAAGACAGCTACCTTGTTCACAAATCATTTTCAATCTTATGAAATTTCGCACCAGATATTATTATATAATACCAAGCGGACGAAGCCGCTGAACTACTTGTATATAAACAAAATTAGTTCAGGATAGTTAGTTGGAGTAGATTTCTTCGCATTGCCGTCTGCAATTGTTTCTAACTCTCACTCGTTTCTAGTGAAATTCAGCAGTGTGCGGTTATAGTGGCTGTGAATTTTCTAGGTAATGTGTCCGTAATATTTATACATTGAAACAAGAATTTAGAGGCTGCGGTATCTCATGGCTTGTTACTTTAGTAATACATATAAAAAAATACAATGACAGTCCCAATGGCATATTCAGCAGTGCCCCCATCCTAAACACCAAAAGGTCGAACCCACGCTCGTTGCCCACCCAGGACAAATATTTACGTTATATTAATTTGAATTTGTTCCGTGTCTGGGTGTTATTTAAGTATAATATTTGTGATTCCACTGCTGTTTGATTTTCGTAAAAATAAATGCATTATACTATTTATCTCAGAGTCAGGTCGATGTGTGAGATGTCTTGTGATTCTTTTATATATTATTATGATAGAGTTGTTGCACGTATTTATTTGTTAATCGTACAGTGAAGATTTCGCCGATGCGTGTGACATTTTAATCCTATTGTGCCCGGCTTATATTTTTATGCTGTGACTTAATTTATGAGTTTTGGTCTTGACGTTTCGGGAAATACGCTCTCGCACGCGGAATATAAATGAGGCGTGCGTATTTTCATTTCGGAAAAGAAATCGCAGCGGTGTGTTTCTACAGTTCATCATTATTTTACACATGTGGCATCGCGTCACATTAGAATGAGTTGAATGTGCTGCTATTCCTCACACTATATTGTTTAAACTACACATGTTACTACCAGAGTGGTCTTAATCCATTTTGGCGGTACCGAGTTTATAGTGCACAAACTAATAAATTAAATAAAGAAATATATATAAATTCACACAACATCTCATACATCTTCAAGGTAAGAACTCACGTTGCGGACATCAGACAACAGAGGAATCACATATATAATACCTTGATACATATTTTTATCACCCAGACACAGGACAAACATAAATATCATAATATTAATATTTGTCTTGGGTGGAGATCAAACCCACGACCCATGGCGCATAAGATAGGATCATTATCATTCGTGCCACTGGGCCAGTCAATCGTAAGTAAAATTAGGCCAGTATGGCACATACATTTTTTCCACTGATTGATTATAAGTGGAGAAGAAGTAAAAGTATTATTAAAATAAATAAAAATAAATGTTACTAAGTTCAAAAATTGAGCTAGTTATTTCGAATTTTCTCTAGCACACGGAAAATTTTAATAAAGAAAAACATGATTTGATATTTAAAATTAATATTTCTATGTGTGATGATTCTTCTGATTTTCTACATTTTACTTCCGTCCAACAAAACAACATTTTTCTTTCTGTCAAAAAGTTGAGATAAATTGTCAACGTTAATCTAAACAAAACAAATGAAAACTCTCAATGTAATGAGATCAAAGTCCAGGGTAAAGTTGAATTTGAATTCTGTAGTTTAAACTAGTTTTTATTTATCTTGAAAAAAATACATTTCAAAATAGTCAAACTGTACAATAATATGTAATTCAACGTTCCCGCCAATTTGAACTAAATTAAAATTACATATTAAAATAAGCATATTAATAATATAGCCAAATTAAGGTATGAAATAAGAATAATAAGTAATTTAGAATGAAAACTTTATTCATTTTGATACATCGTCATTTACTCGGCTTGACCCACTGACATTACGCTGAGATGTTGCATTTCTATGTTTATTATACCGCCTGTATCGCGGGGATTTTCCGAGGAATAGTTTGATTTGTTGCCTTCAGCTGTTAGTTAGTTCAGTATTTACATCATACCACCCTTGGCTGTCGTACCATCCCCACCACCTCGATGGATGGCGATCACCCTCTGTGTGATTCGGCGCCATTTTCGCCCTCGCACTGGTTTTCTATGGAATGATCTCCCTATGTCAGTATTCCCAGACAGTTACGACTTAGGGACCTTCAAGAGCGAAATCTATTCTCTTCTCAAAGGTCGGCAATGCGCTGTGATTCCTTTGGTGTTGCAAGTGTCCATGAGCGACGCTGATAACTTCCTACCAGGTAACTCAATGAATCGTTTGTCCCCATATAAGATTTAAAAAAATCTTTAAAATACTAAAAAGAACCGTGATAATAGTTTAATTTGTAATCTTTAAATACAATAAATGAATTACATCTGTCCCTTTACTCAACAGGTTTTTGTTACTACAAAGTTAAATGAGTAAGGTATCTTGAATAATTCTCATTGTAATATATTATTACAATATCATTATATATCTTAATACTAACATCTTAAATATGATAATACCCTACCCGAACGCCGTATTGCATTACTTGAAAATCGATATACCCTAAAGTGTCCTATGAGCATCGTTATGACGTCACGGAATATAATTACGAGTGTCCCAGTAAAGGTTCTTGAGTTACAATGTGATTATCTATGGAGGGTGCCACCAAGCACCATGCAATAGGAACTCAACGGTCTCACTTATTATCATACGGCTCCTTGGTCTCGAAATTTGCCTTTGAAGGTGAAATAGTATATGACATTGTGGGGTTGATGATTTAGTTTGTTGTTATCAGAAATAAAAAATATTTCATAATTTAATCTATTCATCATATCAGCCAGGAAAAGGGGAATTTTGCCCATAATTGCCACGCTGGGCAAATGTGTGGGCAATTGCAGAGCGTAGCTTTCGCGACGGGAATGCTGCTGCCCATCCCCGTCCTGAGCATTTAAATTACACTGTGGAAAAATATACTGTTACTTGTAGGTTCTGGTATCTTAGTCGCTTCGTAAGACACCTGGTACAGGGGGTGGTACTATTCTACTCTGCCGGTACCACACGCCACGGTGTGCAGTACCGGTTTATATTAGTATTTTATTTGTCGTGTGTTACCACGGTAACATACGGCAATTGAAATCTATTAAGATGCTTTAAAAACACTTTAGGAAAGCTCCAGATTATCAATCAATCAGAGTTAATTTTTTTGCAGATCTGTGCAGTAGTTTACTTTCTTGAAAAAGTTACAAACACAGCCACAAACCCAGTGACAGTAAGCGTTACAGAGGCCAAAGACGCTCGTTATACCCTATCCTAACCCATTGCCAACCTTGTAACTAGAAGATATTATGTCACTTTACCCAGTAATTTCACTGCCTTTCTCACCCTTCAAATCGGATTACAACAATACGAACAATTTGGCGGTATAAATAGGTGAAGTGACTAATGCGGACTTTAAAAGATGACTTTAGTATCATCAGTATGTAGATTAACCGAGATAAGTCTAATATTTTCTGATAAATCATAAATAGATATAAGTCGAGCGGGATAAGTCTAATATAAAATCATAAATAGTATATAGATCGCATACAATATATTGAATGAGATCACGTTAATCATCTACTCCAATCTAATTAATAGACTCCAACGTTGAGTTCCGGAGTTTATATCGTTGGGAAAGACGTGAGTCAGTGATAGGAAGCAGGAAGTAATTTACAGCTTAAATCTGGACTTGATAGCTGTCGGGCAGGTATACAGTGTACAGTTACTGGCACATACTGTACGAGTATACATATTAAAGAATACAGAATACATTAATGTAAATTACCAAGAGATTCTGCTATTCCAGTGAGAATGGTAAATATAATAAAAAAATATAAATATAGTAAGTTACTTCTCATAACTACAGTTAACTGCCAATGAAACTCCCATTTTTTGCATTTACATAAAGGGATATCGGCAATAAACATTTTTAGAAACTTATAAAAAAATATTTTATTGTAATATTTTTGAAAATCGGAGAGCTTTCATAATATTTTTGTATCCACCACAACCACTTAAGGAATGATTGAAAATAAAAATTACACTGGTTTTATGATTTTTTATGAAGAACCTTCATACTATACATACTATATAAAAAAGAGCAAAGTTTCATTATAATTTTAACCTCTTACGATGAAAATTTACTAAAAACCCTTTCAGTTATAAAAGAAACCCCTGACCAAGGTCTTATAACCCTATAGTTTAGGCCCTGCAGTTTTATGCCAGAATCTCTTTTTTATATAAATGATCTAGAAGTATGTAGGTTTGATATATAGACACAAAATTTTATTATAACGTACATATATACGTATTTTATTATACGAACAACTTTCTAGAAAAATATAGAGCTGGGAGAACTAAATTAGTGGATAATAAAGAAAACTACATATAATACAGAAATGTATTATAGTAAATATTAATGTAGATAAAGAAGGCAACCGATCGAGCATTTGGGCCGGTTTTAGCCTCTTGTAGATTTTATTACTACATAAAGACTGTCTTTGGCAGAAAAAAAAAGTTATATTGATTTTTTTCTTTAACACAGGAAAATTAAAAGTCGATGGTAGGCGGCTCGTTGCGATCAGTTGCTAATGTAAATATTAATTAAACTGTCGTTTCCAGCTAGGTACTGCTTTGACTTTTGCCTTTTATAAATTCGTAGCAGAAATCAGTTTGTTAGTATGAGAAACCTGGCTATTTATTTCTGTAGTTTATTTTGAAAAGCAGCTTACACCTCCAGGAAACGTCTTGACAAGAATGATTGCATACTTTAGTTATTGTTACGTGTTTTTGCTGGAAATTGAGCTATTTTCCGGGTAAATAAATATAATCAAAACGCAGCTACGTTGGCTGCATACAAACGGTTTTATTGTAAGTCTCTAAAGAAGGTCCATGAAAAACTACTCGACCGATTGCTAATATTTTTCTCCATTAGAAAATTACAGCAAATTCAGCTCTTATAGCATATCAGTTAATGGAAGTCCACGTCCAAGATGTAGGGCTCTGCAGAAAAATAGGATTTCCGCCCATAGTTGCCGCGTTGGGCAGTCGAGGTGGCAATCGCAGAGCACAGCTTCGCCACGGGAATTCTGCTGCCCACTCCCGTCCTGTCGAAATTGAGCTTGATGCTGTTTCAGGGGGTTATACCGCCATCTTTGTAAACATTTGACCGGCTAAGTACTCTTGTATAAAAAAAAATACAAAATCTGCACTACATCTCATACATTGACCTTACTCCGAGATAAGTCACTTAAAGCGATGTTACAGTCATCAGACACTAGGGGAATCACAAAAATAATAATTAAATATATATATTTAACACCTAGACACAGAACAAACAAAAATGTAATTATATAAATATTTGTCCTGGGTGGAGAACAAACCTACGTACGACCTTTGGGGCACAAGATAGGATTTCAACCATCTGCACTATCAGGCCCGTCGTGTATCAATTATTTAAACTATTGAGTTTTATAAAATATAATCTATATTTAACATTAAAAAAAAGAAGACGAATAAAAAACAACGGGCACGCCAGTCTCTCAGCACTGATTCAAGAATTGGTTAAAGATAGATTGCTTACACGATGAAATAAAACAATATTCAGAAGCAATTTTTAATGTACGTAGGCCTCCCTAGGAAGGATTAATTTTGCCCTTAATTGTCGCGCTGAGCAGGCCTGTCGGCAATCATAAAGCGTAGCTTCCGCGATGGCGATGCTACTGCCCATCCACGCCCAGAGTATTTGAGCTACATTATTTCGGATAGATATACCTCCATCCGTCGGTACCGGTACCCCAATCGCCTCTTACGACACCTGGTACAGGAGAAGTTACTATTTTACTCTGCCGATACCTTAAAAAAAGCTATATGAATCTGTCAAATATTTTTTATATGGTGGTTTATTGGTATAAATTGTACTCTATCCAAATTCTGATCACCATTCAAATATACTCATGATTAGAACTAAAAAATAGCTTTTCATGTACTACCGTTGGAAAGGAACCCCTTACATTGATTATGTTGCAAATGATTGAAAGCCTGTCTGTTTCTCTTATTAAATTTGCAATAACGTAGATTATTGGGACGGCACAACAGAAAAGGCGTTATTAGATACACAAAATATTTTACGTACATTTTATATATAACGATACGTATTTAATTCAGATATATAAAATTGTTTCTTGACGTGAGGTTGTGGGACGTGAGATTCGATATCAACAATATTAGTGTCTCATTAAAACTGATTTAATTATCTAAGCGTTCACTACTCAAAAGAAAACTGATTTAAACTTGTCATAACACCTTTGTCACCAGAAAAGGGTTGCTGAAAGGTAACCGAAATTTCAACCATATATTTATTTTATGTAAATTTTAAACACACTGCTTTTTATAGCCGCTATTTCAAATATTTGTAAACTAAAGTTTGACAGAAGGAAATTGAGATACCAAATCACTCGACTCTTTCGACGAATCTTACGACACTTGGTACAGAAGGAGCTACTATTCTACTCTACCGTACGAACTGCGGCGGACGGGTTCATGTCGTGTGGTCATTCAAAAATGGCTTATGACGACTCAGTCATTAACAGTTTCATGAGAACGGTTTGTGCTGGTTGGCACAAATAGGTTAAACCGACCAGATTTAAAGTTTAAGAGACTTTTATGTAACATCTTGCGCCTTTTTATGTTGTCACCGTCAACTTCACCGAACCATTATTCTTAATTTTGCTTTAAATTACAAAAATCAACTGAAACAAGGACAGGGGTTTGCGTAATTTCTTACAAAACTTCGCATCGTCCCTCGCCTACGCCTATTTAACTTCTAATTACTTTTTAAAGAACATGCAAAGAATGCAAGTTTGTAAAACTGTTTAAAGTAACCTCGATTCTATTTTAACATCGTTAACTTACACTATACTAACAACTTGCCTCTACTTTGGATAATAAATATGATATTAAAGTAGTAAAAAACAAAATAAAATAGTAATTAGTAATAGTAATATTTAAATTTTAAGATATTTTAAGATATATTTTATAAGATAAAATATATTTAAGTATTATTGGCTATTTTATATATACTGTATATTTGGCTCTATGGCTATTTACAAGCAATTTTGGATCGTCTATAAAATAATTACATTAATTTTGACGGGCCCGATGGCGCAGGTGATAGTAATACTATTTTGTGCGCCAATCGTCGTGGGTTTAATTCCCATTCAGGACAAATATTTGTTTTCGTTTGTTTTGTGTCTGGGTGTTAAATATTTAAGTAGTATATTTATGATTCCTCTGTTGTATAGCTTCCGTAACACAAGTGATTAAAGCGACCTACCACAGAGTCAGGTCAAAGTATGAGATGTTGTGGGAATTTATTTATTTATAATGTTTAAGAGGAATTTACTGGAAGCATTGCATTTTTATACTGGGTGCATGTTTGAGGTGGCATGCAGGTTTTAGTCACGCTTGACACCGGAGACAAGTTATTTAGTTATTTTCTAGTAAATAACATCTTAAATATATTCTTGCGTTTGCATAAACCCTCTTGAAGTAACTTTAATATTTCTAGGAAGGAAGCAATTCATAGTAATAATATAAACGAGCCTAATGACCTAAAAGTCATAAGAGTGACCTAACTACTTTAAAGTAGTGTGGCGACACAAGACATTCATTAATCTATCTGCATGCAAAATTATATCAAAATCGATTCACCTATCAAGCTATGAAAGCGTAACAAATAAACATACTGACTAGATAGTCTTACGTTATTACAAGATCCTGTCATTAATAATATAATAAAGGCCGCGATGAGGCATGCGCTGGTTTTAACACTAAAGATATTATTTATAAGAACATTTTGTTGGTACATTTGATCTGGTAGCTGGCCGAATCTTGGCAAGTTACATAATACAGAAATACTCGTCAACCAATCTCCAATACTACCTATCCATGTACCACATGTCGAAGAGGCGACTAAGGTACCAAAGCCGACAGATGGCTGTATATCCATCCCAAACAGTGTAGCTTAAATGCATTGGGAACCAGCAGCAGCAGGCAGCAGCATCTCAGTCTCGAAAGCTGCGCGATTGCCAACACGCTTGCCCAGCGCGTCACTTCAGCCTTTCTTGGGGAAGCCAATGTCAAGCAGTAGATTTCCAATGATTGATATAATGAATTACCGCTTAGTAAAATGGCAATGTTATTAATATTTGAAAAAAAAAATTGGACACTTTCCGCTCGAAGTAGAAATCCCTGCACCATTTCAATTTGAATACGTTACAATAATTCCGAAGCATAATAAGTGGGAAACATTCACTGCGCTTCACGGGCGTTAAATATAAAATTATAATATAATGACGCCGCGTAATCTCTGTCGTGTGCTTTAACGACTCTCCCTAGGTCGGGAAATGAAAATGGCCATATTTTCTCTATACAATTCCCAACCATGAAAGAGAAGAGCGATATAAAGCTCAACCTACAGTTTTGATGCTCCAAATGTGAATTATGTTATTTGTTTTATAGTTTAATAGCGGAATTTTATTATAGTTTCGTTATATAGCATTGTTTTGAAATTTAAGTTAATATTTGAGACTTACTTCTAAGTTTTTTTCACTCAATTTAACTGCTGTCGCACCAACTATTTTGCATTCGTTAAGGCAACTAAATTATATGTTATAAATATTTTAAGTTTTATCGTTTCTTTTTTTGGTAGTACCTTTGAAAAAAGAAAGAAACCACCAAATAAAGGAACACATGCCAAGCTTTTAGATAAATACCGAAAAGCCAGCAGCAGTTAATTTCATTTTTCTTTAAATGAAACGGACGTTTTCTACGTTAAAACAATGTAGAACATGCATTATTTGTAACCAAATGACCAGGTGGGATTGTTTTTTACCCTAATACATTTTGTAAGTCGCGCATTTGCAATTTCACTGAAAAATCAATTCGAACTATAGCGCGAAATATAGAGCGGTGTTATAGTACATAGTTGGAGATAAGCAACGGTATATACAAAAAATATTGTTTAGTATTTTCGTAGTATTAATTAAGTGATATACCTATGTAATGATAATGTGTAATAGTTTGTTTGATTGTACTAGAAAGTGTCAACTAAATCTAATTCAAGTGGTTATTATATATTTATGTGTGTAAATCAAGCTTGAGTAGGATTCAAATGCATGATGTTTCTCGTATCCATTAATGACATTATGAATACATAAAAAATTAAATGAATTTAATCTATTTAAACAATTTAATTCTTTTTATTTATTTTAAAATCTTTATGACGGTCCCGATGGCACATAATATGGTAGTGATCGCAACTTGTGGGTTCGATCCCCATCTAGAACAAATATTTATATGATGATATTTGTGTTTGTTCTGTGTCTGGGTGTTGAATATATGTATTTTATTATGTTTGTGATTTTTCTGTTTAATATCTGCATCATAAGTACTTTAAACGACTTGTCTCAGAGTCAAGTCAATGTAGATGTTGTATGTGAATTTATTTTTAGAAACATATGTACTATTAAGTGTATTGTATTGGAAACATATCCAGTATTAATTTCATTATAAATATTCAAGGCACTAATTCATTCACGCCGACGAATACGATAATCATTTATAGAATTATCTATGTATAATGGAATAAGCCTACAGCATCAAAATTTAAATCTATGCCCATTATGCAAATCCAATCGCATTGAATTTTACCCAATAATGGCTTATTCATTATAAAGCCAGTTAATAAGTATTATCTTTCCTACAATTAGGTTCACGCTTACGCTGGTAGCTTCAACGACGGCCATGGCGGTACGGAGTTTATTTATGATATTAATCTAATGCTGGGGTTGGGTAACTTACGACTGCTAATTAGAGAAAGAGCTATGCGATCCTGGGAACACTGCAGGGTTCGTTAATTAATTAGATATTAATAATATAGTGTCAACGGACCCTTTCATATTTTATTTGCAGCCAAAGGGCATTGAAAAGGGCACCACAGACTATTAATAGACGCGTGTTGATTTTACAATGACACATTGTAGTAAATGTTGGATAAAAGAAGAATTTGAGTAAATACATGCTTTCGAAATAAAAGCACGGCAGTGTGAACGGTGTGGGTTTGAAAGATGGAATAAAGAATAGTGTGATAAGAGATCAATGTGGTGGGAACGATGATGTTGTGACAACAATAGAGAAAGGAATGTTGAATGGTTCGGACATATAGGATGTATGGATCGAAATAGAGGAACTGCATAAAGCGGAAGTGAATAGAAGAGTTAGGCAAGTATACCTTGCTTGTATGAAAGGACTAATTCAATTAAAGGAAGCGAGTGGGGTATGCTAAGATAAGTTTAACAACCTACGGCGGTACTGCGTACCCTGGTGGCACACAGGCGTGATGCATGTATGTTATATTAACGTGACGTAAATATATGTAAAGAAAACTTATTTGATTTACGATCATTTTTCTTAAGTTTGTCTTTGTCATTTTATTGACAGGGTCACAAGTAGTCACGACTGACGGTTTTGACATTTTATGGAAAAAATGTAATTGTAATATGTTTCACATCAATAGGATTTATTAGGATTTAATTGTAAAAAGACCTGAAGTAGAGGCTTTAAATTTTGTTTCTTTCACCATTA
>JACJUM010000875.1:11338816-11458668 GCA_020976665.1 Heortia vitessoides | reverse complement strand
TGTAAAATGTTTAGCCTCATCATCATGATCATATCGGCCACAAGACGTCCCCTGCTGAACATAGGCCTAGTAAATTATTTTAAATTATTAAATAAAATTAATAATTAGCCTTAATAATTAAAAATGCTACCCAAAGACATTATTCCACGAATGAAGTCGCGGGCAAAGCTAGTCTTAAATATATTAAACCTTTGTCTATACTATCCTTAACATTCTTAACATGTAATTAAAACGAACTTTTACGTAATTAGGATAATGCCGCTAAGTTTACCATAATTAGATTACCTCTCCGACTGTTTGGTCGTACGGGTGACTCGCTACGCTATTCTGCCCTGTATTGTGTAAGCATTAAAACACACTTAAGCGTGCACAGACGTAGAGCTCCACGATAATGGGAAAAGTTTAAATCAACGGCAAATCCTTTGTGTTTTCGAGTTGTTATAATATTGGTTTCACCTGAATTGCCGTTACCTGTTCATTATGTATTTATTATATTGTAAAGCATCTTAATTGGGTCATGCTGCATTTTTTTTTTTCAATGCAGATAGCGGGTGCGTCTCAGATTCAATCTCCACCCGAGATAAATATTTATATTTAAGTAATAAATTGGCACAACTCTTGTACATCAACTCCGTATCTGAAATCTCTAGTGCTACGAACATCAGACAATAGCGGAAACACAAATATAATACTTGTGTAAATATATTAATATGTATTACATATTTAACACCCAGACACAGAACGAACACAAATATTAATTATATAAATATTGTTCTGAATGGGGACCGAAACTACGAGTCTCGGTGTACTGGATAGGAACACTATCATCTATTTAATAAACAGACAATTTATATATTTATTTATATGTTTCTCTCCATTAGTAGGCTTATTATAGATTCATTAATTTACTATCACAATATATTGCCTGAATTTTAAATTAATTATTTTTAACTCAGGACATCTAGTTAATTAAATCTTTTTTATCTCAATAGCGCAATTAGCTCTACTTTGATTCAGTTTTTCTTATTTGGATTGAAAAACGACATCAAAAAGCTTTCTTCAGCTCACACTGTTTTTACATTTATTTCTATTTTGTTGCATTCACTCGCCAGTTTCTATTTAAATGCTATAGATATATAAAAGAAGGTACAAACGAAGTTACATTAGTAGTTGGCATATTTTATGCTATTTTAGTTAATATACTTAAAATAACTTTTCGTATAAGAAGTAGTAAAAGTAAAACTGTTTGGAAATTTTGTTAACTTACTTCTGGATAGATATATCTAGCATCTTTATAGATTAAAAAAAATCTGACTGACTGACTGTCTGGCATTTAAACGAGGAGCCTAATTTATTTAAGTTAGAAACTTTAAATTTTGCGCAGGGTTCCTTGTCTAACGTAGGGGTACACTAAGAAAACGATTTGAAAACTCACCACCTGAAGGAGTCAAAGGGGGGAGAGGGTGAAAAGTTTGTATGAATGTTTGCTGTTTTTGAAGTTATTTGAATGAAATTCAGTATTAAGATTTTTAATAGAAAGTCATGAAACGCTTGCAAAATATTTTTACGAGAACATTCCTAAAGGGGGTAAAAGGTAAGTATGGAAGCAAAATTAGTATGACAGTTCTACAAATTAACGCGGTTGAAACCGCGGTGTATTTATTAAAAAGTGTATTTTTCATGTTTTTTATGTTAGATAGTTTCAATTCCACTTTTAATGCAAAATTTGAAATCTATGACAATCTTATAACTACAATTTTAATATTTTCTGATATTAACTAAAAGATTAGTTTTATTATGAATAGTAAACGGCTTCTAAATGCGTTTTATTTTACTTTTAAAATCATTTGTTCGTCGTTACGGCTATCTACGCGAACACTGCTATTCTACCGCCAAATAGCAATGCTGAGTTCCGGTTTGAAGGGTGACAGAGACAGTGATATCACTAAGTAAATGCGACACGGTATCTTCAGTTTACAGGGTTGGCGACACGCTAGTGACATCTCTGATACGAGCGTCTATAGACTGCAGTCACGTTTACAATAAGCAGACAGTATGCTATGTTTGCTGACTTTATAATAAAAATATAGCATGAACCGTTAACAAAAGGACATGTTATCTTTTGACTGGCCTGATGTCGCAGATGGTAATGATCCTAACTTCTGCGTCCAGGATCGAGGGCTCGATCCCCACAAGAACTAACATTTATTTGATAATATTTATGTTTGTTCTGTATCTGGGTATTAAATATATGTATTTAAGTAGTATATTTGTGATTCCAAGTGTTTTAAGCGACTTACCTCGGGGTCAGATCAATGTATGTGAAGTTGTGGGAGTTATTATCATCATCATCAGCTATCAAACGTAAAAAAATATATAAACCGAGTTTTGAAGCCGTTAGAAGAGTGTTTTGTTATGACAATCAATTGTGTTAGAAATTGTTTGTTCAACTTATGAGTATTTCAAAACTATTCTGGCTGCCTGTCTAAGGAAAGTCTCACGCGAAATTCGATGGAAGGAGCTCTACGGCAAACAGTTCTACAAGCATATTATTTAAACAATCAAGACACGCGGCAGTGAATCAGCCAAGTTCAAATAAAGAACTGGCGATGCAGCAGCCGTGTGTATTATTTCAGGAACCGTTTCGAGACACTTTTTACCCCTTAATAACTCACATTATTTGACATCACTGACTGACTGACCTGTAAACCATAATTCTAATCCACTTCCAGATGAACGCTGACATATTGCATTCAGCTTGTTAATTGTGTTTATAAAAAGGTGAAATCAGAGAACATTGAATTTTTACGATTAAATTTTTTCTTCTTTCTAACGGTTTTATTAATACCTAACGTCTTAAAAATATTATTCTTTTGATTTCGATTGTCTCATGTTTACTGTTGCTTTATACTTAATTATTTTTATGCACCATATGTACTTATATTTATTTATAAAAACAGAGAAATTCATTAAAAATTAATACATACTATTTCTTATTTAAAAAAAGAAAAAAAAAGATGCATTCGATAAAAGGGACATATCCGACCAAAAGGTCCCCAGAATGCTTGCAGCATTTCCACGCTACACAGCAAGCGAGATCTTCTGCATCAGAAAAGCCCCAGAGCGGTGGTCCAGGCCCCGGTCCACCAAACGCTTTCTTAATTCTTTAATGAAGCAGTTTCCTTTTTTATTCCAAATACCAGATGTTTCAATAGCAACTAGCACGGAAGAATAATTAGCTGCGAATAAACTATATTTTTCTGTAATAAACTGTATTAATTATTTAGTTTAATCGGTAAAAACATTTCAAAGGTACAAGAAAATATAGAAAATAACACAGAAAAAACTATTATACCTTGCAAACGTAGAAATATACAATTTAACAAATGCCTTTGCGCATTAATTTTGTTAATAATAATTAGAGTACAAAAAATAATGATATTCCATCAAAAACATAAATGTGAAAAAGGGAGGCAAGTTTTATTGTTGTATAATATGCGTATAGTAAGTGAATAAATTAGATAGTGATTGTATTATAGTGAGATAACATACGATAATATATTGTGGTAGAAGTCACTTCCAAATACACGTGAATAATCAAAATGGGAATGACAACATGTCGTCAACTTACAATATTACTTTGAAAATTGAAATTCACATACTTTTCTTTTCCTCGGCTAACACAATGTCGCGTGTCAGATAAGAGGCTAATAGTATAACAAGAATTCGGTGAAGAACAAAAAGACAATTTAACTTCTGATACATCTTGAGCGATAAAACTTTATGGCTGATAGGCCAAAAGTTCCGCGTAACTTAGAAGTTTGTAGTTTATCTTCACATAGTTTCATGAAGCGGTACTCACTATTTGAATGCTATTATTATCCCTGAGTTTCATAATATGTCAGGTATTTTTAGAACAAGTAAATGTTTAAAACAAACTTACACAATACATACACACACTTACATACTATTTTAAATGAGTGAGCACTGCGGAACCGACAAAACCGTGAATAGTACCTGCCAGATACCAGGTGACGTAAGAGGCGACTAAGGTACCAGAACTCGGGTGCACAGGGCGGGGATGGGCAATAGCATTCCGTCGCCAAAGTTACGCATTGCGGTTGCTAACACGCTTGGTCATCGCGGCAATTATGGGCAAAATTCACCCTTTCTTTGGGAGGCCTATGTCCAGCAGTGGACTTCTAATAACTGATATGGTGATGATGATTTTGAGTACTTAAGAATGTAATGTGTTCTCTTCATACTTTAAAACAATATCAATGAACGCGTTTGTTTCTACGCTTATTTTTTAAAACTGAATTATGCACTTCCGCTAATGGAAAGGCCGATAAACAAACAAGTTTGCGGGATGTAATTTATAGGTGAGTTAAACAAAAATGTTAAACTATGACTGTGTCCGGCGAGCGTTACAAGAACCAGATTGAATTATTGTATTTAGTAAATTCAAATAAATAAAAAAGCATATAAATATCCAAATTAAATTGAAACTCAAATATTTATTTGCTATCTAAGTATATGTCCATTAGGTCTCACAATTATTATAGTTCTATAACTTGGATACTTTTTTCCAGGTACTGCAAATTTTGCGTACAGGATGCTGCTTTTAATATTTTATTCTGTAATAATGATTAATATGTATACCAAAAGACCCTCAATCGATATGTCTCGAAGTAGATAGCGGATTTATTTTACTTTAAGTCAAGACGATTAATTTTTATTGTTTTTTAAAAGAATATCGTCGTAAGCGCCTAATAAGGTACCAGAATCGACAGACGGATCTAGAATAGTCTGAGATGGGCATAGCATCTCCGTCGGGTCTGCGATTGCCAACATGCTTGCACAACACGGTAATTATGGGCAAAATTCCCCCTTTCTCGGGAAGGCCTATGTCCAGCTGTGGACTTTCAATGGTTGATTTAATGATGATTAATTATTTACTTAATGCGTTCAATCTATCTACAGTATAATATATGCACACACAAAAAACCTTATTTCTTTATTCAGGTATATAAATGGGCGTCATACGCCTTAACTTACTATGATCCAATATTTATTACCGTAACGCTTTCTGGTACTTCATCTTTGGTATAAGTAGAAAAAAAATCATGGCGGATTCTTGCCCTTAATTTTGCCAAAACGTGACGCCTGCCTCGACACCAGGGTACCCTTAAAACGCCCCCTTGTGACCGATAAGTCGAACATATATAGGCAGGTATAACACCACAATTTTTAGAAGACAGATCGCCTCTCACTGTTTGACAGTGAAAACGGGGTCGATCCACTTTTATGGATAACGTTATGAAACTAAATTGTGCGTCCCCTTAGCGAACATAAACTGATGTTGTTATTATTTACGGGCTGTTTTGGTCGGTTAGCTTTTTATAAGGCGAATTTACGAGTGAGATTTAAGCATATTTATACTGGCTTTTGTATGAGGTGGGTTCGCGTGAACGGATAGAGTGCTTAACATGAGATATTCTTGGGGCAAAATCATAATGTAGAATAAATAGTGAATGTTTATGATTGCAATTTCGTGGAATAAGGGGTTTTCTGGTGGATTTAAGATAGTGTTGATAGATTTTACTATTTTTAAATGCAAATATTACATATCCACCTTTCCACCAACTTTCTGGTTGTATGTTTATTAGTATTTCACTCCGGAACGATCCATAGATTTGGAAGAAATTTGGCACAGGCTTTATTGGTTATCTAGAGTAACGCATCGTTTTTTTATCTTGAATGTATGTTCCCTTACGATATATCTGGGTTTTTAATGTTTTCCATGGAATCAACACGACAATTGTGCCAATTTAGCCGTCAGGGAGCGGCTTAGACTGATCTTGTAATAACAGGGGATCCTCGGGGATGTGATAAAAAGAAAAGTTTGAGTCGCGGGCGGAAAGCTAGTATAATTTTAAACGGATGCATCATTCGGAAATATATGTATTTTATAGATATTCGATTTCAGTATTCATGGTTAAAACAGAACAATGTATATCAGATCAGCTAGCAAGAAATAGTAATCTCTAGTATTTGTTGTCATTACTGATAAGTAAACAATATTAAAAAAAGGTAATCTGTGAAAACAAAACAACTAACCACTCCTCGATATAATTTCATAATGTAAATAATTTAACCAAGACAAAAAACCGACACATAAAGGCTCAACTGGAAAAGGCTTTAGCGGTGTCATTTCTAACCCTCCTCGGCACACGTGAGCAGTTTAAATATTTAGGCAAATGATGCATTTCAGGGAGATTATGTAACCGGCGGAATTGTTTTATTGCGCTGCCATTTTTGACGTGGGCCCGTTAAAATTCATTTGTTTTATTTAAATGGGCATTCGCGAACAGTGCGGCGCGCATTTTCTGAATACGAACATGGCTGCGCATTATGCGTGCGATATTGTAATTAAACTTTTGGAATTTCAATATCGAATTCAGATTATAACGGTATCGAAAATTTTAATCTTTATTCAAGAACTCGGTATCCGATGGGAATATTAAACTGTTTATAATTTATTGTAGAACAAAAGGATTACTGCAGAGGTCGGCGACCTTAAAATAAACACGCGCGGAACGAATGCAGGCAAAATTAAACAAAAGAATGCGCTTGTTCATTATTCAATTTTAATTATCACTAATTATTAATGCCGATGTATTCGTGATTACTTTGCTTGTCCATTTAATTTTTCAGATTCATACAATGTTACGATACAAATAATTTGAACTGAAAAATTCTCTTTTTTTGCATAATATATGACGAAAGTTTATATAGGTTTAAAGCGATGTTTTCTTTTATGGTCACATGAGCTATATTCTCCTTTCACCTTGCGCCTGCGCCTTGAACATCTATACCTATAAAATGAGAAACTCCCATTGACTGCTAATGTTAGAAACATGAAATGTGGATTGTTCTGATTTAAAATGCGGAAGTACACTTAGAAGAGATTTAAAACAAAATAACCCGAAAGGGATGAAACAGGCCTTGCGAGTTCGTAAGGAAACATGGTTTGATTAGCATTGATTTTTGTAAAACTTGCTCTTAATATATTTTATTGAATATGTTTCATGGTTTATTGGAATTCACCTCTAAAAAGTACAATATAGGGGTTATATGTTGCTGTGCTAAATATAAAAAACAAACAATATTTTCTTAATAACATTACTAAAATAATTATGTCCGAGTTTTATTAATTTTTTACTCTTTTTAGTAACCCGACTTAAAAATTGTGTAAGTTTATGTGAAAACTTATAATTGTTGAAAATTTTAACAAATACCTGCGAAACTGGGGCGGGCTGCTAGCATGTAAATCTATTTCTCTACTTGGAATAACGTAGACATACAAGGAGCGATTAATTATTTTTTTTTATGTTGCAACTCTTTAATGGATTTTGAGTCTTAGTGCGGTTTAAAGTTGTCTACTTACACGAGGTAGACCTCATAGGGCGACCTCTTTGGTACCTTACTCTCACCTATTTATACCACTAAAAAGCAGTGTTCGTATTGCTGTGATACGGTTCAAAGGGTGAGAGATGCAGATAAATTACTGAGTAATGTGACATAATATCTTCAACGCACAAGGTGGCAACGCGGTATTCTTGATATATTGCAAATGTGTCTATAGGCTGCGACGATTTTTACCACTCAAGTAAGCTTGTTCGTCGGCCTGATCTAAAAAAACATATTTAGGTAATTTGTTCTACCAAATCTGAAAAAGAAAACTCTTATTGATGTAACACAATTTTGACAAAACAAAACGCCTTGTTAGCGTTTAATTTACTTGTAGTAATTTTAAAGAAATATGTTTAGTTATTTTCAATGATATTAAAGTAAGAAGCTTTTCAAGTTTTGTTTTGTTTTTAAACTTACACTGATTTAAAACATATTTCACATTAAACATTTCTGATGAACGAATTAAAACAAAAATAACTCGGCTCCTATTATCCGTTTGATATTATAAAACAAAAGTTGTGACCACAATAAAGAAAAGGACATTAAGATAGTTTGGACATGTAGAAAGGATAAATAAAAAAACAGAATGACTACACAAAAATATAAAGCAGAAGTAAATGGAAGAGTTGTAACATAAGCGAACATATCTTAACCAGGTAAAACACGTATTACAAGAGGGCCAGGTCAGTAGTATCAAGAATAAACGAGCATATATGAAAGGACAAATGCGAGTTAGAAGAGAAACAAGAGAAGTATGTCAAAATCGTAGTATATAGAGATCTATAGTCTCTGCCTACCTCGATGCGACACAGTCGTGATGTATATATGTAGGTATGTAATAATCGAAAATTTTACAAAATATTAATACTTTAAATATTGGCTCAAATTGTAGACGCCTCTCAATTAATTAACGTTACGCTCGAAAACGTATTAATATCGTGTCGTTCCCAGTTAAAAAAAATATTGCACGGCAACGGTGACTCTATGAAAATTAATTTCATCGAAATTGGAAGCGAGAATTTTACATCACGAGTGCGCTTCAGTCTCGCCAAGTACATTTTCATGATTATCGATTTTGATGATATGTATAGACTGCTAATAATATTATCTTAATTATTAAACATGTCACCCTGGTTCAAGTTTGCTGTAGCTTCTTCTGCGGCCCTGGATTCGAAAAAAGGCCCCCTATCATTTGTTGTTAAAAAAATAATACAAGATTTTTGAGGTACTTTTTCAAGATCGCCTGTACCGGTACCTACGAATAAGTTGTGCTTACATTATTTTGTTCTGGGTTGACGGGTGGGAGTGACGGTAGAATTATTCGGGAATGTGCCATAGTTCAGGCTACAAAGTTGGCGACACGCGACTCGTATTTATATGGTCGTGTGTGTGCTGACGTTTACTATCATACAAATTTTCACTTACGTTTTACCTGCTGCTTGCGTCATTATCTCATAAATATAACAAAGTTATTTAATTTATTTTGTACGGAAAATACATTTAATAAATACCAAACTAAACGTATATATTTAAAAAAAAAGTGTAAAAATTTACTACTTAAAAAAAACGGAAATAAACATCTAATATATGCATGTGAAAAATCTATAAGAATTGAAGGATGTCTTTTCATGCATGCTTGATATATTTCCTGTTAATTTCTATTAGATTGGGAAATAAGTGGAAAAAAATTATTTTCATAGAAAAATACGTAAATATGATTGAAGAACACCAATAAGTTTTAATTACATCATTATTTCTTTTAAAAATATATATCAAAATACAAATATTCAGAAAATGTTGTGATCTAATTCGAGTTTACATTCATATGATTTAAATAGCAGTTTGTTTCAAAGAAATCATTTTCCAGGTGACCTGCCGCGGCCGAGGAGTAAAGGCGAGTACGTGTTCGTGATAGCACAGCTGTTGTTCGGGCTGATGCTATTTGCTGCCGTGCTGGGACATGTGGCCAACATC
This sequence comes from Heortia vitessoides, assembly GCA_020976665.1. NCBI lineage: Eukaryota > Metazoa > Arthropoda > Insecta > Lepidoptera > Crambidae > Heortia > Heortia vitessoides. The sequence goes on along the minus strand of JACJUM010000875.1, from coordinate 11,449,218 downwards.
GTCACTTCAGTCAGTACAGCTAGAAAGGAGTTCCAAGGTAAGTGGAAATACTAACCTTCTTCCCTCGTGATATGATTGCAAAACTATATATAGATATTATTATATAGATTATACAGAAAGCCGAGTAGTCAAAACATCGGCATGAAATGTAAAAAAAATCTTTTAATGTAGTTGATACATATTTAAAAAAAATTTGACGCATGAATACCAGACAATAATAAAACTATATATTTTAATAGTTATATAAGCGGATTATTTTACTTTTCAAATTTTTATTTGTATCATATCTTAGTTTGCTATTCAGCAGTTAAGTGTCGATTTTGACAAATATTAAAGAATAGGTTTCATTTTGATATAGCAGTCGTTTCACTAGAAAACTGTCCCCGACTATTTTAAGCAAACTGTTTTAGAAACTAGTTAACGTCTACTTGGGTATTACTTGTAACCAGTTAAGTTACATGACATTTGTACGAACGAAGTTTAGGCCTACGTCATGTTAAACTAATCAATTACTAATTGACTGTCAATCACTAATTAAAATGACAATTACTCCAAATACGCATTGCGTATTGCATACGTTTCTGAAAACTTATAATATTAACTGGCTGGGCCCGCGACATCGTCCACGTGAAATAGTAATTTTGGGCAGCATGTCGAATAAATAAAAGCGAAAATATCCCTTACAATATTTTTGAATAACTTCAACAGTTTACGCATGCAACAAATACGCTCTAAAAACGTATATTATTCGACCAATTTTTACGACACTTTTGTTTGATGCCACTCCTATTCGTCATAGCATAAAGTTATATAATCTTAATTACTCTTTATTATTTTGGCTATCTGCCAGTGAAGTCCAGCCGTTTCAGAGATTACCTGAAACAAACAGACAGACAGATAAAAATAAATGTTTTTGTGTTACATATGCATTTAGTAAAAAGATTTATTAGAAGTTATTTTAATATTACAAACAGACACTCAAATTTTATTCATATATATATTGTTTTGATATAACCGGAAAACATATATTTATGGTGTTTATTTTTATATTTATTATAAATTAGTTGTGGAATCACTTTTACAGAAAAATATTAAATAATGAATTACTGTAGATTTGTGTCGACTTTCTTGCAAACTGCTTTACATTTATATTTATGCAATAAAAATAATATATTATGCGTACATATACATCACGCCTGTGTCCCATCGGGATAGGCAGAGACTATGGATCTTCCCTCGCTTTCCTTTCTCGCATTAGTCCTTTCACGCCTTCTTGGTAATTTGTTCTAAATATCTAGCCTAGCTTAGCCTTCGTGGCTTCTTCTAAATATCCAAACCATCTCAACATTTCTTTTACTATTGTTGTCACAAAATCATCTTTTACACCATACTGAACTCATATCACACTATTCTTTAATCTATCTCTTAAACTCACACCAAACATACTTCGAAGTGCTCTCATTTCAATAGCTTTTATCCTACTCGCGTGCTTCTTCTGCCAAACCCAACATTCAGTACCATATGTCAGCGTTGGACCCAACACACCTCTATGAACAATAAGAAATAGATAATCATAATAAACGTTTCGAAGACTTTGTATTACGTGATATTGCTCGCAATATTTATTTTATGTTTTCGCCAATCACGAAGACCTCTCTGGATATACAGTTTCAAGGATGAGAAATTACCTAAATATTTTCCTAATATAGAAACGTGTGTATGTTTTATAGCCTTGTTGGCGGAATATCACTGCCTAAGGATACTTGGCTACCGAAGCCTTTTTGAAGAATGTGTGTAAAGTAACGATGTTATCATTTTGCGTGTTAGATCAGATTTGCGTCTTTTTGAGTTTTCTGAATATATATACAACATACAAATGGCAATTGAGTAATACGACATTGACGCTCCGTGGATGTAGTTTCGTTTTATTTATTAGTGGCTTTTATTTATTTAAGCGACTTAGCAATGCCTCGTAATTTTCGTTTCCACGAGTTAAGTACAAATTATTTTAGTTGTTGATGATGTAATGTTCCATTCATTAAATATCTTTTCCAATTTAATTACAGGTTTTTGAGTTTATTCATTACTGATGTACAAAAACACAAATTGTGTTTCATTATATCAGCTATAGGACGACTGGTGGACGTAGGACTCCTCAAGAAAGGGGTAATTTCGTCATAATTGCTAGGTTGGGCAAACATGTTGGCAATCACAGAGTGCAGCTTTCGCGACGGGAATCCTGCTGCCCATTCCAGCCCAGTGCATTTGAGCTACAATATTTCGGATGGATATACCGCCAGCTACTGATACTTCCTTAGTCGCCCTTGCTACACTGCCGGTGGCTCAAGGCAAAAAACTTGCTGACATTGATAAATTTTACGGAAGAGTCGCTATATTTTTTTAATATTATATTAAATTCAATATCTGCTATACACATTTAAATAAATCTCAATTAGAATGATAGATGTATATGCAGTAGCATCACATGAGTTGTTTTATAAGGAATATTATTGAAGCATTCAAAAAAATTATATAATTTCTCTGAAAATACAAAGTAAAATTTATTTTACACCCTTATTTCAATATTATAATAAATATCATTGAATAACGTTAATTGCACATTTATATTGTCTGAAAATACAAGAAAATTATTTTTAAAATTTACTTAACTCGCCTTCTCAATTAAATACTTTATTTCACTATTTTAAAATATTAATATTATGAATGTGAACATCAATTTGCCAATGAATTACGTAATACTATTAGATGCGTATTAAAAACTTTTTTATTTAAAAATATTTTACGTTTAATTACATTTATATATAAATAAACAATAAATTCACACAACATCTCATACATTGACCTGAATCCGAGATAAGTCGCTTAAAGAACTTTTGTTAGGGACGTCGGACACAAATATAATACTTAAATACATTTCATGTAAATCGGTGGGCATCGAACCTATGACCTCTGGCGCATAAGATTGGTTAATTTCAGACTGTGCCATCGGTCTCGTCAAATATATTTTGAAGTTATAGTGTTGCCATCATAATTTCGCAATAATATTTCGAATATACAAAAGTTACACATATAAAGCATATTTAACTAAATAATTAAAATAATATCAAATGATAATAGTCATATTTATTAGTAAATACTAAGTCAATTATTATTCAGAGTGTTTTCAAGAGTTTCAATCGGAAGAAATACAAATCGGAATAAAGCATTTTTCTACCAAGTATATAGTTTATATGACACGGAAAAATATAACGGCAATTCTGGATTTTCTTTATGCGCATTTGGGCGTCAAGTTATATATTTACATAAATATATAATATATACATTTTTCATGTCTATGTTATAATTTTAGCTTGTATAAAAACTTGTGTGGATTATTTTTAGGAAATTTAATCATATTGGGTTAATTCGGACATGATTTCTGTAAAGTTTAAATAGAATATATGTTTTAAGTGTCATTTGCCTATCATTGACAAAAAAGGACTAACATTTTATTTTCAATTTATCAAACAGTTCATGAGATATTTATGAAAGTAATGCGAGCATCTACATTTGTGTCCCAATTTCCGTTTGTTGTTTCTTCCTCTCCCCGCCCTGCTTAATAAAATGCTTACGCCGACGAAGCAAAGGTGCGTAACTAATCTTTCAGCTTGAGAGCTGAGTAGATCAATTACTGAACTGTAGCGGTGCTGGAGCCGGCCGCGTTGCCGGAGACGGGCGCGCGTCGCCGGCGGCACGGCAGATCGATGGGGGGAGGGAAACTACGTGGGGTGGGAAGGGAGGCCGCCGCCCGACTTTCCCCGAGCTATTTATAGAATTCAAGCCGCTGACCCATTTCACTGCAGCCGCGGAAGGTCACGGATTCAGCCTCTGCCGACGCCATTGTCTGAACTGAGCGCAGTGCTAATTAAAGTTGTTGACACTTGCCTACCAAAGTGTTGCCTCGCCATAGATTTAATTCAATTCCATCGATTTTGCTGGCTGATTGTTTGAGATTTGTTTACGCTTCATCAAAACTGAGATGATTCAAACATATATAAACATATTTTGCGAATTTAATCATTATTGCTGTATTAAAAAATAATACACCAAAATTTTTACTGGTTTTTCGCCCGCGACTTCGACTACGTGCATTTCCAACACATGTTTTCCGTAATCCAAAATACCCCATGTGCTTTATGGTCAAAATCAAGTTACAGACTAAGTTGTATAATTAAAACAGACATACTATCGTATTTATAGGACTTATACGGATTTTGAAAAGTAAACTTTATATTGAATAGTATAAAGTTCATTTTATCCCTGATTCGTAGAAAGCATGAAAATGTACAGTTTAGAGCTGTAGCTATAACTATTTGGAGTTACTTTTCTCGCTTCTTTGTTTGCCGTCAATTCAGTTTCCTCAATTATAACTTCTTCGACTTAAATTAAGTTCTTGTAAATATGATAAGTAAATTCACACAACATTTTATAATTTGGCCTGAATCCGAGGAAAAACACTCGTGTTACGGACATCAGACAACGGAGGAATCACAAATATAAAACCTTAATACATATTGAAGCTAACACCTAGACTTTAAGCAAATATTTATATGCGTCATATAAATGTGTGGGTGCCCTATGACAATTGAGACATAAGACAGGTTCACTACCATTTGCACCGTCGTGCCTGCCAAACGTTTTTTTTTTCTAAGGGGTAAAGGATAATTTAATTCCACTTTATATGTAAAATAATATGTGTATGAATAAAATGTACATACATACATCACGCCTATCTCCTATCAGGGTAGGCAAAGACTTTACTTGTTATGATCTGTATGCCGAGATCGTAACAACTCTCTCGCTTCTCTTACTTGCATTCCTTTATTCTTGCTACTTCCGACCTGGCCCTTCTTAAATACCTCGTCTACTCCACGTCCATTCTTCTATTCACTTCCGTTTTATATATTTGTGCAGTCATTCTACTATCATCTATCCTTTCTGCATGTCTAAACCATCTCAACATTCCTTTCTCTATTATTGTCACAGCACCATCTTGAAATCAACTTACCAGCCATTAGAAGTCCGCTGCTATAGGCGTTCCCAGGGAAGGGGGCATATTGTCCATAATTGCCCCGCTGGGCTAGCGTGTTGGCAATCGCACAGTACAGATTTTGCGACAATGATGCTACTGCCCATCCCGCACTGAGCGTTTGAGCTGCACTGTTTTGGATGGACATACCGCCATCTCTGGCTTCTGACACCTTAGTCGCCTCGTACGAAACCTCGTACTGGGGGAGGTACTATTTTACTCTGCCAATATATCCTTCGAAATAAATGTCTAATGTAATACGACTAATCATATAAATGTCTGACTGATATTGCCAATGACACAGCGTTCACGTACGACCGCCTGTTAAGTGTAACGTGACGGAGGGTTGCGACTTAACGCGTTACGTGTTCGAATTTAATGTCACGAAAGCCAATGCTATAATAATTAGCTCTTACATTGTTAACGTTACAGTTTGGACAGCTGTTAATTCTGCATAACATATGCAAAGAGACGAATATGACCGTTAAATCTATTTTAAAGATGTGATGAAGATACGTTACTTATAATTGATGGACTCGATGGCGCAGATGGCAGTGATCCTATCAGGTGCAAAGGTCATGGGTTTGATTCCCACCTTGATGATAATTGGTGGGTGAGTTTAATATTTATATGATGATATTTGTATTTGTCTTGTGCCTGGGTGTCAAATATCCGGATTTGGGAAATATACTAAAATTTGTGAAATTTATTATCTGTAGCGTCCGTAAAACAAGTGTTTTAAGCGACCTCCCATGCAGTCAGGTCAAAGTATGAGATGTTTCGGGAATTTATTATTATTATAAATATAATATAAAGTATAATTAATAATGAAGCACAAATGGATGTACATTTTAGCCTAAAAAGCTGTGTACGCCCTGTACATCCATACATAGATGTAAATACAATACATATTATTGTCTACGAGGAGTTCTAGTTAAGTAATATAGTAAAACTACATACTAAATAGTAAAAGTAAAACACGGTCTCAACAGATTTATTGTTGACGCATAGATTAAGAGATTTCTCAATTGAAACGTATTGTTCGCAGTTTTAATTTATATATATATTTTGTAGGTAATCTTGCAAATAGTTAATTTGATCAAGACCAATAAATATCAAAAAAAAGCTAAGCATGATTGAAAACTAAAACTTATTCCTAATTCTATCATGTATGAACACAAATGTGTATTTGTATTGGGTCTGGGTGTTGAACAACTTTTAATTTGATAAATATAATGTTATATACATGCTGCATTCATATTTAATTATTTATTTTGTCATCAAACACATTTTTCTAATTTTAATCTAATGCAATAATATTATTCATTTAGTATACGATAAAGTATATTATACTTTATCATATGAATAAGTTAGCATAATTCCAATACGTGTGTGTTATTATTCACAAAAAATTTAAAATGAAGTTTTTCGTATTATATATTTGAACCGAAATACGAAACTAATATTTTTGGTTCTCTTCTTGCAATCTTTATACTCAGCTTTTATATATCCTTATAATTAGGTTTAAAAACACTCTAAAAGAAAAGATAATCTAACAAAGAGTGCTAACATAAGTCATCCTAAAATCCGAGGTAACTCGAACCAGGTATAAACCCGAGGCGTGCTTCTGCTAATTCGTTAGCGAACTCCGGTCACCGTCTTAGTGTCACGCACCACTATTATTTATTGTGTTACCCCAACTTTACCTTCTGACTGTAATCTAGAGGTAGACCTCATACAGGGAAGTCGGCTTTGGTACCTCAATCTCACCTAATTATACCGCCAAACAACGCATACGCGTAAACGTATTCGCTGTGATGTTTTCCGGGGTAAAAAATAAGAGAGGCAGTGAAATTACTGGGTAATATTACATAATATATTAAAGTCACAACGTTGGCAACTTAAGAAAAAAACTAGATATATATGAAACTAATTATTCTTTACAAACAATGAAGCGTCCATTTGCAATGTCATGAAGGTGTCGCTTTATTTTCCTATATTAATATGAAAAATATGAACGCTATTTTCTGTCTAATTGCTTTTTCGGCTGGACTCAAATCTGAACGCTAAACCAGTTTTACTGGAAGATATAAGTTGTTGTCAATATTTATTATTATGCCACAGTATTTTAAAATAAACTTTCACCCACTAATCGTGTTTACCGATAGTAATCTTTTGTCTAGTTTTTTTAATTGGTAGTAGTTTTAAAAGTGCATGACTGTACCAATTTCCATAAATATGTATTCAGGTTTAATATACGTATGCTTCTTATAAGGCGCTGCAACGATTCATAAGTTACTCCATAATATAGTAGTATAATCTATTACATAATATGATTATACGCGATGAGTTCCGCTCGAAAGTGTTATTACTACTAATAAATCTTCCGGATTATCCCATATATTAGTCAAGGTAATAGGATCGGCACGTACGTTTACCTTGAACTATAATTTGATGGCATGATTTTATCGTTCCTCAGAGTGTATAATTATTTGATTTATTGAAAAATAGAGATGGTTTCATTTTTAACTTGTAATACGGCAAATTGTCACAGCCAGGTTAAAAAAGACATCTTTCATGGTTATTTAACTTAAATATTGCGCAAAACTAAAGCAAAAGAAAGGAATGTGCAAATTTCTTATTGCTTATGAAAATTTTAACTGACTTTTTCTGTTATATTGCGACCTAGCTTGATAAATTACATTTTTTAAAATTATTTACACAAACAAGAAAGGATTTATTAAGTTATATACTACGTTTTCATAGTATTTTTTTGGAAAATAAGCGGACGTACTCTGTGATAGTAGCAGTCACGCGAGTCTATAGATGCTCTTGCTACTCCAAGATCACAATGGCGTCTACAACCTTGCTAATTATTTCACATTACCGTTAAGAGAGCTGTGGATTACCAACTTAGTAAAATAATATCTTTTTGTACCAGGTATCATAAAAGGCGATGTTATCCGAAACAGCGAAGCCTTAATGCATAGGATGGGGATGACCAGCAACGTCTCCTTCACGAATCTACGTTGGGCGATTGCCTCCACGCCTGCCCAGCGTGGCAATTTCGGGCAAAATTTCCCTTTAACAGAGACGTGACAATATCCAACAGTGTACATAGAACAGCTGATATTATATTAAGAGTAAGCTTCTTATACTGACTACATTTGTAAGAGGCTAAGCTTAACTCAGGTAAAAAAAATATTTTTGTCACGTTACCAGAGTTTCACCTATAAATCTTGATTATTGAATCATCTATTTGGTAAGGCGAAGGGCCCACGTATGCGTGCACGTGCCGTCACGTCTGCCTGCTTAGCACGCTAATGGGGCTGCGGGATCCGAACTCCGTGCACTGTCACGCTCACCATTATTTATTGTACCACGTGAAAATATCCAGATTTTTTCAACTGACTTGATAAGAAGTAGTAACTAATGAAACCGCTGCGTGGATGAATATCTTTAAATGAAACTTCATCAGATTTTGATAACATATCCCGATTACTAAATAGTTGTTAAAACTTTAACAGATTTACACTGCACTTCACTTTATTTATATTACAGCCCGCCCAATGATCTTTCCCAGAGTTCTTCTAGCTCATATGGTTCTCTAAAGTTTAAGTTATTTTATGCCATCGAAATCAGATCACTCGTTAAAAGAGGAAAACTGGTAGAATCTATGGTGACAAGCTAATCATATCTGGCAAGCTCTTTGTTATTTATTGTACCTGATTGTATCTTAATTAACTCGATTAGAACAAGAAATTGTAAATTCTATAAATGCAAAGTTGTACAGCAGTTTGATTATTGTTAGGCCAAGGTTTAGTTGAAATGATTTAAATATATTACACTTTTTTAAAGTAACGTTTGAAAATAAGATACTTCTATAAACAGAGGATATTGCATATAGATTATATACTTTTTTGGATCAAGAATTGCGAACTAAAACGACAATTTCCACTTTAGTACCGCTATATGTGCATGCAACTACAACCACAATTTTATTTGTATTATAAAAGTGGTCGGAAAGGTCGGGCGCGCCGTCCATCGGCTCCGAAGAAATTTTATGGCTTCTGCTGGGACGTCCGTTATACTTGGAACGTAGTAAGTGGAAAGGGTACTAGCACAGTTCCCATTTGCGAGAGATAGATGGCACTTGACTTTTATACAAATTGAATATCTATTAACTGAACCCAAAAACATGTTATGTTAATTAAATGTTATTGAAATTTACTTATTAATTGTTTACATAATCTTAAACGTTTTATAATCAGTCAGTCAAATGTTAAATATTTACCCGTTTTAAAATAATGCATATATATTCTATAATATACAAAGAACACAATAACAATTCCACATAAAAAAAATTCAATGTCATATATCACATAATTTTGTGTTAATAATGCTAGGAAAATTAAGTGAAGGAAAAAATTTTGGATTAGCCTATATGTGTGTAATTTCACTGCTTAATTATATTAAATTCAGCGTATATGTTACAATAACGACTTTTAATTGCATATCTTTAAAGCTCTAAATCGTAAAAAAGCCTTTATTGAATATCAATAAAATCTAAATTAACTTGCAGAATTCTGCAAACTCGTTTCAGTTTAGACTGGGTTTCAACAACTTAATCACGAAGTTGTCTATCAAGCTTACAGCATGAGTGCTTTCCCTCTAATGAAATACAGGCGGGCATCCAATCTCAGCTCCTATTGACTACCCTCACAATCTACGCTGAGCTTTAAAACTAATATCATGTAAGGTATCTCTCATTCTATGTCCATTATTCATTGGAAATCGTGCTTGACATAATAGCAAATTGGAAAACTTGGCTTTCAATTTGATACAATGATTATAGTAATTGAAAAACTAGTGCTGAAAATAATTCATCATATCGGCCAAGAAAAAGGCCACTGTTGGATATAGACCTCCCCAAGATAGGGGGATTTTTGCCCATAATTGCCGCCCTGGGCAAGAGTGGTGGCAATCGCATAGCGCGAAACTTCGCGTCGAGGCTGCTTCTACCCATATTTACCTTAAAGTATTTAAGCTGCGCTATTTCGGACGGATATACCGCCAATTGACCGCTTCCGCTACCTCAGTCACCTCTTACGACACCTGGTATAGAGGGAGGTACAATTCTACTCTGCCGGTACCAAACGGCTATGCCGGAAACCTTAGCCAGTTTACTTCCATTTGATTCAATTTGTCATATATAAGCTTAAACAGTACCTTTAGTTCTTCTACAGATCTCATTACAGAGTTGATAACGTATAAAGACTCTAAAGTTATTAACCTATCAGACGATTTGATTGAACTTCAGAGAGGTTTGCCCATAATTGACGGACTAGTCAAGCTATTACCCATCCCCGTTCTGTGCATTTCAATTATACGGATTGATATACCGCTATCCAGCAGTTACTTTACCTCTAAAGCACCTGGTACTGTATTGTATAAGGAGGTACTATTAATTTCTGCTAGGACTCCATGGCAATAAGTCCATCGGTATGGCTAATTTGCTGATGCTCAAAGGCTTCTAGCACATTAATATATAAATTTTTTGAAAGTATCAAGTTTTATGTAAAAAATAAAATGTTACCACAAAATATTTATTTAAATTGAATTAAAATTTGGATTAGTTACAGATCATATTGCAACCAAAGAGAAGATACCAACAAAGTTCTGTGTGGAAAGACTAAGTCCGATGTAAAATTAAATGCTCTAAAAAGTGCAGAAGCACCGTACAGAAGCACGGGGTTGGGGCCCACAATCAGTCACGGGGCCGAGACCTAATCTCGTCGTGTGTACAGAGCGCGTTCCGTTTCTTTTGACTGTTGTCTCTATTCTATCGTGAGAGGTATATTTTATATATTACTAACGACCTGTCTGCTTATTGTGGGTTATCCCAAAGAGATGAACATATACCACAGTGGATTTTTTGTGGATCTTTTCACGGTGTTCAATACTGTAGTACATTATTTGGATCTATCTCATCGGAATTCAGGCAGCGCTTGCATTTTAATTGCAGTTATGTTTATTTACGACAACACAGCAGAAACTTGTTAAATAATCAGACTTTCTCAACTAATTTATGCATGTATTATACATATAAAAATACATCTGGAATCACTTTATCTATTAAAAAAACCGCATCTGAATCCGTTGGGTAGTTTTAAAGACAGCTGAAAGCAACTATTTTATATTGTGTAGTGTAGTGTAGTACAAGTGCTTTAAACGACTAACCACGAAGTCAATGTATGAGATGTTGGGTGAATATTATTAAAAAGGTTGCCTGGAAGAGATCACTTTTTTTTATTTGTATCAAATTATTTTTATATCTATCTGACTAGTGTATAATAAAAAGAGTTTTTACTAGTATTATATTTATCGTGTAAACAACATAGCGACTGCTAATTGAGATATAAACTGTCCTATCTGTCGAGTAGGATCCAACGGTACACATCAAAGAAAAATATATTAAAACCAATTCAAGTTAGAAGCTCATCCCGGAGAAACAAATATTTATTATACAAAAGGACTTGACAATGAATCAATGCCACGGTCTAAATTAATGATACTTTAGGTATCGTACTTGTGAATTGTGAAGCTAGAAGATTTTCTGTAAGCTTGATTTTGTCTAACATTTCTAAAAACTATCGTCATATTTCAGCCAATTCTCACAAAATATTGAATTATACTCTGCAACCTTGCTCATAAATCATTCTGTCAATTGGTGTAAGCTGTATATAAATCCATTGGGTATTTTTTGAGTTTATCGCGTTCAGTCGGTAGACGCGGCAGCGTGTTTCGAGATATTTTAGATATATGATTAGGCAGGTCGGATAAATTAGTAAGCTTTATGGTATTATTAGTTGCCCCCCACTGGTTCCCCTGCGTAGTTTCGGTTACTGTGAAGAATAATAAAAAAAATACAAGTATAGTACATAGTAAGTCACTTATATAACAATAGCCAATGAAAGTCCGATTATTTGCATTCACAAAAGAGGATTTCGGCAATAATTATTATTAGGAACTTATAACCCAAATATAACATTTTGTTAAATAACTTTGAAAATCAGGAAACTTTTTAACTAATTTACAACCTCTTTTTTACTTAAGAGATAATTTTTATGAAAATATTTTACGTGTTGAAACACTTTCAATGTCGAACAATCGAACAACGAAAATCGTACTGTATATCATTCAACTAACTTCAAAAACATTAAACTTGCACTCCCATTTTTCCCTCTTAGGGGGTGAATTCTCAAAATTCTCTTCAAAGTGTTCCCTCATGTTATAAAAGAAACCTTTGTGCAAATTTTCATGTGTCTAACTATTATTGTTTAGGCCTGGCGTTGATATATCAGTCAGTTAGCTTCTCCTTTTCTATACATAGATGTACTTGTACATATATTTTAGAATTACTTTAGCTACATAATTAGGCAAGTTGGATATGTTCTTCGTCGTTACTTTATTAGCAGGTCAGTTTTGTTTATTTTATATGTGTTATTGTGTAACTTGACAGTAAAATTAAGTTAAAATAAAAGCTTTGTTTAAAAGTCACACCAAATTTAAATATCAGCATATATTGAAAGTTCTTATATTTTTATAAATTTAGTTAATCAAAGTTAATCAAAGATTCGCCTGAATTTATGGTTCTATAAAATGCCAATTTAAAATAATTAAAATTGGTATTTTCAATGGTATTGTTGGTATGAGTCAAAAATTAACTTAAATAAATCTATATATTACAGCCAAAGTAATAAATCTGGATAATACATATGCATAATGGTTATATATATATATATATACAAATATATAACCATTTATAATGTTTAAAATTTAAATATAGTGGCTAATATTACAGAATTAATCACTATGTCGAAACTTTATTTCACGTAATGATACATGAAGGGTCCACTGGAAGGAAATTACGTTTATACCATCCTATCTATCCTGTAACCTAATATAATATTATACCGTTGAAATATTATTATTATGCCTGTGTGTGTGTAGTATGCCAGTGATTCGTTTTTTAATTTTATTTAAAAAAATAACTATTGCGACACAGAATAACTAGAAATAAATACATTGTCTTGACATTTATCAATATATATAATGGCTCTATATAATTTGTATAAATCACTATGTATAGTTGCTATTAAATCACAATGACTGTAAGATATATACAAATATCTTTATCTTCATGTTAACTCAACTAATTTGTTGAGTTCCCTTATACATATTTGCATACATACATACATACATCGTGCCTGTGTCCCATCGGGGTATAAGGATCTCTATTTCTTATGATCTTGGCATACTTCTCTCGCTTCCATTACTCGTTTGTATTAATTATAATAATATTAATAAATATAATTCGAATGTTTGGTATTACTGATGATGTTAACAAACCACTTGGGTATAAAATTTATTTATTACGATTAGGTATCTAGGTACTGTTCATGTCTTTACAACTAAGAGCCGTTGAATTTCTAACTTATTTATTATGTACTGTAAAGCAAACTTACAAAACTCAAAAAAAAATATTTTAAATTTAGCGCTAAATTGTTCAAAGGGGATTCCGTAGTGTTTAACCACAATAAATAGATGTCGCTATCCCTCAATAAATGAATTAAACTACTTCGGACGAAGAGAATGTACGCTAGAAAATTAGTTGAACTTCATCCACCAGTCTCGATGTCACAGGGAACGAATTGGCTAGACTATGTAAATACTGAGAGAGCCGGCGCATCTGCAGAACTGGCCATGTTTTATATGCAAATTGTTAACAGTCTTCAAATATTGCAGACATTTCGAGATAGCCGTTGTATTGTGACAGCGCTTCAGCATTTCTATGTATATTTTGATTTATATAAATATATAATTCACACAACATCTCATACGTTGACTTGACTCGGAGATAAGTCACTTAAAACATTTGTGTAACGGATATTAGAGAAAAGATGGATTGAGAATACGACTGGCCCGATGGTGCAAACGGTAGTGATCTTAGCGCCAAGGGTCGTGGGATATATCCTTACCAAGGACAAATACTTCTGTGTTCTTTGATTCCTATGTCTGATGTCTGTGATACAAGTGCTTCAAGCGATTTATCTCCAAGTCAGGTCAACGTGTGAGATGTTTTATGGATGTAAACAATAATAATAACACTTCATATATAATTGAAATTCAGGCACAGAACAAACAATCATCATCAAATAATCATCGCATAAATATTGAACCACGACCTTTGGCACAAATTAGGATTACTATCAGGTGATACAAATACACCCTAATATCTGGGATTAGTAATTACATTGGTATTTTTTTAATCCATTTATCTTTCGAATGCCATCCTCATCATCATCATTACAGCCATAGAAGTCTGGACATAGGCCTTCTCAAGAAAAGGGGAAATTTGCCCATAGTTGCCGCACTGGGCAAGCGTGTTAGTAATTGCAGAGCCAATCTCTCACGGCGGGGATACTGCATCTCACCGCCACCCTATGTATTTGTGCTACACAATCTTGGATGGATATACCGCCATCTATCCGTTTTGGTACCTTTGTCGTTCTAATCTGCCGGTACCTCAAATTTCGAATTTATATTAATATTAAGTTTGACTTTTAAGGCAACTTATAGAGACTAAACACGAGAAAATCAGAAGTTTATTTTATTAATCGTTGTTACAAAAATAAGTTCATCGAGTAATGGTACCACAGATGGTGGCTGTCCACTAAAAAAAAATAGGTAAAGAATGGGCTGTATAAAAGAAAATGTGTTATGTAAGAAAGAAAACTGTAAAATTACAAACTCTGGTAATAAACATAGGTTGAAATATATAATAAACAAAAGTTTAAATTTCTTATTACCGGGTAAATCATAGTGGCATAAGGTACCGGCAGAGTAGAATAATATCTCCCACTGCACCAGGTGTCGCAAGAGTCGACTATGGTACTAAAACCGACAGATGGCGATATATCCATCTGAAACAGTGCAGCTTATATGCTAAGGGCAGGGGTGGGCAGCAGCATCCCCGTCGCGAAAGCTGTGCTCTACGATTGCCAACATGCATACCCAGCGTGGCAATTATGGCCTAAATTCCTCCTTTCTCAGAGAGACCTATCTCTAGCAGTGTACTTTCAATGGCTAGTATGATGATGATGAAAACATTGTGTACAAATGTTTAAGACGCGAAATTAGCTATCAGATATGAAAAGGTTAGGTTAGGTTCGTTTTATAATTTTTACTGATGCTGTTAAATGTGAAGGAGAGTTATTGGTCGAACCTCCAAGACGTCTCGGTTCCTCTTGGGTATCGTTAAAATACACAATGTAATTTTGTTACACGCTTCACACAAAGTTGTAGAACTCAAAGTCAGGCTCGTAAAAACAAAAATAAACATAATATATATACACATTGACAATAAACGTACATGAGGAAGATCTAATTCAGATAATAAATTTGAAAAAATACAATAAACTAAATTAAAGAAAACATGTCGTGTACACATCTCCTAGGTTACCACAATATTTTATTTAGTTTTGAATAATGGTATGTATGATGGTAATTTTTAAAGAAAAAATTTAAAAAGAACGCATTGTATTATTAATTTTACATAATGATAAATAATACGCAATATTTGGAACGTTAGAATTAACAAATTTTGGAAAGTTTAAACGCGTCTCGAATATGGTAAAGTATATTTCCGAAACAATTATTATTTTGTAGGATGGCTAAGCTAATTCTAAAGTTGAGATTGATTAAGATCAAAGGAAGTCACAAACTTTATCGGTTGACAGCTCTTTTGACGGGGCCGAAGAATTTCAATTTGAGAGTTTCGACTCACTAACAGAGTCTGAGCGATTTTTATTATTATGTTGCTAAGTGGAAATGTGCCGAAGTCAGACGTTTTTTAGATAGAGTAAAAGAAACTATCAGTACTAAGTAAATACAAGAGATTTGTGTATTATGGGTAATAGTTAAGTCATTGTAATAATGCAGTGATATAATTAGTTATAGCGTTTTTACCTTCAACGTTTTAAAAACTGTTCATACTATTAAAAACATTTAGAATGTATCTTTTACCCCAGCTTGTAACCGATATCACAAAACATGATGTTATATGCTTAGTACAAAGAACTGAGATATTGGAATGTTTGTGGATTGCACTTGGAACTGAATGTTATCGGATTAAATAGCCCTAAACCGTATAGGTCATTTTCCGAAAGTATGTATGTTTATTTATCTGTTCCTTATCTTTGAGACTGAATAGATTTTCATGTATGTAAATATATATAATACAGGGTACTTAGGTACTTTTGGGGTTAGGTTAGCAAAGCGAAATAGAATGAATTTTGCGGACGCGTGACTGGGTATTATATAAAAATTTATATTGATGACATTTATAAACTAAGAATTAATTTACACGAACAAGAGAAAACTACTTCTTGGTTCAGATGAGCACTTTCATAATTCTAATTAGTGACAAATGATTTATAAGATACAATAAATTGTTAAACTTATAACTTAACAGACAATCTAATATAGACCTCTTGCTACCTCCTTTGTATCATTGACTCTTCTCTATTCTATGGTTGTACCATTGTACTTCATAACTTTTGTTCTTATTTACATATATGACTGTGTCTGGTATGCAATAAAGAGTTTATTATTATTATTTTTACCACGACCACGTAATTGCAACCTCATTTCGTGGTCCACCAAAAGTAGAACTACAAAAAAAACGAAAAAATAAATATATGCAAAAGAAATTCTTTGATTTACGATCATTTTTCTTAAGTTTGACTCTGTCGTTTTATTAACAGGGCCACTACAGGACAGGTTGTGACATTTTATAAAGAAATGTAATTGTGATATGTTTGTGATATGATGCGAAACTAGGATAGGATAAGGAATAAGATAGGATTTATTTGTATTTAATTATGAAAAGACCTGTAAAGGCCTAAGTAAAGGCTTTAAATGTTGTTTCTTTCACTATCACAGGTACAGTAATATTTTATAGAATATAAAAACTTCATGTAATTGTTTAAATGTAAAGAAAATGCATTTTGTAAATATTTCTTTCATTATTACAGAGAAACGCAATTACGTCATTATTTCATTTATCCCAATTATTATATATATATGCGGTTATATGTGCGGTTGTGATAACTCTTTCAATATTAACAAATTGATAATAAAATACCTCTATCGCGCAATGTAAAATGCAAATATTTAAACCATACCTAACGTACACTCACATACATAAATGATTAAGCTTCCTACTTTAAACGGGGTAAATTCATATTACCAAAGCAAAACTTACTTTTGGGAGTTACTTTTTTATCCTACAAATTACGGCGCGTCTGCTGAAAGTTTTAGCTTAATTTGACCTGTTAACTAACAAACGTACCTAGGGGGTAATGCAAGCGCGGGCGTTACGTAGGGTTGCTACTTCACAAATCCTAGTTACATTCCAAAAAACAATATTCATTAGTAAATAAAACTTATTTCAATCTGTAAGCACAGTTGAAAAGATTGTCAGAGATATAACTTTAATTGTTTGTCTTGTCGCAACCCTACCTTCAGTCTTATTTCCGCTCCAACCGCAGTGGTGTTTGAGAAATATTAAATTACGGGAATGTCTGCTCTAACACTATGTACACAGAAGCAGTGGTGGGAATCAATGGTGCGTGGCAAGAAACCGTTACCTCGGTTAGGGAATGCTCGGTGCATTTCTGATAAAACTAGATTGAAGTCAGGCGTTATAGAACGTTACTAGAAGAAATATGTGGACGAAGTTCTTTGCCCTTTAGCTCTTTTCTTTCTTTCTCACTCACTATCTCTCATACCTTCCATCAATGTTTATTTAAAGGAATTCAACATTTAAAAATACTAGAACAAAAACAGAACTAGAAAAATATAGGGTTTTCATTTATTTTTTTTAATAATTTAGTTTAGGCACACTTACAAATTAGCCAAAGTTAACAAAAAGGACATTTCTTTCTTATCATTTCTCTTATAGGTATACATATATTTACCACCCAGACACAGAACAAACACAAATGTCATCGTATAAATATTTTTCTTCGATGGAAATCAAACCCACCTGCGCCATCGTGCCTGTCAATGTTAAAAAGAGCTATATTTTTAAAATAATATATTCGAGCATTTTATTTTTATTTTACTGTTATGCATACTAATATTTTTAATAAAATATAATATTAATTACACGGTAACCTAGAAGATGTTTACACGACATGTTTTGTTTAATTATTATTTTTTTTGTCAAACAATACGTACCAAAAAAAAATTTGCTCTTTAGCCGTTTTTGATAATCTTTGTGGAGGGTGAGGATGACTCGGCCGCCAAAGATTTGAAGTTTACATCTTAACAGTAGAAAATCTATTATTAGGAACATTTATATGTCATTGCGTTTCATTTCATTGTTGGATCGACACATACGGATTATTTGGCTGTAGATGGAACTAAGTTGTACACTGTATTTATTAAATTTGATATAAAGGCTATATTGGAAATGTACCTATTGTAATAGTTTTACTTACGTTTTTTTATTTGTTTTCAGTCAACGGGTACACGCCCACTTTTCTTAATAACTGGTGCAATATCGTATTTATAAAATATAGCATATTATTATTTCCTCTTGTTTAAAGCTGTGCATTATAAATTATTTTAATTTCACAATTATCATCATTGTCATTATATTGCCGTACGGCGTCCACTGTGTTGCCTACAAAAAAAAGCATTTTACCTGAAATGAAAGTGTTTGTGAAATACCGTGGAATACCAGAAGAGTAGAATTTCTTGTGCTAGATATCGTCAGACGCAACTGAGGTGCCGGAACTGACAACCGGCAATATTACCATCCGAAACAGCGCAGCCCAAATTCAATAGGGTGGAGAAGATCTCTACGATCTCTCTACGATTGCTACCACGCCTGGACAGAGTTATAAGCAAAAAATCTCGGGTTCGATCCTTACTCAGGACCAACGTCTATATGATGCTATTTGTTCTGTGTCTGGTTGTTAAGAATATTTTTAAGTTTTATATTTATGACTCCACTGTTGTCTAATATCCACAACACAAGTGCTTTCAGCGACTTACCTCAACAACAATCAACAACAATCTCAATGTATGTAATGTTGAGTGAGTATTATTAAAATACTTTTTTATTTATTATTATTATAGTACCTCCCCCTGTACCAGGTGTTGTCAGCGGTGACGAAGGTTCCAGAATCGACCGATGGCAGTATATCCATCCGAAACAGTCTAGCTTAAATGCACAGGATGACAATGGGCAGCAGCATTTCCGTCGCAAGAGCTGCGCTCTGCGCTTGCCAACACGCATGCCCAGCGCGGCAATTATGGACAGATTCCCCCTTTCTTGCGTAGGCCTGTGTCTAAGAGTGGACTTCCAATGGCTGGTATGATGGTGATTATTATTATTTAATCAACCATAAGATAACCACTGTTAGATAACTAGAGAGAGACAGACAAAGGTCGCCTGCATAGAAACCTTTCTCATTTCGGCAAAATTATTCCCTTAAAAAAAACTCCATACAGTCATACATTTACAGTGCGTAGCTACGTGTTTAAACTACACGGTGTCCAATAGATTTACCGCCATCTTTTGATTCTGGTACATTTGTCCCATATAACTTGGCCGGTTTCGATTCAGAGCCATCATTAGACCAGCACCAATCGAGCAGTCACTTTCTTAAGCGTACGCAAAATATAGATCTACAAAACAACCAGACTTGTGAGGTGCTTCCGTTTTCTTTTCACTGTGATATAAATAGCCGGTACTACAGAAATACTCCCTTTTGTCTGTTTGTTACAAAACAAATACACGAGAGCGCCTTTTCATTGCTGATCTTTTTGAAAGCTTCTCAACCGTCTGTGGGTGAAACTGATATTACTAAATGTTTAATATTCCCACAACTCTCAATATTTAGTATTTAAAACGCGAGCGTGAAAATATCAGACCATTTTATCTTAAGTCTTATCTTATTCTAGCATAAGTCAAAAATAACTTTCTCCAATTTAACTATGTACGCGAATTGTGAGTAACTTTAAATTAAATTTTAGAATCGCACACGTGGTAAATAAATATGCCTTGTATGTCAAAACCATTTCCGATTTTATTGTAGTAAAAACACCAATCTGTCTTTAGCTTAATTGAGTAATTGAACCCAAATGAAAAAGAGTAAAACTATAAAAAGATTACTTAACTTTGAAACATTATATGACGGGCCCGATGGTGCAGATGGTAGTGATCCTATTTTGTACGCCAAGGGTTCGTGGGTTCGATTCCCAGAGAAAATATTTATATGATGATATGTTTGTTTTTTCTATGCCTGGGTGTTAAATATATGTGTTTAAGTAGAATATTTGTGATTCCTTTGTTGTCTGGCGTCTGTAGCACAAGTGCTATAAGCGACTTACCATGGAGTCAGGCCAGTGTGTGAATATTGTAAGAATTCATTATTTATTTATATTTGTTATACAGGACTATCGAAGCTAAGATATGTTTATTCATATATATATATTTATATAATGTTATATGTGTGACTTCGTCTGGGTATTTTTTTATATCGTTGATTCGATCCTATTGTTAAGTTCACTTTTATCCTGGACACGAGGAGAGTTATATTTCATCGAATTAATTTTTATACAGGCTGATATACATATTTACCTCTCTGTTACGCTTTGATAGATATACACTAGAGTTCGGATTTTGTTGAAATTGGAAAATGAAAACAGCTCTAGGACCTTTAAGTAAGGACATATATATTGTAAGCTTTTAAAACTGTCCCACTGAAGCCAATATTAAGTAGAATCCTGGCAAACAGAATTCTTAGTTAGCTAGCACAACATATAATAAAGATTTATAGATTATCACACATATATGTAGTATCAGAAAAAAATGTCGTCTATGTAGTCGGAGGATCGATTACGACTTAGCATATCAAAACACGTGCCATGCCGCGTCTCTCGGAGGTTTTGCGCAGTGTTCATGCATTTTGAATGATATGTTGGGCATGACATCCTCAGTGCGATCCCCGTGAAGCCCGATACGAACGGAAATTTATAGCCTTTGAGATCACGCATGCTAATCCGACTTATGATAAGCGCGAGATGTAAGTATTAATAAAAATGTGTAATAAATATTTTTACATACATACAAACACACATTTTGCCTGTGTCCCGTAGGGGTAGGTAGAGACGAATAGAATGAATGAAAAATACGAGAAAGAGAATGATCATCATCAGATCTCCACTTGCTAGAATATTGGAATACATCTCTCGCTTCCCTAAGTTGTGGCGGTCTTTTCATACACGCTCGTTTCTTGTTGGTACTTTCGACCTGGTCGTTCTTTAATACCTCTTCTACCTGGTTAAGGCATGTTCGCCTAGGTCATCCTCTCTTCTTCTCTCCTTCATTCACTTTCGTTCTGTATATTTGTGCAGTCGTTCTACTTTCATCTCTTTATTGTTGTCACAACATCATCTTTCAAACAACATTGATCCCTTATTGCTCTATTCTACACCATACAAAAAATATTTTGTTTAGTCAATTATTGCCGAGTTCCCAGCATTTTTCGGAATTCTGTGCAACCGTAAGCGTTTAATGTGTCTTTGCAAATATCAGTTGATAAACATTTGCATTAACTACGATATAATAATAATAATAACTTTATTCAACAACAAAAGGTAACTTAAACTAAAATACATTTTGATACTTAGGTACCTAAACTAGGTCTAGCCTGTTCTTATAGGCACCTAATATATATATACAATAAAACTTTAAAGTGATATTCTTTAGTCGACTGATCCGTTGGCGCAGATGGTAGTGTTTCTATCTTGTGCGCCAGGGTTCATGGGTTCGTTCCCCAACCAAAACTAATATTTATATGAAACTGATTTGTGTCTGGGTGTTAAATATGTATTTCAGTAATATATTATGCTTTATATGTAAAAACGTAATATAAATAACATTTGTAACAAATTATAATATCAAATAACATAACGTTATTAAAAATAACTGTATTCGGGGCTATTCTATAAGACTGCTGTAATTTTATATCAATCTGTACTCAAAGGCGTATAGCATCCAATTGTCAAAACTTTGCAATTGCGCCGGTTTATAATTCACATAATTTATATATAACGCGTAATGAAACAAGGTTTTTGACAGTTTTATACCGCGATTTATTTAACTTTTTAAAGCATCCGTGTTTTTTGTGTGCATTTAGTGATTTTATTGAAGTGATGCGTAAATATTTGAATACAGTATATCTTACATTATACGCTAGTTGTGGCCAAGCTACCAACTACTTACTTCAGCAGTCTAGAGAATTAATTAATCCTACAAAAGTATCGGAATGTAATGTCCTATCTTTTTTGCATCACGTCTGGGACTGTTGTAACTTAATAGTTAAAGGTTAATTTAGTGTATTTAAATGATTTGTAGCTTATATACTAATTCCTATATACTCTAATCTTAAATAATCACACTAAGACTTAGATTTTGAACTAGCAAAAACGTTTTTGATAAGACAAGCTGAATAATGCGACGTTATAGCTTCATTTGTTTATAATTTTTTTTTTGATATTTCATTTTCATCATCATCATAGCGGCTTTAAAGACTTCTACTGCTTAATATAGGCCTCCCTATAAAAAGTGGAATTAGCTTATAATTGTGTTTTGCAAGCATAGTGGCAATGGCAGAGCGTAGCTTCGCGACGGGAATGTTGCTCCCCATCTCCGCATTGTTGCATTTGTGCTTTTTACTTCGGTAGGATATACCGCCATATGTCAGTTGTTGTCGCCTTAGTCCCTTCTTACAACAATTAATTGGTATATGGGGAGATACAATTCAACTCTGCCGGCCCCATACGATAACATTTTGACGTTTACTATAAATTGTAATATTTCTGACAGTTTTGCAGATGAATTAATTGCGTAGTTGAAACTTTCTAACATGTGATGTCAATTTAAAAAAACACCGTGTTAAAATCTGTTAACCACTTTTTGAAGTTATAGCAAACGTATACATATAAACATAGACATATCATATTTTATGAATCGTTACACAAAAAAATTACTTGATCAATTGCGATTTCGATAGACTACATTATTTTAACAAATAACAATTCTAGTCAAAAACAAGTTAAAAAATCGAGAGGTAAATAGATTTTGAGACAAAAAAGTAATCCTAAATAAGATTTTCCCCCGTTGCTTGGAAGTTTGCGTTGGAATTACCGCAGTACTCACCACCGCTTAAAATAAATATTTAATCGGAACGTCGTTTAACTTTTCATCAAGACCCAGTGAGATCGACAAATAAATTATACAAAGCTTAGAAACATGATTAAATGATTAACTAAAGTTGGATGATTCTACTATTTACATCTATATAAAAAACTTAAATAATTTATTATTAAACGCACTTTATATAAACTTTCTGACCATTAATTATTTTTAGTTAAAATTTCAATATGATAGTAGATATTAATTGACTGTTAGAAAAATTACGTAAATACGCTTACACGATTTTTAATATACTTTTTTAAGAAATGATAATTTAAAATTAAAATACAGTATTTCAGTCTTCAAGTAGTGCTTATCACAATAGTAACGCTACAACACTAGGTGTTTTAACGTCTTCTGATTTTGTAATCTTGCGTTTAATAACTTAACTCTTCTTTGGCTCTACCTCCTACACCACCTTTACTTCCTCAACCACCTCCACTATGGAATCAAGTATAATATTTTTTTATGTCATATAATCTCAACTAGGCTTAAAAATAACTAGGACACTCGATGTCCAGTCATATATGATAGCACATTCTGTCAATCGTATGAACTGACAAACGCTTGAAAGTTAAGTCAAATGGCGAAATGTTACATCGATGGAGCTTACATAGTCGTTAAGTTTTCTTAATTTCTTCAATGTTCCACGAAAGTTTATGTCATTGTTCTTTCATAAACACCATCCTTGATTTCTTAATCAAAACAAAAAAGGAAGTTATCGAGACATTGCTACTTGTGACCAAAGGAAATAGTGATTAATATATTGATGAAAGACGTCCTGCGGCAAATAGATTCAAAGTGATTACTTTATTTATAAGCTTCATTGCTAGATAGAAGCGTCACGAGCAGATCGCAAGATTTAATTAGTTAGTTCTGAAGTTAGCTTCTCTCGCGCTTTTGAAAGTAGATCACACAAGTATAGGAGAGAACTGATAACATCATATGTCAATTAAACAACGATCCGTAGCTTTTACTTACTCTGTTTTTGTGACTAGCACGTCTTGGAACTTCAGAGTAGCCAATTTATATCGCGAAGCCTGTAACCAGGAGTTCATAGGGTGCAGTTGTACGGCGCAGGAACATTTTATCAACATTAACTTCATTCATTTAATAAAGTGTACTACGGAATGTTGATATTGAAAGCAATTGGAAAGCGTTTTCTTTTTGATATCTCATACATTGACCTGGTTCCAAAATAATTATTTTAAAGCACTTGTATTACGAATATTAACAATATAATACTTAAATACATATTATTAACCTAACCCAGACACAGAGCAAATACAAATATCATCATATAAGTATTTGTCTTGGGTGGACATCGAACCCACGACGTTTGACGCACAAGTGATCCCATTACTACCATCCGCGCCATCGGGCCCGTCAAAAAAGTCAATGTTTATACAACTTGAACTTCAACGATTGCCCTTTTAGAACAAAGTAATCGTAAACTCTTTCTGGGTGCATGTTTCGTGCACACATTCGTTATGTTGGTACACACGTTTATTCATATTGGACTGTATATGATTACGAACTATGTATGCTCGACATCTACCCGGTCATATTTTTTCGTTTTTTTTATGAATAAGTGAATATGAATTTCCGTATCCATATAAAGGCATATTTATCGAGCCTTTTTGGATTGAAAATTTATTTCCAATATGTATTTAAACCTATTTCGATTTTAATGCTGAACAAATAAATAGGAATGGCTTCGTTTCCTGTTGACGGAGGTAAAATATTTGTGTTATCGGTACAGTAATCAATTTTCGACCAGTTTCACCGAATATCATGCAACGCTTTACGCGAACAAAATTTACACTCGGGTGGGTGTAACTAAATCAATCAGGCTTCTGTTTTGCACATTGAAATCAAATTATGGACGTGAAAGTCAGTCTAGGACAGTCAGCGCACCACTTCGGAAAACTAACGTTAGAGAAGGTATTTTCATTCCTTGTTGTTCCGGTTTTTTCTAAGTACTATGTATTGCATGATCTTCTTATCTTAAGAATGTATCAAATTAATGCTAATATTTAAAAACTGTATGTAAATATTATTGTAATCGATTTCTTGTTCGAATTTGTTTGTTACACTGAAATATCATCGTCATATTAGCCATTAAAAGTCTACTCCTCAAGAAAGGGGGAGGTGTCTTGGCAATTGCAGAGCGTAGCTTTTGGGACAGGGATGCTGCTGCCCATCTCCACCCTGTGCATTAGAGCTACACTGTTTCGGACGAATATACCGCCATCTGTCGGTTCTGGTACCTCAGTTACCTCTTACGACTCCTGGTACAGGGGGAGGTACAATTCTACTCTGCCGGTACACACTTGGAATATGAATTGACACAATTATTATTTTCCGAACTACGTCTAACAGATTTCAAAATAACGTTTCGCTTTTGGCCATCGGCTCACTTAAACTTTTTGTATAATTCACATTAGTAAGTTAGGTTCCGTTAAAATTGTGACTACGCGAAGCGAACCAAGCGGAGCTTCAAATTAATTTCTGTTGAGAAATTTCTGACTTAATGTAAAGTCAGTATAAATAAATGAATCAAAATAATAATCATCGTTCGTCCAAAGAAAAAGAGGAAATGAAAATAAACAAAAAGTATATAAAAGTATATAAATCTGAGAAAATAATTTTTTTTCTTAAAAGGTATCGTTTCAATAAAGAGCAGTATGTTCCACAGTTAAAATCGTTAGAATAATTGTATAAATCAAACAGTTTGTGATGTCCTTGGTTTCAATGTTATCCGTCACTCACTTTTTGGTTGGCTAATACCCTTTGTGCATGTCATACAAATACGGTTAAGTAAATCCAATTTATATTATTCAATCCTAGTATATTAAGCCTTCAATCTTTCAGAATAAATGTTCAAAAAAAACTTTTATTTGACTGTCCAACATATAATACAATTGATCCTATCTCATGTGCTTTGTGGTTTTCTGTGTCTGCGTGTTATGTATATGTATGTAACTATTATTTTTGTGATTCCTCTGTCTATTCGTCTAATGTCCGTAACACAATGTTTAGTGTAGTGTTTTAAGCTACTTATCGCAAAATCAGATTAAAGTATAACAGATAAAAAAAATACTTGACACCATGCAAAAGATAATATACAACTTTTAATATAAAGTGAAAGTTTGTAAGAGTGTATAAATATTTCATTATTGTGCCAGAAAGGCTGAATGGATCAGAATTGACGGAATAACAGAAAATATCGCGTTGCACATAAATATAATTTTTCACAAAGAGATTGATTTGCTTTTATGTTTTAAATTGTAAATATATTAGTTATTAGAAATTTAAAAGCACTACAATAAAACATCTACCTGTATCTATTAATCTGTCAAAACACACAATAGATTTTTACTCAATAGCTTTTAATGTAAAATTTTGTTTGGCATATTTTATGTAGTTTGATCAGATCTGTGTTCTTCTTGCAATAGAATTCTGTCACTCTACTATTTCTATTACCAAACAACAGTGTTCGCAATTTTGTGTTCCGGTTTTAAAGGAGAGAGAAGCAGTGAATTTACGGAGTAATGTGACTTAATCATGTCACAAGGTTGGTAATGCACCACTGATATCCATGTAATAATAAATACGTCTATAGGCTGCAACGACGGTGACTATCATATACACTCATTTGCAAAAAAAACTGGCACCTAAGCAATGAACCATTTCAAATGTTACTATTGGTTTGTTTGATAATTATAGGAAGTTTTACTTTCACAGTTTTGTAAATTAATAAGCAAATAATCGTTTTTGTCAGTATTATCATAAAATTTTGATAAAATTTATGGGTTTTAATGCTAAAGTTCACTAGCAGTGTATGCTCGCTAATTGTGCATATGCTCGAGAAGTAAAAGTTTACAAAGATTTTTGTTTGTTTTTAATAAAGTAAAAACAGATAAATGTTCAGTATCGAGGGTGACCCCCTCTAGCTAAAATCACAGCTTGAATTCGCCTGGGTATGCTAGCGAGGACATGCCGGATACTTGCTTGCAGAATACGTTCCCACTCCGCGGTAATCACATTCTCCAGCTCTCTGATGGTCTGCGGAGCCAGTTGTACTGCCGGTTGTACCGGTTGTACTCTATAGGATTGAGGTCAGGACTTCGAGCTGGCCAATCTAAACGACGAATGCCGACCTCTTGCACATACACTTCCACATCGCCAAACCGGTGGGCGCGAGCGTTGTCGTCCATAAAAATTGAGTCTTTGCCTAAAGCGGCCAATGCGGGTTATGCATGAGGAATTAGAACTATCATTATGTATCGATGTCCAGTCAGTGAGCCGATTTCAATGAAGACTAACTCTGTACGATCCATTGAATTTATTCCTGTCCAAAACATAACAGAGCCCCCCCATAAGGTGTGATTACTTCAAAACAAGCCTCTAGAAAGCGTTCTCCTCATCTTCGTAGCACTTGCCCTATTCCAGTCTTTTTGAGTCAATGACTTACAATTTCGAGCAAACCTTAGCCTGGCAACTCTGTGCTCACGGATTAACTTAGGGCCGCGGGCCTGACGATGACTGCGGATATTGGCCGCGAGAAGCCTCCTCCTGACCGTCCATAGACTAATATGCACATTTCTTACTTTTTCGAGGCTGTACTTAAGGTCCACATACGAAGACTTGCGATTTCTCAATGCGCAACTCACAAGAAAACGATCACCCCGTGGTTGGGTACTTGGTTTTCTTCCAGAACCAGGCCTTTTCTCGACGGAACCGGTGTCTTGATACCGCTGTCAGGTCCTTTGAACCGTCGAGCGACTCACACTTAGCCTCGGAGTTAAGAAGCATTGGCTGCAACCCTCTTCAAGCAGCGCAATAATTTTGGTAGCTTTTACCAGTTTCTCTTATATTATTGAGACAGCTAAACAGCAATAAATGTAGCCTTGACAATTAAAATATGATTTTTAAATATGAAATTCATAAAAATTTACTAAAAGTTATAAAAACCGATTTTATCTTTTGGAACTTCGCACCAAAAATGTAAGATAAAAATTGTTCTTCGGTAAAAACGAGCATCAAACGAAAATTTTAATTTAGAACGTACTGTTTTAAACACCACGGCATTTTTAAAACCAGCCTGTAACAATAGTTAAACAAATTATTGAAATCATTTTGGTACCGTATTTTTTTAAAGAAGAATTAAAATAAAAACCGCCCGTTTTTTGCAAATGAGTGTATATTCTTGTTAGTCGACTTAGTTACATAGAAAAAATCTATATGTAACCATTTTTTTTTGTTAACAGCAAAACTGGATGGTGTTAAGACTTACATGCGCATGCGTCGGGTGCCTACGCACCTGCAGGTGAAGGTGATTAAGTGGTTCGACTACTTGTGGTTGACGCAGAAGTGCTCGGACGAGGAGAAGGCGGTGTCCTGTCTCCCTGACAAGCTGAAGGCGGAGATAGCAATCAATGTGCACTTGGATACATTGAAAAGGTATAAAACGACATAAGGTCGCGTCGCATCTAGCATTCTTCTTTACTTCTTCATTGACCTGAAAAGCTTTCTAGGATTATCCTGTTATGTAAGACGCTTCTAATTCATACATTTTTAATGTTCTATTAAATTTAATTTTAGCATTTAGACTTTAGCTACTAGATTATTCCAATTCTTGATCAGAGCTCATTACAAATTAAAGATTTCTCAATCAGTTAAACATTAAAGTAACAGGACGCAAATTATGATTCATTTCTTAGTAAAATTCGTAAATTCATATTTCTAGATTTAATTTTTTTTCTCTAATTACTTTCTAAATTTACTATTCTTTTGGTCCAGTACAATAATCAAAAAAGTAACATTCATTATAATATTGGTACCAATTTAAGATGCATACGTAACTATAGAAAAATCTAAGGTAATTCTAACTATTCAAGATTTACAAGGTGTAGATTACTTATGAAATAGAATAACTTAATAGTTATTGAGTTATTTAAATTATTCTTTAGATAAAAAATGAAATGAAACTTTAACTAAAAAAATGCGAAACTCGAACTTAAAACGTTATTGCAAACGAAGGGAATGTACCGATGCGACATATACACGTATATGGTAATATAATGTGATATTATATTAGCCGCAGGATGGAAATATATTAGCTTTATGAGTTTTATATGAAAGCAGCGAATAAATAGACAATTTAAAGTGCACAGACGCAATAACAGCACTCAATAAAGAGCAGACTAGGTTTTACCCTCTGCCATCACAACAAGAGAATGAAACTTCATAAAAGCGAATGATGGAGACGTCGACTTGATAATAGTGTACACAGAACTCCTCATTATTCAGAAGCAGTTCAAGCTTAATATACCGTGTTGTATAATTAAAAAGAGAAACATTCGCTGTTTACGTCCATGAATTATGCAAAAGTGTCCATTTATACGATCCGTAAAATTTTGTCGCCAAACGGTGCTTTTGAGTTTCTCTTTTTCGCTGAATTCTGTTTGTTTTGAATGCGTATACACGTTACATTAAAGCGGAACCACATCAAATATTTCTTTCGACCCTTCATCAATGTGTCTAAATGTGAAGAACTTGAATGTGGTGCCACAACCGGGTCGGGACAGCTGTCATGTACATAAATACTCGGACCTTATTGAAAGCCATTTATTCTCACATTGAAATCAAATATTTGCTTGCTTATTATTTGTTACTCATATTTTTCTAATAATGTGGAAATGAATCCGTTTATTGTTATAGGGTGGAAATTTTCCAAAACACTGAAGCAGGATTCCTCTGCGAATTAGTTTTAAGGCTACGACCTGTGCTGTTTTCACCTGGCGACTATATCTGTAGAAAAGGTAAGATATTTATTTTATCTGTTAGAATCTATTTAGTTTATTATCAAGTTTTTTATGTCAAATCGATTAGTAATTTATAGATAACAATAAGTAAACTTCATTTATGGAAAATACAACACATTTAATTAATACCTCTAGGGGAAGTCGGAAAGGAGATGTACATAGTGAACCGAGGGAAACTACAGGTGGTAGGCGACAACGGGAAGACCGTACTGGCAACACTCAAGGCGGGTTCTTATTTTGGCGAAATTTCCATTCTGAACATGGGCACGGCAGGTAAACAACTTGGTAAATATCGCCACGGCCCGAGACGCCACGCCATTATTACTATTTATTATTTTCTTGGAAAGTTTTCAAAAGCAAACGTTTCGAGGAGACGCTGCAGTCAGGCCGAGGGAGCGGCCGCAACTCCAACAGGTTTTGGGACATCACGGCTGTTACTGTTCAACCTTGACCATATTTTTTTAATAATTTATAAACAATTATTATAAGTGGCCATCGCTTTCGGTAAAGGCATAGTAAATTTATTAGGGAATGTTTATATATTACATTGATTTGATAACATTTTCGCATTTTAGTAATAATTGTATTAATTTCAATTGTTTCTTTTTACATGCTTTTATTTACATTTTGATTATATTTTTCTTAATACTTTCAAAGAAGTGACCATTCTCAATGGTAAGCTGTATTGTTTATTTTTACAAATATCATTGGCTTCTTATTAGTCATTCTTCAGGGTATGTAGCGTCTAGTGTTATGCATTTTGTTAATTATATATCTGTTCTCCTTTGGTTGTATTGAAGGCAGTGTCCCCGATTGCTTTGCATCCTCCCCAATTACCTCATTATATTATATTTGGCGTGACCTCTTGGTGCATGAACCCCCGTATTATTAAGTGTATTGTTTACCTACTTATCGAAATCTTTCGTCGTTCTGTCAGTTAAGTTCCAACGAATTTATTTTTATTTCCAATTCTAACTTTGACATACGCATACTTGTAGATCTGCTTGGTTCTTTGAGAACTCAGAATACTTTTCAATTTATTGTATTATACCTGCCCTGAATGCTTTGTGTGAATGAAGCACATATTGAGGACTCAATAGAATTGCTTCTTATAGTTGTTTTTGAGATTGATTTATTTTTGAACTACTGACATGAAACTCCGGACTGATCGAATTTATCCTGCTGTGTGACAAGGTAGCATAAACAACCTTTCTATTATTATATTAGCTTAATTTACTTCTTACTGATTTTGTTATGAAGTCCACCGTTATGTGTTCCCCGCCACCGGTGTTTGGTCTTCCTTTATTATAAATTCTTACGATCTGACTTGGCTGTAAGCTTTATAAAAAAGTATTGATAATTAAGAATAATTAGAACGATATTAAAAAAGTAAATGGACTAGATGAAGTATACTAGCCAGAACAGATCTTAAGAATTGTGGACCAAACACCGGTTGGCACGGAGTGTGTGTATGACATGTGGACAGGAAACCGGCGGACAGCATCGGTGCGATCGGTTGGCTACTCGGACCTGTTCGTGCTCAGCAAGAAGGATATGTGGGACGTGCTCAAGGAGTACCCGGCCGCCAGAGTCCGCCTAGAGGCAATAGCAGTCAAGAGACTTGAGAAGTATAAGAAAGCGCCGCTCGAGAAAGGTATTTATAGCGGGTAAACTCGTCGTTCAAAGTGACATAAGATTTAAAGATAATCTCATATTAATTCTCCACCCGCGATTTTGATCTTAAGGTCTTTACTTTATGTCTCTTGTTATTCGGGAAGACGTTTACATTGCTCTCTGTCTGCTAAAATGTTCATAAAACTGTGCCGATTCCTTAGTGAAAGTCAGATCTATCTACAGGAATATTTTTTGAGTAAATAATTATCGTTTGTTAATAACATTAGATATTTTCATTTAAAACTTTTACCGTTGGCGGCAAATTATAAGAATTTATGGATATTGAAAGAATCAGCGTTGATATCTCGTTGACTTGTTTTCGCTTGTGCATGAACTTAGTAACGTGGGTGGCTAAGTCGAGTGTGTTCGCAGTGGCAATGGGACGCTGCCAGTCAACGCCCGGACTCGTGGAGACGAGCGGGCGCATCCCCATCGAAGAGATGCAGCTTCCCCCCGCAGCGGTGCCCTTACCGATGCATACCTCACACCCGCCTTCCTACCGGGACCAGCTTTATAGGTCTGGCAGAAAAACAAAAATACTATCATACACTTGACACATATTTAAGTGTAACACCTTAGAATTTTCTGATGAGTTAATTAAGGATATATAGTATTTGACTATCACATACTACTAATGTGTGAAGAAAAAAGTATTGGATCGCTAGTCCTGGGTGTTTAACCTAAGTAGACCTAAATCTAACTATCTTTTTGGTCATATTAGTCATCATAGATTTACTCATAGCTAGGAAAGTAATGTAAAAAAAAGGTAAAGGAAAGAGAAAGTCACATCTTAGACATTGTCCCCCGTGGTTAGTCGCTTAAAGTACTTGTGTTACGGATATTAGACAATAGAAAAATTACAAATATAATACTTAAATACATATTTTCAACACCCAGATACAGAACAAACACAAATATCGGAAATACCGACCCTTGGTACATAGGGGCCGGTCAATTGTGTAAAATATATTCAATTGTTTCTTCTATTTCTAAACTTTTATCCCCAATGTTGCAGTTCGTCAGTAAGCCCTCTTCGTGTAGCATCTCCAGTAGCATCTCTCGCGTCAAGTGCCCGAAGTAGCGCAGCGGGCGGTGGCAGTGTCACAGCGAGCAGCATGGCCCCCCGAGTCCTTCTTGACTCGCACGACGCCCTCGAGTGCGAGATCAAGAGGCTAAGGGAACGTCTCTACACTGTTGAGACAGAGAACGCCGCCATGTCTGCGAAGCTCAGTCAGCAGCAATGGGAAGTGGACCAGAGGTGATTATTATTTAGTGTAGTTTTTTATTTTAATATTTTGCATATTTTACTGCGGTTTATGTAAATGTTATCTATTTAGACATCCTTACTGGGAATGTATGTACCACAAGGTGCTTCTCTTTTTGTAGTGTGAGCCTATTTAGTATTCTGTTTGTTTCGAATAATGTTGTAATATCATAATATAAAATAATGCTTGACTGGTACACATATCAGTGTTGATATTTTTTTTAGGATCTAAGATAGCATAAATAGTAAGCCACATTTGAAAACGATTACTACAGGTAGAATATATAGTTTTGTACGTTGTTCATTTTTAATTGTAGACTTATTTTGTACCTAGGCTTCAAGAGATCGAGATGCAGATATGTGGAGGTAGTTCACTTAGCTCCCAGGAGGACAACGAGCGGAACCGCGAGAGTATTATATAACGACGCGCTTCTCCTGCGCTCACGCATCCTCGGCTATTGCCCGTACTGCAATCTTCCACCGTGTACTGAGGCCACAAACTGATCGTGTACAGCCTCCCTTATCCCCAACTCTTCGCCGAGCAGTACTTCCCCCTTAGGCCACATTAAGTGTCGTACTCTAGTGACAATGAACTTCAAATGAAGACTCAGTGTTTTTATGGTGAGTAAATATTATTATGGTATATTTAAATACGAATTAACTTTATCAAATTTATATATACGTAGTATATACAACTCGCTATAATTGACGAGTGCCGTGGAGTGAGATTTTGCCGAGACAATATTATCTTAATTAAATCGTTTAGATACATCGAGGAGTGACGTGTGTGTGGCGAGGCCCGCGTGCGGCCTCGCATCTTGTTTCGCTGTTGAGTTGCGTGTCTGCCCTAAAGGGCGCGTTTGGTTGACGACTTACAAACTGGGCGCGATCAGTTACAAAAGTTAGTATGCGATCTGGCCCTTTTCCTGTGCCACAAGGATTGCTCAACTTTTGGCGCTCTTTGCGTCTCCCATCTAAATTAACGATGTATGTTTTGTTAAGGTATAAATTCAACTTTATTATTGTGATATTGTTTTTCCTGTTTTTGCTGATGTTATCTAATAGCGAAATGTTTCACTCGAGTTAGAAAGTTTGTGTACAAAGTTTGCCGTGTCGCGTTATAACTAACTGGAACTATGTGCCAAATATGTGGCCAAAGTGAATGTGTTATGAATAAGATTTTTGTGTTAACTCATAAATAGAGTAATGGATATTTTCTTATCCATTAAATTTGAGCTTTAATTATAATAAAATCCCAGAAGACTTGATGAAACTTTCTGATATTTACGTTTTCTTCTACCCTTGGTTGTTTGACACTAGTTTATAATCTTCATCCTCAATAAATTTGGTATCTTATAATCTATGTATATTCGTGAAATATTAAATTCTGAAGCAGTTTTGCCCGTATTGATATAAATCGACCATAGTATGTTGTAATTTGTTATATAAAATGGGTCATTACCTATATATTAAGAAACGTAGCTTAAAACTGATACTTAAATCAGTTTTGGTAATTTGTAAATCTACTGCCAGATAAGATTTAAGTAGATAAAACAAAATGTTTTAATGTAAAGATAACCAAGGACTAAGGAATATTTTGTACTTAATATCGTTTCTATTGACGTGTAGTTCGTTTATGAGAACGATATGTACCAACCACCAATGTCTTTGTCGCAGGGTTACACACCTAGTAGGCAGTAAGACATATATAAGAATATTAATATATATATTACTACATTGGTATTTACTGTCTGATAGACAAACCATACTATAGCTAGACACCTGACATTTTCTAGTGGGTTTTAAAAGCAGTTAACATTGCTGCATCAGGTGATACTTACTTTTTGTAACAAATATGCCTGTCTAGTATTAAAGTATGTGTTGATAAAATTGATTACTATTATATTTTAGCACGTGGAACATTCAAAACAACGAAAATAAGCAAAGGAAAGTAATTAGTCTTGAAAAAGAAGTTAGTGTTCAAAGTTAAAATACATTGGAATATTTTTATTTTTTGAATGAACGCTAGTTTTTATATAAAATCAATTTTGGATACACTGAAAAAGTAGTAATTGATTTTGTTTCAATCATTTCAGATGTAAATAGCACCCTGCGACTTCGACATAGATAATTTGACCTTGTTCAAGCTTGTTTTCCCATTTCCTTACACATAAAAAAGTACCAAAATGCGAGAGCAAACTAATGTAGTACTGAACGATAAGTGAATTGTAAATACTTATTCTAATATCTCCGATTCGTGTTTGTAAGCTGTTTTAATTGAGGAATGTTATTTTTGAAGCGGAGCAACCAGACGTGGGGGGTCTTGAAGGGTTTGCGATGGATTTTCTTTGTTTTGGTATCAACAGTTTTGCCGTGTAAAAATGTAAAGGTGTTGTTTTGAAGGTCTTGTACGTTGATCACAAGTATGCGGATAATGTTAACAACGTTTTCTATCTGTAAAATACAAATTGACACATGTAAATTTGATTCATTTTATTTTGAGTGTTTGTGATCAATAATTCAAATACTATCTCTGTTGAAATGACAATAAAGGAAGTCAATGAGAATCGTCGTTAATATAAAATTTAATTGACGTCTACAATATTTGAAAACAACACCTTGTTTTAATCTTATCAATTAAACAGCCGTACTACGTATGATAACTGTGTGAAATTACGTTCCTTCCATACAAAATTGAGTTTATTATTTTCAAAAGGAAAATAATTTCTTTGACGCCCATAAATAATAGATAGGCGATAAAATTTTTGACTGTAAATAAAATATTTATTTATTGTTATTATATTCCATAAATTTTTCTTCTTACATATTTCTCGATTATAAAATTGTAAGAGAGATGCATTAATTGAGTATATTAAACGAAAACGCAAGTGCTTTTATCTAAATAACTTTTTAGCTGTACGTGTCACCAGTTGTTGCATCGACTAACCTGAGCGTTGGTGAAAGGCATTCGTTTGTAAGCGGTGTTCAACAAAAGTCACGGGGTTCACAATAATTTAATTTATAGGTAGGATAATTTATACAAAAAACATGTCTGACATCCACCACGGTGTTGCTGTCCGACTGTCTCAGCTTATTGGCTGATCGATCATTCGTATACAATGTTTCAAAATACTTAGTCTGAGGCAGAAATAAGAAACAAGTGAGTAACGACTTTGTTTATTAAAAACACATCCCGCTGGACAAAAAAAATTCTTTAAAGCCAGTAATAATTTCTCATTTGTACTAAAATTAAAAAAGTTTTAAAATGTGTATAAAAACTACCAACTATCAATAAGTATGTTTCATTTTGAATTACTTTGTCAGTCAAAAGTGAGTGACATTGAGGAATCTCCACGGAACTATTCCAAATGCTTATCACAAATACGCGAGCTTATCACAGCACGTTTCCCGTCAGCCGTCAAGATGAATGAGGCAAAGTTCCAACAGACGCGAGCGTTTCATCAAATCGATACCAGTCACGATATCACTGTTCCATTTCACAATAGAAGTACGTCTACATTATACACTGCATGGATAGAAAGAATAACTATTGGACTAAGCATTCAAAATTCAAGATATGCAGACATCAAAACTTTATTTCTCTTGTATGTAGACCTCATTAAAGTTTTCGAAGTTTAAAATTTTGTCATCGGTGTATCAATTGAAAACTGTTTGCAGGTGGAATTAGACGTAGATAGAGTACGTTATTGAAACGTTCTGGTGGAGTTATTATTAGTTTCTAAGTTATTCCTGTCTATTGCGCTCACGAATGATTCTCCGAAGCGTATTATAT
Source organism: Heortia vitessoides (assembly GCA_020976665.1). Lineage (NCBI taxonomy): Eukaryota > Metazoa > Arthropoda > Insecta > Lepidoptera > Crambidae > Heortia > Heortia vitessoides. The sequence continues at coordinate 11,412,231 of JACJUM010000875.1, read as the reverse complement.
GTTTCAAGAAACTTCAAAATAAATGAAACCGTGTTATGGCTTCAACTCCTAACGACTTTAAGAATAACTTAATTCTATAAACTCATTTTATTTATTTTATTGTAAAACTGGTATATTTTGAATCTTGTTATGAACATAAATTGATTATCATGGGAACAGTAAAGGATTTTACAAAGTTCTAGATTGAGAGGTGTGTTACGAGCCCTCCAAACGGTGTTTGTTATAAAAAAAAGGATTATAATGCCTGCAAACGACTGTCTTCCAACCAACGCAATCGATATAAATTATATCGAACGAAATGCGATTAATTTTAGTAATTATAATTATTGTAAGTATTTTATTTACTTTCACGTGACAGAGCGTCGTGATCGCGAAGTGGAGGAAAGTGGTTCGTAGTGCAGTAATCTGGCTTGTGCATCTTAAATTGGAAATTCAACTATGTATCGCACATGATTCATTTTATTGTTAATAAAAAGATAATGATAATACGAATAATGATTTTTATTTTACCCCATTTGTATGAAACCTGTGTCATTGCGCCTTTGTGCCTTATTTTGCACATCTATTCTTTGCTGGTCCAGGGAGTGCATCGTACCTACCCTTAGAGTCCCTGTTCGCTTGCCAAAGTAACTCTAGGGTCGGGGTCTCTACGAGATGCTATCGTTTTAATTTAGTTCATGACGACATAACTCATCACTTCTATTATCACGCAGGATCTGCATAGTCTGTCAGTGATGTCTAGAGTAAATTGGTGTTTATTGGCGTGTTCTGTGTATACTGACGCAGTGTCCTACTCAGTTCGTTCGATAACCTGGGGTGGTTGTCTCGTCACTATCTGCATATTACAGTTATAAAAAACAATTAGGGATACTCTTTTGTAATAAAATTTAAATAAATTCTGGTTTCTGATATCCGTAATAAGAATGCTTTCAGTCTATATATCTCAGTGCTGATCGAAGTTCTTCGATCAATATGTGTTAGCGATAAATTATGGCAGTGTAGTGTGGTCTTTCACTATTGTCCTTATAAGCCCACTCAAAATAGTATGAAAAGCTACAGAGAGCATAACTGATATAGATTGAAGGATTAGTTACTTAAAGTGGCAGTGGGTAGGGCAATTAGTACGTAGAATTAATGGCTGATGGCGCCGTAAGTTTTTAGAATAAGGGCGAAGTACCGACAAGCGCAGCGTTGCACACCCTGAGTGGGCGACAGAGGATCTGACTAAAATCGCAGGATCACATTGGATGCAGGCTGGCCATACAATCGATCCTATAGGCCACTTGGGAAGTCCAACAGTGAATGTCCCATGGCTGATAAAATAATGATCTTTGTTTACTACAAACATCAACAAAAATCAGGAATAATGTTACCAAAATCTTGACATGCATACTTGAGTTACACTATAACACCTAAGCGACAGGTGTTTTCCTCAAAACAAGTAGGTTTACCGAGTCCGTAGTAAAATATTAACAAGAGGAAAATCCGGGTACCCCCACAATCTCAGGGGCCCTTACAGTGTTTCTTTACTATTAAACGAGTACCGCGGCCTACTTCGCTCTTGTTATACTTATCAAATGGGATCACGTAATGCTTTGCGTAAGAGATCCCTGCAATTTGAATGGGTGAACAAGTATTGTTTGGCTGACGAGGATGGCAAAATAAACTAGTACGTAAAAACATACATATCCGGAAGTCAAGAATAAAGATTTGTTTGATGTACACACAGCATCTTTTGTCAACATCTTTTCCTGGCGAATAGTTGCCGTAAAGTAACTGAAACTTCAAACAAGAAATGTATACAGTTAAATAAACTGCTTTTTAAAGACGTTCGTGGTATAGTCGTGTTAAAAATATATAGTCAAATATTTTAAAAAAAATCTTACCAAATATATTTTACTAGCGGCCCGTCCCGGCTTCGCACGGATAGACATAAATAGGTACAGATATTTAAGTTATAAGCATGCTCATTAAAACGACCAGGAATCATTAAATTATAAAAAAATTATATGCTCATCTTAAAGCCTCCCTGTACACTACGTTAGCTGTGGTATTTGTAGGTGGCAACGAAACGTATTGATTTTTAGGAGATCCTACTCGAAAAAGTGATAATTACTGGATTGAAAGAGTTAGTTACTCGATTCGCTGCGTGGCGGCCGCCGCCGGCATGTATTTTTATATTATTTTCATAATATATTTTAAATGGAATGTCCGATTTTAATAATTCAAAAGTAATCATCAGGTATTGAGACAATCATAAATATTGGATTATTTATTTTGATAAAAATTTATAAATTGTATGGATAACACGGTCTGATTTTTATCGGCATTTCTATCAATTTGTTTAATGTAAAAAAGTACTTATAGTGACGTAACTATAATAGTTAGACATATGGTCTCATAAAATTATTAGTAGATATTGATATATTCTATAATATTGTGCAACATTTTTTTGTCCTATCATTAATACTCTTCGCAGCGTATGCGATGAAAGACATTTTATAGAAAAATTTTTTACACCTTCAATTTGTTTTAATAGGAATTTCTAAAGTTTTCTATGGTAATCTAGTACTAAATATAGCCTTTATTACTCAGTAATAATGTAGCTTTTTAATAAACAAAAGAATTATTAAAATCGGTCTAGTACTTTTTGAGTTTATTTGTTACATACAAGAATACAAATCTTTCCTCTTTATAATATTAATGTAGATTATTGTTAGCATTTCTTCTTGGTTTTTAAATATTTTCAAGCAGGAAATGCACTACTTATTTTGATAAAGTAGAGCTTTCTTCTAATGGAAGTCTCGGTCTATCTTATATTTGTATATAAAAATATTAACATAGTAACTGAAAATGGTCGGTTCTATGTTTGTTACTCAAACCTAATACTATGAATCTGGATGAGATTTGAATGGAACTACCTAATATACCCTTATATTTAAAAAAAACGGGCATCTAAGCAATGAACCATTTCAAATGTTACTATTGGTTTGTTTGATAATTATAGATAGTTTTACTTTCATAATTTTGTAAATTAATAAGCAAATAATCGTTTTCGTCAGTATTATCATAAAATTTTGATAAAATTTATGGGTTTTAATGCTAAAGTTCACTAGTAGTGTATGCTTGCTAGTAGTGCATGTGCTCGTGAAGTAAAAGTTAACAAAGATTTTTGTTTGTTTTTTCTTTAATAAAGTAAAAGCAGATAAATGTTTAATATTGAATGTGACCCCCTCTAGCTAAAATCACAGCTTGAATTCGTCTGGGTATGCTAGCGAGGACATGCCGGATACTTGCTTGCGGAATACGTTCCCACTCCGTGGTGTTCACATTCTTCAGCAATCTGATGGTCTATGGAACCGGTTGTACTGATTGCACGTGTCGTTTCAGAACGTTCCAGACATGCTCTATAGGATTAAGGTCAGGACTTCAAGCTGGCCAATCCAGACGACGAATGCCGACCTCTTGCACATACGCTTCCACATCGCCAGACAGGTGGGCGCAAGCGTTGTCGTCCATAAAAATTGAGTCTTCGCCTAAAGCGGCCAATGGGGGTAAACTAACTCTGTACGTTCCATTAAATTTATTCCTGCCCAAAACATAACAGAGCCCCCACCATAAGGTGTGTTCTTCAAAACCAAATTTCTTCAAAACAAGCCTCTGCAAAGCGTTCTCCTCGTCTTCGTAGCACTCGCTGACGTCAATCTTCACCGAACAGAGATTACCTGGCTTCATCGGAGAACATCGGAAAAAATACCCTATTCCAGTCTTCTTGAGTCCATGACTCACAATTTCGAGCAAACCTAAGCCTGGCAACTCTGTGCTCATGGAGTATCTTAGGGAGGCGGGCCGGGCGATGACTGCGTATATTGGCCGCGAGAAGCCTCCACCTAACCGTCCATAGACTAATATGCACATTTCTTACTTCTTCGAGGTTGTTCTTAAGATCAACATACGAAGGCTTGCGATTTCTCCATGCGCGACTCACAAGAAAACGATCATCCCGTGGTTGGGTACATGGTTTTCTTCCAGAACCAGGCCTTCTCTTAACGGAATCGGTGTCTTGATACCGCTGCCAGGTCCATTGAACCGTCGAGCGACTCACACTTAGAGCCACGAAGCATTGGCTGCAACCCTCTTTGAGCAGCGCAATAATTTTGGTAGCTTTTACCACTTTCTCTCACATTAATGAGACAGCTAAACAACAATTAATGAAGCTTTGACAATGAGGAATATGAAATAAATTCATAAAAATTGACTAATAGTGATGAAAACCGATATTATCTTTTGGAACTTTCTGTAAAAACGAGAATCAAAACAAAATTTGAATTTAGAATGTACTGTTTTAAACACCACAGCATTTTTAAAACCGGCTACTGACCTGTACAAATTATTGAAATCATTTTGGTACCGTATTTTGTTCAAGAAGAATTAAAATCAAAACCGCCCGTTTTTTTGAAAATGAGTGTATTTGTGATTTCTCTGTTGTCTGATGTTTCGTAACACAACAAATTTAAGTGACATATTTTAGGGTCATATCAATAAATTTATATGTAATGTGAATTTATATACCTATCTATCAAAACTTCCAGGCGAACGAAGTCGCAGGCAACAGGTAGGTAATATGGTTTCAACAAATCTGCGGTTATAGCGCCCAAGATCTTGCAAGTTTAATTAATATTTCTGCACCTTAATTCTAGACGCCATTTTCTTAATCCAACTCGGAGCTTGGGATATCGTCCTTTAGCATTCCTCGCCGCTCAGCGCTCATCTTGAGAGAAACCTAAACTTACATAGTATACTAGGTTAGACTTGCATAAGGTTACATTGTTAGAATAGTGTACAAATTGTAAACATATTCTTACTTCGCAAAGCTGATAGAACTATTTAGAACTATTTATGAAACAAAGAGTTCATTAAACTAAGGGAACTACGTTTTTAAGTTTTGTGTTTGAGCGTGACCTGAGCCTTGACGGATCTGATAGCACATTGATGATTTGTTCTGTGTTTGAGTGTGAAATATTTTTAAGTATAGAATTTCTTAAGTGCTTTATACGACTTATTTTGGTATGAGGTCAATGTATGAAATGTTGTGTAAATATAATGTTTGTATATTTATAAAAGGTTAAATTTAACTATTACGAATGCGAGCCTACGCTTTCATACCTTACGTATACCAATTATTAATTTTTTACACAAAATGTCGGGTATAAACAGCACATGTGTCTGAGTTTTGTCTAGCTAGAACAAAAGTCTGTTTCAAAAAGTCATACCTAATTCACACTAAGCTATGCTGATATTATAAAAAATAAATATTTGTTTGTTTGATATCATTTAACTTAAAACATATTAAACCAATTCAAGTAATTATTTCACTATTAGAAAGATACATGTTCACCAAGTAACAAAGAGTATATTATATTTCATAAATCTAATTATAAATACCTACCTAAATTGGAAAGTGATGGAAATCCATATCCCTAGACTACTTTTTATTTCAAAATAATGTTTCGTTCTCCCGGTAAACATTTGTTATTATTTGTCACAAGGCAAGATATGATTTATGCACAACACAATTTACACGCGAACGAAGACAAAACTAACTAGTTTCAAATATTTTGTAACTATTGCAAAATTATAAAACGTCTCTTATTTTTGCCCGGGATATTCGTTATTCAGAGAGTTAGGAACTTTACAATAAACAATGAATTTCCTTTTAAAAATCAACAGTCTAATTTAAAAAAAATATTAAATGGAAAGTTACATTATTATCAATATGACTTATATTTTATTCTTCCAATAAAGAAAGAGGGAAGTACGTGGGCAAAACCACGGTGTCTTGTGTGGTTATGTGAGTTTAAATATATTTAAAAATACGGCCATACGGCCACGGAAATTTAAAAACTCGATTTAAAAAATCGAGTTTTCAAATTTCGAATAATAGAATAAAAAATAGAATTCAAATAGATATGGTGGCGCAAAATATTATTTATTGCCGTTTTACCAATATATTACCATATTCATTTTTAAATACTACAATCATATTCGTTTAAAAATTAAGCAACATCGTGACTTCAGAAGAAAGATTACTCGAGTTTATATTTCCTATATTATTTAGCTTTGTATTTATATCTAGAATCTGATCTTTAATCCGTATAAAATCACTCTGAAAGTTTCTTACCAACTTTCCTTATTAAATTCCATATAACTGCATAAGAAAATACCACGAGCGAAGCTGCAAAGTCTGCTTATGTTCAAAGTAATTTCGGACGAAAATATTAGAAGCGTTGGATTGCAAGGTAATGAGTCGTCACTCAATGGTCACTGGGAGCGGGCGACCGTGGATTAATTGAATTTTTATGGATCATTTGCTCTCGGCGTTTCTGTATGAGGTGAAAATCCTTTTTGCTAGATCGCCCAATAATTTCAAAAAGGTTGACAAAATGCTTGACTTTGTCGAATTTAAAGTTTTTTCAGGCGCGTGGTCGTATGACTTTTGTTTTATTTAACGCATTCTAGAAACATCGAGTCTTTTTCGTATCGACTTAACATTTATATGAAGTGTAAGAATTTGATCAGTATAATGAGTAGTCAATTAAATTTCTTATTATTCTAGATTTTCCCAGTTTAATTTAATATATACACATTTTTTCTGAAAATTTCATTAGTTTTCTACTTTACTTTTATTAAAAACATATAGTTGAAATTATAGTAGTCAGTACCGCAAAAACGTTTAATACGTTAATCTGTAACTAATCATCTGGAGGACCTTCTATTTATGATTCACTAATATCAGGTATGTTAAAGAATATCCCGTACGTTATTGTCACTGGCTGGTGGCGATTCAAGAGCATAGCTTTGCTGAGATGCTGACTCTGAAGCTGTCTCTAGTATTTTACATAAATACAATTAAAAATTCGAAAACTCTTTAATCGTCCAAAAAAAAGTCCAAGCAGGTTTTAACTTTTAAAATAATCTATTCCTAATTTCATCAATAACATAATAGGTACACATGTTTATATTTAATAAATATGGATTACCTAAAAAGTTTATTCAAAAATAATAATTACAGGTTAAGTTTATGCTACAGCGGTCATAAAAACAGTTTAAAGAATTGTTGTTTGTTCTTCTATGCGTTTGCTCAAAGGGTTTGTTATAGTTTCGAATACATTAGCAAATTTTTTAACCAATAAATATACTGATCATGTGGGAAGATTGTGTTACACAAAGAGGTCAATATCAACTTTGTGCACAGACATTTAAGTGTCAGAGTACGACATACCTTGACTACTTCTTAATTCGGAAAAAAATTGGTTCCCCCGATATTAATTTGTTATTATTTGTCACAATACAAGGTATTGAGATGATTTTTTGCATAGCATAATTTCCACACGAATGAAGAAGAGGGCAACAGCTAGTTGCAAAATTAAAAAAGTTTCTTATATTTGCTTGATATTTTCATTATTCATAGAGTTCGTAATTTTACAATGAATATAGAATTCCATTTTAAATTTTACAAATAAAACAATTGTATAATTTGAATGTTTTTTTTGCTACAGGCTACTCAAAAAAGAAAGTACCAACCAAACTTTTTGACACAATTACTGTTGCGTAAACAGCAGAAATTCGTTTATGCTTCGTAGAGCCGCCTTTAGGGGCCCAAGTCACAAAATTACAATTTTGCGTCTATCAAACGTGATTACGATTCAATCTATCTGTATATTGATTTTTAGTGTGTCGACGAAAAATTCGTTACCATATCAGGTGGTGACTCACGGTAAATCTTCATTCAATTGCCTACAATGATTTTTGACCTTACGCTGTCCTTTACGATGAACAATTAAGATTATTTTAAACAGAATCTTTAATTTTTATTGGCTAATTTATCTATATCTATCTCTATCTACCTAACCTAACCTAACCATTTTATGTACTTGAAACCACATAAGACGTCGAAGAGTCGTAGAACTGTCTAAAAAGAACTCCTTATTCATTCAGGCATATTAAACCATTTTGACCATTATGAGAAAAATTTGGATTATTAAGCCTTTTTTATTTGATTAATCGCATGAACAATTTAAATTTTAAAATTAGATTTATACACAAAGATAGCGTATTAGTATTAACGAAATACACTAAACTAATTTTTTATTAGGAGATATTCTTTTAATTTTGTTATACACATAAACATTATTTTTGTAAAACAATAAATATATACATTAAAATCGTCATTATGCTTATATTACACGTTATAAAATGCCAAAAAAAAATTTGTTAAGCAATAGTAGCAGTAAATACCAAAAGCGATCTGAAATAATGGAAAATATTCCAAATATTCTATAACCATTGCTAACTTTCAACAGAATTCGCTCCATCCAAAACTGTCTAATTGAATGCGGAATGAAAGAAATTCCTGGCTGTGTTATGAGGGAAATGAATTCCTTTTATCGTAAATAGAATAGAAAATCATCCCATAGCAGATAATCCAGGCCCTTTCAAAACTTTCGCTGTGTGAAATTGATTCTTTCTAGAACCTTTTACAATTTAATTTTGTGCTCGCTCTGGTTTTTATAGAGGTTCTTTGGGCGGTAATCTTCAGATTTCATTAAGTCAATTTTTTCAATCCTATAGATTGACTGATTGATACAATAGTTTTGACAATATGGTGGCACAGTCAGACACAGTCCAACGGAGTAACTAGTTGAAGTGGCAATAGACTGGCAAAGAGACTACGCAGCAGCAAGCCTAGCACGTCCAACTACAAGGTGGGCTGGCTACAGGCCACATTTAACAGGTCCTATTGAATTCATCATTTCATTTGGGGTGGCTTATGTCTAGAAAACGCAGCGTGGGATGACCCCTGCCTGATAGACGGACGCCCTATTGAAGATTTCGGAGAGGTGTTGGTTCCAGACAAGCACCAGCAAGTCTAAGACGTCCAACTACAAGGTAGGCAAATGATCTGATAAAACCACTGGCTACAGGCCACATTCAACAGTTTTTTAAAGTCATTTGGGGAGGCCTATGTAAAGAAAGCGCAGCGTGAAACGATCTCTGCCAGATGGACGAACACACTAGTGTAGATTTCAGGGAGGCGTTGGATCCAGGCGGTACAACCGTACAATGTGGCGCAATTTTGTTGAAACCTATATCCAGCAGTGGCCGTCTATAGGCTAATATGATGATGATGATCCAGCAGCAGATGTCGATTGCATAAAGCTTCCGCGAGATAGAAATATCCCCTAGATTATATCATCTCAAGTCTAGTACATTTATTTCTAAAATTACATATGCTAAATATCGAATGGCTGTTTTGCACTGTATACCTATATATAAAAACATATATAATAGCAATAATCTAGAATAGAACACAAGCTGGAAAATAAACGGCTCCCACGGGATATATTTGCTTTTATTTTTCATATTGCTTGAGAATGACGTACTAGAACCGACAGATGGCGGTATATTCATCAGAAATAGTGTAGCTCACATGCACAGAGCAGGGATTGGCAGCAGCATCCCCGTCGTGAAAGCTGCGCACTGTGATTGCAACCACTCTTGCCTAGCGCAGCAATTACTTACTGGGCATACTTCCCCTTTTTCAAGTGAGGCCTATCTCCAGCATTAGACATCCAATGACTGGTATGATGATGAATTCCTAAAAAAGGAAATGTTACTAATTTAACTGGCTCGTTGGTGCATTCGGTAGTGTTCTTATCTTACGTGCCAAGCGTCTTGGGTTCGATCCACACCAATACATTATATTAGTGTTTCTTCTGTTGTTTGATGTTAGGAACACAAGTGCTTTAAGCAATTTATCTTGGAGTCATGTATGAGATGTTGTATGATTTTTTTTACTTTTTATTCCGAATAACAAAGTTACTAATATGCTACTCGTAAATACCATTTAAACCTACTGTATTTCAAAAACATGTATTTTTTTGTTGTTTTTTGTTTTTTGTTTTTATGTGCCAAGTTTCATTATATTTAGGTCACCGATTAGGACTTATAATTTGAAGTTTTATAATATTAGTTTGATGCCGGGAGGTACCGGCAGAGTAGAATAGTACCTCCCTCTATACCTGGTGTCGTAAGAGTAAGAGAGATACCAGAGTATCCCAGCTGCACTCTACGGTTGCAAAACACGCTTGCCTAGTGCGACAACTATGAGTAAAATTCTCCTTTTCTTGGGAATGCTGATTCTTGATGCTTCTCGGTAATTATAATGATAATTATTAGTTTTAATTTTTTTGTTATGTATATTCAATTTTTTGATTCTTATCAATTATTTTTTTTATAATGGAGACAGCCATGGACAAAGTTGAATACAAAATAATAGACACTCGTATCGCATAAATAGACAAGTGTTAAATAGTAAGTTGAAAATACATTCTTAATATACGTTTTAAATGCGGCGGGTACCTCATAGAACCATAGATAAAGGTATGTATGACCGTAGATATGTCATCTTTTTTATTTAAGTAGGCACTAATTGAAAAAAATTAACATACATCTCAAATGTCTAGCCTAACTTGTCGCCGTAACTCAACATTCCGCGAGTGAGGCCAAAGAAAACAAAAAATATTCCCTAGTTGTCCGTAAACTTCATTAGTTTTTCACAAACTCAAGTGGCGAAGGAAAACAACGGAAAGTCCCAATTCCCGGAGGAGGTCGGACTCGATCCGCTATCGTCGCCGTTTATCCGACTAGCATCCGATCGTGCCAGGCGCGAGTCGACTACCAATCTGCTTAAAACCTTTTCTGTGGAATATTCCGCAGCATTTTATTTTAAATTTCGAATATTAAGTGTTTTTTTAAACTTAATTAGACTTTACGGGATTCTATTTTCAACTTGGACTGCAACTTTTTTCAATTCCAATTAAAATGGCGGATTCGATTTTTTTCATTTTGAATTCAACGTACGTAAATGTTTTGTAATCTATGTAAGGTATAATCCGGTGATATTTACGTACTCTAAGCTCGCTCACATCGTGTTACCGTGACGCACAAACATGATCGCTCTTAAACCCTGGATTATAACTCTTGAAATATTCTCTTCCCCAGAGAACGTTATTTAGCTTACATCTACTCTCAATTGAAAAAATACATTTCAACTTTTGAGTTTAAGCATCGATTATATTATTTTTATTTCACAAAATGTTTTATAAAGATGTAGGTGAAAATGTAAATTACATAACTTTCTGGTCTAGTTTTTCTATATTTGCATTAATTAAAATATACACCAGCATCCAAATGGTTTTGCTTAAAACCATTGATATGTTCTAAACAAAATTATTAAACAAAATAACCGGGGTAAAATATGAAGTTTGGAATGACATATGAATAAATAGTTCAATAAGAGCAGTAAGTATTTTACTGCAACAAAGAAATACCGTCGTAAAGGCCAGGTTAGGTAGATAACAAGGACTGTCTGTTTGTTCGATGAAGTGTGAACTGTCGATAATGAAGCGCACTGCTGGAGGCCCAATTGTAGAGATGCTCTAGTGCGGTAGCAACGGTGTGCCTGTCGCTGGTACCGTACATGTATACTGGGACTGTCGACAAGAAAAGTGTTACAATAATAATAATTCACACCGCATCTTATTCTCATTGACCTGACTCCGTGATAAGTCGCAAAAGCACCACTTGTGCTACAAATACTAGATAACAGAGGAATCACAAATATAATACTTAAATACACTTATTTAACACCTAGAAACAGAACAAAATATCAATTTATGGATGTTGTCCTGGGTTGGGATGGAAACCATGACCTTTGACGCACATGATGAACACTACCATTTGCGCCATCGGGCCCGTTGTGAATGTTTGAGATAAACATTCTCAAATTACATCAATAAACAAATCCCAATATATGAAAACTGCAAAAGACATTGCCTGTAAACGGTGTTCTGATTTAAAGAGTGGACATTAGATAAAGCTATACATACAAATGTAACCCTCGGTACCTCATTTTCATGTTTATCATTCCTTTCCTCAATTCTATCACCAAATTGCAGTGTTGGTATTGCTGTTTTTGTGGTTTGAAGGATCAGAGAAGCAATGAAATTTCTGGGTAAAGTTTCATTGTTTTAAGTCACAAAATAAAAAAATAACATGGTGTTTAGTTGCTATAGTATAAAAATAAACCTAACTTACTTTTTAAACATACTTACTTACTATACTGACTTATAACGTCACATTTTTTCGAATGTTTTGCGCGCTTCGTTTCAATTGAGACTTGAAACTTTAGGATGAAATTGTTTTTCAAGATGAAAATTGTGACATATGTAAGCTTCTTTACTGGAGTATCGCAGGAAAAGTAGCGCCATTACCTGTTACTTATTGCTTTTTATCTCATTAGCCATTATTGAAATAATAATAATTATTGTACTTAGTTTTGAATTAATATAATTAATTCAAAACTAAGTACAACTAATACAACTTTATTTTAATGGATTTAGAATAGAATTTAAAGTTTAAATTTGTCATACCCGTACATAAAAAGTTTTGTATTCTGAACCTAGTAATGCTTTGAAATATTAATACCAGCAGAGTAGTATCTCCGTGACACCAGGTAACGTAAGAGGCGACTAAGGTACCGGAACCAACAAATGGCGGTATGAAAAGGATGGGCAGGAACATCGTCGCAATAGTGGCACTCTGCGATTGCTTGCACGATTGCCCAGCGGAGCAATTAAAAATTATGGGCAATTATTTATCCGTTTTTGGGGAGGCCTATGTCCAGTAGTGGATATCCAATGGCTGTTATGATGATTGTGGTTAATGACTGAATATTAGAATGTATTAATAATCGAATGATTTAATTTCGTCGAAACGTCCACTAACAAGGTGGACAGACAATCTGATTAAAACCTCAGGAACGCGCTGGATGAAGTTTCTGTTGGAAATCGCTTGAAAAGGCTTATGGCTGATACTATAATGAAAACTGAAACTTAATTTAATTACATTAAGTACGTCAAAATATATCCTTTTAGGCTTCCGTAATTAAAAAAAATAAATATCCTTATAGAACCACTTTGTTGCCCTATGAGGTAACCTGAAAAAAGGTACCACCGTTTATACACAAAACAACACGTTTCGATATTTTCAAAGAAATCGCATTTTTTTGTTTGATTCAGCAATGCGTTAGAGTGAGGTACGAATGCAGCTGACTTTTATATATGAGATCTACCTTGTAAATTATATTACGTAGGTAAGTACTTCCCGTAGACTTAAAACTATGATATTTGCAAGGTTTTATACTGCACATACACAACAATATCAAATCCCTACTAATATTATAAATGCGAAAGTAACTCTGTCTGTCTGTCTGTCTGTCTGTCTGTCTGTCTGTCTGTTACGCTTTCCCGGCTAAACCTCTCAACCGATTTTGATGAAATCTGGCATAGACAATCTTTAGACCTTGAGAAAGGACATAGGCTATTTTTGAACTCGAAATAAGGGTTGTCAGGGGTTGCAAGGGGGGATGAAAAGTTGTTTGCATGGATCGCTATTTTTAGAGCTAGAAACTTAAAACTTATTTTTCAGGCCATTGATTCGATATAAATAAACGTGACATTCAAAGTTTATATAATTTGAAGTAAATAGGTATGGTACCCAAAAAACTATTCCACGCGGACGAAGTCGCGGGCACAGCTATATACCCTTTAAAAAGTCTGAAATCAAACATGGGAATAATATAAAATGATATTTTTCTGTTGGAAAATCTTATAAATATAATATAGCCTATGTTCCTCAGTAGCTTTTTAAAACTGAATGAATTATTTAAAATTGAGTAAATTTTGAGTTCAATTGTGCTAAACAAACAAATATTGTAATATTTCCTCTTTATAATATTATATACATACATATATTATTTATTTATATAAACTTTATATATTCAGCGTAAGTCTCCATAGCGTCTTATAACTAATTTTATTTCTTATATTTTATCACTGACTGTACCAACTCTTGAGAATAGATCAACGATGCGATTGCGAGAAGTTTGATATACACGCGTCTAGCGTACACTAACATACGCACTATACCCTCACATGCAAACAGAAGCATGCCGTGTCGAGAATGCTTTGTATTCAGTTACATATCATGTCGAATTAATTTAACAGTCTTGTAAGATTTGGAGGTATATATGTAATGAAATGAAATTTCATCATAGGAATTTGCCGCGCTTCGCGCGTTTGTCAGTTATCTGTGGAAGTTGTTTATCTGTAGCGCGTTGGGTTGACACGTCATTCAATGGTGTATGAGACTAAGATATATTGAATGTGCAATTATAAACCAAATAAAGAAAAGTAAAGAACACAATTGAGGAAGCGATATTAATGAATTTAAATATCTTTTCTTTGTATTTTCAGGTAAGATTAATATTATTGAACTATATCTAATGTGGTGTTACATTGTATAAAAACGTGTTGCATAAAACAAAACTTTGTATTTTCATAGAAACAATTTGTTTATTTTGAAAATCCGCAATAATATATCTTATATATATAATTTATAAACTAGTTGTCCCGTCTGACGTTGTCGTTGTCATAACTGTGAACTTTAATTGAAATATTAATAATTAATAAAAAAACAAACAATACAGTTCTGATTTATACTATTTTAAACGTAACTTAAACTTAATCTTAAAAGAAATTTGCAGTTTTCATTTTAACAAACACATTAACTATCAACGAATGACAGCTATGTGAACCGCCAAAAGGTTACTATAGAAAAGTTAATGTACATTCTGCTGAATATAAGAAATAGAACTAACAAAGATTTAAAATTTAGAAAATTGGAAAGCAAGATGACGTGTACAAGGTATAATATTAGTTACAATAGTCCCTTTAGTAGTTTGTCTCTACGATAGGCGTGATAACAAAGCAGTTACACGAATATACCAAAACTCTGATCCTAACACCTGCAAACTACTACAAAAAGCTGCAATACTGAACACGTATAGGGTAGTTAGGAAATTCTTGCAGACAAAACATGAAGACCCTATATTAACCATAACACAATCCACTACGCAGTCTACCCAAAGAACATAAGAACTGACCAGCACTAAACTTTGATGTGTACTTGGGCTAGGCCCGTACATATTAGTAAGCCGGCAATGTCCGAGGAAATGCACAATAAAGAAATAATAATAATTGCCTTTAATTCAGATCTTTCCTGATACAAAATTTAAAAAAAAAACTTATTCTATTATTTGTAACTTGCTTGTTTTCTGTAGCTGTTTTCTCAAAAGCCTCCTCTAACCTTTTCTATTCTGACTTTTCCTGAGCCACTCTGTTTCATGTCACTCTTGCCAGTTCTCTTATACCTTCGCCCCTCCTTTTTTGTTGTCTATCTCTATTTCTTTTGCCTCTCCTAGGATACCATTCTGTTACTTAAGTCTACTGATTTACAATGCTACAGTGAAATAGGGATTATTTTTAAATATATGCATAGAATATTGATTCTTTAATGAAAATTTGAAAGCATATAAAATATTTTATATTATTTGGTACAAGAATAATATGTACCTAAGGTGCTATTGGCAATCTAAAAGAATCAGCCAAAAACTAAAGTTAAACTAGCACAATATGAAGCGACTTCATCCCTTCATATGTTTAATTAATTAGTTTAATGTTTAATATAATATTATCTTACGTTGTTAGTCAGTGTAGCTCCGGTGGAAGAGGTGGTGAGCTTTAATCAAGTTTCTTCTAAGATTATATATTCTGTGTAATTAATAAATATTTTTACTTGTGAAGATGTACTTTCCGCCGATATTTTTGATTTGACTAGCAGCGCCCCGTGGCCTCACCCGCGGTCTCTCTCACATTCATAGTAACTTTCCACCCCACGTTTACCCCCTTAGGGAATTATTTCCGAAAAAAATATTTCACGCATGTTTCATGACTTAATCAAGAGCTTCTATACTGAATTTCATTTGAATAACTTCGAAGGTAGCAAAATTTCTTCAAAACTTTGCAGCTTTGTTTTACCCCTTCAGGGGATGAATTTGCAAAAATCATTTTTTTGGGAAAAAGAACCTTTTTTATAATGTAAGAGATCACTGTGCAAAATTTCAAGTTTCTAAAGCTTACAGCTCAGGCCCTGCGTTGACATGTTAGTCAGCCAGTCGGCGTCCCCTTTTATATAAAATAAGTGTAAAACTAATATATAATTAACGTCGTCAGCAAAGTTTTAACCTGATTAAACTATAGGAATCAAACAAATCACCTTCATCATATCAGCCATTAAAAATCCACTACTGCACATAGCCCTCCCCAAGAAGTACATTTCAGCAGACTTTTTTGCATGGATATACCTCCATCTGTCGGTGTTGTTACCTTAGTCGCCTCTTACAACACCTGGTACAGGGGGATGTACTGTTCTACCTTGCCGGTACCTCACGGCACATTAAACATCAAACAAATAATGACATGATATTAATAGGATTATGGTCCCACTCACAAAAAGTTGGGTGAACCGTATTGTGAACAAAACATAAAATAAAAAAAGGAAATACTAATAAAGATTCGAATAGGGATTTTTGTTGATCGGTCAAGTATCTTTTGATTTCGTAAAAACAAATAATACAATCTTACCCCATTATCATATTAGTATCAATATAAAACAACATGAAAAGTGTTTAAAGTAACATATTTTTGTCACGATATATTTTGAAAAGGGCGCTCCAAATTAGCGGACCCCTGCAAGCCAAAGTCTACCTTATGATTTATATCATCTTCAGCCTATTAAGGCAAAGGGCAGCAAATATGCCCTTCCTTAGTATAACTTATGTCGCGCGCGTTATGGTAATGAGTCTCATCATGGGTAAAATTTGCACGCCATTTGTGAAGTTGCGGTGTCTCGCTCGCTTCAGCACAGACTAGTCTGGAAAAACAAAACGGAAGGAAAGAAAGAATTAACCTTAATTCCTTCTTCTTCCGTTTTCTTTTATTTGATGTAAATATATTCAGTAAACGTTTTTAAATTATATTTTGTCGACGTTAAAACTGATGGGACGGGTATCTCCCTATTTTGTACGACGAAGGTTGTGGGTTTGTTCTGTGGGTTTGTTTGGGTGTTAAATATGTATTCAAGTATTGTATTGGTAAGTCCTCTGTTGCCTGATGTCTGTAACATAAATGCTTTAAGCGACTTATTTCGGAATCAGGCCAATGTATGAGATGTGGCGTTTATTTAACATTATCTAGGTAATATTATTTGTTCCATTATTGATATTCACACTTTACCTAAATACAGAAAACCTGGTTTTAATCCTAAATTCTTAAGTTGAGTGTTATATCTTATTAGTGGGTTAGTTCTTATTTGTGACTAGAAATTTGTAACGTGCTTTGTCAGAATATGTGGTATCATATTTCGAGACTTTTACATATTAGCAAATATTTTTTAATACATATATCTTATTATTTGTTTGCACAGCTTGAAACGTGGCGTTGCATCAGAAATATATCGTTACTAGGAGGGTCCCGAGAATTTTGGATATAATACAGCTTATGATACTCGGTGAAGATGTAGCTTTTTATGATGAAAGAATAGTTCAAATTAGTCACGTAGATTTTAAAGTAAATCATACCAAACAACCAAATATTTTCTCTTTTTAATATTAGTAAAGATACTCTTTAGATATAGACAATATATAATAGAGAATGCCGTGAGGTATCGGCAGAGTAGAATAGTACCTCCCTCTGTATCGTGTCGTAATAGGTGACTAAGGTCCCAGAACTGATACATGGCGGTATATCCATCCGAATCAGTGTAGTTCAAATGCACAAGGCGGGGATGGGCAGTAGCATTCCCACCGCGAACGCTGCGCTCTGCGATTGCCGACACGCTTGCCCAGCGCGGCAATTATGGACAAATTTCTCTCTTTCTTGGGGAGGCCTATGTGCAGCAGTGGACTTCTAATGGCTGATATGATGAAGGTAGTTTGTTTAATTCATATAGTTTTATTAGATTAAAACTTTTTTGACGACGATAATTACATATAAGTTTTACACTCGTTTTATATAAAAGGGGACGCCGACTGGCTGACTGACATGTCAACGCAGGGCCTAAACTGTAAGGTCCAGCAGTGGACCTCCAATGGCTGATATGATGATGATGATGATGATAATAAAGAAACTTTTACATAGTGTTTATATGTAATAAAAAGAAGGTATTGATGCCATTTTAATAACATAGATGTAATCGTTGATACCTAATTCAAGAAATAATAATATCTGTAATACCAAGCGTTATCGTTACCTCATTTCTCCTAAGTGATAACTGCATTAAATTATAATGCAACTATCCGTCGCTGGTGGTTTTGTTCTCCCCGCGCTAATATCCGGAAACACTCTGTAAATAGTTTCCGGAAACTAACAATGCTCGAGTTTCACAATCCCGCGATAATGCTTGCACATAAATGTATGTAGTTTTATATCAGTTAGATGGTTTAAAGAAAAGATGCATGCATGGATAGCAATTTCCGAGATATGCAAGTGCTGCGAATTTAAGTGTTGTATATATGCAAACTTATCACCAAGTAATTCGGTATTTTCAAAAGTCCTGAGCAGCTGCTGATACTCTTTTAAATTATGCTAGTGATAATTAAGCAACTCGTTCGCTTTGATTTTTGTTGTGACAAAGATTGTAATGTATTTACGATATAACACTAGAAAACTCTAAAGTTATCAGTGTTTTCTTATTGTAATATGCATGTACACAAATAAACCTTACTCTTAGACCACTTTTTTTTTAATCTATGCATACTTAGGAAGAGACTAATGGTGGGAAGTGATTTCTTTTTATACTACATATGTAGTGAAGTAAACATTGGAATGATATGAGGTACAAAATTGATACGAAATATATATGCTTAGAAGATCTAAAATAAATTGGCTTTTTGCCTGTGGCATTAAATGACTAAATCGTTAATATAAAGGGACCAAATTTTGTAATCAATATTTTTAAAACTATATTTCAGCATTCAGATAGCATTATTAAGGTTAAAATATTATGTTACACACAACTATTTTGTTAAAATATTTTGGAGGTAGTAGTAATTTGTCAAACTACTTACAATTTTTTAATAAAAATAAACTCAGGTTGGATGACTGCCTTAATATAATTAATATTTGTATTTGTTGTATTTCAGTGTTAAATGTAAATTAAAGTAATATATCTATGGTTATTCAACAGAATTTAAGAGGTTAGCTGATGTCCGTGTTAAAACACAAGTGATTTAAGCGGTTTATATCGGTGTCGTATGTTGTGTGAATTAATTTAAAAATATAATTTTTTCCGAATACTACGTATGCTTGCTTTCAGACTTACATAGTAAACTATAGCTTATATTAATAAAATTATTTTCCATTTGTAGACGACGAGTGAGAATATTTGTTACAAAGGTCACACAAATCCGATTTACATATTTTATTTTAGGAGATATCTGCATTTTTTGTTAATATATTACTTCAGAAAGTTCTATCTAGAAAATTCTTCTATTGGTGAAAGAATTTCCAAAGTAGTTATCGTTAGCAAAAATACAAATCTTTTCTCTTTATAATATGAGAGTAGATATTTTTTTCCTAAAAAAAAAACATTTGTTTGATGTACGTCACAAATTTTAATCTTACAAAAGCTGACACATTTATTAGCATCGTATCAAAATTTAATTTAATTATGCTAGTCACGGATTCACATTCAATTTTAATCCAATTGTGTGTTGCCATAAATATGTTCAAAATTACGGTGCCTGATATTTTAATATCCCAGGCTGTTGTTCGGTCGGTGTGCGCTTCCCAGACGGATGACGTGCGATGAGGCGCTGACACGCGCTCAAGATGCAGAACTCATCTCAGCGAGAAATACGCGGTGTTGCCAGAAGTCATATTAAAACGGTCGTAGTTTTGTCTGGACTCAAACAATTGTCCCAGTTTTGTTTCGGGTAACGTAAGAGGCGACTGAGGTACCTAAGGGAACCGATAGATGGCGGTATAACCATCTGAAACAGCGCAACTTAAATTCTACAGGTTAGGGATGGGCACTATTGCCACCAGACTTGCGTAGCGCGGCAATTATGGGCAAAATTCAAAAATATCTTGAGAAAGCATAGGCTTTCTAGGAACATAGGTTCAACAGTGGATTTTCCATGGCTGATATGATGATGATGATAATACCGTGTAAATCTACGGGCGCGCATGTTCGCTTTCATTGCTAGAGTAAAAGTACAAGTTAATGAACACTAAGTACGAAGTTTATATATGCATGCAATCCCAATTGTGTAAAATCAAACCTATTTAATAAAATAACATTTTGAAAATGATACTTAAATAGCATTGCGATAAATATTCTTTCAAATACAGTTAGTAAATCTACTAGTCGAGTCTAAGCCCACAATGACGCCGCGTGTATTCCCTGGAGACTGATAAGGCTCGGCGTGTTGCTGACAGCGTCAGTCGACAGAGGCTTTCTTTGTACATCGCCTGTTTTGTACGATAAACACGCCGGCTGCTTCGATGCGTAGAACATAATCAACTTTATATGTATGGGGAATGTGCAGAAACCTCATTTTAGCTTTTGGGGATATATGGCATCTCTTCATCTATAACAATAGGAAATTATTGTTATGACCATATCAATATATCGTATATAATATAACAAACTTGGTTATTACGAGTTCTGGAGGTGGAATGAATTTGTATATACAACTATGCTATAATATAATTATAATTTGGGTATACATGCATACACACACAATACCACAGACACACACTCATACACACCCACACACAATAACACACACACACTCACAGTAGCATAAAGATTCTCAATTTCTTAATTTTATATAAACTAATACATACACTAATATATAAGTATATACAGTTGCACCGGTAGGAAGGCATGGTGATTAGAAAATTACAAGCGTTATAAGCTAAGCCGCCGAGCAATGTTGGTTCTGTTACGAATCTCTTCATTGATTCGATCGCGCAAAGAAACTCCAAGTGTTGCCCGCTCCATAGCTCGTTGAGCTACTTTCAGTTGGCCAATAAGGCCAATGGTAAGAGATCATGTTTCACTGTCATAGGTCATCGCTGGTAACACATATCGATCGAAAACTTTCGACTTGAGACACTGAGGTATGTCAGACAAGATGTTGCGTAGTTTTCCGAACGCTGCACAGAAGTTGGACTTACCTAATTGGACTATTTGTCCTAGGTATACATACGAGTCAGCAACTTCAAGAAGCGTGCTTGCAATAAAAACTGGGTTGGGTACAACATGGGCATTACACATAGCTTTAGTCTTCTCCATGTTGATTTTAAGACACACCTGTTAATAAACTCAACTGAGGTCTACGACAGGTATACCACCATCTATCATTTCCGGTACCTCAACCACCTCTTATGAGGCCTGATAAAGAAGACTCTATGATAAAAAAATACTGTATAAGATCTGCGGTAACAGAACGTTATAAAAAATAGAAGCAAAATATATCACTACTAATTCCGTAGATTATTTTGTTTTACTATATGCCTTTAGTGCAATTCATACACGAGTTCGCATGTAAACTCATATAGAATTCACTTTCCGACTTAAGGCACTGACTCAAATTGCACAGTAAACTGAAATTACTTAGGATAACGACATAAAACGAGCACTTTAGACTATATACATATCTTGCTGTAACTGAATCAACTACGAATATTTACAAGTTTTGTTCATACACACACAGAAAATAACTAATCGTCTACTTGTTACCTTTTAACCTTGTTTATTCATCATACCAGCTATTGGAAGTCCACCACTGGACAAAGGACTCCCTAAGAAAGAGGGAATTTTGCCCATAACTGCTGCACTGGGTAGACGTGTTGGCAGAGCGCAGCTTTCGCGACGGGGATGCTGCTGCCCTATGCATTTGAGCTGCACAGTTTTGGATGGATATACCGCTATATGTCGGTTCTGGCATCTTAATCGCCTCTTGCGACACCTGGTACAGTATGAGGTACTATTCTACTCTACCGGTTCCTCACGGGTATGTTTATTCACTATCACTTAATATTTTTGTCTGCTCTTCAAATGATTTGTTAAATTAACTTAATAATTATTTTGTTTCTTCTTGAGGTAAGGGAAAAATGGATTCGAGAAATTATTTAAATTATACATGCAAGTATCTGCTGTGTCGATCTTTTTTAAATTTGTGAAGTGCTATACAATAATACATCTATGACAGATACTATGTCTGTCATGCATCAATAAATACTAAATAAATAACTATCGCTATGAATGTA
Organism: Heortia vitessoides; assembly: GCA_020976665.1. Taxonomy (NCBI): domain Eukaryota; kingdom Metazoa; phylum Arthropoda; class Insecta; order Lepidoptera; family Crambidae; genus Heortia; species Heortia vitessoides. The sequence goes on along the minus strand of JACJUM010000875.1, from coordinate 11,389,930 downwards.
TAAACTGGCTATCCATTGCGATTAAGGTAGACTTCGCATTGCATTTCGTATAGGTCGCATCAAGCTGACACTTTCTCAAGGTCAAAAGAAAACGTAAGCTGTACCCAAGAGAGAGCATTTTCATTTTTTCTAGAGTATAAATAATCCACAAATTATATTTCATTAAAATCAATTCACGGTTTTCTATTGAAGATCATCGTTTATCCTGATACTGAAAAAAAACGTCAAAACTAGACTTAGCCGTCAGAAAGATTGCCAATAGAACCGGTTGTATGCGGCCTCACCCAGCGCGATCCTGCGGTTCCAGTTAGAACAATCTATTTACTTTGTAAGGTTGTTCTGCGCTGCAGGTGCTTGGTCTCTATTCCAGAACATTACGGACCCATCGGCTATCGGTACTATATGCTGCTGTGATAAAAAACTTAGCACATTAGATGCATATTTATATATCTTTTATCCATCTTTATCATCATTATCATAGTAGCCGCAGAACGTCCACAGCTGGACAAAGACTCCTTGCGAGCAAGTAGAGATTTTGCCCATAATTGCCGGAGTTAACAGGCCGTGGTAGCAATTGCAAATCATAAATTCGCGATATAAGGAAATTCGGAATACTGTTGCCCAACTCCACCATGCATTTGAACAAAACTGTTCCGGGTGGATATACCATCTATCGGTTCTGGAAGCTCAGTCACTTCTTAAGACACCTTGTAAAGGGTAAGTATTATTTTACTCCACCAGTACCATACGGCATAATAGTCCAGGTGTCGCAAGATGCGCCTGAGGTCATTTCTCACTCTGTAAGCCGAAAACCGAAGCAGACTTAGATATTATCAGTAAAATTACGTAATAAACACGTTTTAAAATAGGCTTATTACTAATGGAATGGAGCGAACACAAGGTGTTATGCAAGGCACGCTCAGCGAGATATTCTGGCAAGCTCCGCCTTGAAATTATTAGTTTGCGTTGCATTTCTTATACAAACTGTTTTGCTTATTTTGGGTGCCGTGATAAAACTCGGTTTACTTGCCAACACTCGTCCAATGAGCCTATTCAACATTTTTAATTTTTCTTATGCAATGAACCTCAAATCTGTTTGTGGCTGGAAATATCCTTATAACAGTGTTGATTTATTTATTCGTTACGTTCAGCCACCTGGAAATTTTCGTGTAATAATATTATTGTAATATTTTATCGTCATTTTCCTAGAGGTAGACTTTATACAACCTGCTTCTACTTACCTCTCATCTATTTCTACCTCCAAACGGCAAGAGCATAAGAAAGTTACCGTAACTGCCGAGCTGGGCGCCCTTTTCCAGTCCGTGCATTTGAGGCACACTCTCCCGGATGGATATACCGCCACATGTCGGTTCCGGTACTTTAATCACCTTTTACGACACCTGATGCAAAAGGAGGTACTATTCTGCTCTACCGGTGCCTCACAGTGGTAAAGTTTAGCGGAATACACCATCTTTTTTGCTGTTGCAAACAATATCTACAATGGTTAAAACGTGTACTAAGTACTATTAGTATTTAAGCTATTTAAGTTTTTAACTTAAAGTCATTGGGCTTATTCCTACTTAAACTGGAATTATCATTTTGAATCTTGTAATGGTTTTGTTGCTTCTTGTTTCAAAAATATATAAAAAATACCATTGCTTTGAAGCCAGACGAATATAGACAATGTGCTATTAATTAGTCCATATCGATATCGATATATCGTCTTAATAACACCTAATCGCTTATACTAACTGTTTTACTATTCATTAGCTATATAATTCGTTTTATAGACTTTAAAAATATTTCTGTTTGCACTAAATAATCGCTTAACTTAATAGAAATTGTAAAATTTTCTTTTAAAGAGCAATAAAATCGTTCAGACCACATCGTTTCTTATCATTATACAATATACGTTATACGATAAATATTTAAATTTTTTAAATAGAAATAAGCAATAAATTCTAAATTCCAGACCTAGTAATGGTTTCCATAAAGAATGTCTGCGTATTATGTAACGAATTCTTATCTTGGAATGCTCCGAGTTGGCCGCAGGAATTTCCATTCACTGACTAAATCCACCTGCCAATAACGATGAGGGATATGTTCCTTAGGGATCGTTGAATTCAGTACTGCTTGACCATCCGATTTATTATAAACTCTTTGCTCACAACTGCTGTCTGTACTTAAGTTTTTTTTTAATTAAACTACTGTACTTTTGGGTACATTACGGTCATCTTCTTTTTTTATCAAAACTATATATAAATAGGTAGCTTTTTGCCAGCTACTTCATCCGCGTAACGTTGTCGTTGTATGGTGTAGCGCGAGAACTTTTTTTAGATCAAAAGTAATTTTTGACTTTCGATACGATTCAAGCTTTTACTTATCTTTATGATTCTTGCAGCCTAAATGGCCTTTAAAATAACCTTTAAAAAGTAATGAACACGCCATTTCTGAACTTATATTATTGATATGGACAAGTATAGTTAAATTAGGCCAAAACAACTACAGCAACATTGGTTTAACGTTATAACAAATAGGTTAACTTTCTTTTATTACTGGCAATGAAAACTTTTTGACCGTTCTGCCAATGCCAAGTGAAAATTGCAGATGCAAATTAAGCAGGTATATTGAATACGATTAAAAAATCCGTTCAGAAATAGTTTAATCTCCTTATACTTAAGAATGAAATTAATATTAAAAGAAAAAAAAAATCTTAATTTAGTTCTATGTTTAAATTGTTTTATCCCATTTTTAAATTATTTTGTTCTTATTTTAAATTTTGAAGTTGATGACTAAATGAAATAACGCCATATTTTATTACGTTTATTATCCTTGCCTCAGAGTTATATAGTTGTCTATCTGTCAATTGTGTAAAAGAGTTATAGCAAATTGTTTTTCGGTAGGTATAAGCATATTTTATTAATTCTCACTAATCTTTCTTTTATCTGTTGTCAATTTTACTCTCTTCTCTACGCCGGATGCGCTGTATTTAAACGTCAAAAATGACAATATAAATGTTAAAGTAAGCTCTTTTATAGGAGTATTATTTGTATTGGATCGTTATAGTTCTTTCATTTATTAAATGAAATGTCAATTTATTATTCAAGCTTTGAGCGTGACGTGGTGGCTGTCATTGCAACGCTTTTTTTAAATTGAATTCTATTTTAACGACCAGATATTCTTACGTATATTTTTGATAGAGTATCTCATGTTATTTTTCTTTCTTATTTGTTTTCATTTATATGTGCTGACGTCTTTTTTATGTACCTGTAATTAGAGAACTATTTTTTTAAAATGTTTTTTATATTATAAACCGCACTTCTTATACGGTTCATCATATCAGATATAGAAAGTCCACTGTCCAAAGGGGATCCCCAAAAATACCTTGCTGGGCACTTTGCTCTCAACTCGCTCGCAACTTAACACAACCATATACCACTATATTATACGATACGTATATATATATATATATATGGTAAGTAAGAAATGTAAGAATGGTAAATAAGTAAGAAATTAATCCAAATTTTCAGTAATAGGCAACCATAACTCTCAAGTAGAATTTAATAACTTTTTGTTTAGAGTTTGTTAGCATATTTTAGTGCTAGAAGCTCAGTTAACACAGTTCTCGAGTTTAATACAACTTTATGACGTCATAGGGCGGCAATGCATCCAGTGTTCTTACTACGTTTCACTGGAAAATAGTATTTCCAGTAACTTTTTAAATAATTCCTACAATATCTCCTATATTGCTCTGACTTAGATAACTTCAAGCACTTGTATTAAGGATATTAAACAATAGAGTTATTACAAGTATAATACTCAAATACGTATATATAACACCCAGGTACAAAACAAATGTAATTGTTCATTACATAAATGTTTGAATTAGGAACAAACCCATGACTCTGAACATTACCGAAAGCGCCCAAATCGGGCCCGTATTTTTGTTATATAGTTTTGTCATCTTAGATAATTCTTAAAGCCATCTTTAGAGTCCAATCTTTGCAATCAAGAAACGTCTTCAAGGGAGAAGTTAGGAGAAGTTATACCCCGCAAACAGGTTATATTAAACCGGTCCTATTAGAAATTACTAGGGGAGGCCTATGTCCAGCAGTGGACGCCCCATGGCTGATATGATGATGATATAAATAACTGGCTGACCCGACGTTGCCCTGTCTTAACTATATACTTATGTTTGTAATCAAAAAAATATTGCGACTATAAATTAAATCACAAAATATCTCACAAGTTCGATCAAACTGTACACAGTCAACAAAAAATATCGCATGAACACTGTAATGCGGAACTTTTATGTATGAAAATTATATTTGTAATCTGTCTGATATATTTGTATCTGTCTGATATCCGTAACAAATGTGCTTTAAGCTGCTTATGGAGTATGAGATTGTGTTAATTTATGAAAAAATATGGGTTTTTACAAGAAAAAACAACTTATTTCAGATGTCAGGTGGGACTCTAACCTGCATCCTTCCCATACATCTGAGACAAGTTGATAATTTTTTTAGTAAATATCATCAATATAATTCTGCATTCTCTATGAAAAATAAAAAACCTCTAAAAGTAATCAAATGTCAGTTCTTTAATGTACAGTTAATTCTACTATTCGGATATTGAAGTCAAAGTTGCAAGTAAGTTCGATATATTTAGATTTGATTGGTGATCTGTAAAGGTGGTCGGTAAGCGCGATTACAATTACAATCACGTATAACTCGATGAAATTATTTGAAATATATCGGTTAATCGGTATGTACGTTATTTATACGCTGTTTATGATTAATTGGGACTTTATACAGGCTCATGTAAGCCTTCCGACACCGGTGACAACATATTTTCCAACATCCTGGTTAAACGATTCCTGTATAAAATTTTTAAATAATAACACAATTATAACGCATTTATACATGTATTTGTATAAAGAATGAATGATCGGATAAGTTTCGGTGAATTCATTCTCGTTTACACAAAAGATTCATCTTTTGGTTGAACAAAAAATACACATTTTGCACTCCTCTTTGTATAATCTGTGTATTTATCGTTATTCTATAATTCTTTGTATTTAGAATTTTAAATTACTATCTTCATAGCAGCCGAGGCCTACTCAAGAAAAATGGAACTTTGCCCATAATTGCCGCGTTGAGCTTTGTGTCGTGAATGCGGTGTTTGAGGTAGGTAGGCAGGGGTAGGGGGTAGGTACACATACAAGGGATTGTATTATTCTGCTATACAGGTACGCCACGAAATATTATTGATATTTTTTTTAAATACTTATTTTAATAGTACTACTAGCTAAATTGACAGACAGATGTTGCCCTGTGTTAACTATACTTTCTAATAGTAAATAAATTACAACTATATATTTAGATATAAACTATCCCATCTCTCAAGTTGGATCGAACTGTACACTGTAAGAACAATAATTATTAAAATCCGTTCAGTAGTTTATAAGTCCATACCAAGAAAACACCGTGACTCAAAACATTTATATACAAAAATAGATATTAAATCATCATATATGCTAATGGAAGTCCACTGCTGGACATAGGCCTCTCCAAGAAAGGAGATTGTTTGCCAATAATTTCCGCGCTGGGCAAGCGTGTTTGCAAACGCAGAGCTCAGCTTTCGCAGTGGGGATGCTGCTGCCCAATGCGGTTTCAGATATATATACCGCTATCTGACGGTTCTGGTACTTCTGTCGCCTTTTACGACACCTGGGGCAATGGGAGGTACTATTCTACTCTGCCGGTACCTTTTTTATATTAGACCAAGTCGACAAACAAGCATCCAGCCCCAGTGATAGTGAGCATCGCTAAAGCTTGTAGCCACTCGTGCGCGAACATTGCTGTTTGGCGGTAGAAATAGGTGAGATTGCTGCAACAAATGCAGACGACCTTTTTTATGAGGTCTACCTCATTCAGCTACATACTTATATAATATCAACTACATATATTGAATTTCACGTTAAATGTTTACGTTAATTCTGAATATAACTGCGCTAATACCAACCGCTATTATCACCAAATCAAATTATTCTAAATTCTCTCTCCCTTATCGTAACATCTCAACTTAAATTTTCAATTATACCGGTGAATGGCGACGTAATCACCGCACATTTCGTTTCTTTCTCCTACATTGAAGAGCCACTAAAATTTTAATTCCGCTCAAGCGGGATAGCGATAACTTGTTATATACGCTAAAATATGAGTTTACGGGAATCCTCCTAACATAGGGAGCCGCTTAAGACATTTTTCCCGTGGGTATAATCATTATAATTATTATCATCATATGGGCCATAGAAAGTTCACTAGTGTTGGACATTGTCCTGGTTATATGGCGTTCTGTGTAGGCATGGTGGCAATCACAAAGTGCAACTTCTTGACGAGGATGCTGCTGCCCATCTTCACTCTGTAGTATTTGAGCTGCACTGTTTTGGATAGATATACCGCCATATGTCGGTTTTGGTACCTTAGTCGCCTTTTACGACACCTGGTACAGAAAGGTACTATTCTACTCCACTGGTACCCCTCAGCTAATTATATATAAACGTATTATAATAATAAAACGTTATAATATCCAACAAAAGATTTGCAAGATATTTTGTTATTTTTTGTCAACACTTTCTCATATCTTGTCATAGTAAAATTACAGTCCATAAGTATTACATTATACATAATGACTGGTAAATATATTATACCAAAATTTTCTAGACAATGTTAATTGAGAATAGACAATGTAGAATACCATTAAATAAAATTACTATTCAATGTAATTAATTCTGTATTACAAAAGCTTATGTTACGGAGTATATTGAAAAAAAGAAACACTTTACAAACTTTTATTTCGCAAACATGTTACTTTGATAAGAATTATTTGACATAATACAGGTTCCGCAAATGTTTCACTTAGGAATTATTTCAACTGTTTATATATTTCAGTTCTTACTTAACCACTATTTCGTTTCAGTTGACTCTACACATATTATTAGTAAAAAGTAACTCTTGCCTGATATAGCCTGAATTTAGCTGAAATCGAAGGTCATACCTATTTACCCAATTATCCGAAAAAGTTATAGTGCAATACATTTTATTATATAAGAATTTAAAGCAAATATTTAGAAAAAAATACAAAAAAAAATAGTTTGAATTATACAATAGAAATTCCTCTGTTGTCTGATATTGTATACACACTATAACTACTTATCTCGGAGGTCAAGGTATGAGATATCGTGTGAATTAAAAGGAATAATATACAAAGAAATAAATCAGTATATAAAATTACCACCTTATAGGTAATTCTGCGAGTGGCCGGTAGAAATGAATAATGCCTAAAATAGCACACCTATTTATCAATGTCGGTAACAGTCACCTAAAGCGTGCAGCATCCAAGAGTTTTCAAAATATAATCTATCTTAACTTTTCTTTCTACCTTTGAATCCTGTTATACGATTTTGGATTCTTAATCTTTAACTAAACTCTTTCAATTCTCACAAATCGTTTGAATAATTATACTTTATTATGGTGATATAATTATGACGAATTATATCACCATTAGATATAATATACTAGAGAGTAATTTTCCAATAATATTTTTTTTATTTATCTTAGCTAGATTGACAAATAAGCATGCGTTTCGTATGATAGTCATCAGAATCAATATTGTAACTTGAAGACATTATGTCACATTACCCAGCAATTAATTTTCTGCCTTTCATACCCTTCAAACAGGAATACAGCCATAGGATCACTGCTGTTTGGCGGTAAAAATAGGTGAGCGTGAGGTACCGTAAAGCCGTGTCGTACCGGCAGAGTAGAATAGTACCTCCCCCTATACCAGGTGTCGGAAGAGGTGACTGAGGAACCGGAACCGACTAATAGCGGTATACCCCTCCGAATTTGTGTAGCTCACATTTAATAGGGGGAGAATGGGGAGCAGCATTCCCGAAGTTGAGCGCTGCGATTAACACCATGGTTTTCCAGCGTGGCAATTATGAGCGACTTTCTCCCTTTTTTGTGAGTTTCTATGACGGTCACTATGATGTATTACCAATACAGGCAAACCTTTGAGACCTTGAGACCTTTTTGACCGTTTTATGAGGGTTACTCCCTGTAAAAACAATGCTTATTTAAATCATATATATATTGTTTATTCTTTTATTTTAGGTTAAAATAAACTTATGCGTTGCTTCTGAAAACGAAGATTTATTTCGTTAATTTCTTACAAACATTATTATACAATCTGACAAATAAATTATTTAACTACCCTATTATTATAACTTTACCTGAAAACGAAGAAACGACAATTAAAGTCTATTCTTCCACCAATTATTCTTATTTATCTATCTTAATTAACAAATCACAATAATTTAATATGTACAATGCTATTTTTTCCATAACCTCTCAACTGACTATTGACCTCAGATTCTAGCCCCTGTCAGTTGTCAATGTCATTCAATGTCGTTCAAAAATTAAAGAAATATTATTTCTTTACATATATATTATTAATTTGATTTATTTATTCTCAATTCGGTATCGGTATTTTGAGATTCAGAATTTGAATTCAAAGTTCAAATGGTTGCTGACATTAAGGAATTTCTTGATACAATCGGCTGTGGTTTCGTAAAGTTCTATACAAGATTGAGGTTACAAAAATCTCCCAATTTCAGATACCGTGATTTTTAAGAAGAAGGGTTACCGCGTGTTTCCCCTAGACAATCCTGAAGACGTAGAATACTCTCCCTCATAAATGCAGTTAGTATATAACTTACAGGTAGGATAAATTTAGATATGTTAATAAATAAAATTGTGAAAAAATGTTATATAAGTGTTAGAAACATAAAATTTTACACAGGTGTTTCTTTTATAACGGAATCCCCTACGTTATGAAATAACAACTGTACAAAATTGTATGTACTAAGTACTAAGAAAGGATTTTAGAAAGTCCCTGGGGGTAAAAAGTTAGTTTGCTGTTTTTATGTATATATACTTTTTAAATCATTTCCTTAAGTGTAAAAAGGAGTGCAGAGTTAGTATGAAAGTTCTAAAACTTAGAGCGGATGAAACCTCGGGACATTGCTTGTAAAATAAATCACACAATATCTTAATACAATGACCTGATAAATCATTTGGAGTACTTGTGTTACAGATATCAGATATAAATAATAATAATACCTAATAAAAAACACAAATATTGATCATATAAATATATGTTTAGGGTGGAAATCAAATCCCCGGCACTACGCCCAAGCTAGAGCTACTGTCAAATGCGCTATCTGGCCCACAAAATTTAAAAAGTCACAAAATTTTTTTCTTTTATTAATAAAAAAGACATATTTTTCAGTTTCAATTACTAATCTAACTCTATCCATCCGAACTATGGTCCCATCGGCGGGATGTCCGATAAAAACGTATTCACGTCACCCGTATACATTTTGCTGGTATCTATTTGACATCACTGTAGCAGATTTAGTTGGCAGTCAATAATAACTTTTACATAGCAATAAATACTGGACTTCGAAACTTAAAAAAGAGACCCCAAAACAAGCTTCAAATGCATCTTATTTAAGAGGGTATATTGAAAGCAGTTCCATACATAGTTAGCATAAACGATTATGTTTCCAGAAATGAGGAATCTCTACACCCAAAAAAACAGAAAGGTCGAAGCATTGGTACCTCTTTCTCATCTACTGCTAAATATCTGTGTCGCATTGCTGTCTTCTGATTCGTGAGATGAAAAAGGTAGTGAAATTACTGGGTAATGTAACATAGTATCTTTAGTTCAAACTGTTAGCGCTAGTATTATTTATATATTTGACGCAACGTCTTTTTACTGCGGTTATGTTTACCATCAAGCGGTATGAAAAGCTGCGACATAAATCTTAAAATAAATGTAGGCAAGCCCTTTACTAAAGCCACTAGGAACAAATTTGCAAGTAAAAAGGCGTAAACACAATGCGTCAACAATTTACACAAAAATAGTTGATTTCGAGATAATTTGATAGTTTGCACATGTGTGTCAAATACATATTGGGCCAATTTTTTAACCGTAACTTATATATACAAATACTTCATTTCATGTCGCGTCTCCAGTAACATAGGCTATGTCTAAAAAAACTATATATATATATATATATATTATCAGTATGAGAGTTATTGAAATCGATACTAAACTCTATATCTTGCATAGTTTATTTTTAGATATAGCCTATTTTACTGGACCAAGATGTAGCTTTCTTACAATTAATGAATACTTTAAATCTATCCTGTATTTATCAAGTTTTTACATACATACACAAAATTTTCCTCGCTATAATTAATAATTTCTGATTATTAAAAATACTTGCTACTTCAGAAAGCCCAAGTTTCTTACAAGCTACTTTTAGTGACAACCAATTATAGCGTGTTTTACATCAGAAATGACGTTGAAAAATCTAGGCGTATAAAGGGACAAGATGAAGTTTGTTTTATACTATGTATGTACAATGTGTTTTTTTGTTTTCCTCAAAAATAAACAAACCACTATTACATAAGTACGAGGATAACAATAAAATAATGCACTTTTTGTTTGAAATTAAACATCTTATTTTTAATTACGTCCGCGAGAATTATAAGTTCAGTTATTTTATATATATTCTAGCCTATCTCAATTTATAGTCACAATATTTTTTTCATGATAAACGTATCATTAAGACAGGACAATGTCCGTCGGGTCAGCTAGTTAAAGTACAAATTACATATATAAAACCTTATAACATCTCCGATCTAGTATGAACGTAAAATAAATTTGTAAAGACAAAGCACTCCGAGTGATGTCTAGACGGGTCTGCGATCCGTCAAGGGCCGAAGAGGAGCTTTCCCTTGCTTTTTTTGTTTTGGAGAAAAACAACGCGAATGCACGAGGCGACACAATACTAACGATCGTTATTGATAGTCTCGCGAGTTTGCTTCGTCATTTTATCTAGCGGTTGGAACATTGGCCGATGGATCGCTAGAACTTTCATAAATATGCAGTTTATAATACCTCGGTATCAGCAGAAGTGGACGTGAGGTACCAGCAGAAAAGAATAGTACCTCCCCGGTACCAGGTGTCATAAGAGGCGACTAAGATACCAGAGCCGACAGGTGGCGGTATATCAATCCTAAATAATGCAGCCTAAATGCTCAAGGTCATGTTGAGCAGCAGCATCCCCGTCACGACAGCTGCGCTCTGTGATCGCTAACACGCTTGCCTAGTGCAGCAATTATGGGCAAAATTCCCCCTTTCTTGGGGAGGCCTATGTCCAGCAGTGGAATTCCAATGGCTCGTTTGATAATGATGATTTCTTGCTATATGCTGATGGCATATCAGATTTGTAAGCCTATCTGTATACCTAACAAACTAATGCAACAAATACGAGGAAGATATTTCAGCAGAAAAACCTGAATCTGTACAAAATCGAGGACTATATACAATGGGCAACTTCTCAGTAATTTTGACTAATACATAGGTGACTGGTATCTCGTCCTTCCGATGCCTATGCAATATCGAGATTATGATTATAAACAACACTTAGACAAGAGATTTCGAGATTGGTACCCAAAATTTCTAGAAGTCAGTGGGACTTTATCACTGTCTATAGTTCTACCATTTATACTCTTCAAATCTCGAGGTATCGATAGAATTCGTACCTACAATATAAATAGTACCTACCTCCCTTTCAGGTCAAATTCTGAAGCACTGGAACTGATAGGTGGCAGTATACTCTTCCGACACAGCGTAGGTCCAGGTCATAAGGACCAGGATAGGGCTGGGCAGTATCGTCACTGTCATGACGTTCCACAATGCAGTTGCACAGTGTGGTAAATATGGACAAAATACCCCCAAACGTCTTGAGGAGGCCTCTGTCAAATATTGATCGTATTCCTTCTGACATGACACAATTTTTGTTCTATTAATAACTTGAGACAGCAAATAGAAAATATGTAACCTGGTTAATCTCTTAAATGTAAAAAAATCCATTGCCTTAGAAGAATTCAATGGAGAAGAAAAACAATTGCAATCAACTGCTATTGTAGTACTATTAATTAATTGGTGAAACTTGTTTTTTTTTCTTGTTAGGAATTCTAAACACAGTAAATATTGTGATGTAGGTGTCATTATATAAAATGCCGTGGTGTTTCTTATTATAAATGACGAAACTTAAGAATAACCTTTCAACTCTCAATTACCGTTTAATTTTCTTTCCTTTCTCTTTTGCTATCTCTGAGAGCTCAACCTCTTCATCATCGGCACGCAATATCATGGTAATCATAGTTTTAGTTTAGTTTTAGTTAGTTTTTTAATAACATGCAAAAAATAATAAAAGTACTAGCGAATAAAATTCCAGAACTACCATTTGAGTTGCGTATTTTTTGATGGATATAGCTGTATATCTATCCGAAACAATGCAGCTCAAATGCACAGGGCTTGGATGGGCAGCAGCATCCCCTGCGCGTAGCTGCGTTCTGCAATTGCCAACACGCTTGCCCAGCGTGGCAATTATGGTCAAAATTCCCCCTTTATTGGGGAGGCCTATGTCCAGCCGTGGACCTTCAATGGCTGTAATGATAATAATCTACAGGTTACTGTCGTTATATATTTAGTTATAGTCCGTGTTCTTTTCAAAAACGTTTGCCCGCTAATTATGCTGAAACATTTGTTTGGTAATTCGTTTCAAATTCAGTTAATTTGTTCCGTAAACAGAACCCGTCGCGGTCCAAAAACATTAGCTCATGTTTTAACAAAGTTGCCACTACACGAATAAAATGAGATTTTAGCAGCATATGGCAATGTTGGCCGCGTGCCACCAGACAGACTTAAAGAAAATTTACTGCCCACAAAAATTTACCGGCGTTACATCCCTCAGGGACGCGTCGGCCGGATTAAAGTTTTGTTAATACGGAAAGGTTGCGGTACAATTTCCCAAGAGGTCAAAATAAACACGTTTTAGATTATCAACCGAACCCTGGCTTTGTGGGATCTAGCTCTGGACAACTGCGATAAAAGTATTTGACGACACGTGAAAATTTACTCTCCATCCGTACAATGAATAGTTATCAACTGGGACTTTTGAGTTTGAATGCATATGAAATTCCAATTACTTGCCTACTTATTATTCAGTTGAAGATCCCCTTTTGAGGACAAAAACGGTAACGAGACAATGCGCGATATTTTGACATATATGCTTTTATGACGTCTGAATACAGATTAAGTTTTATATTAATTCCCTTTTAAATGACGGGAAAGAAATGGTGTCAATCTTCTCGGATAGGGTATCAACGTAATCGGCTATGTTTGGAGTCTATCGAACGTTTTTTGGTACCAATGACAGTTAGCAGACGCCTGAGGAGCTTCCAGACAATCTCAGCAAATGGCGCCATTAAGGCGTGCGTAGCAGGCCCGGGTAACGATGCTGGGAAAGATGGGAGGCAGGGAGGAGGGAATGATCATCGAGCGATTTGAATAATACATGAAACACTCTCACCTTTAGGAGGCATAATAGCCGGTATCTATAACAATGATTGATATCGTTTCGATAAGCTGTACAAATGAAGTGGCAGGGACAGGGCGATAGTTTTCTCGCAGCTGGTAATTAATCAACCGGGTAGGTGGGCAGACGGGGGACCATAAATCATCTAGCGGGCTGTAACTGCTGCATCGTCGAGCCGTGCTGTGGATTTACTTAACAGCCCCTTTGTGGAATAGAGAGGTTTGAACAGTTAATAACCCTAAAATATAATCAACCCACGATTCCTGTTCTCTTTGATTCAGTGTCCATATATCGCCGACGAATAACATAAACTTTTATTTAATAAATATATATTTAATAAATAACAATGCATTTAAAATGTTAAGTGTAAAAGATAGTCAAAGATTGATATAATACTGACCGACCTGACGTTAACATTCTTTATTTTCATTCAGCCAGACGGTTTTAAAAGTTGTTTTTGACCCGCGTGCTGCTAAGTGACGCCCCAAGCTCGTACGTTAGTAAATCATATTTTTTAAACTTTAGACAATGTCTGAATCGGTACTGTTTGCCAAATTTATTTAATCATTTATCTCTAAGTGTTGGCTTTTTAAGACGTATAAAAGTTGTAATTACGCTGTTACCGGCACGAGAACAAGTAAAGCTTACACTTTTCCAAGGATTTCCAAAAAGTCGTAACACGAAGTACGCCCTTTAATCTTGAAGAGGCTTTTTACCACTCATAATAAAGATTTAGGGCTAATGAACTGAATGCTTTAACAAAATAAGCTATTTTCTGTTCTCTTATAATTTGTGCATTATAGGATTTGAGAGAAAGAGGAATAAGTGGTGAGAAATAGTTTTAATTTTTTTATTTCAGAATAGTTATTATGATATATTTATAGCATGCGGGTTAAAACCTTACATTACTTAAGGTACATAAAATACATTTAAATAAATTTTCTGACATAATAATAATTAACTTAAAGCAAAAAAACCTTCACAAAAATCAATGTATATCAACACATTCAAATCAACTTTTTGTCAAAATGTTTCATCATATCAGCCATTTGATATCCATATGTTGGATATAGGCCTTCCTAAAAGGGAGAGGCCCATAATTACCGTGCCGGGCAAGCGTGCCGGCAATTGCAAGCGCAGCTTTCGCGATGGGGATGCTGCTGTCTATCCCCGCCCTGTGAAATATACCATCCCGGAGGGATATACCACCATCTATCGGTTCTGCTATCTTTATCGTCTATCACGACACCTACAGAGGGAGGTAGTAATCTACTCTACAGGTACCGGCAGAGTGGAATAGTAGTATACTTACATATAATTAATATATATGTATATATATAAAATACATCGATATTATACAAGGTATCTTGTTCAGAAAATCAAAAGTGGAATATTCATATTAAAATAACAATTGTGACAACACAACACCGAAAACTAACTAAATTTGTATCATATATTTATTTTACTATTAAGAAAAGAATAGTAATTGACATAAAGTGGTCCCTGCTTTACAATTAAGCATCCTACAAGAAAATCTTTGTCTATTTTATTGGGCAAAGATTTTCTTTTAAATCTTTTATCTGTGTCCGTAGTATAGTTGACGTGATCCAAGCAATACCGGGGCTCCAGTGAGATGTCAATGGGGTGATTGTATGTTACAAATACTATCCAAAGCCAGGCTTAACCGCATTGCGGTAAGCCTAACGCAGGGCACATTGGATACCTGGATCGGATGCTGACATGTAATCTAAATAAAATAAATTGTTATTTCAGTAGGTAATTCCATTCATGCATTCGCATTTGTAATACTGAGAGTTTGATTATTGGATAGATTATTGGATGGGAACAAAACCAATTTATTTCTGTTGTGTCAAGTGCTATTGGATTTTTAGATTTAAATTTATAAAAGAAAAAGCTGATTGACATATCAACGCCAAGCCTAAGCTATAAGGGTCAGAATCTTTACATTTTGCACAGAAGTTCAATTGCAACGTAGGGGTAAGTACTAAGAAAGGATTATTTAAAGTTACTAAGGGGGTAAAACGGGTGAGGAGTTCTTATAGTTATAAAACTTCGTTTAATAATACCATACCATTTTCGACTATAGATACTATTTCACGAATGTATTTTAATTAGTCAGACAAATTGAAATGGGAGCAGTGGTCACCAAATTGTAAGTTGACAAATAATCATGCGGTCCTGTCACACATCACAAGGAATCACTATCGCAATCCGAACTTGTGACTTAAAAATAATGTCACGTTGCCCAGCAATTTCACTGCCTCTCACACCCTTCAAACCGGAACACAGCAATTTGATCACTACTGTTTGGTGGTAGAAATAAGTGAGAGTGAGGTACCAATGCAGATAAATAGATATATGTATGAGGTCTACCTTATGGCCCTATGCGGATTTAACTTTATAATTAATTACTCATTCTTTTAAGTCAATTATTACTAGGTTTTACAAAATTATTTCAAAAAAAAATAATTCTTTCATTCGTTTTATTGAAGGTGGACTGTATGCTGGTTTTTCAGCCTGGTCTTTACAAAAAAACTTTACAGAAAATTATGAACTAGTTGGCAGATAGACTTTGATATCATAAAGTTCTAAAATAGCAAATGTCGAGCGCAGTGTATGGCAAGCACACACAAGGTAGTCAGACGAATTGATTAAAACCGCAGAATCCTGCTTGATGCAAGCCAAATACAACCTTTGTGGAAATACAAAGCCAATACAAATAGTGCATGGGTACTATGATAATTACAATAATCTGTAGCGCCAGACATAGTAACTCCAAAAACAACACATTACGTCACACGTCACACACGTCAGAGAAACTGCATCGTCGCCTCCAAAGAGTTCGTAAAGCTCGAAATATATACAAAAAATCGAACGTCTACTATCGCACTCCGAAAAAAAAAACAAAAATACTTCCTTTTCTCGACTCCGTCTTCCGTAAAATACTATTAAAGACATGACTCAGATATGCTTTAAAAAAAATGTATTTACATTATATCAATAATGCTTTCATTTGAAATTTAAGACTATCTCTGTAATGAGGCTTTATAATAACTTTCTTCAATGGAGCCACAAAGCCAATGTTGGTTTCATTTACCTCCAAGTTATATGGCTAGATTAAATCTAGAAGAGGAGCGTCGCAATCCTACAGCTCTGTCAGCGGTGTCATACAATCAGACTTCCAATCACTGGTAAAATGCACTTTACCTCAAAGCTCGCTTACGTGATTTTAAATCCGATCTTGCTTATGACAAAAATGCGATTATATACCACCGTAAATTCATTTACGCGAAATATTGAAGAGAAATGAGGTACTGGTAGAGTAAAATAGTACTTCTCCATGTATCAGGTGTCGTAAGAGACGATTAAGGTACCAGAATCGACGTATATCCATTCAAAACAGTGCAGCTCAAATGGACAGGGCGGGGATGGGCAGCAGCATCCCCGTCGCGGAAGCTGCGCTCTGCGATTGTCTACACCATTGGCCAGCACGGCAGTTATGAGCAACATACCCTCTTTCCGGGGAGGCCTATTTCTAGCAGTGGACCTTCAGTGGCTGGTACGATGATTAATTAAAATATAATAAATGAAAGAGAATGAGAGCGAGTAATTAAGAAATTTTTCATGATGTTGCATTTTTGTTTTTTTTTGAGTTTCCGAAACCATTTTTTTTCTCCTATAAAGACTATATTGACAATATTATGAAATCTATATTAAAAAATGCATCTTGACTTTACCGTTGCATGTTTCAAGAATTGCAGTCTGTAAAACGAAATATACCTTAGAAAAAAAATACAACCAATGTGGAGTTTTCCATAATTACCTATCATGACTATGACAATCAGACGGGCATACATGCAGTTTTACAGAACTTGTAACGATGTTTTCTTGCACAAAAAGTCTAAGAGAAAATGTGTACAAACAGACACACGGACTTCATAAACGACAGAACCCTTAAAAGGAGGAAATATAAATTAGATTGTGTCTTAATCAAATAAGCATGGGTGAAAGACAAACAAGGAATTGCGTTGGCATTTATAAAATTATTTTGCCATGGGGTAACTCTGGAGTAGAATAGTGTCTCCCTCTGTACCAGGTGTCGAAAGACGCCGTCTAAGGTACCAGAACCGACAGATGGCGTTATATCCATCCGAAACAGCGCAGCTTAAATGTTACAGGGTGAGGATGGGCAGCATCCTTATTGCGAAGTTGCACTTTGCGACTGCTACCACGCCTGCCCAGCGCGGTAATTATTTGCTAAAAATCCCACTACATTGGGGAGGCCTATGTCCAACGGTGGACTTTGCATGTCTGATATGATTTTAAACTCAACTACGTTAATCTTGTAATATAGACAGATAATAATTCTAGAATATTGTTACTGGAAACGTAACATGACTATAATCAGAACTGAAGCTGATGTAGTATGACACTGCCCTGCCCGATGCAATCACTACTGGAACACTTCCGAATTTTAGTTCGTGCATTTTTAAAGACATTGCTGTGAATTCGTGTCACTGTCACAAAAAATGTTACAACACTTATTTTCTAATCCTTTTTCTGCAGTTGCAGCGACGATATAACAAATAAATTTATTAAATGCAGTACTTTGTGTTCATATGTTTTATATTAAGAAAATAACAGAAACAAATTATTTTCAGCTGCTTATAGGAAGACTTAATAATATTATAGAAAATGTTAAGTTTCGTTTATTATATCAGTATTAATTTTCCAAAGCTAAAGCGTTTGTTTAAACGCGCTAACATCAGGAACCGCCGGTCTGGTTAAAATAAATTTTTCAGTGTTGGATAGTCCATTAATTGAAAAAGGCTATTATAGTATTAGTATACAAATTCTACAAATTAACGCGGGTAAAACCGTGGGGCGCTGCTAGTTAGTATGAAAAACTGGATTGATTCTCTACTCTCTCTCTCTCTAACTAAGATACCTTGAAATATCAATTGTATATTTTCTAGTAGATAAAACAGAATTTGAGCACGTAGTAAGAAAGCCTCAATCGAGTTTCTCAGAATGAACATCACTAAGTTAAAGTATTTCATGTTGAACTAACATTAGTGCCAGTTAAACTCTTGCTTCTTAAAGTTGTACTTCTGTTTTAAACAAAACATTTAATAATAATAATAAATTTACTGCGAAACATCTTCTCAACCGATATTCCTTATTGCCTCAAGTTGAAATTTTTCGATACTTGTGTCATAATAGCGATAACATATGAACCATGAGACTTATTATCCTCAAACATAACCTAGCGAGCAATATAGACAGTAATTCTAAGTGATTTTACGTGATCAAATCAGGAATTAGGAGATCAGTAGAATAACTAAAGTTACCGATATATCGGAATAGTAGGTTGTACGGCAATAGACCCAGAGAACTGATGGGTAATGGAGTCTGGCCTAGCACCGGGATGCGCAGCGAGTGACGTCCACTGAAATGGAAGGACAATCTGACTAAAAACCAGGAGGCCTATTAGGAGGCCAGCAGATATTCAAATAGATAGTTTATTTACTGACTAAAACAAAAATATAATTATAATTAAGTTGGAACGATTCTATTAAACATTTCTTAAGATGCTTATGAATCCATCAAAAAAGATATTCGACATGATTTCAATGATATTGGTCAAAGTTATCCTACAGAGACAAACTAATCCATATTTATTATATCCGAACCGCATACACGATTTTTTTATGATAGAAATCACTAATTAATCTGTTGACTTGAACAAATTCAAATCAAGATATTATGACGCTGTTTATAAATCAGTTTCGGTAACGGTAGATTACTTGTTTAAACATGACGTGGTACTGAGGCAAGGGGCCCGTGTTTACTCTCTCAACACCCGCAAGATAAATGTTGAATACAGCTTAAAGTATTCCGGGATACCGTTTAATACGCGTCAAGCTTTTATTTCGCCATTTGCGGGTTTTTTTTTATCTTTCCCCAAATTACGGGATTCACCCGGAGTTTGTTTGTATCTTCGGCTTTTAGAGGATTGGGTAATTTTAAAGGTTATTTTTTTTGCTACTTTTTATTGTTTATAGAACTAAAATCATACACATTTTATATTTAAAATGCATTCTAATTTGACTCACTGAAATCAATAAAATTTGTAACTTATTTCGATTAATTTAACAAATTATTTAAAAAAAATCTGTTATTAATTATATATTTTTATGATATAATTACATGATATAAACCGCAGAGTACCGGCAGAGTAGAATAGTATTTCTCTGTAACAGTTGTCGTAAGAGGCGACTGTTGGTGGTATATCCATCCGAAAAGGTGCAGCTTGAATACTACAGACCGGGTATGTACAAGCGGCCCGTCCCGGCTTCACACGGGTAGACATAAATAGGTACATATATTTAAGTAATAAGCAAGCATGTTAACTAAAAAGACCATGAATCCCTAATTTGAAAAAAATTGTATGCTTATCTTTGTACACTACGTTAGCTATAGAGATCCTACTCAAGAAAGTGCCAAATACAAGTGCTCTCGTCGAGTTAGTTACTCGATGCGCTGCGTGGCGGCCGCCGCCGGCATGTTTTTTTATTTTAATTTCATGATATCTTTTGAATGGAATGTCCGATTTCAATAATTCAAAAAGCAATCATCAGGTATTAAGAAAGTTTTGAATATTAAATTATTTGTTTGCATAAAAAATTATAAATGGTATGAATAACACGGTTTGATTTTGATCGGAATTTCTATCAATTTGTTAAATGTAAAAAAGTAGTTATAGTGACGTAACTTCAAGTTAGTTTGTTTATATTGATATATTCTATAATATTATTAAACAATTTTTGCCCTATCATTAATATTCTTTGCAGCGTATGCGATGAAAGACGTTTTATGGCTAATTTTTTTACACCTTTGGTTGGTTTTAATAGGAATTTCTCAAGTAATCAAGTACTAAATATAGCCTATATTACTCAATGATAATGTAGCTTTCTAATAAAAAAAGAATTATTAAAATCGGTCCAGTACTTTTTAAGTTTATTCGCTACATACGAAAATACAAATCTTTCCTCTTTATAATATTATAGTGTAGATATATATTTAATGATAAGGGGTAATTTCTGTACATAACGATAGGTTTATTGTACGGATTGTACACCTTTTATTTACGCTTCCAAAAAGATTATATATGTATATATATATTAATAGATGATTGCCCCACCTCTACAGTTAACCACATAAAGCAAACTAACTACTGCAAACCGCACCGTGGATTCTCTGTTAACCCAGTCGACTCAGATCCAGTAGATAGGGAATCGTCATAGGTACCATTACCCTGTACATTATTTATGTGATAATAAACAACAGCTAGGGTCTAATAAAAAATGCATGTGTTATTAAACAGATGACAAGAGAAGACTGTTGCACAAAAAAAATGTAAATGTTTTGGAGAGAACTTGTATGCAAGTGGTATCTGTAATATTTATGTAATTATGTGTATATTTACTGATAATTAGCAAGTTTTGGTAAGGGTAGTTGCACTCAAAGAGTAGCTTATGCACTCATGCTGTTGTCAATTCCCGCTCTATTCTTATGTGGCTTTCCGGTAACCCAGTCTACTATATGACATATGATACTTGGTACTGAGGTACCATTCTACCTGCTGCTACCTCATAATATTAAAAATTGTAGAGCCATCAAATATACTAAAACAAAATACATAGACTTAAGCAATGTTGTAAACAGTAATTGATATCCAAGTAATTAAATAATCAGTCATGTGGGGTATCAAGTTAGCTTATATATTGAATCTTCTAGGATTCTCACAAGACAAGCCAGAAGCATTTTACGCGTAAACATTAAAATTGGAACCATCAGCAAAATTTACAAAAAGTTCATGAACTTCGTTTGCGTCGTAAGTCTTTAAGATGGTATCACCTAATGATTTTGAATTTGGCTCACGCCCAAAAATGTATAGGTATTCCTTTTGAATGTGTTATATCATTTTCTTAATTTCCATCCATCTTGATTAATGTTTCCGTTTTATGATACCAGTTAGGCTGATGAATTATATAACTTATTTTATTTGATCAGATCGACAAAAAAGCATACAGACCGCGTGAAAGTAAATATCACTGCAGCCAGCAAACACAGCATGCGAACTAGCTAGCTTTAAAACACTTAGAAGATCAAACTTAATTGCTTATTTAAAACAATTTCAGGAGTCTTGTTAAAATGATGCTACACAACATAATATATTAGTACAATATACAATGCTTGTAAAAACACCAGAAAAAAGCAAATAATAACTACAAATAATAATTAAAGAATATCTATAAATATCAAACATGACAATTTATACCACATATAATTGTTTAGCACAAATATTTTTAAGATAGGCTTAGCGACACATAAATCTACTATATTCATGTATGTTTGTAAAAAAACAATCATTTTGAATAGTACAACCCGGAAGCTGAGAGATCGGAACCGATTTAATGTATCACGGGAAATACCACTTGTCTTTTTGAACTTATCTTAAAAGACTACAAAGAGACCGTCAAATAAAGAGCCTTCAATGTTTACACGCCTATTTTAAAAATTCTTTTGAATAAAAATATATGAGCAGTATCATGTCCCTAATATTAAGGGTGCTTTTAAGGAAAAATATTATTGTGAGTTAGGACTTAAGGGAACTAGAAAGGCCCGATGGCACAGATGGCAGTGATCTTTCCTTGTACGCCAAAGGTTCGATCCCCACCTAGGAGATACATTTATATGATAAATAAGTGTGTTGGTTCTGTGTCTGGATGTCAATATGTATTTAAGTATTATATATTTGATTCATCTCTCCTGATATGTGTAATACAAGTGCTTTAAGTAACTTATCTCGAAATCAAATGTATAATAAATGTATAATAAATGATTTTGCGTAAATTTGTTTAAAAAAACATTACTGCATACATACACTATTAGAAATATTGCCCAAGAAAGGGAGAAAAGTTTCGCCTTTAACTATTGCACCTTATCAATATTTATCCATTTATTATACTCATCAAAGTCTGTGTACACCTACTACTTTACTAAAACTCAACATTAAACTGCGCAACATTATATTAGGTGCATCAAGTACTTACAGGAAAGTACAGCAAACACTTATAGGTAAGTAGGTAAAGTTTAGTTAGTTGGTCTTAATGAAACTTGTTTAATAATTATTACATATATAATTATACTAGAGGTAGACCTCTAAGAAAGGACTTCTGCATTGGCACCTCACTGGTGAGCTATGTAGCATTTTTCGCATTGCTTTGTTCCGGCTTGAAGGGTGTGAGAGGCAGTGGAATTACTTCATAAAAAAACATAGTAAGCAATATAAAAATAAAGTTATACAATGGCATTAGACTATGACTAATGATTTATATTAAAACTTTATAGATTAACCAATTTCAAACGAACAGATTAGTTCGCAAATTTTATATCGAAACTCACAAACAGTATAGCGTAGCGCATTCATCCAATCATTCGTTCACTCGCGATCACAATTGTAGCACAGACGCGTGAGATTCCAGATCTCGTTCAGATGTCCCATAATTATCCGATGGAACCTCAAAATCGATAACACTAAGGTCACTCGCAATCGGACCCACGTGCCGAAATCCGTACGATTTGGTTAGGAATGTGATTCCGGGGCTCATTAGCGCGGACGAAGCCGCGGGCGCGACAAATGTCGGCCATTTGTAACTGCTCGCTCGCCCCCGAACCATTGTGCCACTAATTTGTATACAGAAGATCCCCTCAAAGGTTTTTTATCATTTACACCAAGTCTTAGTTGACTTTTGTTTAGTAAGATGAATATAGACAGATGTATTTCAAGATGCCTAAGTATCATAGTAGAAAAAGGGTTTTGAGGTATCGGAACCGACAGTGCAACCCAAATGTAACTGAAAGGGGACTGAACGCTCTGCGATTGCCAGCACGCTTGCCCAGCGCAGCAATTACGCTCATTGATTTTAGCAATCGCATAGGCATAATAGGCTTGCAAGAGCGAGACATAAGTTTTGTGCTCCTCTACAGAAAAAGTTGTAACTGAAGTTTATGTCAGATAGATGGCGCTGAATCTATCAATACATCAAAGAGAAGCTTAAATGCAATATAACTGGTAAGAACGGTAGCTCTGCAACCATAGCAATTATAAGCAAAAATTTCATATTTTCAGGAAGTACAATGTCAGGCGATTGATACATAGTACATAAGACGATACTGTATTTAAACCACGAGAATTATTAATGGCTGGACTACAGTAAGTTAGTCAATAAGAAAGAAACATTTTAAATTTGGAAATGTGTTTATATATAAATTACTTACTTATTTTAAAATAACAATGTAGGTATTATCAAGCAGAAATAAAACTGATTTCCTAAATCACACAATCAAAAATTACTTAGGTAATCAGTTTGGTATAACACTAGTGTTAGTACACAGATACACCGATTTCAGCTTAGGCGAAATATTTAAGATATACACTATACACTTTCTGTAAAGTATAATTTGAACGTCAAAGTGAAGTTAAAATTGCATTGAGCGTGCCATCTGTACCTAATCCGATGGTTTATCTGTCTTCCTATTCTCCCCAGTTATTATATCTCGTT
Source organism: Heortia vitessoides (assembly GCA_020976665.1). Lineage (NCBI taxonomy): Eukaryota > Metazoa > Arthropoda > Insecta > Lepidoptera > Crambidae > Heortia > Heortia vitessoides. The sequence goes on along the minus strand of JACJUM010000875.1, from coordinate 11,365,756 downwards.
TTTTGAATTATCCCCCTGTTCTTTTTCACCAATTTACCATGGACCGCAGCGGATGCGGATGTGCGTCAAATGATTGTAATTCATGTGCTAGCTATTCCGGAGACCCCGTACTTTAGTGGTCAAAATATAGCTTATGTGTTGTGCTCGCACGCATGTGACAATTTTGTGTTTGTTTTCTGTTACTCAGAAATGTTGTTAGCATTACGCATTGAACTATAGACTATTATGTCTAAAATTTAATGCGTAAGATCCAAGATAGTTGTTTTGAAAGCAGCCATGTCTACGGCTTAACTACCACCTTTTTAATTTGTAATCTCAAAACAAGTTGATAAATATGATAATAATAAATAGGACTGAATCCACGACTTTTGACGTACAAGATAAGATCACTACCCTTTGCGCCATCGGGCCTGAAGAGAATTAAATTTACACTAATATTGAATATGTAAGTCCATATTATGTAAAATATTTACCCACACAAACAGACACAAACACTCAAACACACACACAATAACACACACACAATAACACACACACACTCTAATTTATTATAAACTTATAAATACACTAATATATAAGTAAATACTGTTGTAACGGTAGGAAGGTTTAGTGATTTGAAAATTACAAGCTTAGCTAAGCTTAGTTTCAGACTCCAGTCTCCACCGCACTTGAAACTTGATTTAATTTCTTCAATATATGTAAATTTATTGAATGTTAGTGTGAGTGTGAGAAAAATAAATATTGTTCAATATTATATACATTAACATTTAATCTGTTGTTTTTCTCTTTGATCATCGCTACACGGGCCCGATGGCGCAGATGGTGGTGATCCTATCTTGTGTGCCAGGGGTCGTGAGTTCGATTCCCATCCAGAGGAAATATATATATGATAAGATTTGTGTTTGTTCTATGTTTAGGTGTTAAATTTATGTATTTAAGTAGTATATTTGTAGTTTCTCTGGTGTCTGGCGTCCGTAACACAAGTGCTTTAAGCGACTTACCAAGGAGTAAGGTCAATGTATGAGATTTTGTGGGAATTTATTATTATTATTAATATAGTATAAAACACAGTCGCTTTCTCTGTCTTTAAAACTGCGGAACGGACTTTGATGCGAATTTTTAAATAGATACAGTGATCCAAAAGGAAGGTTTATATGTATAATATATACATAATATATTAGAGAAACACTGATTATTTTAGAAGTTTCTAATGTGATATAGTAAATAAACATATTTTTTGCAATTACATTACAATCGCTGGCTGAACCTGACGAAATAGATATAAAAATTACGATATTGTACATAGTAGAATACACTGTATTTAATACAGTACAATAAAATACAATAGTGTGCACCTTAAAATGGTCTAGAAAAAAATCCGCGATGGAATATGTCTATTTCTTAGGGATAACCCACAATAACCATTTTTTATCCTGATTGCACCCGCGCGAAGCCGGGTTGGGTCGCTATTTCAAACTAAATCGAGCTGGAAATTCTGATAAAGTGCCATGAAACTAACGGGACTAAAAAGAAACAGAATGAGGTCATTTATGCTCCAATAATATAAAGATGTCAAAGACACTAGTTTGCATGCCTTTATGAAATCGCTATTACAAAATTAATAAAAACTTTGTCAATTTTATCACAAAACTTCAGAGACGCAATTAAAAATAGACGCTTCGCCGAGTTCTCCGCCTCGTAATTAAGATTGAATAAAAAATGTGACAAGCAAGAGCAGCTAGAAATATCTATATTCTAGAAAGCTGTGAAAAATTCGAAATTTATAAATTATTTGTTACATTTATATATTTATGCATAGTTGATTTCAGAGAGCAATTATATTTATTATACACAACATCCCGCAGTTTTACCCGCGTTTAGTAGAACATTTTTAGAGTATAAAGTGTTGTGGGATCGAATTATTATTAAATAGCAAGCAAATGACGATGGAGTTTTTACAAATTTTAATGAATTATGGTCAAATTTCGACCACCGAGCGGCCATTTTTTTATACTTGTTACTCATTCACACAAATATTGATTAAAAAGAATTTAATGTAGCCTCAGAACACTAACCCTTATTCATTAGATTAGCATATACTTTAATTTTGATTTATCGGACACTTTTTGCTTGACTTCTAAAGATAAAGTCACTCATTTATGAGCGAGCTTACCTACACTGCCAGCAGCTGACCAGCAGCCGTAAAACGTCTACTGGTCTCTCGTCAATAAGCCTCCACAAGAAAGGAGAATTTGCGTATAATTGCCGCTGCCCAGCGGTGGTGGCAATCGGAGTGCGTAGCTTCGCGACAGAAATGCTGCTGCCCATATTCCGCCATCTATCGGTTCTAGTACCTCAGTCGCCTCTATCGACACAGAGTACAGGGACAGGTACTATTATTCTGCTCTTTAAAGACAAGCTATTGTTCAGTAAGTATATAAGGTAATATAAATACATCTAAACGTATTCTCTAGCTAGAAACTAACAAATTCATACGGCAAATGAACTGCTAAAAGCAGTTTTATTTATAAGAGGTATGTTTTTTAAAGTAGGTACCATAGGCGAAGGCGAGATGCGCTACCAAATTAGATTTTCTCCTCTGGTATTTCGATTTGTTCCGCCCGTAAAGATACACTAACAAGTTGTCTAAAGTTTCATATCTTTCCAAATCACACAATTCTAAGCCTTAGGATCCTTGACTTTTTATGTTTCCGTGAAATTATTGTTTGCGTCAATATAAAATTAAAGTTTAACCCATAAATTGAATTGTATTGTTTATCTTTAAACTTATTTTTTATTAATAACTGCTATGGTTTGATGTCGCGAGGCTCTGCAACTATATACAAACTTGTATCCAAGACGAAACATAGTTTTCCGAGGAATACACTATTCTACTCATTTATCAATTATATCATTAACATAAGGTTCTACCTTACCTTACATTTCCTTGTATTAGGTTTACCTAATACAAGGAAAGGTACCTCACGTTCATCTATTCCTACCGCCAAATAGCAGTGTTCACATCGCTGTGTTCCGGTTTGTAGTGTTAGAGGCTGTGAAATTATTGGCAACGCTCTAGTAATATTTTTATGATATTACGCTTGTCAATAGGCGGACAGCGGACTGCGACGCTTACTACCACTTGGGCTGTATGTTCCTTTTTCGACCTTTTATAACAAAAAAAGAAAGAAGATTCCCAGAATGATTTCTGTGGAACCCCCTTCCGTAGAATAGTCAATTATCATCATTTGTTTATTATTAACTGTTAAATTATCCACACATAATAGTTAGAAAATATAATTGTGAAACAGCTAAAATGTCTGATGAGCATAACTTATCACTTTTATGTGAGTAGGTAGTTAGCTAGAACTCAGCCTAGACAATTGTCTTACATAATGCAAGACTATAAAACAGTGAAACAATTTATTTCTTTAAGTAAAAGTTATATTACATATTTTTATTGTTTATATCAACAGTGTTGATTCGTAATAACTAGATATATGGTTTGGGGTTTGGTGGCAAAAGAGGTAGTGGGTGTTTCGTTGTCTCTAAAGTTTAGGATGCCCTAATTTATAAAATAAAAAGTGATCGTAACGTTGCCATAATAGATTTTACTGTGAAACTTTCACAAGCAAATCTATAGCGGGTACTTGTCAATAATTAAACAGATCTGTTCGCTTGTCTACGAATTGGTATTCACCAAAATAGGGTACGTTACTGCCTATACAAATGTGATTTGCCCCGCCCGCCCTCAAGCATCTACATCTTACACAAAACAAACATGGAGTGTTTACTTTTTAAATCTATGCCTGTACGCTATTCTTTTAGTAAAAGCAATTCATGTGAAAAAGTTTGTATTTTTTAGCTCTTAAGAATCTTAATAGTAGCTATAACATTCCTATATATTTAAATATAACTTTGTATATCAATAAAACATACGTTCCCAAATCGATTTAAGCAAATATTCACATTGCACAAAAAATCTAACATGAACATATTGGTTTCCCAAAACGTTAAATCGACTTAAAGATATCAATGGAGTTTTCTAAAATACAATATTGAAAAATTTCAGACTGCAGGATGCATTTTATAAATAAAAAAATCCCAAACAAACTCTTAAAGTTTATTGTATTTCATCACCGTCGACATCTCACCAGCCATTGTAAGTCCACTGATGAACTTGGCCTAGGGCTCCCAGATAGGAAGAATTTTGTCCATAATCGCAGGGCAAGCGTATTAGCAGTCGCTAAGCGCAGCTTTCGCTACGGGTATGTATCTGCCCATCTCCGCCCTGTGCATTTAAGCTGCACAATTTCGGATGTATGTATATACCGCCATCAGTCGGTTCTGTACTATTTTTCCTCAGCCCACCCCACAGCGCTATTTAAGTAGAAGAAAAATCAAACATCAACTTGCAACTGGCTTTCACAAGACGTAAGAGATCGACTTAAAGATATCAATAGAGATTTCTTAAATTACTTATATAAAGATATAGTATTCAATACTTTCAGACAGCAAGAAGTTTTAAAAATATAAATTCACGGAACGAACTCAAGAAGTTTATTATATTTACGGTAATATATTCTTGCAACATCGTTGAAACAACTAAGGACCATAAATCGTGGTATATTTTCAACCGCTAGTTTTATATAGCAACAAAGTTCTAGTATATTTGGCACAACACTCCGACTCGCGTGCTCTGAATTATCTGGTCGGAATCATTGCCTCGGGATAGAGCCTCTTGTCCGAATTGGTACATTGCATTATTAATACTGCCTTTGGGCTACCCGTGTTGTGCAGGCAGTACAAACACTTGGCTAGCTTAATTATCGACATGTTGAAATACATATAACAATTTAAATATATAAATAAAAATAATAAATCACAAATTCGATATATTAGCACTTATAGCGACGTCAGCAGAATCTTATCATCAACGAGATACAGCACACATACGGTAGACTCGTACTTTTAAATATATTTTACCCGATATTTAATTATTAGTGAGAGACCCTAAGAATAAAAAATGAGGGAAAAACAAATAAATAAACCAGCCTAATTAATTTAATATTTTAATTTGGAATTCATACCCAAAAAATTCTCCTTCTTATTATATATTTCAGATCCAAGTCGTCATTACGACAAAACGCTAATTTCATATTTAAGGACCTTTTATTAACATAACACATCAAATTCTTACTGTGTATATATTTTTAATATTTAATTTAATTTAATGCGATTCAATCAAGTATATACAGTTCTATAAATTATTTATAAACAAATTTGTCTTTTGAAAATTCGTCACACACTAACTTTTATACAAAAATAATACTTGTTCTTTTGAATCCTGTAAACACCTATATATATTACTTAACAGCAATTCACATTATCTAAATATTTGTAAATATGTTGATGGCTTATGTTATTTTAAATACATAAATAATAAACATAATACCTTACTTTATTTACTATGTACTACGAACTAATTTCAGAAAAGACCATATTTTCGACGGGGTTTCCGGTTTAAAAGCAATTAATAACATTTATAAAAAAATCCAAAAATATATGACTAATATGTGTGAGAATATAAAGCGGTGTGATTTAATAAACGAAAAATCAACTATTTGAGTTAGATACGAGTATCATACCAGGCATTGGTCGTCTACAGCTGGACACAGGCCCAAGAAAGGAGAAATTTTGGCCAGAATGCCGCGCTAGGCAACCGCGTTGGCAATCTCAGAGTACAGCTTTCGCTTCAGGGATGCAGCTGCCCATTCCCGCCCTGTGCATTTGAGCTGCACTGCTTCGATTAGATATACCGCTATCTGTTGGCTCTGGTGCCTTAGTCACCTCTTATAACACCTGGTACAGGGGATAGTATTCTACTCTGCTGGTACCTCACGGCTCTGTTTGTTTGTTAGTAAAACATATTATTATGGCTGAGAGTCAGCATTTTTTGGTATTAGTACAAAAACAACTGTAAGTATCCTGTAAAAATAGATAGGCAATATTTCTTTTGAGAAACTTCATAGTTATATATGGTAGGCGCCTAAACAAAACCAACTTGACGTATACAAAGTATCACAAAACAATAGGAAATAACAAGAGAATGTAATTAGAGAGATCAAGCAATAGAACACACCAATTAATTTAGGTATAGCAATTATCTTTTTTTGCATAATATGTTAGGCTTATTACTTTCATGATGTAACTTACTAATTGATATTAAGTACTAATAGGTCGACCGATGCTAGAAATTTTATCAAAATTCAATTTTTTCTTTATAATTAAAAATTGATTGTATGTCTAGTTATTGTCATTCGCATTAATTATCTTATTTAGTAAACTAAAGACAATGTCATTAAAAAAAACCTATAGACAATGAATGTCTTCATTTAGTTATGTTGAATGTCATTTAAACAATAATTTACGTAATGTTTATTTTTATTCAATCAATGTAATTAAAGTTAATTTTGTATAAATAAACAGCACATCATGCACTACTACTACAACTTTAACTATGTCAAATTTCACGATTATCCGTTCGCGTAATTTCCTTAATAATGTGCAGAGAGATCGAGGAGATTGGAAACAAAAGTGAAATCAAACGGTACTATTTTCTTGGAACTTCAAACCGTAAGCGAACTGACATCGTCACTTTGACCACTTCCTCTACCTCCTGACGTGTCACTTCGCGCCAGTAGCTAAAGTTGTGCAATTGCGAAACTCTGCGTGCCATGTGGCAAAATTCTTAAAAAGTCAGTTTTCTACGTATTCTTACGATTCTTTTATTTCGATAACGGTCACGTATCTTGGTTTAAGTTATATATGTCTTAAAACTCATTAACTAAAGATTTATTTTTTTAGTATTTGATTCAATTGTTTATATTTATATATATTTGCTTCTTGATTGAGGATTAAATGAAAATTGTGAGGTTTTTTCTCACTGAGGTTTAAAATCAAACCGTCTGTTACAACTTTTAGCAGAAAAAGTAAATTAATGACGGAAAAGTGTCGTGATGTGGTTTCTAGTTACAATTTAAACTATAACTCCGTATATCGGTTCCCAAAAAAAATGTTTATGAAGATATGATTATTTTTTCCCAAAGAAAATACTGATTTTACAGCTTTAGGGGAGAAGGTACCCTTTCTTAGTTTAAAAGATTTAAACTAAGAAAGTCAGTATTTTTTTATAGGTTGGTTTAGAACTTTCTTTCGTTTGCCACAACAGCTTGACGTTGTTTATTCTAATAATAATATTATTATTTTTTACTTTTATGTGATTATTGTAATTAATATACCTATTTCAAGAAATATTCATCAGGATTAATATAATATTCAGTTATTTACTAAATTAAATTATTAATTAACTTCTGCCAAATAGCAAGAAACATTGTGTTTATTTTAAATATTATTTTCATAGATTTTAGTTTAATTAATACCTGATACCTTTGATTATATTATAAAATTGATTTTACAGCCCTTAATAGTGCTCAAATCTACTGTTTCACCCTCTTCTTGACCTGTGTATCATCCTACCTCAGTCTTAGGTGAGTTAAAACGAGTTGACTTGTCACGATTAATTCGCATTGACACCTATTGTTTGTAATATTTGGTATATAAAACAAAATGCCAAAAATGTTTCAACTCCCTCGGTCTCCCTCAAAGTTTTTGGTTAAAGTCTTAATAAATATATAGATTAGACAGTCGTAAGAAGGAAAAAAAGAGTTTCGTTAAGTGAAAATAGATATTACGTATGTTTCCCAATAAGGATTGAACAATTGCACTGTTAGCAGAAAATTCTAACATCATCATATTATAAGTCATTAGAAGTGGACCTCCATAAGAAAGGGTGAAATTTGCGAATCGCAGCGTTTACGGAGTATAAGCTGCTGCCCATCCCCGCCCCACCACTGTTTGTATTGATATACCGCCATCTGTCGGATGCCTTCTTAGTCACCTTTTACAACCCCTGGTAAAGGGGGGTTATATTTTACTCTGCCGGTACCGCATGGCAAAATTTCAGTGTAAACATTTTTTCAAGTGTATGTTGCCTCGATGTCGTATATTATGCTTCGGTCTCCTACCCTTAAAAATTGCAGCGCCCAAAAGGACTACTTTTATAATAGTCATTAAAAAACATTAATCACATTTTGATCAGGTGGTCCATTCTCAAATGTACACATCAATATTCCCTTGTGAATGAAATCGAGAGCAATAAACTATGGCGATTTATTTAAATAGCAAAAATGACAATAAATATATTCTACAGACATCTTTTCATGAGTCAGACCAAAATTTCCAGATATCAGCTAGTCTTTGTTGATACGTCAGTCCAGTACCAGTCCGTAAATCATAATAGTTAAAAATAAAACCTATAATAAACTTCAAGCTGCAGTCAATCAACAGCTCAAATTGTCAATGGATATTCCAGAATTCCGGAGTGGTCTCATTAATTCGAGTATCCAGACAATGGTAGATTTGGGGCTAAGCCGTTTAAAATGGCGCTTTGTGATTTTTGCTGCCGTCCGGCCGAAGCCAATCCGAAACTAATTAAGCTCATTTGCTGCACTAGCTCGGGAAGTCTGAATTATTTTTCCATTAAAATATTTTTTCTAGCTATAAAATGTTGTGAGGATTTTATGGAGGCAAAGATTTATTTACTTTCCAGCAGCGAAGCAGTATTTTTTGTGACAATCTACTGTATTGAGCTTTGAAAACCTGCAGTTTTTAACTCTTCAGCAGTACCTAATAGATTAAGAGACAGTGCTGTTCCATTTAAGATTAATCTTTAACCGTTGAACAGAAAATATCCAAGGCTGTAGTAGAATTTTACTTTGTATTATCGTAAGTGGCGACTGAGGTAAACCATCACCTCTCGGTTTCGGTATGCAGATCCTAGCCAACGTAGCTTAAATCCAACAGTGCGTGGATGGACAACAGCAATCTCGTTGCAAAATTTCACTCAGCGATTACTACCACGCCAATCCACGGCACGCCACGCGGCAATGATGGTATACCTTCAATGTTTTCACTTATGGAAGTCTATGAAGTGGACGATGTGATAGTGATGACTATGAACTATATCATTAATATTGGTTATCATTGAGCGTTGATCCTGGGTGATTTACCCTGACTATCATAGATATTCTAACTACATAATCCTCTTGCGGGTAGTTGCGGCATTTTGCCAGTAAGTAGCTTGGCAGACCCCAGTGCTTGGCCCATTATAGGTGATCCCTTTTGTTACTCTAAATTACGCTTTATAGGCTCTACATAACCGGAATTTTGCGGGGTGAGCGTAACTCTAGCCAGTCATACAGAACACAGATGCATATGGTATGTGTGCAATTACTCTATGTAGACTCTACATAACTGGAATATTACAGGACGAGTGTAACTCTAGCCAGTCATACAGAAAACTGTATACAGCACTCTATCTACCAAATCTACCCAAACGAAAGAGTTGAGGCATTTCTTCTCTTCAGTCTTCACAGTTACTCTATCTGACTCAGACATTTCGGTCTTAATGCTATACGTTTGGTAGTTGCCAATTTTATATTAAGAGTTAATGACTGTCGCAACAACATATTTCTATAATTTATTGAGCGGTAAGTAACTTAGATTTTATTATTTAAAAGGTTTCTACAATATAGCGTAATAATTGCGTGTCATTGAAATATTAATAAGTTTCTTAAAAGCCTCCAGCTGAGAAGATTAGAACTGTCGACAGTTTCAAGTACGCGATTGACACTACGCCTGCTCTAGGATCCAGTACCATTTGGTGAGGACTATGTCCGAGATACATTCTATCGCTCATAAAATGTAGTATACTAAATTGTACATTCTTGACGTTAAGCGCGAGTTGATAAATACGAGTAGAAGGTGCAGGGAGGTGGAATTTTGTCTTTTACTTCGACGTATCTTCAGAATAAAATATCTATCGCAAGAGCTAAAAAAATGATGGCAATGATCATTTACTACGTGACATTTAATGCCTTATTACTAAGAATTCATATATTAAACTACATATGTATAGAAGCAGAAAGTTCCTAACTGAATGTGTGACGCCCTATAATCTACTCGTATGTGTTTACGTTGCAGAGATCGTGTAAGCATGTTGGGATTGAATTTGACTTGTGTGTATTACAATCGGTGTCTGGTGTTGAGTACATATTTATTAGTACGATTATTTGGACATGAATAACATGTTTAAGAGCAAAAAAATTGTTTTTAATCTTAAATAAACATTTTGCTTAGAAAAGAGCCTGACATGGTTCTGTTGGTCTGAAGGATCTGGTAATAAGATACAATAACGTTTGATTCAAGTAAAAAGAATTAAAAAAAACAAAAAAAAACAAAGGCAATGCTCGGAGTTTCTTTGTGCGATCGAATGAGAAAAGAGGAAATTCGTAACAGAACCAAAGTTACCGACATTGCCTGGCGGCTTAGTAAGTTAAAGTGGCAGTAGGTAAGGCATTTGGTATGCAAAAACAATGGCTGACGGAGTCGTAAGGTCGTAATGGAGTCCACGTGCCGGCAAGAGCAGCGTAGGGCGTCCATCCGCAAGATGGACGATCTGACAAAAACCGCAGGATCGCGCTAGACACAGGCCGCATACAACCGGTTCTCTTGGAGATTACTTGGGGAGGCCGATGTTCAGCAGTGGACGTCTTGTGGCTGATATGATGAAGATTATGATGATGATAAAGAGTTCTCAAGAGACGCGATATACAAGAGAAGTTCACGCTGATAAAGTCGCTAAAGTCGTATGGCATGTGGTATGCTGATTATTTGAAAACGACTAGTTTTCATATAATCAGCATACCACATGCCATAGAGAATCCACAGCTGGATATTGATCTTCCCAAGGAAAACAAAATTTGGCCCACAATTGCCGCGTTGTACAAGCATAGTGATAATCGGTGAGCGCAGCCTCACATCGAAAATCTATTGCTCCATGGCAGTATATACTGCCATTTACCGGTATCGGTATACTGATCCTGACCGGTGCAGTACAAATTCTACAGGTTCGTCATCAACTACCACGACATCAGGTACTTTGTACTATTCTACTCTACCGGAAAATCACACCGAATTACTTTAAAATCGAACTGAATATTATATCATTTATAAGGTAAGATATAAGATATAACAGCTTCAATATTATTTATATCCAAATGTTACCTGTAAGAAATTGCATTTAGCGATAAGGCCGCCTCTTGTACCCACTATTCCATGTTTTTATGGTGTTCTTGTGTTGTTTTTATTGGTGTAGAATAAAGAGTACATTATTATTAATAATAATATCTGTATAATATTATAAATAATAATATACTTTATTTTTCTTACTACAACTTAATAAAAATAGCACTAGAATCATTGTATATTAATATATATTAAAGGAGACTGACTAAATAAGATATCAACGCACGGCCTGAACTGTAAGGATTAGAAACTTGGAATTTTGTAAATTTTGCATTTTTTACTACGGCGTCTACTTTAGAATAGAACTAAGAAATATTTTAATAAGAGAAATCACCCCTAAAGGGAATAAAACAGGGGTGCAAGATAGTAAAGCTTTGCTGTTTTTGCAGTTAATTGAATGAAATTTAGTATTAAGGTTCTTCATTGAAAGTCATGAAACACTTGTAATATATTTTTTCAGAAATCATCAAATTACAAAGTTAGTATGAAAGTTTTTTGATTTTGAAAGTTATATCAACATTTTATATCTATGTAATATGAAAGGATATGCTGACTGACTGACTGATAAAAATAACGTAGAGTATAAACTAAAAGGTCAGAATAAAATTACATTACATAGCCAACATAAAGGGAAGGGTTATTGACTATATAACATCTTGCTAGGACCAATAACAGCGAATCATAAATAACACTAAACTATATGCGAGCACATCCGCGGGGCGCTACTAGTGTTATATTAAATAGTAAGCTACGAGTACTATGAGAGTTGTTTTCCGCAATAACAATAATTGTTTAGATGCTCACTTAACCTCTTATCTGCCCAACAACCTACAGGTTACACGCAAGCCAAATTGAACTCTACAGCTTAGTTTATAGGCTGTCAATCGTGACAGTCAAAAGACTCCTGCCTGATATTACAAAATCAATAAGCATTAGAGTTCAATTTCCTAGTTTATGATAGCCTGCGGCAACTCGTTGGACAAATAACATAATTGGTGACCACCTCAATAATTACCACAAGATATCTATATCCTATTTATACATGACAATAACAATGATACAAATAGAAACAAATGACAATCAAAGTAGAACCATCTTCAGTTGTCAATGTCTTTGATAAAATTCGTTGATACCAAAAGGGACATAAATTACGTATCGTTGATTGTAATATTCACGGCTGCAAATACTAAATGTCATCTAATGAGAAAAAAATGTAAGGAACATTTTCGATATCTCCGACTTCCCCCTGATTTGACTAAATACATTGACTTTAGGGACAAATAAATGTTCATCCTAATATCTAGAGGGAGAATCGGGAGTCGATTGCCCGCCCGAGCGTAAAGTTTCGAGTATCGCCTAATGACGCCGGTTTTACGCCATTTGTTGACGAACCATAAAAATGTTAATTCTCCACAGGACGAGGGACCTCGTAAATACAAGCGGTGTACTCTCGACATCTGAACGACTCGTGTAAACAATTGGAAGTATGTCGATGGAAAGTTCAGTATATATATATTTTAACTCTACATGAGGTAGACCTTATTAAAATTCTCCTGCATTGGTACTTTAACCTCATCTATTACCACCTAATAGCAGTTTTCTCATTACTGTGTTCCGGTTTGGATGGTGGAAGGATGAGACTGCGGTGGAATTTAGGTGGTGATATTACTGGGTAATGTCATATAATATCTTCATGTCATAAGGTTAAGCATCGTGCTAGTGATATCCTTGTGATGTCACGAGGGTCTATAGACTGCGGTGAAGCTTACTATTAAGCAGTCTGCATGAAACTCTTACAGAAAATATATATATGATTTCCTTCGTGTGCTTGTAATGACACAAACTAAATCGTTACAGTGGCTGACGTTCACGAAAACAAGGCTGTGACATACCGGCTAAGAAGAACAATGCCTCCCTCTATGTCAGATGTCGTAAAATGCCTCTGGCAAACGTGAATCGTCATATTGCGGTAAACCCATAGCAAATAGTGTAGATGAAATTCAATAGAGAGGGGATAGACAGCAGTAGCCTGGTCGTGATAATACGCTCAGCGTGTGCCACCACGCCTTTCCCCCTTCCCCCTTTTTTGGATGGCCTAGGTCCAGCAATGCACGTTTTGCAGCTGCTATTATGAATGATATTAGTAAACTTTAAAGAAAAATGTTTCATTTTATCAATTTACTCAAAGATTATTGCAATCATAATATCGAATGAAATGTTTAAACAACGATATCCCTGTTTTCACATCTACATCATCATAATTTTAAACGGGTCCGATTGCACAGATGGTAATGTTCCTATCTCATGTATTTGATTATTAATTTCTCTAATGTCTGATGTCCGTAAACCAAGTAAGCGACTTACCATGGAGTCAGATGTGATTATTTTAATAAAAAAAAATAAAGATCATATCAGCCATTGGAAGTACACTGCTGGACATAGGTCTTTCCATGAAAGGATGAATTTTATCTATAATTGCCGCGCTGGGCAAGCGTGTTGGCAATCGCAGAGCACAGCTTTCGCGACGGAGATGCTGCGGGCGATCCCGACCCTATGAATTTGAGCTACACCGTTTTGAATGGATATACCGCCATCTGTCGATTCTGTTACCTACCTCTAACGATACCTAGTACAAGAAGATGTAATAAACTACGCCGCTGGTACCACACAGCTACTATTTGAAGTCCATACGTAGAATAACAAAAACATTGCCTCAACACGTGTTAATATGCCGGCTGCGGCTCGCATCGTCTACGTAAGGCAACATCGAAATTCGTACACATTATGTTTGCACAAATAATGATATGTATGCAATGCACTTTTAACGGTGGCATTGTAAATATTGCCTTGGAGAATTTTACGTGTTTCATTTTCTGTATAATTAAATTAAACCATTAATATTTATTATTTTTATCTTTGTTCCGTGGCTTTGTTCGTATGTTAATATTGTTAAGCGAAAGAAAGTAAAGATATTCCTCGTATAGATCCTCGTATAGATTCCTCCCATAGATCCATATCATCGTGTAGGTGATAACACAGCGTAAGTCAAATGGTTGACACTTTGTACAATTGGGAAAACATTGCTCACGTTTCATAAAATTATTTTAAAACCAATTGCTTGTGCATTAAGTTGATGCAAAATAGATTTCGTTAAAACAATACACGGTATAAAACGTTTACTGCAGCGTTAGAAATGTAATATCGTGTCATCATTGGGCTTAATTATTAAGTTGCCAGCTTTGACTTACGCGGTGTTAGAACCTATGCGATGATATCCACAATAGTGCAGATCAAGGGTGCGATAGGCAGCAACATCTCCACCGCGAAAGCTGCGCTCTGCGTTTGCCATTATAGGCAAAATTCCCCCTTATTTGGGGAGGCCTATATCCAGCAGTGGACATTTAATAGTTAATATGATGAAACAAAAGCATTTTCACATTTATAATATGAAACATCGAGAAAGAGATAATTACGGGATCTTATTACATATTTATCTATGAAAACTTTCTTGTCCATACTTAAGACAGGTTCAATTTCCAGCAAGCATAAGAAGAAGAGATATGATTTTCCAGGGATATTTTAGTTAGCTGGTTGAGAATATTTAAAAAATAAATAGTTTGAGGGGCCGATTGTACATGCGATGGTATCCCTATCTCGTACGATTTGATCCCCGTCAGAACAAACATTTGCATTATGAATATTTGTGCTTGTTTTGTGTTTGGTTATTAAATATGTATTCAGGTAGATGCCATATTTTATCCCCTATAATATCAATATCGTAACAAAAGTGCTTGAAGCGAATTATTGAGGAGTTAGGTCAATGTATATGATGTTGTTTATATTTCTTAATATAAAATTATTTGTTGTATTTGTGTTTATTCTATATCTGAGTGTCAAATCTCCTTTAAACAAGATATTTGTGATCGCTCTTTTATATCTGATCTGTAACGGAAATTTACGCTATTTATGTCAGAGACAGGTCAAAGTGTGAGATGCATAAATTTATTTATTTAATATATAAATATTATAATTTCATATTTACTGCAATCCCCGATAAGTACTGGTCTTTAAACCTACACACGTATATATAATGTAACCCATGCATTCATTGAGTATAAACGTAAAAAGATTATTTTAATTAGGCTAGTTATTCGTCTGATTGTTACAAAAAATTATCTAAAAGAAAACTTCAAATTATTCACTTTCATTAATATGTCTGTATATTTAATAAAGAAAACACAATAATGTCAGCTAATTATTTTTATTTCTCCCGTCGCGGTAGCCGGTGAGTGAATCTCGAGGCGTCTCACGTAGGGAAGTGTCCGGACTCCGCTGTCACTTGGAGCTAAGGAGCCGCGAAAAGAGGTAGGAAATAGTTAAGCTCTGTATTTTCCAGTGGGCGGCAGAACAAAATATTGTGTTTGTTTATTTCACAGAACAAATTGTATTTAAAATTATATTTAGTGCTAGTATTTACCAATTTGAAGTCGATATCCTGATATATATATATGTATATATATAATATTATATTATCCAATGTGTAATTAGGACGACACAGTCAATCAAACACATTTGAGTTTCTCTGTAATAAAGGATTAATTGCGTTATTTTAAATGTACGCTACCTAACAAACAATGAAACAAGTGTTAATAATACCTTACATACCTGTAAGAAAGGAACGACATATAATATTATTATTTACGATGTTAGTTCCAAATCACAACTATTTTAGTGGTATTTTATTTAAACAAGTAATTTCTCAGATTATGACAATGTGACGTTTTTAGGTTATAATTATTTTACCACAGACAAATTGAATGACATTAGACGCGCGACTGTGCGGTAAAATTCAAACTAAGAAAAATATATGTCACGTATAGTTGTATTTTTAACAGCAATATAACAATTCACGGGCGCGATGACGCAGGTGGTAGTGTTCCAGTCTTACACGCCAAGGGTTGTGGGTTCGATCTCAGTATGAATATTTATATGATGTTGTTTTTGTTTATTCTGTGTTCGAATGTTAAATATATGTATTTAAGTGATATATTTGTGATTCCTCTGTTGTCTCATGACCGTAACACAAGTGCTTTAAACGACTTAGCGAAATCCTCATACAAGATCACTTGCTATCTCACTATCACCTGTTTCTACCGCCAAATAGCAGTGTTCGCTGTGTTCCGGTTAGAAGGGCAGCAAAACAATTGGTTATGTGACATAAAACCTCCAAGTCATAAGGTTGGCAATGCGTTAGTGATATTCTTGCGATAATACGAGCTTTAGTGTCGCTCTCGAATGCTAGTTTGTCAACTTTGTACAATAAATAATGCGGCCAAGTACGAGTCGGGCTCGCCCGTAAAGGGTTCACCAATTTTCGGTGGAAGCTTGCATAGCTATATACATAAAATGTTATTTTTTAGTTTTATCATTCTCTTAATTTATAAATAACAACACGCCTTCGGGCTCACATTTTACCACTCTGGAAATCTCTCTGACGCAGTTTTCAGTTTAGAATAAAATATATTAAAAACCTTATCATCATTTTTTAATACCTTATCCATATATAAGTCCATATATATACATATACAAATCGTTTAGATGAAAAATACTTTTTTTTGTGTAAAAATCTTAATGCTGTTCACATATTACATCTACTTACTTAATTTCAACATGCGGACGGACAAACAGACTGACAGAACGACTCTATAAGGGTTCCATTTTTTCGTTTTTATTTTTGGCACGTCAATATCATCTTCATTCATCATCATCTATACTTATCGCTAAAAACAGCAAAACGAAACGAATACGTACCAGAAGATTACTAAATGTATGTTACTGTACCTAACAGAAGTACCTTACTTGCTATATAGTAAAGACGTTCCCGTGTTGTATTGCTAGAGGTGAGTTGTACCATCCCCGATGTCGTAAGAGTCGACTAAGATACCAGAACCGACAGATGGCGGTATCCGTAATAGTGCAGCTCAAATGCACAGGGCGGGGATGGGCAGCAACGTCCCCGTCGCGAACCTACGCTCTGCAATTGCCAACAACGGCCAGCGCGGCTATAATGGGCGAAATTGTCTCTTTCTTGGGAAAACCTACGTTTAACAGTGGACTACCAATGATTGATATGATGATGACAGGAGTCGTGATCATGACCATTTATTTTGTCTTTAAAGTAAAACTAATTTATACATTTTACATGTTTCAACGGTATATATGGATGCTGCGGTCCCTGGAAATAGTGAAAGCTTGCGAACAAAAGTTACAGCCTACAATAAAATCACTCAGCTTTTAAGTAACATTTATTACCTATAGTCTTGAAGGCTATCCTGAGGCAGATCACGTAGCGGCTGAGAGTGGGGATAGATCGTCACTAGAATGTAAAGATAAGGTGCGAATGGCGGTGAATGGAGTAGTGGACAAAACAATCAACGAGAATAATACGAAATACCCATCAAAGTTGGTTAGTCCTTCAGTTGAAAAGAAAGAAGCTAAGTCGCCACGCAAAATGGGAAGCCCTTCTTAATCTATTAGCAAACGTGTCTAATGTACGAAATGTACGAGATCTAAGTATAAAGGTTTTACAATTATAGGGCTACTATATAATAAGCTACAGGGAAATTGCATATTTCTATTTGCTATCTAATAAATTCTCGCGTTACAATATTAGTTACCATATTCTTCCGAAACGGCTTGACTTATTCTCATGAAATTTTATATGCATATTCTGTAGATCTGAAAATCAGCTGCTATCTTTTAAAGCAAATAATATATATATGTATGTATTATTTGCTTTTATTACACCAGGTTGACACTCTCGGCCTCTCTCAGCCCTCAAACCGAAACATGCAATGCGAACACTGCTTTTTGGCGGTAGAAATAGGCGAGAGTGAAAGACCTATACAGACGACCTTTGTATGAGATCTACCTTCTATAACGTATATACGAATTATTGAAGTAAATGTACATACTGCAACTGGTTATCGTTTAATTTACTTGTATCATCATATCAGCCGCAAAACGTCCACTGCTGGCCTCTCCAAGTGATTTCCAATAGGACAGATCGTATACGCGAACCTGTGGATTTAATCAGACCATCGGTCCACGTTGTGGGTGGACGTCTTACGCTACGCTTGCCGGTACGTGGTCCCTATTCCAAAACCTTACGACTTCATCATTCATCGGTTCTGCGTGCTAAGAGCCCTGCCCGCTGCCACTTCAACTTGCCAATCCGCCGGGTTATGTCGGTAACTTCGCTTATTTTATGGATCTCCTCATTTCTAAATTGATCACGCTGAGGCTATAAAGAGGAGGCAGGAAAGAGCAGCACTGACTCGCAAACTGGGATGAAGTCGAGAAGCTGCGCTTTACGGTTCCCATCACGTCGTCCACCGGAGCAACCAAGGGCATAATTCTATCTTTCCTTAAGAGACTTGTATTCAAAAGACGTAAATATTGTGTGGATTGGACGTGGATTTTCGATGTCCACTCAGGACATCAAAAATCCACGACTATATTTTAAAATTGATATTTGAAAGCTTTATGGCTTACTTATAGACTGGACTGACGGAGGTATCTCTCACTTTAACAGCGTAGCTCAAGTGTACCCAGCAAAGTATTAAGGGTAGATAGTAAATTTTCTGAGGCTTACTGAACCACTTTATAAATTTTTGTCCTGGATTTCGATCAAACTCACAACCTTGGCGCATAAGATAGCGACACTACCGCAACAATGTAGCGAGGCGCCCTTCAATAGACGTCGACCTTCATTATTAGTACATTTCCACCAGGACTAAATGTCTATAGATGACCACTTCTTTCTCAATCCATCAAAAATAAGTAAATGCACTTCTATTGATGACCTTATTTGTACCTAGTTCTATCAAAACAAGTTGAAATGGATCATTTATTCGGTTGAAAGTTAAATTGTGAATAAAAATCATCAGCCTTAAAATGTTACAAGCGGAAATTCATTTTTCATTGACACACCTTTATTTAATTATGCTGGTGAAAAATGTTAGAACGAACTTTAAAATATGAGCCAATAGATTTTTACTGTTTATTAATTGAGTTTTACTCGTAAAAATAAAACTAGATATGGAAACTTTTATTCAAAGAATATTCTAGGCAGCTAAATCGTGCTGTAATTGAGACCACGTGGCTAAGCTTAATAGTTATTAATGTTTAGCATGTGCATTTACCGATGTGCTACTAGGGCTTGAGTGGTTAAGCTGTGATATAGTCATAAGTCGCATTACGGTGTAGCCAGAGATTACGATTTGGGAGCGATTAATCAAATACCTGACGTCAATTCTTAGTAGTACAGTGTTGCACAGAACAATTAATTTTTCTTTTTAAGTTATTATAAGTATAAAAATACCTTTTTGATAAAAAAAGTAAGTTTAAAATCTTACCAGTGAAAAATATTTGTTATTTATATCAATTCGTCTCAGTTCAAAAAAATTTACTTGTTCAAGTTGATATTTTCTTAAATAAAACATTATCTGTATAAATTAAAAATGAGTCCGTCATATCAAAAACCTCAAAAGACACAAAATTATAATTTATCAAAAACCAATAAGAACTGTTTCATACACAGACAAATGATTTTAAAAAACCTTTTTAATATTTGATTTAGTATTTCAGTGGTTAAAACATTTTTAAGAAAACGTATAACCTTACTGTTTCTGAATAAAAATAATAAAAAAGGTGAAAAACAGTTCTTGACTTATGTTGTTTTAGAGAGGAAAAGATTAAGAGGTAATATAATTTAACCAAAACAATCTTAGTAATCATATTTTATTGCTTATAGTTAAGAATTGCACTACATTTGCAGTTGGCCAGTTGACATTTTTTCCATAAGATTCAGTTCTTGTTCAAACATGTTTTTTGTACAAATTTGACCACCAATTCTTAAATTCTAAAACCTGTTCAGTTTTTGGCTCTATAACTATAAATGTTGAGCTGGAGTTCGCGATCAAATTAATGTATTCTCCTGGGACGTAAATACGATAATGCTTTCGATCATTTTTTATGACTCCGAAATCACGTATGGAAAAGAACTGATAAACTCCAGTCAAAGCTAACATAAATCTTTATAATGTGTTATTTTTATTTTGACCAGAGCAGCCGTCGGGTTAAAAGATATAAATGCTTTTTATTTAGCCCAGGATATTTCTTTATATAATGCATCGATAAAGAACAAACCTCATTTTTTTATTATACATTGAATGCATTTGACTTTCAATTGTGCATCAAGATAATTAATGTCTTTTCTGCATAATGTGTCTTTTTGTTGGAAAGGAGAGCATGTGTTCGTGTATTTTTTGGCATAATTCAGGAGGCAATGTATTTGCTTTCGGGTGACATCCTGTCTTATCTATAGGACTGTTACTTTCATTAAACATATCACAAAATCTACGGACTCTGAATTAAGTAGTTCCATAGAGGCTGAAAAAAGCTTTTTTGCAGAATTTAACTTATCAATTTCTTTTGAAACATAGAATTGAAAAGCGTTTGGCCTTTGTGTAGCATTTTTTTTGATGTTGCCTCTTTTTCATCTAACCACCCTAGTTGATTCAATAAAATATACCTAACAAATTTAAAATGTCAAACTCATTCGTAAACTACCTCTGCCATTAAAGTGATGCATGCAAAAACGTTTTAAGTCATTATTTATGCAATGAACGTCTTTTACGCGGTATTATTGACTTGAGTCGTTTTTGCCTAGAATACGCCTTTCTATCTAATCTACCTAAAAAGAATCATTATTAGCACAAATAAATCATGTTGGAAAAAATGTGACTTAAGTGGTTTTTGAAATGACCAATTCAAATTGAAAATTTAGTAAATCGACCACGTTTTTTTGAGTTTGATGGTTTCTACTACAAACTTTGTATAATAGTACAGTTTTTACATTTGACGTTTGAATTTTAAAATTACTTTTATCATTAGTATAAAGGGTTTCACTATTACTATAGAAAATAGATCAATGTGGTGTGCGAGATGATATTGTGATATCAATAGAGAAAGCTTTGCTGAGATAGTCAGGACATGTAGAAATTATGGATGAAACCAGAAAGATGGCATAAATATATAGTAAGAAAAGACTACTGTGCGTAATAGAAGCAAGAAAGGTATGCCAAGATTGTAACAAATGGAGACCCATAGTTTGTATGTATAAAATACCTTAGTACATGATATATACCTTAGTAGATTTGAATGATAATAGATACACAGAATTTAGTACAATATAACACTTCTTAACTACAATTATTTAAAGAATATTTTGTGCTTACAGCTGTAAGTAATGAACTGAGCGATTGAAGTAATATCTTTACTACCTACATCATCATCTTAACAGAAAGGGGGAATTTCACCCACAATTGCCGAAAAGGGCAAGCGTGTTGGCAATCGCAGAGGCAATAATGCAGACAGGGATACCGCTACCCATCCCCGCCCTATGGTATTTGAGCAACATTGTATCGGATGGAAATACCACCATCTGTCGGTTCTAGTACCTTAGTCGTCTCTTACGACACCTGGTACAAGATCATCATTATATCAGCCTCATGGTAGTCTATGACAATATTATAAAGCGGAAAAATTTGTTTGTTTGTTTGTTTGACGGGATTAAGTTAAGAAACTACTTGACCGATTTGAAAAGTTCTTTCACTGTTCAAAAGCTACACTATTTTTGGTCAACATGGGCTATATAACTTTTTTTTTAAATTAGAGATCCGTAAAATTCTTATAATGTAAACCAAGGTGTATAAAAAAAACCCTAAAAAAATCTTACATTGCGTACGCTGCAAAAAATGTTGATTACAGAACAAAATAATGTACTACAACTTTGCAGTACATGTAATTATCTACAAAAAACGTTGCGTATTATAATTAATACACAATATACAGTCAC
The DNA here is from genome assembly GCA_020976665.1 of Heortia vitessoides. NCBI lineage: Eukaryota > Metazoa > Arthropoda > Insecta > Lepidoptera > Crambidae > Heortia > Heortia vitessoides. The sequence continues at coordinate 11,343,627 of JACJUM010000875.1, read as the reverse complement.
AATAAGTGTTTTTTTCATTTTGAAAAATATATTTAATCGACAACGCCACAAAAGCACTTTTATTTATACTTTGGAATTGACTATTATCAAAATAAATACTTTCACAATAAAGTCTACTTCAATTCCATTAAATAGTTTTTTTTTTATTCAATTTGGATATTCCATTCGAAAGATATCACAAATTTAAAAATGTAAGTTATTTGAAAAATGTCGCAATTTCGCAAAAAAAATACATAAAAATATTTCATGTCAGAATTTTTTTCATTATACTCTTTTTTATAACTCCGCGCCAAAACGATAAAGTCTGTATGGAAGAGTAGTGTGTGTGTGAGTGTCTAAAAAAATTATTACTTTTGAATGTCTATCCGTTTATTGGTACGTCTTCCTAAGTGGAGATAGTTGAGGGGATGGAGAGTGACAGAGGCTATCTTTCCAACCCCCTACTCCCATAAAATAAGCTGTGGAATTTACCCCGAATTTAACGCGATTAGTAATTAACATTAATTAAATTACATATTTCAAAGTCACAAGTTGTGTATTTTTCACAGCCGCCTTACTGATTTTTAAACGAAGATAAATAATAAATGGAGAAACTCTGAAAATTGCGATGCTTCAAACACTAACCTTATTTTCAAGTCAGCCAACGCTCAACAAATATATCAATTTCAATTAACAGTAAAACAATGAGTTCACTCGTAATTAAGGCATTAGTTTTTACTGCAAACATAAATCAAGCTTATTTGAAATTTATAAAGGGACGCGACGCCAGCACTGTGTTAATCTTATAAATTATGAAAAACACCGAGAAAACGATAAATTGCAGTTCAGCCTCCTCAACCCGACACTAGCGACCTCTTTGTGTTCACGACGTGTTTAATGTCGTCATTTGTGCAATTTAGTGAGCCTACAATTAGAGGTTATGCGCTATTACACGGTCATGTTCAGTCATGCGTGCAGTGCATATGCGTACGTATGAGCGAAGGGTTTATTTTTAATTTCTCCTTCTTCTGTATTTATAATAAAATATATATTGAGAGACAGCCTTATTAACCTAGATTAAAGTAAAGCAGTATTACCAATATGGTGCGAAAATACTAATCGTAAATACTTCACGCAGCCCGCAATTAGTTTGTTGTTAATTGTTAGAAGACAATTTCTTGGGACACATGCTTCCTTTGTCCATTTGTAGATTTTTTAAATCTATGGATGAAAAAAAATTCTATGTCAATAAAATACAGTCTGTTGTTTGTTTTTTTAATTGAGTTATATTCACTTCAGTAGTTTGGTAAGACGTACGAACAGTTGTACCAACGCGATCCCAGCTTAAGTGACGTTGTTTCCCAACTCAGCACTTGCTTTTGCAGTACATACTAATCCACCTTATGCTGGAGTGTGGTCTTCATTAGGGATATTTATGACCCAATTGGCCATCAATTATGCGTACTGCCCTGCCCTACCATTTTATATTACTAATGCATATAAAATAGCAGGATGGCTATATCCCTTAGGACCTCCAATAGGTCTCCAACAAAGATATTGCGAGCAAAGAGACTCGATAGTAAGTAATCGAATATGATGGGCCCGATGGCGCAGATTTTGGTTTTAATTTTATGAAGTCAGCAAACTTATTTCATCAGAAGGACTAACGTGTCGCTTACCTTGTGAACTTAAGATAATACCCAGTAATTTCACTGCCCTTTAAATTAGAACACAGCACTGTAAAACACTTGCTATTTGACAGTAGAAATAGGTGAGAGTGAGGTTCCAAGACAGATGATCTTCGTTAGAGTTCTACCTCAAGAAAATCCTATTACGTAGTGATATTATGTGGTGCGCTAAAGGTTGTAGGTTCGATCACTACCTGGGACATCTGTTTAAGGTACCACAAGTACTTTAGGTTACTTAACTCGGAGTTAGTTCTAATTATGAGATTGAATATCATAAGTTATAACTGAAACATTTGTAGAAAATGGACTGAAACACTTTATTAATAAAAAAATTAAATTAGTTCAATGATCAAATCATAGTTTACCCAATCTAAGCGAATACTTAGATGCAAATCATGTAAAGTATACTTATACAGCGTAAATACTAATAAATTACTTTATTATTTACAAAGTAGATACTAAACAGAATATTAAGGATACGCTGACGGTTTCTATGCGTGTCTTTACTATTAGGTAGTCCAGTGCAAACTGAATTGCGGTAGACCGATAGCTACCTCGCAGACTCCGCGTAACGCTTATAAGTGGTGCTGGCGTCTCGTTGCTTCTACTCTCTGTCGCTTGTGGCGCTCGCGTCGCAATAACTCTGTCATATATATATACATATACAATATTACTAGCTGGCCCGGTAAACGTGGTTCTGTCATATAAATTATTAACTTACTAACACAACTAGTGATAGGCGGGTGCAAATTTTGGGTTGTACGTATCCCCTTATCACTTAGAGGTATGAAAAATAGATAGTAGCCAATCTTCAAACTTACATAATTAGAATTGGTCAAGCCGTTTCGGAGGAGTATGTGAACGAACATTGTGACACAAGAATTTTATATATTAGAAGAAAATAAACAAAGGTTTGAATAAAACAAAAATCAAATTACCTATCATAATTTTAAAACTCATATCATAGTTCTTACTATAAAAATAATACCTCTTTCGAAATGTCTACTAAGATGCCCGACAGAATATCTTGTCTCATTTGTCGGAAAAATAAAACAGAAATAGAAAATTCTCTAACGCCTTGACTGTCAAAAAGCAATTCCATTTTTCAGTTATTGAAAATTTTCGCTGTAGTAAATGTTTCACCTGTGCCCAATAAACATGAAAATCCAATTTGAGTTTTGCCATTCCATATTGTAAGTAGATAAGGTATTTATATTATATTTTGTTTTATACTATAACGTTATATCAAATAAATATAAATGAAAAAAGTCATGTGGTATTTCATCGTCATCATCACATGGTCGTCATATCGGACGTCTTGTGGCAAACAAGACGTCCACTGCTGGACATGGGCCTACCCAAGTAATCTCCAATAGTATCGGTTATATGCGGCCTGCGTCGAGCGCGATTCTGCGGTTTTAGTCAGATCGTCTGTCCATTTTGCAGGGACGCCCTACGCGGTCTCCATTCCAGAACCTTACGACACCATCAGTCATCGCTTTTGCATACCAAATACCCTACCAAATGCCCTACTCATTGCCACTTCAACTTATTAATCCACCGAGCAATGTCGGTAACTCTAATACTGTTATGAATCTTCTCATTCCTGATTCGATCGCGCAAAGAGACTCCGAGCATTGCATTCTTCATAGCCAAGCTTATGCCAATAGAAAGAAACATTCGCAGCCATAGGTCATCGCTGGTAACACACATGGCATGTGGTATTTGGTTATCATATATTAATTCAGCTTATAATGATAAAAGAAATAGTAGCTAAAATATGACTTGATTTATTTTGACTAAACGAATAGTAATAATAATACATTCTTATGTAACAAGAGGCTTAAGAGGCTACTGAGATAATACAATGTCGGGTGGCAGCATATCCATTCGTCCAAATGGGCGGGGTTAAGCAACTCTACTTTACGGTCATTGACCAGTATTAGTACGATTACAGCAAACCATTAGGTCTGATGACCCTGCTCTACCGTATCTTGCCCTAGTCTCCAAAATGTAAACTTCTTGTTTTGCTTATGGCGTTAGCCCATCATTAACCATAAATGAAGGAGCCGCCGTCCCAACGACGCCTTGCGTTTCTTTTTGAGGCCACTAGAACCACAAGATGCAGCAGGTCCTACCAATGGATCAAACTAAGCAACAACAGTCCCGGATGGACCACAGTTTATTATTTATTTAATTTCACGTCATACCCTGGGGTACCGGCAGTGTAAAACAGTACCTCCCTCTGTACCACGTATCATTAAAAGTGACTAAGGTATCATGGCGAACAGAGATAGCGGTATATCCATACGAAACAGTGTAGCTCAAATTCACAAGGCGGGGATGGGCAGCAGCATCCCCGTTGCATAAGTTAAGTTCTGAGATTGCCAACACACTTGCCCAGCGCGGCAATTATGGGCAATATTCCCCCTATCTTGTGGAGGCCTATGTTAAACAATGGTCTTCCGTTGGCTGATATGATGAAGTCTACGCCCTCTTGTCCAGTGAGATTCCAAAACTGTAAAGTCTAACTCTTAGTTGCAGTCGACTACTCATTCTACGGATCTTCGTTCAAGTCACCAGGTCCAATGGGGATCGAACCCACGTTCTTTGGCGCATAAGACAGGATCACTACCGATTGCGCCATCGGGCCCGTCAGGTAGTTACAATATTTCCTCCTTGCGGCCTTTGTTCTATCCTTAGGGAACATTTTGTATATAAGATGAAGTGGATAAAAAAAAGTAAAGTAAAATTGTTATGAATAAATGAAATCGTATTCATTACACTATAAGTGTTCCAAGCTCACCGCGATTCGTTTTTTTATTCAGCATTCGTTTTATATTTACATAAACATTACCTTAATCTATAGCCGTGAGGTACCGGCAGAGTAAAATTGTACTTCCCCCTGTACCAGGTGTCGTAAGAGCGACTAAGGTACCAAAACCGACAGATGTCCGTATGTCCTTCCAAAGTAGAGTAGTTCAAATGCACAAGGTAGAGATGGGAAGCACTCTGCGATTGCCAACACGCTTGCCTGGAGCGGTAATTATAATTATGGGCAAAATCCCCCCCTTGCTTGGGGAGGCTTCATATCCTCTAGTGGACTTCCAATAGCTGTCACGATGAAACCTTTATAATAAATCA
>JACJUM010000875.1:11311636-11338416 GCA_020976665.1 Heortia vitessoides | reverse complement strand
TTTTATAACGCACGGGAGTATCAAACTCTCATGCGTTATAAAAGGAACACCTGTGTAAAATTTCAAGTTTTTAAACCTTATAGATTAGGACCTTCTAATCCTTATGTCAGTCAGTCAGTCAGTCGGTTATCTTCTCCGTTTATGTTTAGACATATCATTAGCGCGTCGCCAGCCTTGATCCCTTACCAACACGAACATACCAACACGAACATAGCTGTTTGGCGGTGAAAATAGGGAAGAATGAGGTGCCCAACGCAAACAACTATTGTCTACCTCTAGTAACTATATTTTTATATCTCAACTTTTTTACGATTCTCTTAAGTATCAGTTTGAGTTTTCGAAAATAAAACGACGTGCTGATTTAAGCAGACGAATAAAAATCTTAAGCTATTTTTAATCCTAGAAAATTATAAATTCTTACGGCAGGCGGGGTAATATGAAGGAGTTATCTACTTATTTTACGCGGACACTACGTTACATCGGTAGTGGAAAAGTATACATGCATTATTTTGGCCCCACTGCAAATACTGTGGAATCAGACGTAACAGACACAACACAAACATCTTTTATTTTTCGCGATTTTAATACTAGCATTTCAAGAAGAGCTCTTGACCATTCATCGATATCTAAAGTCCATCAAGATGGGAGGCTGTAACTCAGTTTATACTAGTACAGCTATCAATGTACCTTTAATGCTAGTAGACATACCAAATGGAAAATAAGTAAATTGCATATAGATTTTTTTTTCTTTTGTAAATAAAATAAATAAAAATAATCGCCGACACCGGGTTATTTACCTATTATAAGGTGTTTTTGAAACTTTTACCACCGTCAGTTTTTCTCACAAGTTCTTTTTGGTGGATCGTGTAATAAACCTGCTATTAGACCCGTCTGGTGCCGGCAGTATTAAATAGGACACTCAATGACCTATTTGATTAAATGATTCTTAAAACACTGGTTGTCAGGACCGTCTGGCATTTGTGTAAAATTAGAAATTAAAACGATTAGTAATTCTTTAATCATATTATTTATCTTGCTTTTTATACAGTTTAAAACTGCCTATGATAGGACAATTTAAATAAGGATATATTTCGCTTTGATTTTAACTTTATGAAGAATGTATAAGTAACATATATATATATATGTACCAAATAACGTAGAAATGTATTTTTTTATTAATTTGAGATACCCAGTGGGGAATGTTACAATGGACAATTGTTGCACATTCAACGTATCACTTATTATTTCTAATAAGGTATTTTTGAATGTTTGTATTTTACAGTTGTTGCAATGTTTATTTACAGTTTAGATTTACAGTTTATAGTAATATAAACGATTGAAGCTACTTACTTATTTATCAGTCTCAGAGTCGAGTCAATATCACCATATTACTATCTCTGACCTCTAAACCATCACTTTCATTATCTAATCAGTAACTACGTTCATTACTGGTCAAAAGCCTCCCTAAGAAAGGGTGAATTTAGCCCATAATATCCGCATCGAACAAGTGTAATGACAATCGCAGAACGCAGCTTCAAGACAGTACTAGTAATCTTAACGTTCTTTACACATTCATACATCACGCCTGTGTCCCATCGGGGTAGTCTGCACTTGTTACGATCTTGGCATACTTCTCTCGCTTGCCTTATCCGCATTATACCTTTCATACACGCTCGTCTATTCTTGGTACTTATGACCGGGCCCTTCTTTACTACCTCTTTTACCTGGTACATTCATACGCGCTCGTTCCATTCGTTCTTGCTACTTCTGACCTGGCCCTTCTTGAATACCTAGTACCTAGCATTAATTTCCGTTCTATATATTTATGCAGTCATTCAACTTTCATCTATCCTTTCTACATATTTAATTTCTTTAAATATGACATACTAATATACTCACAAGTAAAATCTTTAAATTCGACTAAGTTGCCAAGAATTGTGATAAAATGGGATCGATAGCGTCGATGGTAGTCATCCAATCTTGTTCGATCTGCACCCAGGACATGATATTTTTATAAAAATTTAATCATATATATATATGATTAAATTTTTATAATATATATATATGATATTTATGTTGTTCCGTGTCTGGGTGTTAAATATATGTATTTAAGTATTTTTTTTTTTGATTCCTCTGTTGTCTGATATCCGTAACACGAGTGCTTTAAGCGATTTATCACGGAGTCAGGTCAATGTATGAGATGTTGTGGATTCATTACTATTATTAATAAAAACTAAACTTCACACTGGCTTACTTAATATAAGGGAATGGTCGACATAGATGTGGTAGTAATAAACAGATTCTACTGTATATCCAACACCGCTAGTATATCTATAATATCGTCAATAGAAGCCACCCATAAAAACTATCGTCTAGTCAATTAACCAGATGGCATATGTCGCGCAGAAACTAATGGTGCAGTAGCCAAGTGATTTGTTCTTCCACTTTAGTGAAAGGACCCTGAGAAATGACGGACATTTTTCTTTATCTCGGCACCTGTGTAGCTGTCGTCACAGCCCTGACTACTCCTCTATTATTTATTCACGAGCTCGCATGTCCAGGGCAAGGAAAAATCTGCAGACATTATATATTTATAGGTTAAACTGCCGGTTTAAACGTCAAAGTGGCGTTTTACGATTTCTGGAGAAAGGATTTTCGAATGCTGTGGAAAAAGTAGGAATTTGAAATAATATCTATACTATTTGTTTAATTCTTGACTAGTGGCCCGTCCCATCTTACTCTTCCTGTCCGAGTACATTATCCCGTTACCTTAAGACTTTTATCCCCTTCTTTTTCACCTAACTTATAAACTAATTCCTGCGTATAATCATTGAAGGGGCCGATGGCGCAGTTGGCAGTAGTTCTATCTTGTACGCTAAAGGTCGTAGGTTTAATCCTCACTCAGGACGAAAACATATATGACAAATATTCAATTATTTAAGAAATATAATTGTGATTTCTCTGTTGTCTGATGGCAGTAGTGCTTTATTTATCTCGGAGTCAGGTGAATGAATCAGATGTGGTGTAGATATAAAAAAAATACATTAGCTAATACAACGAATTCCAATCTTCCCGCTCCTGTTTATTCCAAACAACGATTACAGACACAAATAAAAAAGAATTATACAATTTGGTGCAGTCGTTCAAGAGTTACGAGCGTACACATTTTGACAATTCATTTTTATTTGAATGGATTAGGGATTTTTAAGTCGAAGCAATTATATCTGTCCAGTTATTATCATTTTCTTTTTATTTACTTCTTGTTTTCCGCCAGTGACTTTGCCTGCGAAGTATTTACTTTATATTTCATCTCTAACGAACTCATATTATTCTAAAAAGAAGATTCTAATACAATAGTATGTAGATTCCTTAAAGAAAAAAAACATAGTCTATCGCAACAATATATTTCCGCAATTAAATTCCTATGTATTATTTCAGACTATCAATAATGTCTGTGCTATTATATTCATCCGTTTCAACGTGAGAGAATAACAAACATCCACCCGTGCTAACAAGATTTAGTCTTTATAGTATTTCTAGAATTTAGTTAATAAACTGCCATACGGGCTTTAAACGATCATCGCAGCATGTTACGGCACAAAGATATCACTAACGATTCGCCAGTCTTGTGGCTGGAAGATATATACATTTTCCTACTAGGTCAACAAATATGCATTACAATCCGCGTGATATTACGCGTTACCACAGCCTAAAGGCACTTCTTCTTCTTCTTCTAAATCTTATGACTTGACAAGATTATGTCACATTACCCAGTAATTTCACTGCCTCTCTTACCCTTTAATCCGAAACACAGCAATGGGAACTCTGCTATTTGGCCGTATAAATAGGTGAGAGTTACATAGATGCCAACGCAGACGATTTTTGTACGAATCAACGAAAATTTTACATCAGGTCTACCTTATGTTAAACTGAAATATTGTACGATATATATAATGAAGTACCAAAAGGCAAAGACCTTGGTTTAGAGGTCTATCTTAAACAGAAGTGTGTAGAAGAAATTTGAAATTAAGTTTTTACAATATATTTAATAGTGCTATTAATTATTACAAAACATAATAATGCTGTCAAAACAGTTGCAACGAGCAGTATAAACCACTATATGTGATTAACTATGGTACATTTTTGTAAAAACAAAAATTAACTTATCAGTGTTTTTAACCGAAAGAAATATAAATGTCTTTACTCTGTAGTTGTGGAGTACTGGCAGAGTAAAGTAGTACCTCCCTTTGGACCAGGTATCGTAAGAGGCGACTGAGATACAGGATCTGACAGACGGTATATCTACCAAAAACAATATAGTTCCAACGCAACAGGACGGGTATGAACTGCAACAGTTCTGTCGCGAAGCTACACTCAGCGATTGTCATCATGCCTGCTCATCGCGGCAATACTGCGCAAACTTTCCCCTCTTTTGGAGAGGCATGTGTCTAGCAGTGGTCTTCCAACGGCTGATTTGATGATACTATGTTAATGCGTTTCGATTCCAGATAATTTAGTAAGTCTTCAGAAACATACATTTGCAGGAGTCTAATGTCATAAATAAAATAAATAAATAATAGTAAAGATAATTAAGGACATTCAAAACTAGCTAATTAACCGATATCTGAACAGTGTCCGTTTAGCAGTGCATAATTGAATGAATATGTGATCAGGCCAAAGGTTCGCTAATGCCCCAAATTACGGCAATCAACAATTTTCCCTTCTGTGAACTTGTCGCAATTAAGGTCAGTGATATTAGGAATGGGAACTGTAAAGTATTCAAAATCGACAAATTTCCTTATAAAGGCTCCGCTCCACGAAACCCGCATCGAATTAACCCTACCCTTGCTTAGATCCAATTTAACTCTTCCACAGATAGCGTAGCTCCAGAGGCTCCGTATTAATAATTTATGCCCACATAAATTACCAAAACATTTTCCTTTCCTTTGGTATACACAACAAACATTAATTCCGTGAATACTTCCCCAAACTAAGTAGAGTCGTTTTGCATAAAAGCGTACGTCTGTTTTGAGTTTGGGATATTTTTACACAATTAAATTTGACGCGGCTCTGTTGTGAGGGTTATTAATATTTTTAATTATTTGAACCGTGGAGTGCTGGCGGGGTACAATAGTACCGCCCCTGTACCAAGTGCCATAACAGGCGACTGTAGTACCGGACCCAATAGAAACCCGACACAGCGTAGCTCAAATGGTACAGGGGTTGGATTCTTCACTCTGCGATTGCAACCACACCGCAGGAATTATGAGCATATTTTACCATTATTGGGAACGTCTATATCCAGCAGTCTACGTACTACAGCTGCAATCCCCATATCCGACTATATTACACGTTGGGTACCGGCAGAGTAGATAAGCTTTTCTTTTATATATTACGAAATCTGCAAACAAACATACCTACGGTCCGCTTTGATGGGAAACGTGATAATCGTGTCCTCGTAGAGATATCTCTGGGGTTTCACTAACCTTGTGAACCAAAGTATCTTCACAGTTTTTCTAATTTACCCCGTAATTTCATTGCAACTCTCATCCATCAATACAGAACACAACAAACACTGCTAAATATAATACTGCTGTTTGTCAGTATACTATGTATATATTGAAATAGGTGATAGTTAGGTATCAATGCAGGCGATCTTAGTAAATAGTCTACTTCTATCTTTCTTCCTGTACCAGATAGCGGTACATATATCTATCCACCTGAAACAGGGTAGGTCTAATGAAACAGCTACGCTCTTCAAATACCGTCACACCTGTCCAGCGGACAAGTTAAAGGAAACTTTCTACTTTTTGGGGAGGCCTATGTCGAGTAGATAGCGATCTATATTTGCGTTAATGATGATGATGAACCATAAAAGATGCAACTTTGTGCATCGATAATTAGAACACAAAATCCAATATCCGCAATGATCTCTTATGTTTCTTACCTCCTATAAAGAAATATTTAGTGCAATTTAAATTCTCATATAAAGTTTTACATTCCAGTAAGGCTTCTAGAGGAAAACCTAGAATACTTTGGCCATATTTTTTTATTTTATATTGACGGGCCTGATGGCGCTGATGGTGATGGTCTTTGTGTGCCAAGGGTCGTGGGTTCGATCCCCACCCAGGGCAAGTATTTAAATGATGAAATTTGTATTTGATCTATGAGTGAAAGTATTTATTATGTTTATGATTTCTCTGTTGTTCTTAACACAAGTGCTCTAAGCGATTTACCACGGAATCAAGTCAATGTTTGAGATGTTGTGAAAATATATAAACACAGGCAAACCAGCATGAATGTTATAAAACTATATATAAAATAACTCTGCAAAATGTTTATGGATGACAACTTTAAATAATAATAAATTAATAAACTCCCACAACATCTCATACATTAACCTCACAGCAGAGGAATCACAAATATACTACTTTAATACATATATTTAACATCCAGACAAAGAACAAACACAAATATCATCATATAAATATTTGCCCTGGGTAAAAATCGAACCCACGACCCTTGGCGCACAGGATACGACCACTATCATCTGCGACATCGAGCCCGCTTAAATATAATTGTTTTGAATATCACAATTATTAATATTTACTTAGGTAACACTTGAAGTTGTGTTTTATGTACTACACATACTTAATAATAATAGTTTATTAATCTACTGCAAATATTATAAAAACTCTTCACCTAATAACACAAATCAAAACAAAAGAAAATAATATATATAAATAAATAAGCTAAAATGAAATTGCTCTTTATAAACATAATGTACCTATATATATTTTTTCTAATCGACAAACAATGACGTTGACAAAAGATTTGAAACATGTTCCGGAATCTCTCAAGCCATGTTCACTACCGAAGACCCATTTGACCATATCAATGGTATAAGTTCTCGCCAGATTCAGTCTTGCTTAAACTAGCCTTCTAGAAAATAACCTGTCAGAAAGAACTGTTGAAACGACAACGAAAACTAAATTTGCCTGACAACACATAAATGTACATGTACATAAATGTAACAGTTTTAATTTTCGAGCTGTTTCACTGCTTTCTTAAACCTGAGCGTTTCAAAACGAATCTCAGCCTTTACTCTCCACATAACAGGCTTCAATCCAAATATAACTCTGTTACTAAGAATAAGGATGTCGATAGATTTTGGTTGTAGTTTGCCTAAATAAAAAAAAACATTCTTTTTAACTGTAGTTGTATATATATAATAGATATGTAGTAATGATGATTCAGCTTAGCCGTGAGGTACCGACAGAGTAGAATAGTACCTCAACCTGTACCAGGTGTCGTAAGAGGCGACCAAGGTACCAAAACAAAGAGATGGCGGTATATGCATGCAAAAAAGTTAGCTCAAATGTACAAGGCGGAGATGGGCATCAGCTTCCCCGTCGCGAAAGCTGCGATCTACGATTGCCAACACGCTTGCCCAGCGCGGCAATTATGGGCAACATACCCTCTTTCTTGGGGAGGACTTCTATGTCCAACAGTGGACTTTTAATGGCTTGTATGATGAATGATGATTCTAAGTTCATGTAAGCCAGAATGCTTACGTATGTATGTAACTAAACAAGTCATATTTAAGTTTCCTTTTATATAGGGATGCGTTATGCCTCCACCCTATATATAATGCCAAGAAATGTACACCACTGTCCTTGTATTTCTTTAGCTTTTAAGCCTTATTGGTTGTCCTTATACATCAATGAAATATTTACTGATAAAATGCCTGATATAATATCTTGATAAATCTACTAAATTATTGGTTCTTCAGCAAAACTGTGTTTGTAATTACTTATGGATATATTTATTGACTCGACACTTAATCAACAAGGAATCTAACCTTTGAAAGGAAGATAGGCGGAAGTTGTAATCTGACCGGGATTCGAACCAGGAATTCCGCTTTTAGAACAGTTTCTGTGTGTCTATTGAGAACGTTCATTCATATTCTAATAACAAGTAATGAATTATTAATAATAATCAAGGCGGCTGTTTTCCCTAGGGTAAATATTCATTGAGATACTTAATATGAATGTAATGGCATATCGCATCATGTAGAAATGATTTTCCAAAATGGTCTTATTATTTTTTATTTACATTTGCACAAGTAGGTTTTTAGTGATTTTAAAGGTTTCACGATTATTTCCAATATACTTGCATAAATATAGGCATGATTATGTATTAAGGTATAATTTAAGTCAAACCACTCATTCTGGTGACGTTTTTATCTATGACTCAGGTTTAAAAAAAAAGACGGACGGTCATTACCTACCTCCAAATGGTAGGATTTATTTTTGAGTTATATATAGTAATATTTTGATTATTTATTTAATTACATTTCTTTGTACCTTCACTAACAACGCCCCACGTTCAGTTGCAGAACTTTCTTACTTTTATAGATCAGGCTCTGCGTTGATATGTGTAAGTCAGTCAGTCAGTCAGCCGACTCTTCTATTAATAGATATAAATTCAAATAAACTACTCAAAAGCTTTTACAAAATGTAAGACAATTTGCTTCTTTAAATGTTTCCGTCACCTAAAAGTAGAACATTCCCGACAGCACCAAAAACACTACTACTAAATTAAGACGTAGGCGTATACAATGAATTTTCTTTGCAATAGGTACATACATTGCTACTTTTCTCATTACAACAGCTGCAAGGAAGACATATGCTCACTTCTTTAACAGAATTCCGTTAGTAAAATTATAGCACAACAAAGAGAAACTCTTCTGGATATAGCGGTAGCCTTCCCACACGTCAAAACACCTCGAGACTATTACAGAATACCATTGAAAAAAACCTTAATCATACTGCAAGGCACCATATGGCCGTGGTGGCCGCCAACCATGTCCAAAGACATAAATGGGCACGTTGTCGTCACAGATGGAATGCCAGAGTGCCGGGGCAGCCTTGTGCGGGACGGGGGAGGGGGGGAGCCTCCCGCGCAACCTGCTGCCTCAGTCAATTCACTCAGTTTGTGGCTCGCCCGCGCATGCGCTGCGCCCATACGCGCTGTTGCACAATCTCCGTAACGAAAACCCGAAAACAAACGAACAACGAGTGAGCAATAGTGATTGTGACTCGAATTCGATCAGTGATGTGCTCGTATCTGTAAATAAGGTAATAAATGTGGTGTTTATATTGTTTTGTGACAGCTGCAAGGGCATTTACGAGTCTGCGGCAACGCGTTGGATCGTCTTTCGTATTTATAAATCCTAAACAATCGAATAATGTATAGCAGTTGGTCACGTTTGACATTACATATGCAGGTGCACGAGTTCTGATGAATGGTCTTATCTATAGGTCGGGTTTCCGGCCGCTCGCTAAGCCTGAGGGTGGTGTTGTATCATTGGAGCCTCTGGAATTCTTCAAGTACAAAAAGTGACAAAGATTATGTGACTAATGACATCATTCGTGCTATGTAGCTCTACACCCACTACACACGTGTCTTAAGTTAAGCTGCAAATTGGCAAGTCACAGCTTGTGTACGAAAGTTATTTTACTCAATAAATATAAACAGTCTAACGACCTAATATAGGTCACAACAAGGACAGCCTCCCAAACTGGCGAAACAGGTTAAACGCTTCTTTCTATATAAATCACCGGGCAAGAAATCGAAAATTTCTTTTTATACAACCTTATACAGACCGATCAAGGTCGAATATCGTAGGCTGTTTCTCAATTTGTTCTGAAATTAAAATGTGTACTTCAACGCAACGCGTATTGAGTTCTTCAAATCAAACTTGACATTGTACTTATTCAACGAACAATGAAACCTTAATACAAAGCAAATAGACTTCGATATTTAGCTTAACTACAACACTGCAGGCGTTTCAAGATTCATGGTTAAATTTTTGTAGTGTTGTTTTTTAACTGTATAATATTAGATGTAAACAAAACAAGGCAACTCATTAACATTAATATCTTAGTAGTAACCTTCATAATTGGCGATATTAAAGACGACGCTTATTGTATTTATGAATATTCAATCAAAATGTTTGTGCCGTGCGGTACCGGCTGAGTAGAATAGTACCTTCCCCTGTACCAGGTATCGTAAGAGGCGACTAAGGTAACAGAACCGATAGATGGCGATATATCCATCCAAAACATTGCAGTTTAAATACATAGGGCGGGGATGGGCAGCAGTATCCCCGACGCGCTGCGCTCTGCGATTGCCAACACGCATGCCAAGCGCGGCAGTTATGGGCAACATTGCCCCTTTTTTGAGGGAGTCCTATGTCCAGCAGTGGACTTTCAATGGCTGGTATGATAATGATGAATCAAAATGTACACAGTAGACTTAAGGTACAATAATTTCAGCACATTATATACTTACATACTTATTAATTCTCTGATGCTACACTCAATAAATCACACGGAAATCTTGAGCTAACAAATTTGGTATTAGAAATAAATATATAAAAGAGCACAATAAAAACCAATTAAAAGTTAATATATTATAAGCAAAATGGTTTGAATGATCGCACAAATTAAATTGGCAACTCTGAAGATATCTTAGCAAGAAAGAGATCATTAAACTTTCTAAAATTAAATTCCTGTTTTTTTATAAAGGAACCATCGTTTAACATGTAAAAAAATGATTAAAAACAACACTTACTAAGTTATTAACATATTTTAATCTTTTGTGACCTTTTACTGAAACCTTGTAAAAAATACGTTAAGAATTAAAAAAAACACAGTACGGAATATTTTTTCAACATTTCCCTGATCTGGTAAGATGCAGTAAAAATTAGCCCATAATTGGCAAACAGCAAACAACATTATACTAATTAAGTATCTACAAGTACGTAGATGGTCTCGAGTATAAACTGCTAAGTGTAACTTTGTTTTACCTAAGTTAGATTCCTTGTATATGTAAGCTTATGAAACCATAACGGGCGAAACTTTGTATAAATAAATGAAATATTAATGAAAGCTGAGCACTTTGTTAATCCATTCTTATTAAAATCTTTAGCTCCCGTGATAGTGTTCTTAATGTACCTACATTATTTTTAGATTTAGAAAAGTAGCAATGTGCTTTGAACTTCCGGCAGCGTAGAATAGAACCTCATTCTGTATCGGGTATCGTAAGAGTCGATTAAGTTGCCAGAACCGATATATCATAACCATCGAAATCACTGTAGATGCACAGGGCGGGGATGGTCGGGAGCAGCATCAACATTGCGAAAGCTGCGCTCTTCAATTGCCAACACGTTTGCTCAGCATAAAAATTATGCCCCCTTTCTTAGGGAGGCCTTTGACCAACAGTAGACTTCCAGTGGTGGCTATGATGATATACCGTGTTCAATAACATCTATATTTATCACTAAAATTGAGATTATTACTCATGTACACTCTCCTATCTCTCAATCGGATAAAAACAAGCAAAAAATATTGAAATCCGTTTAGTCAATTAAAAGTTAATCCCAGACAAACAACATGACACGATTTTTTATACAAAGCAAAATAAAGATACAGAAAATTGGTTTTGGTTAGATTTGTACTTGTGAGTTACACAGTTATAAGGAAAAACAATAATTACATGTTTAATACGTTCCTTTATAATTTATTATTATTTGTGACTAGCATCTTCCCGCAAATTTGTCTATGTTGCCCTTCGTTATCATCATCAATATGTCAAATGCTAGGCATATGCCTGTCCAAGGGGGAATGTTGCCGTTAATTGTCGCGATGGGCAGGGGTATGTAGTAGCAGTCATATAGCTAATTTGAGCTACGCTGGTTTCCTACAATACAGAGGGGCGAAAAAGATTGTATGTATTTTAAATTAAATTTTAGCCGCGATAAAGTATTGAAAAAAATATTAAAACACTTTTAACACTTAACATTATATACCCGTTGTGTCAATGAACAAGGTGACTTCCAGGTTATGGTACTTTGAGGGACAACATCAGGGAATGCCTGATATGGCTTCGTACCGGCAGAGTAGAACTGCACCTCACTCTAGACCAGGTGTCGTAACAGGCGAATGAGGTGACAGAACTGGTAGATCGCAGTAACTTCATCATCATACCAGCTGCCCACTTGCCCCCCCCCCCCCCTTCCATCAATATAAACCTAAGCAGTATCATCATCATCATCATACCATAAGGCGATTGATAATCTCTCGTGCACCTAAATATGAGCGCTGCCAGACGTCTCGATTTTGGCAAGTCGTCCAGATTTATAGCTTGAAATGAAATACTGCGGGAATAAAGACATTTTCCCGCTTTTCATAAATTTTTGCGAAGCAACTGATGATAGCTTTATTTAATAATAAAAAAATCACACGACATCTCATGCCTTGACCTGCCCTAAGAAGCAAAATCACTTGTGTTATGAATATCATAAAACAGCAATTACCAATATGATACTTAAATACATACAAATAACACCCAGGCACAGAACTAATAGAAATATTCATTATATAAATATCTGTAGTAGGTGGAGATCGAACCCACGACCTTTGGCGCACAAGACACTTGCAAATTAAAGATCCATTCAGACATTCTGCTGATTACGGTACGATACTATTGCAAGATTGTATTATTTTTTTCATAATTTCGACGAGAAAAATAAGAAAAATAAAATTACTATCAACAACTCCGCAGTAGGACATCGACCTGTTAAACATAAGCCTTCCAAGAGATTTAAAATAGAACCGGTTGTATGCCGCCAACAACCACACCGGTCCTGCAGCTTGCTCCAAAATAATTGTCCGCAATATAGGTAAGAAAAAATTGTTTAATTTTAAAAATAAACTGCGTGCCAGTACCTATATATATTTTTTAATTTTTATTATTAGTAATTAATTGACTGATGGTCCCAATGGAGCAGACGGTATTCTGTCTTGTACGCCAAAAGTCATGAGTTCGATACCCACCCAGGACATATATTTATATGATGATATCTGTGTTTGTTCTGTATCTGGGTGTTGAACTGGGTGTTTTCAAGTATTATATTTGCAATTCCTCTGTTGTTGAAAGAAGATACTAAATCATATTTACCCAGTAATTCCAATGCCTCTCTTACCCTTCATGCTGCTATTTGGCTGTAGAGAAAGGTGAGAATGAGGTTCCAATGCAGATCTTTGTAAAAGGTCTACCTCTAGTAAAAGATTCTGCCAGGGTTGCTCCTAAATTATCATTTGATCCTACCTAAATTTCCAAGAATGTTTTACGCGGTTGTCATAAAGACGTGTTTGGTATAAATCACCGAGCTAACATAGAACAATTAATTTGCATGCATTCATCATATAAATGCTACTGACGCGGCATCTCATTGTTGCCGGTTCGTGAGAAATTGCACAATTACATCTATTGGTCGGAACACACATAATCTGTCTGATGTGATTTATCTAGAATTTATCAGAGGCAATTCATAGTGCTGTGGAGTCCCAGCGGAGTAGAATAGTGTTTCCTTCTGTCCCAGGACTCGTGAGCGTCGACTTAGCAACCGGAACCGATTTACGGAGTATATTCGAACAGCATAGTTTAAATACAACAGGATGGATATGTTCAGCAACATATTGGTGACATAGTTACGCTCTTAGATTGCCACCACACCTACCAAGCGCGGCAATTATTGGCAAAAATCCCTTTTTTTGGAAGCCTAAATCCAACAGGAGACTAATGATGATGATAAAGATTTTTAGCAGTATATTTACATAAAAATAATAATCATAATTACGTTACAGTTCACTCACATTTAAGCATGTTATGTTGTCAAGTGAGAGTAGGAGCGATAAAAAATATGCAGTAAAAAAATCAGTATAGAATCACTTTATGTAATTTAGTAGTCAAACAGTTGGTCTTAGGACGCTGAAAATCTTTTAATTAATTCATAAATATATAAATGCCAATGTCGGCATATTTTAAGCTTAATTAAGAGCATATATTATTCATTGAAAAATACAAATCAATTTAAAATAATAACAATGAATTATAGTGACATCACGCAGAAAAAATTCCCTTTCTGCGCCATTAATGACAAATTTTATATTTTTCGGTCTATACTGTTTTTATAAATTTTTATTGATAAGTTCATGGATAAACAGGGTTATTTGAAATGAAAGTATTTTAATGAACTGTATATATAAACTTATTCTAACATGTCATTACAATTAATAATATGGAAAACATAGACTCATTAATCTTTTTAATTAAAATATATTTCTACTGAGATATATTTGATCCATTCTCTTGAATTAGTTTATCTAGTTATCCCACTCACTAATTGGACAAATAATACTATAATCAGTAGAGAGTATAAGGTGAAGAAGATATATTTTTTTAGTTTATGGAAAGAAAATTGACAATTAAAATTTATTTCAAATAAATCAATGAAATGGTGTTTTTATAGCGGAGTCACGTAGATATAGTATTTATATGCAATAAACACACATTGAATAAATAAGTACTAGAAGACTTGCACATGATGGTATTGTACAACAAAGTTTTGTTTAAATCGCAAGTAATCTAAAGTTAATTTTACAAAATTTGTATTTAATGATATATCGATATGAATATACCTACAAAATTTACAAACTAAATACCATTTTGACCAATTCCCAGTACATATTGAAAGTTTAAGTTAATCTTATTTATATTGCTGTTTACAATTTATCATCAACTATTTCTAGAGTCCAGTTGGAAGTTTGAAATAAATCGTGAAATTATATCGACATATGATGTAGTATGGTTTTTGTCTTAGACTGGCTTTGATACCTGACCTAAATACGATTACAAACAGTACTTACAGATGTGAAGGAAACAGTGAAATTATAGGGTAATATGACATCAAATCCTCATGCGGTAATAGAAACTGTGCGATAACACGAGCGAAGGCATGTTTGCCAACTTCACTACATAGTATAAAACATTGTCTCTTTCCGCTGCCTGTCTATCCTTATAAATGCCTAGATTTTTTAAACTACGCAAAGTATTACGCGAAAGGATTTGATTTTTTGATAAAGAGATTCAACTGGAAAGTTTATATGTATAATACATGCATAATATAGTAAAGAAACACTGATATTTAGAATTTTATAAAGTGATTACGTAAATGAACATATTTAATCTAGCGATTACATTGTAAATATATTGTACATCTAAAAAAATATATAGATCTCTTAGGGATGACCCGCAATAACCAATTTTTATCCTCACTGCACACACACAGCACACTGTACTAATTTAAAACCATACCTTAAATCAACTAGTTCTAGTCGACCAAACAATGATTGCAAATATAACGTGTTAGATGCATTATTAATTTATCCTTTTCTATTAAACGCTGGTTAATTTTTTTAACTGCATTATTATTTTGATTACTCATGATTTGTAAGCTTCAGTAAACAGCAGTTGCAGAGGCACACAAGGGTCGTTTTACCTTATACTGTTGCTGCAATGTATGGGTATATGTGTATATTTCTACATGGTTGCACTGCATTATTGGAGGCAGCGGAGCGTGCCTGCGTCGTTAGAGGGTGCTTGTTAAAAATAAAATTATACAATTTTAACGCCTCCGCTTCTTTGTGCACCTACCGTTTAGAATTTATTTCTGCAGTGTATTGCCACTTTACTGGCCCCTTTGTTTCGCCGGCTAGATGACTTGTCGATGTGATAACATCGAGCGGAATAATATCTATAAGGGAAGATATTGCTTTGCTATGCGATTGTTAATTGTTTACTCTATTCCAACTAAAATGTTTAGCTGCTTTTCTGCGTGTGACACTTCAATAAGCTCTATACAGTACAATACAATATGTTTACGTCAGATCTTCAACATTTCATTATCATTTATTTATTTATATTGCTTACATAACGATATGCCAAGATATAATTTTGGATTGATCTTCGGTACAATATATATATATTGTACAAAATATGTTTCTTGCCTACAGATGGAAAATAATCGATTTAAAAAGTTGTAATAAAATTTAGTCTTTTTAAATCCCAAATAAAACGTTATGAACGGTTAGAAACTCGTCAATAAAAATAAAATAAATGTATTCCTTACTGAATTAAGGGTAACTTTAGGTCACTCATCACAAATGTTGCAACAGTTTTGCAGGTATTCCGTTATACTCCTCCCTGGATTTATCAAGAAAATATAGTTATAATAAAATAAATTAAGTCATAAACATAAAACGTGTTTGACTAAATGGATGGTTTACTTCCATTTTGAAATAGTTAAATATAAGTCAAGTCCTTTGACAAATGTATAATACTTTTAATAATACTTATCTCAAAAAATAATAATCATAGGTCACCCCAAGAAATTTAAAACAGAACCGGTTGTATCCGGTCTAAATCCAGTGCAATCCTACAGTTCTTATCAGATTTTGCCCTTGTAGTTAGTCCATTCGACACAGCAGGTGCATGATCTCCATTCTAC
Source organism: Heortia vitessoides (assembly GCA_020976665.1). Classification (NCBI taxonomy): domain Eukaryota; kingdom Metazoa; phylum Arthropoda; class Insecta; order Lepidoptera; family Crambidae; genus Heortia; species Heortia vitessoides. The sequence goes on along the minus strand of JACJUM010000875.1, from coordinate 11,321,999 downwards.
TTCGGCCGATGAGACCGTAAAGTTCTTGAATAGAAACCATACAGCTACAATGTTAGCGTCCACTGGACGGTGTAGAGACGATCTGACGTCTATTTTTTTATAAGACTTGGTCGACAAGCAAGCATACAGTCCACATGATAGTAAGCTTTTGCAGCCTATAGACGCTCGTAATATCACAAGGGTAACACAAACGTGTTGCCAATCTTATAACTTGAAGATTTTATGTGACTTTACCCAGTCCCTGCCGCTCTGTCGCTTATTGTCTGTAGAAATAGGTGAGAGTAAGGTACCAATGCGACTAGACGACCTTTGTATGAGATTTACTTCGAGTAAATAGTAACGCAGGGTCGCTTAATGCATATATATGGCTAGCAATGGACGCCTTTATTACAGTTTATTTCATTTTACAGTCTATATTGTAATGTTGCATAATGACAAAATAAAGCTAACTAAGCTAACCCGATCCACGTTGCCCTGTCTTAACAAGCAACACTCCTGCAAACAGATTGTATTATATCTTTGGGATTCTAAACAAATAAGCGTTTGATTTGAACTACATAAGCAAAAAAGAGTTGAATTCAACCCACGGCTAGAAACCTTGCTGTGGCTTCTTAAAAAACAGGCAAGTTTATCACTCTCCAACAAATAATTATTTGTCTTTTGTATTAAGAGTATATACATAAAAAACTAGCTTACTCGTCAGATGTTGTCTTAAAAATATTAGGTATATTGTTTGTTCGTCATGAAAAAAATATCACGCTATAATTTTAAATAAATTATCCCATCTCTTAAGTTGGATTAAAATATACTCAGTAAGGAAAAATTGATAAAATTTTATTCTTTAGTATAGAACTTAATTTCGGACAAACAACGATACACGACATTTTATGTGTGAAGATATATTATTAGTATTATCAGAAACTATCAGACTATAGATAGAAATGATCAGAAGGGACAGATTAGCTGGAGCTTTGAACCATAATCCAATAATAATGCATGAAATCTCATTTCTGAGCCTATTATAACGGCGTAAGTGTAACATTAGTACTCAATGGAGCAAAGCAATTAGATAATATGTTACATATATATATAGTATAGTTCCTTCGCTGCCACTACTGTCTTAATCTCAATCTATACCAATATTATTAACTAGCTCTCCTCCCGCGACTTTGTCCGCGTGGTCATATTGTATTGCTCTTCTCAGGAGCTTAAGTTTCCCAGCATCATGAGTAGCTCATGTTTAACTTTGACCGCTGAACTGCCATTTTGCAAAAAAAACATATAATTTTATTGTTGAAATTTTTGCACGCTTTTTATAAAGTTCAAATTACGATCCTTTTTGTTGAAGAATTTATTTATAAATATTAATCCACATCTCGTCAAAAAAACTTTGAGTGACTATTTATTGTGATTGTGTATATATATATGTTATATTGTTTATGGTCTAGCTAATTATAGACGTTATGCGCTTATGGACCCTAGTACAAGTCACGTTACCTTGTAATTTCTCTACCACTTTCGTTCTTTAAAACTGATTGCAAGTTCAGATTCTCATGCTCAGATCAGCATTGCTGATTTATAACTGACAAGTGGAGAGTTTTAAATAAAATGACGACAGGTGGTGCCTTTGGTAGTTAGTTGGTAGTTTGGTATTTTGGTTCTATCTTATGCGTGGGTGGAATGTGGGTTAGATCCCTGAACTAGCGTGTAATGACTATTTGTGTTTCTACTGTATCAAGGTGTTGAATATATGTAGGTATATTTTTTGTCTGAAATCCGTAACACAAGTGCTTAAAGCTACGTAATAACTTATACTTTTAGGCCAACGTCTAATATGTTTTATAAACTTAATAATAAAAAAACAATCAAAAACATATTTATTTGATCAAGCCTACCTACTGTTCACATACAAGCAAAGAACTCGTGATCCATTTGCAATATTTTAAATACAAAACTTTTGTTACTGGCAAAATTGCAAATTTTGCCAGTAATGTATGTAATGTAAGTCTTAGTAAGTAATACATAGGCTCATAACAGTACACCACACTCACCGGCGAGTGCGATAAAATCTCCAGGACGCACTAGTGCGGCCACTTAAGTCGAGGTCCGTTCTTCAGAGACGACTCTTGAGTGAGGATCCCGCAACTTTGCAAGAGCGCTGGCATAATGCCTCTTCAATGTGCTGCCTGGCCTTTTTCTTCCGGTGGAGTTGGGGCTTGCGTGCGAATCAACCAGCATTGGGTTCGTCCAAAAAGAAAAAAAAAGGTAACTTACTAAAGAAAAGGTAGGCTATAAAAACAGTTGTCGGACTGAAATATCAACGAATGCAGAATAAATTGGCAACGCATGGATAGCTCCATACATCGGGCTCGTGAATACGCGCTGTCCCGTGGGAATCATAACTTATCGCTTTATAATGGCGTTAGAGATGCGCGTGGGCATGTTTATATAACATTTATAGAACCTGCGCACGCACTGCGCAATACATTACACGTCGACGGAAGTCTTCGGCTTCCTATGAACACACCTACATGGCAAATGTATTTGCATTGCATTTGTCGAGAATTATTATGACTAGTTTTGTACTTGAAAACGCTGTTATGTTCTTGCAAATAATTTCTATGTGTGTCTAGTGAAAATACTGTAGCCCGTGACTTTGCTCGTTAAAATCTGATCAATTAGGGCGATAACGTTAACAACAAGAATAATATTTGATCCCAAAAAAAATACTTTGCGTTTAATAAATATGATATGTTTAAGCAACCTATTAAATATACTAGCTCAGCATTATGACTCTGACACAATTTTGGACATAAATAAATTCTCACAACTTCTCATTGACCTGACTCCATGGTAAGTCGCTTTTGGCACTTGTGTTACGGACGCCAGACAACAGAAGAACCGCAAATATACTACTTAAATACATATATTTAACACCTAGACGCAGAAAAAATATAATATCATTATATAAATATTTGTTCTGCGTAGGAATCGAACCCACGACCATTAGTGGACAAATTATATACAGTTTTCAGTACCTCCTATATATAAAGTACTATTCTACTATGCGAATATATATAGTATGCAATGTAATGGAAAGTAGATGTAACGTATTGTCCCCAAACACCCACCCGGCTTAAAACTAATATTTGGTTTGTGTTGATGTACGAAACGCGGTTGTAGGATCTGTAACTATTGTCTATATTTAGCAATATGGACTTCGATTGGCGACCTCTATTATTCTCTTGATAGTCAGAAACATCGGATGTTAGAATGTTTGTTATTTTTTACGTACATGGTGTACGTAAAAAAAATACAAACATCTCGCCTGTGCCCTATCTTATTTAGGCAGAAACTTTGGATCTCCTCTTGGCATATCTCTCTCGCATCCTTTACTCACATTAGTCCTTAAATACACGCCCGTTTATTCTTAGTACTTCTGACCTGGCCCTTCGTTTATACGACTTCTACCGCCTAGTTTCATACCAACTCTTCTATTAACTCCCGTTCTATATATTTGTGCAGTTATTCAATTTTTATTCATCTTTCTACTTGTTCTATCCCAACATTCCATTTCTCTATTGTTATCACAACATTATCTTTTGCATCGCATTGATCTCTTATTATTATTAGACTTTTACCATATTAAGATACCTCTACAATAGTACAGTTCATACAATAGAATAACATTGAGTATCCATGCATATCATAGATGCAAAAGTTTATTTCTTTCCTAAAAACAAACAAACTGGTATAATTAGTTCCTAAAAACATTTTTTTATACATATACTAAATTTCTGATATGGAATACCCATCAGTTGGATATGAACAATATTAAGATATTTTTTAATAAACATACGGTCCGCTTGATAGTAAACGTGATCGCATCTTTTAGTGAGACATTCGTGTTTCACAGCCTCTCTCGCTTTTCAAATCGGAAAATAGCTATGCGATCAACGCTATTTGGTGGGATAAATAGGTGTGAGTGAGGTACTTATGCAGACAACCTTTGAAAGATGTCTACCTCACGTAATACATATGTATATTCAAAGTGAAAAAAAAAATTCGCAACAAATTGTTCTTCCAAAGTACCCGTTTGAACAACACCAACCCTCCATATTTCGCGTTTCGTGCCCAGCTCTCGCATTTTCGTAAAATTAATTTAATTAAACACAAATTAGTTAAACCGTAGACCACGTTCTCTTTACTCACACTGCCCCACACAATTTTGATATAGGAATTCACTGGTTTGAAATTAAATTAATGTTTGTTCAATGTGCATTTCATTTGTGCATTTTAGGGAGGATGCGAGCTCATAATATCGTGCTAAAATTGTTACTAAAATTTTGTGAATAAACCAGGGATTGTTGCAGTTTATAACTTGGTACATAGGCTAAAGAACTACAGCTAATTAAACTTTACTCATAGTAGGTTTAGGTTAGTGATCGATGAATTGGAAATCACACATTTATGGTTAGTAAATTGCTTTCGCCTAAATTTTATGCGAATCATGTATTTACATATTTATGTATATGTGTATCTATGTGTATTATACTTTGTGACCTCTATTTTGCAAATTGCAATATTATAGGAAATAAATATACTTTGATGTTTTAATCTATGGAAGTGTTGACCATTTTATGTTTGGCCCATAAAAGACATCATTACCAACTTATTTTATGGATCCTCACTTAAGGGGTTTAGCCTTTCTTAAGAGTGAATAAGAAGTAGGTTTTTAAGGATTTTCAACTCGAGAAATATGTAAGTTTTTGGAGTCCGTTTAAATACCAAACATAGCATCTTGCTGAAACTGCACGATCGCAGCCCGCATACAATCGTTCCTATTGAAATCATTGTCATCTATGTTCAGCAGAGGACGTCCTACGTCTGATACCATAATGATGAATACATCAGTTTATCTCATCGACTCGATAATGTATATTTATGACGTTAGTTTGCTGTGAGGTACTAGCAGAGTAGAATAGTACCTCTCACTACACCAGGTGTCGTAAGAGGCGACTAAGGTACCAGAACCGACTCAAATGTACAGGGCGGGAATGAGCAGCAGAATCCCCGTCGCGAAAGCTGCGCTTTGCGATTGCCAACACGCTTGCCCGGCGCGATAATTATGGGCAAAAACACAATAAAAACACATAGGCGTTTTATAGATTTTGGAACATTTTGGACCTATTAAGGCACGACGATATTTATGAAAGCCAACAGTTATCAACACATTCAGCGCAGCGGTCCGACACATATATTTAAGTAATATGACACAGTCCAATCCCAATCATATTCATTTAATGTTTACATACGTTCACAAAAATGAGGGGGGATTTGGGATATGATACGAACATCAATATACGTTAACGTCGATAGACGTCGTGCCGTATGCTGTAAATAGTTTTAGAGACAAAGAAAATTTGTTAAGTTATTTTTTTACATATAAGTATAAATTTTTCTTAGTCACTATTGGCTGTTTCACTTTATTTACTTAAAAAAAGTTGTGTAGAGACGTTACTCCGCTGAAAGTGTTAAGTCAATTATTAACTACATACATTTTTGTCACATTATTTAATGATCATATATTTAAGTAGGTATTGAAAATATTCAAGTAAAATTGTATTCATAAAATTATTAATCGATTAATAAATTGCTTTTACACAGTATCAAATAAGTGTCACGGTTTTACATCAATTTAGGAAAGATGAAATTTAGGAAGGATTGGTAGTATAACATAAGTTTAGAAAGGAATGGATTCGCTCTAAGCTGAAAGCGAGACCGTTTTACAGGTTACAGGTATCAAAGGTGGTGAAAAATCATGCCAACTTACGTTAAAGTAGGAAGGCTGGTTTTTACATATATTATATATGATATTGTTATAAATAAACATAAATAATTGCCAGAAACTTCCTGTAGTCCATAACTTTTGACAGACACTTTAAATATTATAAAAAAATATTGAAACTTACTTTAGTTTAGGAAGGCAGAATTGTATATATATATATACAATTCTTCTTCTTATAATTAAAAGTTCCGCTGTTTCATAACTTTAGTGTAACCAAAATAAACGTACAAAGAGATATATATAGGCGTATGCTTGGTATATCTATTGATCATAAAGTTGATATTACTTAAACTTTATCTTATCCTGTAATTCCAGTACCTCTATCAAAGTGTCATTTTGATAGTACTATTTGTAAAACTGAAAAATCAGCTTTGGTACGCCACCGCATAATGATGTTTTAATAATTGCTGGTTTTTTTCTTCTCCATACGATGAAAGATGTTCTTCAACAATTTAGAAAAATATTCAATAAATATAACAAATGATAGCACAATCAAATGCACAAATAACTGATGTTATTTTCGATCAATATTTTACTCCATCAATTAAAGATTATGAAAGATTCGAAGCGAGATGTAATATAGCCTATGTAACTCTTAAAGAAGTTTTTAAGTCAGGCCAGAAAACTGTTTAGCTGTATAATATGAATATATATAAATAATACATTGTAGCTTTAGAATATACATTTTGGTCTGTTGTATATCTACTGTAACAAAATAAATCAAATAAAAAGTTTGAAAACGCCATTGTTTCCATTTTGACAGCGCAATTAAAAAACAAAAGAGGTTATGCCTTATCGCCCTTTGCGCTCGTACTTTGTCTACTTACCGATTTGCGTCACAAAATGTATACATTTTTCGTTTAAAAAACATATAATACCTATTTACAATTTATACATTTGATTAATGATTCAACTAAATCATCATCATCATCATACCAGACATGCAAGTCCACTGCTGGACATGAGCCTCTCAAAGGAAGGAGGTTTTTTACCCATAATTGCCACGCTGGGCAAGCGTGTTGGCAATCGCAGAGCGCAGCTATTGCGACAGGGTTGTGGCTGACCATCCCCTCCCTGTGCATTTAAGTGGGAATAGGCAGCACTATCCCCATCACAAAACTACGCTCTGCGATTACCAACTTCCCAGCGCAACATATGACGTGCGATGGCTAAAGGCGTTTGTATATAAACAAACATCTTTTTATCAGCCGAGACCTTGCAAATAATTTTGCACCACTGTTTTACCCACGTAGGGGATAAATTTTAAAAATTTCTAGATTCTAACGCTTGAAGTTTCAGTCAAGGCTCTTAGTTGGTATGACAGTCAGTCAGCTTCTCCTTCTATTTTATATATAAATTGGCAAGAAAACTTACTGATCGCTAGTAACTTTATTTTAAGAGTGAATGTTTTTATAAATACTTAATTATAATATATGACTGTCCCATAACTTTGCATAAAAAAATATGTAATCAATTTTTGACAGTATACAATGCATACAATTGCACAAGTCGCACTCAATGAACTCTTGCTTCAACAGCCCGACTGCGACATATTCGCAGATAATAAATTATTTCAATTACGCGGTCGGAAACGCATCGACACCCGACCACAGCTTGCCCACGTGTATCGAATGTTATATTATGTACATAATCATTCTATTCATGTTGCCGGATTCATTCTAAATTAATAGCGATACGTAGTTCATTGTTGTTTGGGTTAGTTACATAGTTAGTCAGATCAAGCAATCTAGAAACTTATAAAATGGTAAAATTAACGTTGAATATTATCTTGAATGATTATATTGATTATATTATTAGTATTTCAAAATTCTTGTCACGTTTTTATTATATTTATTGACTTGCCCGATGGCGCAGATGGTAGAGATCCTATCTTGTGCGCCAACGGGTCGTGGGTTTTATTATTATTATTCCCACCCAGGGCAAATATTTATTTATAATTATATTTGCCCTGGGTGGGGGAAAATATTTATATGATGATATTTATCTTGTTTTATAACTGGGTGTTATATATATGTATTTCACATTTTCACGTACACAACACTATTCAATCATACATAATACAAATTTACTACATATTTGTGATTCCTCTGTTTTCTGGCGTAATACAATATCCTAAAGCGACTTAGAACGGAGTCAGGTCAATGTTATGGTTGTGGGAATTATTATTATTAAAGGTTATTTTTACCCGCGTGACTCCGTCACATATTTAAACTCTTCAGGTTATTTAAAATCGTTTCTTGTAAAGCGCAGCCGGTGGTATACTCGTAGAGCCGAGCGAAGCGGAGTTGCAACGTCGAGCTTCCTACGATTCGTGAGTTCTGAGGCCGTGAGGCCTCTCGTCGTTACTTCGACAAGGCGCTTCACCACTCGAACTCAGTAATAGTTCAAGCCGCAGATTACTCCGTTGAGCAGATTGTAATCCGTGTTCGTAGACCGAGACACGTCCTCCTAGACCACCCTGATGCCATCACGGCTTATAATTCCGTACACACTCATAAGTACGCACACAATATACTAGCTCAGGCTTAGAGCAGTACACCGCACTCGCCGGCGAGTATCAATAAATAATGAAGTTGTAAGGTGAATACGTAAATCATCCCATATCTGCCTATTTGGTAGCATCCACAACCAAGAAACCGTCATACAAACTGCCAAGAATCGAAAAGGAATATATAAATAGCTTATGCTGTGAAGAGAAAGTGTAGAAAATTAACATCATATATGCTCTTAAAGAATTATTATTTTAATTATTATTATGTATTATTATGTTTTTCATATTATTACATTAAATAATCACTGTATGGTATAAAACAAAGTCACTTTCCGTAGTCTGTACCCATATATGGTTAGAGCTTTAAAACTACGCAACGTATATTGATACAGTTTTTTTATACATAGAGTTATTTTAGACGAGGGTTTATTTGAATAAATAGCAGTGAAACACGGGTTATATTAGTGTTTAGAAAACACTTAAATTATCAATATATGTTGTCATAAATATTTTTGCACTTACATCGCAAACGTTGGCTGAACCCGACGGGATGAATCAAAATAATGTACTACAGTATTATATATATATATTTATATATACACCTTATAAAGTTTACAAAAAATCCGCGATGCTGCAATATAAATCCGCGATAGCAAATATATATATATATATGATAACTATCTTTATCAAGATTACACGCGTGCGAATTCGGGAACGGGAGGGGTCGCTAATTATACAAAAAGGATTCAAAAAAATTGTTTTCCTAAGCATGACCAGACCGACTTAGATAGATCTACTGATAATGCTGACTCCATTAGCGCTGGAAGAAAACGCACAAGCTAGATTTTTTTTATTTGAACTGTTCTAAGAGTGAGTGCACCTAAGTGCATCCAGTTAATTCCTTGTCCGTTTCCTTACAAGGTGCAAAGAACTTATTTTCAGAAAAAAAAGAAGCAAAATAAAGAAATAAGTTTGATATGTCCACGTACCGGCACATTAAATAAGTAGTAATAGTACTTACTTCTGTACCAGATGTCGTAAAAGGCGATTAAGGTACCAGAACCAACAGGTGGCAGGCAGTATATCTATCCGAAACAGTGTAGCTTAAATGCACAAGGTAGGGTTGGGCAGTAGCATCCCCTTCGCGAAAGCTGTGCTCTGAGATTACCAACACGCGTGCCCAGTGCGGCAATCATGGGTAAAGTTCCTCCTTTTTCGGGAAGGCATATACCCAGCAGTGGTCAGTGGACAAATGCTTACAGATGTAGAGTTTGGGATCTCTTTGCAAGAAAATTTGATATTCTGATAACACCAGAAGAGTCAGTTTTCTAAGACCATATGGTTGTAATAGCTAAACAAAAAGGTATGAAATTAAACTGAAAGCCACTGGCGTCTAGCAAAAAGTGTTTTGTCTACGATGTCAGACCTTAATTTACAAGTTTGGTGGGTTTTGATTAACAGATGATCACTTATGTTTTAGAACATTTAGGATAAAAAGCAACTGTATTGTAATTATTATTAATTTAATTATTTCCGATTTGAACATTCGGTAGTGTTCCAACCTTACGGGCCATGGATCGTGGGTTCGATCCGCACCCAGGACAAACATTTATATGATGATATTTGGTTTGTATTGATATTTAATTATTTAATCATTTCTCCCGCTCCGAGGCTTTTCTGATGGAGGATATCGCTTGCTGTGTAGCGTGGAAATGCTGCAAGCATTCTGGGGACCTTTGGGTCGGATATGCCCCTTTTATCGAATCTGTAATTTTTTTGTTTAAAATAAGAAATAATATCTATGTATTAATTATAAAAATAAAATATGGCGTAATGTTGATATTTTATATCTGTGTGTTACAACTATGTATTAAAGTATTATATTTGTAATATATTTTCTCTGTTGTCTGATGTCTTTTACACAAATGCCTCAAGCGACTTACCTCGGAGTCAGGTCAATGTATGAAATGTTAAGTGAAAGATAGCTTAATTAGAATAACAAA
>JACJUM010000875.1:11272512-11297806 GCA_020976665.1 Heortia vitessoides | reverse complement strand
CCCAAGAAAGGAGGAGAATTTTTTTTCCACCCCTGCCCTGTTCATTTGAGGTACACTGTTGCAGAAGGATATACCGCCATCTGTCGGTTTTTGTCCTTTAATCGCTTCTTACGATACCTGGTACGAGGGAAAGTACTGTTCTACTCTGCCAGTCTCTCACGGCTTACATACTCGTATATGTTATTTTCATATTAAATATATACTTAAGTTAATTAACTTTATAAGTTAAGCTAGCTGGTGTTAGTTCATACATACTGCGATGCTCTTGCAGGTCTTCACTTAAAATAATATATATTTTTTTCACCATGTCTATTTAATATGATAGGCAATGTATTATTTTGAAATTGTGCGCACTCTGCAATGAACTTTTTGTCCGCAAATTCTAATTATCTATGCTTCGGTCAAATTACACATTACAACTAAATAATAATAATAATGCAGCCCGCTTTATTAAAGATGAAGCATTTCAAAGATAAATATCGCTTCATCGGTATAGTAGCCAATTGATGATCTAGTCGCAAACATCCAGAGGTTTTCCTGATTTGCTAGTCGTTAAACAACTTCATTTACTTACCAAGAGAATAAATACAAACATTTAATGTATTTATTTACTAGGACAATATACAAGGTCATATACCTTAAAAGCTAGAGAAATATAAAGACAAAGGTGTACATTTATTATGGGTTACCACGGAAAGCTTATAAAACTTTAATTTGGAGCATACGGCATTCCATAACCTATAAAAAATAAGCTTAATTAAGACTTGTTACATTATGCTGTTTACATACGCAGTTATTCCAACTTACAATTACCTACTTAGAATCTATTACAAAACTATTATATATTTTTTTGTTCTTGGTGGGGATTGAACCTACGATCCTTCTATCGATCGCGCAAGACATTTTACAAAAGCAAATACTTACCAACTTAACCTTCAGTCACCTTTATATATAATTACTGAGTAAACTAACAACGTACCAAGTAATGGATAACGCTATAAAAACTATATTCACAAGTTTGTAAGTAGTACATAACAGAAACAACGCATTAGAACAAACAAGCCCTTCAATTTAAAACAAAGGCCTCTTTAAAATTAGTCATGTTCAATCTGACTAATTGTTGTATGAGTCACCCCAATGTTAAGCTCAGTATTATGTTCTTGTCCTTTAGTCTTCAACCTCATCGTATCCATAGGAAGTATATGATTCTAGATATAAACTCGTCTTACCTTAGCCTGCAACTAAATGTCATAAACATAGTATTATAGAGTTTCGCGACTTCATAAAATGGCTGAATGCCATCCGAGTAGTAGATTAAAGGTTGAATGTAAATAGATGTGCAATGCAGTAACCGCTTAAGTGTAGTTATTAACTCTATTTTATTATGGAAAATAAATATTCATTGGAAAATAGCTACAACTACCAAAATTGGCCTTTCCTATAAGACCGCACGGCCCGATTGCAATGGCGGCAATGGCAATAATTTTTTTGTGATTTATTAACATAATGCTACAATTGATTACTTAATGCTATATTTTAATCGATAATCATTAATACTAGAGGTATACAAAAGTCATCTGTCGATTCAACCAGGTCAATTCTACCGCCAAATAGCAGTGTTCGCATTGCTACATTCCGGTCTAAAGGGTCAAAGAGGCAGTGAAATTACTAAGTAAATGTGACATAGTATCATCAGACACACAGTATGCTTGTTTGCGCATATACACACATATGTGTATATGTATATATATACTCCTTAACATAGGCCTGCCCAAGTAAGGGAAAGGTTTTGAATTCCTATTTCCCTTTCTCACAGCATGACGCGTGAACGGCTGACGGATTTCACAGATTCTTCTATTTATTGAGTTTTTTTATATTGCGGAGAGGGTTTTTTATGAAAGTAAAAATAAAGAAAATTGCGTGGTACATTAGAACATTTTCTAAAACTTTACGTGCGTATTTGTCTAATGTAACGTAGCCTTATAAAGTTTATTACAGATGAACAAAACTGTCAGTCGTTTAACAGTTGGCTTGATAAACAGTTTTTTTTTAATAATTTAAAACGCTTGATGTTGTGATTCTATCTTTTTCGCTGAAGGTGGTGGGTTCGATCCCCACCCAAGACAAATATTTATAAGATGATATTCGTATTTGTTTTATGTCTGAGGATTAAATATGTTGTGTGAATTATACTATTCCAATTCAACAAATATAGACTGAATGATCAAAGTTTGTCGGGTCCGATTTATCGTATGACATAGTTCCAAACCGACCAGGACGCTGGGTGTTCCTATGGAAGAAATGAGGTTACCGTAAGTCTGGCTTTAAGTTTAGATTAGCAGTTTCTTAATCCTAGTTAATTCTTATAATTGACTGACCAACGGAGGCTCTGTGAAGTATTTAAAGTACGTAATAAATAACTCGTCTGTTCTAATCTGAATGCAATTAATAAAACAAATCAAATAAAACTTCAAACACACTTTTTAAATTATTTGTTGGGGTTATTTAATCACCTGACCTGATGATGTCAACATCAGACAAATAAACTATTGTTTATATTCTGTTATGAAATCTAAATTAAAGTAGTCCCAAAACTGCCGTAATTAGCTAGTCGTTGTTAAAACTGTAAACTTTGTGTTTCGATCGTATATGTATGTGTAATATATTTGTAAATACTACAATATGTAAATGTAGTAATACACATTATGTATGTATGTTTTTTATGTATTTAGTTTTTTATGTTTTTTATGTGTAGTTATTAACTCTATTTTATTATGGAAAATAAATATTAAAATAACTACAAGTACTAAAGTTGTAAGTATATATTATTATTCTTTAAATTTATATATAAATAATCAAAATTCTTCTTCTTTAAATATATCTCCCCTTATCCGTACTTTCTAATGTTATCTGAAAGAGATAGCAATAGGACCGCCTTTGCCACATCGGTTTTGTGTTTTTATTCTTGTAATTCGTTTGTATATTTTATGAAGCCAGCAAAAAAGCATACGGTCCGCTTGATGGTAAATGTGATCGCAGCCTATAGACGCTAGGGTCATCACAAGGACACACTAGAATGTCACCAATCCTGTGAACTGAAGATATTATGTCACATTACTCAGTAATTTCATTGTCTCTCTCACCCTTCAAACTGGAACACAGCAATGCGAATACTTCTATTTGGCAGACGGCCTTTGTAAGAAGTCAATGATATGAACTTTTGAGCAACAAATTGTATTTATCTACGATTCTGAGTAACACTACGCTGCCTCACCTGGAACGGATGATACGACACAGTACGCGCAACTTAAACCAAGAAACGGAACACTTGTAGAGTAACGGAAATCACTTACACAATACTTCCGTGAAGGCGTCAACTTCATTACACCCAACAAGCAGGTGATCATTTTGCTGGCAAGTCTCCCGCCGTCGAACAATAATTATATGACAATGCAGTCTTTACACACGCCTTAAAAACGACGCATGCATGAATGTGATCAGTTAAACTCAGTAATTGGCGGGTTTTTGCAAATGTCGGCTAATTTGATGCAGTTTTTCATCGAAACGGTCTGGTGGCCGTCGTAACTGGCCGAGATTAAGCCAGTCTTTGAGTTGCGAGACCGGTATTCGTGTCAACTGAGTATGTTTTATATTGTATGAGTCATATATTAATATACTGGTGTAATAGCTAAGTCACGAAGTGATAACTCATCAATAGATTATTCGACATTACGACGGAGTTGGCCGCTCGATAAATCATAATGATAACTATCTATTCTGATATTTAATCTAGACTCCGACTCTCAATGCAACAAAAAAGTGCACTTCAATTAATCTTGGAAGGTTAAAAGATTTTTCTTCTATAATTTTCACGTTAAATAATTCAGTTCATAAAACTATCTTAAGCGTCGGTAGATTCGATGCGAGGTTCATTATAAAAGATGAAAGTAGTGTGTTTATTTTTTTACTATTATAGCCAACCATTTTCTCTAGAGCGTCTCTTAGTCAAGCTTGCTGATTTAAGTATATCTATAATAGACTGAACATAAATCTAGTAATAACTACTACTAATTTTCTGATATACTATTACAAAACATATAAATTAACCGATGTGACACAAGCGTGATGTATGTATGTTCTTAAGTAAAATCACCAAGCATCAGCACCCAAGTCATCTATTTATTTCTAGTACAAAACTAAAACGGCTTGCAATTTCCTAAAAATCCCATTGTCCATAATTTCTTTAGTTGAGAATACAAGGAGAAATAATCTGGCTGTTTTAAATTTACATTGACTGATATTATACTAGAATATTAACACTTAAATCGATAAGAAATTAATGGTATGCTTTGTCGCCAAGTCAAGGTGCATCCTAAAACCTTGCAACTACCATTTTTTCTACAAGCTTTCAATTGATCTCTCCGTTGTCTCGTAAATCCACTCGACGCCTCGTTCCTCGTGCCTCGTTCAAAACTCCAAGACTCATCAATCATACCGCAAGTGACAATATCATCAATCCACTTAAAACTTCCCATTGACACAGCGGCCCAGACGTGCCGAGACAGTGCTAGGCCAAAACTCTAATCTCCCAGACAATAAATGGGTTGGCCTCAATGCAATATCTTACAAATTAAATACCTATTTGAGCAATATAACTGGCGCGGATTCTATTAGGCTCCATTCATTTAAACTGATGCTATTTCCAGTCATTTAATCCTACTGTTGTAGCCGGTAAAATTCTGGCTTAAACTGCTGTCTAATTTAACACTTTAACATTACATACATACATCACACCAGTATTCTATCATGGTAGGCAGAGACTATGGATCTCACTTGCTACGATCTTGGCATACCTCTCTCGTTTTACTTACACCATTAGTCCTTTCATACACGCTTGTTTATTTGGTATTTCTAACCTGGCCGTTCTTTAACACCTCTTCTATCAGGTCATTCAATTCAGTTCTACATATTTGTACATACATTCTACTTTCATCCATTCTCTTTTCTACATGTCCAATATATTGCAATATTCTATGCAGGTAATTTAATGTATCGTGGTTGCCAACATAATTTAATTTTATCGTCCGTAAATTAATATTGTTGGATATAAAAGACGTAAAAGATTATCGAGCTGGCTCGGCAATTCCGCATTTATAGCTGTATTTCAAATAACTGTAAATATACGAGTATTTATACATTTTCCAATACATTCGACGTTTTATACTTGCAGATGCCTGCGTCATGCAATGCCAAAGAGACTTTACTGACAAGGAAACTAGGATTATTTCAATTTAAGTAACGGATAGTTCACAATGGAGGGAAAAATGACCCACCAGGGAGTGCGGGCGCACTCCGCCGAAGGGTCAGCTGGGAGGATCACCCAGGCCGGGCTTGCTGCCCGCAGTACTGAAGGGACGGCCGCTAAAGGCATGGCCATCAAAGGCCACGAAGACCTATGGGTAGAAATACAGGCCAACACCTTCAGGAATTGGGTTAATGAGACCCTTAAACCTGCTAATATCAAGGTACGAATTATGTATAATTGTAGCGAGTTTACATCAGATAATTGTAATCTTTGACTACTACCATACGTATGAACGAATGCCCTTTAGATAGTCCGGTTTGGAAAATGCTTAATGGTAGAATTTTAATTGCCTGTGATTAGAGTACAAAATATTTGCTTTTTTAAAGTCGACTCTCGTCGCTTTGTGATAAAGTGAACCTTATTTATTTTTGGTCAGAAATATATGAATAAGACATTTAAGTATTTTCTGTTCATACGTTACGACTAATTAATTTAGTTGAATTATCAACTTTATTAAATAAATGATTTATTTATTAGTACTAGTAATACAAGTACTCTTTAAAAGTTTTTAAAACGTGATTTATTTAACTTTTTATATTTGTCAAAAATTTAAATATAAGAATAAGAACGGTTGCCAAAAATAATGTTGAGTTAAAGTTTTAAAGTAACGATAACATAGTAATTTTATTTATAAAAGCGTAAATTTTAGAAAAAAAATATACTAATATTTTAACTAAAACGTCCTTACTTCTGCCAGGTTGTGGATCTAGTGGAGGACTTCCGTGATGGTACAGTTTTATGTTCGCTGGTAGAAGCACTACAAGGTCGCAGGCTGCGAGGTTGGAGCGCAAATCCAAGTAATCAGCACCACAAACTGGAGAACGTCACTACGGCGCTTCAGGCAATCGAAGATGATGGCGTCAAACTTGTTAATATAGGTCAGTATTTGATTATTGTAATTCTTCGTGGCGATATTAAAATAAAAAAAATATCTAAGAGACTAATTATTATTAACAAGTGATGACGTCAGACACATAGTCCAAGTAAAGTAGTACAGCAATCATCATACAGAGAAAATTATCTTATTTAGTTAATAGGAAAAGGAATGTTTTATGTACTAATTACAGCTTCCACCGTATGGTCTGTTCCCTTGGCTCAAGCTCTTAATTTCTAGAGACTTAACTGATTGCCTTGACTTATTCTTAATTAAGGATTCAAGGTAAACACTACTAGTTCACATATTGCTCTCAACTATCTAAAAGATGTATTAAATTTAAAAATATATATATTTTATTTAAAAAATCGAATAAATCTTTTTCCTTTTCCAAAATTTCCTTAGAGCTACATAAAATAAAAATAAATTAATATGACTACTTGAATATTCTGTTAAACTCATTATTCTGAAGCATATGCAGTTAGTAATAAAATTAAATCTCTGATTAGCCATAGTTACATAAGAGGGAGGAATACAATAGTGTAATTCGATGTCTGCTTCAGGTAACGTGGACATTGTGAATGGCAACCTGAAGCTGATCCTCGGCCTCATTTGGTCACTCATTGTTCGTTACCAAATCGGACGCAGCAAGTTTCCTCCGCGGTAAGTTGATCATCAAATACTCTTTTATTATTCAGGTACAAAATACTACACCAATAAAAGCAATCAAAAACTGTTTTGTAATTCAGAAATAAGTATAAAAATAATTATTATTAAAAAAAAAATAGAAGACACAAAATTTGTTTTAATAAACAAAATCATTTTATGTTTTAGGCATTATGTATCCTAAAAATCTATAGCGAAAGTTAGTTATTGGCATATACAAAACCAAAATCAATATCGATCTTAATAGTCTAATAATGTAATACCAAAACGGACATGTCACCTCCAAAAATATGGCGAACCAAGCAAATAAAGATCAATAACTATCAAAACCGTTCAAAACTAGTTCTAAGACTATTTAACTCATACCGTTGTGGTCACAGTACGTGTCGTAAGCTAGGTCCATATAGGTGGATAAGCCACGCCGGTTTTCCGTCTAACTGTCAGAATTTAACGGCTGTGCTACGCAAGAGCAATTAGGTGTGGGGGCGAGCGAAGTTTTGTAATTAAATGTGGATGTATTTATCGTAGACAGCATTGCAACTAACAATCTACGTGTGCACGAAGCGCCGTTATTTGAAAATACATTTATAGAAAAGAGAATGGATACTGTCTGCACATTACATGTTTATGACATGTCTTTTTGTATACGAGTATTTTGATGACTATGTTTTCTTGAATCTATTATCATTCTTCAATTGTTTAGATTTTATCATTTAGCCGTAGAACTTGCAAACGTCTGGCAATGAGTGTTGATATAAAATATACAGGTTATTTATCCTGTTATGCTCTTGTTTCAAATTAGAAAAATAACCTGAAATTAAAACCCAAATTACTTTTTGGATCTTACTGCTTAAAATTACTGTTTGTTTGTGTGCAGAAAACTGATGCTGTCATGGCTGCAATCCGCTTTGCCTGACTGTCGCGTCTCAAACCTAACCAGCGACTGGAACAGCGGTGTGCTGCTCTCTGCCCTGCTGGATCACTGCAAGCCTGGCATCTTCCCGCACTGGCGAGAACTTAGTAAGAAAGAGCATACTTAAATATAATATTTTGCGCATTTTGTTATGTCGTTTTATGATAAATGTTGCTCTGGATAAGAATCAGTAAGTCACCAACAAACTTAGTCTTAAACAAGAAAGGGCGAATTATTCCCGTAATTGTCAAGTAATTTAACTGGGCAAACGTCTTGGCAATCGCAAAGCGCAGCTCTCGTGACAGGAGCTGCACTATCTCGGATGGATATACCGCCATCTGTCGACTTTGGTACCTAAGTCACCTCTTATGACACCTGGTACAGGGAAAGGTACTACTCTTCTCTGTTGGTACCTCATAGCACTTTGCCTGTAGCTCAGCCTTCTTAAGACGCAGTTAATCTCTCCAACAGTATACCATATAAACCCAGGGTTAACATATGGTCCGCGTGGTGACTATCATTTCTGCAGATTTCTTTTACTACCGTATCACCAACCTTGTGATCTGAAGATGTTAAGCCATATTACTCAGTCATTACATTGCCTCTTGTATCCTTCAAACTAGACAGCAAATGCTAATTTTGCAGCAGAAATAAGTTTGAGAGAGGTACCAATGCATCCGACCTTCGTATAGGGTCTATCTCCTGTTTCAATAATCTTCCGTAAAGAGAAACAAGATGAGGAACTAAATTATTGATTTGCCCTGTCCAGATCGCCACGAAGCAGTAGAAAACTGTCGTCGAGCTATGAAGCTAGCCCATCGAGAATTCGAAGTGCCCATGGTGTTGGAACCAGAATACTTGGCTTCGCCATGGCTCGATGAACTGTCGGGCATGACCTACCTCTCTTATTTCATGAAGCCCGGCTCTGCTGGCTACAGAGCTACTTTGGACTGGGTGAACTCCAGACTCGAGAGGGGAATAACGAATTTTACGGTAAGTTTTAAAATTATACATTTTGTTTATTTTCGTATTCTTTTATAATATATATATTTATAATGTGCATAATAATAATTCAAACCGACTTCATCCGGGTGCAAAGTAAAATGTTCTCCCGTTCCGGTGGGAGATCCCTTGTTTGTGTCTCTAACTTATATACTATTTGCATTCAAATATTAGGTAATATAGTTTCTTCCAAACATGCTTTCGGGAAGTACTTTCATTGTCCTATTAGAGTTTTGTTTGATAGTGCTAGAGTAATAATAATACATGTAGATTCAATCAGGCATTTTTTTTTTAAATTATGTAAATATTATATATATACATATATAGATAATGATAGACAGATAAACAGATGCGAAGGTTTAGGGGGATGAATGTTACTTAATCTCAATTTTGGGCGATTTTGGATCAAGCTTAGCTCAGATAAATTAGAGTCTAGAATAGCACACAAACTAGTTTTTGTCCCAGAGAATGTCAAGATTGATTTGCTTTTGTTTATCGTACAAAGTTTTGTTTATGCATTTCTGCATGTTATATTCCGCTGAAAAGGGAATATCTATGTGCTTACTTATACAAAATACGTGAAGTGTTGTTGACTGATGCAATATGAAACTCGTACATCATATTTCCGAACGGATTTCGCCCGCAGAAATATGTTTAATATTTTACCAGGAAAGACAGTTTCAAAATAAGTTATGGGTTTTAAAAATAAAATAAAAAATGATTGGAAACATTTTGAATTTCTCTTAAAAAACCTTTTCTAACGTTTTTAGCAAAATGTAGCCAAGAATTTTGAAGACACAGCTAAGAATCCTTCTTTCAGACTGACTGGAATGACGGTCGAGTTGCAAATGAGCTGGTGAGGTCCATGGGGGGCCCAGCCCCTCATCCAAGTAGGCTGCGCCGTGACCCGGCAAAATGGGAAGAAAACAACCAACAAGCTATAGATGCTGCTAAGAAAATCGGTAAGATGCAAACATCAGCTTAATCCAAGCATTTTGCTTGATATTTATTAAAATATTTTGACCTCAAACAAAGGTCGTCTACTTTGGTATCTTACTCTCATCTATTTGTTGTGTTCCAGTTTGAAGAGTAAGAGAGTGAAATTACTAGGTAATATGACATAATGTCTTCAAGTCACAAGGTTGGCAACGCGCTAGTGACATTACCAGCGTTTATAGGCTCCGGTGACGGTTACGCACGCGGGCTGTATTCTTGTTTGTCGACCTGGTTTAATTACCCTAAAGAATTTAGACTTCATACCAAGATCGTCTGCATTGGTACATATCCCTCTCACCTATTTCTACCGCCAAGTAGCTGTGTTTGCGTTACTGTGTTTCGGTTTGACTGTTTAGAAATTTAGTACAATTAAAGGGTAATGTGCCATAATATCATTAAGTCACAAGATTGACAATGCACTAGTGATATACTTGTGATATTACGAGCGTTTTTAGGCTGCAGTGACGCTTATTTTCACACAGACTGTGTGCTTCTTTGTCAACCTGGTCCAATATAAAATAAAAAACAGAATATTCGACGTAATTTCGTCAAGCCATCTGCGTCAATTACCCACCCCACTATAACTGATGTAATTGGAAGTACGTACTCGACGTTTACCGTACAGTAAACAAAATATGCTCCGAGGCATAATAATCTAATTAAGCTCGGATATTAGGTAACGCGGATTGAGTATCCAAAACGAAATTACATCTCACTCGATTAACTGACATATAGAAACATAATTACAGCACTTCGACTTGACTATAATTTAATATTTTGACGGGCCCGATGGCGCAGATAGTAGTGATCCTGTCTTATGTGCTAAGGGTCGTGGGTTCGATTCTCACCCAGGATAAACATTGATTTGATGATATTTTTGTTTATTCCCTGTCTGGGTGTTAAAAATATGTATTCAAGTATTATATTTGTGATTCCGCTGTGGTATGATGTTCGTAACACCGGTGCTTTAAGCGACTTATCTCGAAGTTTTTTATATTTATTTTAATATTAATGATGTGGTGTTATATAGATCGTACTCAATTCAGTTTGGTCTACGGGTTTGAAATAGATTTGCTATTATTTATGATCCATGCCCTATCTATGACACCATAATGACAATGAATCATTTGAAAATCGGATGGATAAATATCCAACAACCATTTCAAGTAACATAAGCTTAAGTTAAATACAAATTGTAACATAGGGTTCTGTAATCGTAATCTATCGATTTGCGATGAAGATATGAACAAATTAACGATTTTCGGATGTTTTCTTTACTTATACTATGGGGCCTTGATTATTTCATGATTTTAGGTGTTGAAATAGTTATATAGCTATAGATTTTGATTTTCACGTGAAAAGTTAGAAATTAATACAATTAAACAATGTAGCTACGTGTACCATATTTCTTATAACTTCAAGGACGGTGGCCATTATGTAAAATATTTGATGTTAAATTTAACTTATCAAGTTCTCTAAAAAAGAGTCTTGACAACGAAGTGTTCCTTTAATATTTTTTTTTATATCATAAGGTCATCAAACTATTATACGGTCCGCTTAATCGTAAACGAGACCACAGTCCGTAGACACTCGCTCGCTCGCTCGTAGACGCTCGTGTCATCAAAAAGTCATCACTAGCGAGTCGCCTTACCTTATGAACTGAAGATATCATGTCACATTTACCCGGTAATTTTACCGCCTGTCTAACCCTTCAGAACGAAAATCACACAGCTATGCCAACACTCCTTGCTATTTGGCGGTAGATATAGGTGAGAGTGAATGTGAATTAAAGTTAATTTTGTACTAAGAAGAAAACATTTTCAAGAACCACAAAAGTGCAGGATTTTTTCAAAAGTTTGACAATGTAAAAGGTCTTAAACAAAAAATAATAGTATCATTTGGTATTTGAGAAAATAAATATTACGTGGTTATACAAATTACATTTTATATTTAATTAAATGATTTGTTAGCCGTGAGCAGCGTTCGAGAGGTACGCTTCTCCTGTAGGGGTTCCCTCGTAAAGGCTTTGTAAGTGTCCACTAAGGTACCGAAACCGACAGATATATCCATCCATCCAAAACAGCGAAACCCAAATATACAGGACAGGAATGGGCAGCAGCTTTCCCATCGAGAGGCTACGCCACCACACTTGCCCAGCGCGGCGAAATCCCCCTTTTCTGGGGAGGCCAATAGTGGACGTCGGATGGCTGATATAATGATGATGACATGGTTTGTTCTACATAGGTATCAAGCCTGTGCTCTCCGCTAAGGACATGAGTCAGAATGATGTGGAGCACTTGGGGGTGATGGCGTGGGCTTCGCAGTTCCGCAACGTCTCACCAAGACCGCCGGTGCATGACATGCTGAGAGTGGCCCTGGATTCTACTTCTGGCAGGGTGGGAGAAGAGGTAACTAACTCATAGGCGAATAAAAATAATTAACCATATAAATATTTTAAACTTTCGCTTGTTTGTATTTTCAGCAAAAGCTTACACAAAAATTCAAATAAAGAATAGACAAATTTATAACAATAATTAGAAAATCACCATGAAAATGTGTCTCCAGAATTATTGATATATTAATTTGAATTACTGTTTTGAGTCATATTCTCCGAAATTACCTTAAATCTATGCGAGACAAATAAATAATCAGAGTATTGAAAAAAGGATAATGCGTCTTCATATATATGTATATATATATAGTGTTTTTGAATAAAATATTCGCCCTAAACTTAAAAAGTAATATTTTTACTAACCAACACACCATTAATGGCATTGTTGATCGCACGAGTGAAATGACATATACATCACCCTCAATATAATAAAAATATTTACTATTGTATAATCGATTTAATATATAAGTTTATTTTTAACATTTTACTTAAAAAAGAAACGAAGAATAATTGTTTATTGCCAAAAAGCCTATAATTAAAACTATAAAGTTGTACATTACAGACTTACATCAAAGTGGAGTCCATATCCAATGAGCTGTCAATATCAGATGTCAAAGTGTCGGTCGTGAACCCCTTGGAGCAGGAATCCAGGTTAATGCTTGATGCCCGGGGCGCTGGAGAGTTCATACCGGAACACGCTGGCATGCATGAGATTGTGCTCACTGTTGATGATATCAGGTAAAGTATAGAGTATAGAGTACAAAATACCTATCTTAGGTAAATCAGTACGACGCTTTATTTTTTTTCACAGATTAAAAAATGTATATAGAACAATTATTTATTAACTAATTTGGTCATATAATCTAAAGAGGTAGAATTTACTAGATGTAAACATCGATGCAAAGGTCTGCACTGGTGCCTTACTCTCACCTTCTACCGCCAAATAGCAGTGTTCACATTGCTGTGTTCCGGATTGAAGGGTGAGAGAGGCAGTGAATTTACTGGGTAACGTGACATAATATCTTTAAGTCACAAGGTTGGCAACTCGCTAGTGATATCCTTCTGATATTACGAGAGTCTTTTTGATATTATGAAGCTTACTATTACGCGGACAACCCTCGATTACATAAGGCACGTTTGTTGACCTGGCCCTAATAAAGAAAAACTGATATGACTTTTTTAGAAGTAGACAACACTCTATTACTGATGGACTCATTCATAGTTACTCCTTAATAATCTGAAGCGAAGGATATATACTCCAAATCCGCGTCTTAAGACTTATATCAAAAAACAAATACATACATCGAAAGATAAATTATTTATCCGTATTAAATTTCGTCTAGATATTTAGTAGCTCTAGCATTTATCCTCCTTTACTACTACGTTATATCCGCCATTTTGTTCGCGAGGTCTTTAGCGCATCCCAGATGAATTCGTGTTATTCTGACTGCTAAACTGTTCAAAAAGTCGTGTCGATTTCATAGAATAAAATATAAAGCCAGATCAATTCTAGAAACATGTTTTCATAATAAAAACTACTCCAGACTATCGACAATTTCTGCGCCAAACTTCATCTAGATCTGTTAAGCCGTTCTGGCGTAAAGAGTAACAAACAATCATCCATAAATCCACACAACCCCAGATCCATACCCAGCAACCACCACAAACTTTTGCGTTATTAATATCAGTAAGGATGTAATAGCTGACTATGCTATACTATATTAGGATATATATAATATATAAAAATGTTGTTATTTATAGTTTTATTTAAATCCTCAAGTGTGTCAACATTTTCACTTATATTGTGACATATTCGCAATCAAATTTCGTCTATCCAAGATGCCTTATCAATTAAGATCTTAATTGCTATTTGTTATGGTTAAGACATAAGTAGACAGACAACAATGTCAATCAATCTATTTCAATTACAAGTAGGACGTGGCGCGGATACTAAATGCATCTGTGATTTGTTTTATAAGTTGATAAATACCTTGATATTTAAATTGCTGCATAAATAAACATTCTTATCCGTACTACGGCAGTAGGCAGGGCACTTAGCAAGCAGAACCGATGGAAGATAAAGTCGTAAGGTTCTAGAATGAAGATCACGTACAGGCAAGATCTGACTAATACCGCAAGTTCGCGCTGGACGCGCGCCGCATACAACCGGTCCTTTTCGAAATCACTTGTGGATGTATGTTTGGATCTGGATGAAATTTCGTGCATAGATTATTGATAGTCTGGAGCTAATATTTAAGCTACTTTTTTATTCTGGTAACATGTTCTCGTGGGATGCATCCATTTTATTTTTCTATATGGTATCGACACGACTTTTTGAGACTTGCTGTCAAAGAGCCATATATTTCTTTACACTTCTTCCTGACTTACAAGAATTCCTAAGAGATGAAATCTAGGAAGCGAGATATGAATATCTCTCTCGAAACTCGAAACGTCGTTTTTACGTTACATTCGTATTACAGAAGGAATAATTGGTGACATTCCTAAAGGACACATAAGATTAGAACAATTTAAGAAAGTGTTTTTTAATCAAGGACCAACTACTTGGAGTTATTTTTCTATGCAACAAAATTTATGAATGTTCAGGTTAAACTTTCGTAGCCTAAAAGGAAAAACCAAGCTTTTGGTTACTCTTGTATATAAACCTATAAAAAGGTACATATATAAATTATTTACCAAACTTAGACTTAATTTCGAAACTACAAAACGACTTTACTTCAACCTTAGTAACTCATCTGTTTCTAGTCCGCTCGACTAAAAGTTTTTACACGTTTCAAGCAAAGGTTAGTACTCTAGAAAAACGGTTACTGGTTTACTACGAGCACCATCTCTGGGTTCGTCTTGGGACTTATTGATCCATGATATGATCCTAAGTGTTACATTCAAATTTCGACTATCATCTTCTCCTGTACTAGGTGTCGGAAAATGCACCTGAGGAGGTTTTTACATTGGTACGTCATATAGCATGTTTAACTTGCAGAGTGGATGGAAGATATTTCTTCAGAGTGTTGCCAAGATTGGTGATGGTACCACCTCCTGGCATGGCTCCGTGTGCTGCAGGAAGCATCGTCGAAGTTCTAGTCAGTGCCACAGGTAAATTATGGACATTTCCTCTGGTAATAATGGTCAAATTATGTAGAAATTTTAATCTAGCATTTTTACTTTCCTATATGAGCGTCGTTTTATGGAGTGGTTCATACATTGATATATCTTGTCACTATAGAGGACAGAACAAAGCCGCTTTCCGCTATCTGTCCGTCCTTCTGTATGCTTAGATCTTGAAAAACATGTAACGAATCTTGATGAGGTTATTTTTAATAGATAGAGTGATTCAAGAGAAAGGTTTATATGTAGGTTTGCAATGTGATGTAAATAAACACATTTTTTGCGCTTCCACTACAAACGTTGGCTGAATCCTACGATATCTTGGATAAAAATAATGCACCATTTCTAGAAAATATAACTAGTATATAAAGTGATCGCGTTTCTCTTGAACCCGGCATCACGCGTGAACGGCTCGACCGATTATGTTAGTTATTGCTTTTTTCTATTCGTTATTAACTCAAAGAGGTTTTTATAAAAGAAAAACAAGAATGTTTCTTGGAAAATTATAGAATTTAAGAACATTTATAACTTACGTATAGTAACCATCTGTATCTATATTAACTTTTAATCTACTCTGCATTGAGGTACCGCCAGAGTAGAGTAGTACCTCCCCCTGCACCAGTTGTCGTAAGAGGCGACTAAGGTACCAGAACCGGCAGATAGCGGTATATGCGAAACAGTGCAACTCAAATGCACAGGGTGCGGATAGGCAGCAGCATCCCTGTCGCGAAAGCTGCGCTCTGGCAAAACACCTCAAATCTTGGAGAGGCCCAGGTCCAGCAGTACAACACTCCCTATGACAACTGTCAGTTGTATGACAGTTGGCTCGGATGTTAGATTGCGCGCTGCAAATATCGTTTGAAATTGAAATATCGGTCTGAATTATAGTTATATATTATTTATTTCACAAATCCAACCCACAGTTAAGACAAGACAATTCAACATTATCTGTCGGATCTGCTAGTATTAAATAGTACTATAGTTGATTCTGGTATCAAAAGTACATATTGAACTCAGATCGAAATTTCGCAATTTGGTTATCACCCATAAAAGCAATACTGAGCTTCCAATTGGAAAACCCTTGGAAACATGAACATTTATGATATTATTAATGGCTTGTTCTATTTATGTCATAAACTTTCAAGTTTCCAAGGATTAATGGATTTTCTGTTAAGAACATTTTCTGTTAAAAACATTTTCTGTAGAAAACACAACAACAAAAACACCTAATAATGAAGATGATATCATAGTATGATTTAGTACCCATTTAACAATTTATACATAATACAAATCAAAATCATTGGCTATCCATGGTAAGGTACCAGTAGAGTAGAAAAGTACTTCCTCCTGTATACTATCTATCTATTTGTAACAACGTCTAAATGTGTCTTAAATGCAAAACTGATGAGTGGGGATCTTTGGGAAGCCCATATTTAATAGTTGACATCCGGCAACTGATATGACGATGAATATGAATGATTTTCACAGGAGCTCCACGACGAGAAGACATTGACGTTACAGCACACTCACCCAGTGGTCGCGCAGTGCCCCTCAAGGCTCGTCACCCACCTCCATCGGCACCGGGCACCACAGCCTCCAGCGCGACCTTCCAACCTGATGAGGCTGGAACATGGACTATTGCTATCACGTATAAGGGTGAACATATTCAGGTACTGGCCCCTTAATACCGCCATGCATACAAATACAATTAAAGATTATGAAGGTTCTAATAAAAGGACATGTTAAGATTTCTTCAAACATTCTATTCAACAGCCATTGTTAAATACATTCAAAAATAGAATCTTTTTACATACGTATAGTGTTCATATTTGTATATTGAATCAGCGATTTTTTTTATTAGATCAGAACGACAAACTCGCATACATTCCCATTTCTTTTTTATACATAGTAAGTGTTACAGCTGCCTAAATGGTCGTATTGTCATAAGAATAACACTAGCGCGTTGCTAACCTTGTGACTTGAAGATATGATGTCACAGTACCTAGTAATTCCACTGTCTCTCTCACCACATAAATGCAAATACTGATATTTGGCGGTAGAAATAGGTGAGAGAGAGGTACTATGCATACGGCCTTTCTATAAGGTCTACCTCATGTAGATATAATTATTCTATTAACCCACTTTATTGGTTGCATCCTAGGGAGGCCCATTTACCTGCGAAGTCTTTGATCCAGCTGGAGTGCGTCTAAGCCCAGGAGCATTAGAAGGAGCAGAGCCTCTAAAGCCTCACTCCTTCGAGCTGGATACCAGCGGCTGCGGAGTCAAAGGAGATCTACAGCTGGATATCGTGCACGATAAACACAGCGTGATGTGCGCCCTGGAAAAACTCTCTGCAACCAAATACCGCGCCACTTTTATGCCTAAAGCACCTGGAAAACATAGGGTCAGTTTTAATTTTCTTATGCAGATTGTAGTGATCCTATCGTTTGCTCCAAGTTTGATCCCCACCCAGAACAAACATTTATATGATGATATTTGTGTTTGTTTTGTGTCTGGATGTTAAATATATGAATTTAAGTATTATATTTGAATTTCCGTAATTCTGATGTTCGTAACACAAGGGATTTAAGCGACTTAGCTCGGAGTCAGGTCAATGTATGTTACTGGCACATTTTCCTCGTTACGTTTAAAATGTATCACAAATATATACATACATATACATATATATATATATATATATATATATATAGCAAGAATCCTGAAATAATACATCAATACATTAAATTGTTACATATGAAAGGGGTCACAATACCATAAAACCTTTTTTTCAGTTGTACATCTACTTCAACGGGTACGATGTAAATGGGTCACCTCATCTCTTCAGAGTCGGTGCCCGCTCGAAGAAACCTCGTGAAAGCTCTAGTCCCTCCCCAGCATACGCGAGGATCTCAAGCCCTGGTAATAACCAACGACATAATACAATTTTACACAAATCACCTACTCCAATACTCGTATAAAACCTTCATATACTTTTTCCAGTGACGCGTCTGAGATCAGAAAGCCCGCTTAACAATTTCAATCTTTACGATACAAACGCATCGAAGCATACAAGCTCTGTAGATCGGCGCGAGGAGCGACGTGATTCGAGCGATTATTATAAATACACTTCCGACATCAAAGAGAAAAGTTATGACGTCACCGACTCTGCGTATTCAACGTCACGGGTGAACAAGAAAGACTATAGATACGGTTCAGAGAGTCCAAGGAACCGTACGGCTAGCCCTATAACAACGAAACATTTTGGGAATGGGTCGCATTTGGACGTGAATAGAGCGGCTAGTCCGTACCGGGCGACTAGCCCGTACAGGTCGGCTAGCCCTATCCGGACCGCCAGCCCGCTAACGAGGAAGGAGAGCCCTTTGAATCGAACCACCAGTCCAATTAACAGGTATCGTCCAACCACATCCTATCGATGAGAACTATGTTACCTCGCCCGGCAAATCGAAAACTATTTCCTCGTGGCAGTTTGCTTTTAACGTTGTGTCTAGCTAATTTTCTGGGGGACCTAGCAATTTAGCGTACGATAGATGAGTTTTGGAGCTTTGTGGACCTATGTTATTATACGAAATATTAAGTTGTTTGTCTATAAAGGTTCACTTGCACTAGAGAATATTTCTATTCAAACATTTATCTAAGCTGCTAGGTCACTCCAGCTATTTTACAAATCTTCTAAGAATTAAAAGATTTTCTGTTTTATAAAATTTTCATTATATGGTAGAAATCAGAAACTTTATTTTTTTTCTCTAAAAATTCTATCTAGATAGATAGATATAATCTAAATTCGAAGCTTAATAGTTTTTAGTCATTGTACTGTTTTATTAAATCACCATATCAGCCATAGAAAGTGCACTGTTATGACATAGAACTCCCAAGATAGGAGATTTTTTGCCCATTATCACCGCGGTGGGTAGGCGTGGTGGCAGTGGCAATCGCAGAGCGCAACTTCGTGATGAGGATGCTGCTGCCCATCCCCACCATGTAATATTTAGGCTGCGCTGTTTTGGATGGATATACCGCCATCTGCCGGTTTCAGTACCACGGTCCCCTCTAACGACACCTGATACAGAAAGAGGTATTATTCTACTGCCATGCAGTGCCGTTATCCCACAATTATTTAATCAAATACGTGATTGAAATTAAAAAACATCTCAAAGTGTTTGGTTAATCATATTTGTGCAGTAAAACCAATTCCAATCACCACTTAGTTCGCAGTATATAAATCAGACTCTTTTCATTTCGACGTACTGATATATTCTACTTGAAATAGACTTCTGTTGTACCTGGAATTTTATTATTGAAATATCAAAGTAAATGGATTTCGTGAAAATGTACAGAAAGAAATATTTATTCGGCTTTAGGATATATGAGAATTGTGCATTTTATGGTATCAGAAAATATTTTTCCCATATCAATGTGATTGCTTTTTCATGAAATTATTAATATGCATGCAATCCATCGACAAACGTTAAATAAAATATTTTACACAAATAATTCTTTGGTGAAAATACGACCCCAATTGAGATAAATAATATTTTTATTTAGAGCATCCTGATTGCAAGTTACATTCGTATAGAATTACATCGAGTTTTAAAAATGTCGATTTACCTAAATAGTGCATTTAGTAACGGAAGACCGGCGAGCGGTATATGCCAGAATAATAAGATGATTTATATTATTTGAAACTTATAATATTTCTAGTTTTTAGTTAAAACAAATATTTAAGTAGTTCAACAAACCCTTCCTTATTATATTTATACTTTATAAAAAAATCCTTATAAATAACTAAATATTCACCGTATCTCAATTGCATCTGTATTTTGAATCAATTCGTCTATTAAGAAAATTATGTCAAAGAAAATTTTAAACTTTACGATTTTTTATGTGACTACCATTATAAGACTTGAAATTGTTTGTTTTTTTAATTATTTGGCAAATTTGTTACCATTATAGCTACCTCTCTAAAATATATATCCTTTTTATCTTAGGGTAAGCAGTCCGACGGATAGAAACAGCCCCGTAACGACGACCAAACGCATCGTGGAGAAGAGGTCCAACTATAAACTATACAGCTCCTACAGTGGGTCACAAGAAAACCTCGATCAAGCTAGCCCTTATGCATCGCTTGAGTATGACAGAGCCAAGCGTCTTGGAAGTCCTAGTGAGTATAAAACCTTACCTCACGTCGCCAATTCTTATTCAAATAGCAATGGTTTTATTCCTAAATCACATATTTTTATATTCGAATTTACGAGGGTAGAAAAAAAATATTCTATGTCTATACTCATTAATTGTCGATAAGCACCAGTAAAAACAGCTCACTACTACAGTATTTTGTGTAATCTTATTTTAATTACAACTTTAATTCTTACTGGCATTTCACCAATGTTCATACATTTTAGCAAAATTTTAAAAGGTTATTTCTGAAAAACGGTTTTGAAGTAATTCTGTCGAACGTAAGTGTAAGAAAACATAGCGTTGTTGTCGTAAGTATATTGAAAGTTAAAATCTCATAAAGTTACGAACATATCTATTAAAAAGTAACTCCCATCTGCCCTTTTTAAATAGAATAACGTAGCAAGAGTTCAAGAAACTTCAAATACCCTATAAGTCGGGTTCACTGTCAGAACGATTGTATTTTTATTAGTCACTTACGGTCTTAGAACTAACTTGAGGGTCGAATTAACAATTGAACTCTCTCTTTAATATTATTGTATGTCAATAAACACATAATTCCTAACTATTATATATAATATTTTCTGGAACTAGAATATACATATTGGCAATTTTGATTATGCCATATCGGCACAAATGTTACTAAATCCTCCATATAAGAATGCTTGACATTTTGAAATTATGGAACAGAATTATTAGAAGTTACTAATGTACGCAATGAGGAAAATAAATTAAATAGAATAATATCACTTCTATTATGACAACTTTTGTGATTCATATGCACATAGTAACATTTTTTTAATCAAAAATAATAAACTAATATCAGGATTTTTCATTGGATTCGAACATTTATTGAGAGATATTCGAACTCACGAATCTTTGTTTTACTAGTACTGAGGACAGTGGTCAAAGCATTAGACCGGTAACGTAAGGGTCATAGATTTGACTTTAGTTTATTTTTCTCAGATAATTTCATTTTTTCAGGAAACTATATCAAATAAACAGAATTTAGGTTCAATATAGTTACGTATTTGTATATATTTGTTACATTGATGTGGTAAAACAACTATTTAAAAAACATTTTTTTACACAGGTACTGGGGACCCGGGAGGGAATTTTCCTGGGAGAAAAGACTCTTGGGACTCAGTAGAAAAGACCCGGCAGATGCTCAGTGCCAACAGGTGAGACGGGCAATCCTATCGTGCACGAATTAGTCGTCTGGTATAATGAGAACGTCGTTAATATTGTTGGGTACCCGCCACATTAAATAGTACCTCCCCCTGTGGCAGATGTAGACGACGAGGGTACTGGATTAACCGATAGATATATCCACCCGAAACTGCATAACTCTAATACAACAGGTTGGGAAACATTCATTCATGCTTTCCTGTTGTATATCTTTATTCTTGCCCAGCACGGCAATTATTTATGGCCATCTTTGCCCCTTTGCTAGAGAGGTCTATATCTAACAGTGATTGTTTTACGATTTTATCTAACAGTTATCATAAAAAATCTACTCGGTAGACTCGTAAATACGAAACGATGAAAATTTGCACCTTACACATAACCGAAACTAATTTATCAAAATTTCACAACCAATTTAGAGTGCAATGATAAGAAAACATACAGAGTTAATGTCGAATTTAAAGTTTTGAGTTGTGTCTAAGTTGACATAATGAAGAATAAATTTAATCCTAACTTATAAAAGATAAAAAATATTTTGTATTTGATGGGAATGCACAACAATCTAAACTAATTGCTTTAGAAATGAATTCTGATTAAATCAGATCCTACAAAACCATGTTGAAACTAACAACTGATGCCAAGGTCTCCATCCAAGCAAAGGCCACCCAAAGCCTAAATCCAAGGTTTTACGAGGCCATTTGTGTATGTCTATAAAGACTAATTTATGATGTGTTTTAACTTTAAAGTATATACAGCATATTTCGACAAAGCCGCCGTCTTAATTTTTACAAATAGCGTTTTGTTCCATGATCTTAATTACCGAATAATATAATTATTATATGTAATTTTAATTATAAGGCCATTATTATATAATATTATTCTTATTGCCTATAGGCTCGAGTCCCCAGACCGCTTCCAAAGTACATTGGATCGAGAAACACGCCGTAACACACAACTGAACAAGTTCAGCGATTTCTCTCGAGACACCTTCAACCGACAGCTCGACCGGTTGGCCGACGACAAAGACTCAGACGGCTACACGAGTCGGGTGAGTTCAGATTTCCAGACTGTGAAATTATTCCCTTTGTTGCCGAAAACAATCTTAAGTGTCGAGTTTTGTGTGCACTTTTTGCTATGGTATTGAACTTACGAGTTATAAAAATACATTCGAGTTTTTTTTTATAAATTCATTCTTATTACGGAGTACACGTTGTGCGAGCTCTTAGACTGGTAGGGGAGCTTTTGATTGAAGCAAGGATTCTCTTCAGAGGACCCTTACTTGTTTCAAGGGTTCTAGTTATAAATTATAATACTCTACTTTCCCTCTAGACCTAATAACAACAACATAAATTAAGCAGTAATTTTATTTATCTCCGAATAGTATTCTCAAGCCCAAGTAACATTAAAAAAAACGAATGTATTTAATATGAAGTTTATTAGACTTTCATTTATTCACAAAAATTGTTTGTATTTTGACTTATTTATTTAATAAACATGTCTACTTCCAAAGAATACGTGCCTTATAAAACATTCATAAATTAACAAAGAACATACTACAGCAACTAATGTTTAAAGCCGTGAGCTTTTCACAAAGCATCCTCCCTTAAGTTTTTCCAAGAACATGAAATGTGTTTGAAAAACTTTAACAGTATTAATAAATGCTAGACAGTGTGTACTTAATTTATAATACATACAAAATAAAAACTTCTGAACTCAATACCTTGTATCTACGTGATTCGCTAGTCGGAAATCACAATGTGTATTGTTTAGATTTCCATCAGACATTGTAATGAATGTATTTGCTCAGCTCGATACTGACAGCAACGTTGAACTGGGCGTATCCATTGTCTTATCCTTACTATTATTGTGCACTCGGAAGTTCGTAAGTATAGATGTATGTGTGTTACTCTTTCACGCCGGAACGGCTTAACAGATTTAATACAGATAAAATTTGTCAGAAACATTATTGATAGACTAAAATAACACAAAAGCTACTTTTTATTTCGATAAGATGTCCCAGTGGAATATATCTCTTAATGGAATCGGCACGGAATTTTTTTTGGAATAACAAGAGTTTTTACAGAGATGATTATAAAGTATCACAAACAAAATTGCAGTTGTGAAATTGGTAAAGAATAAATAAAAAAGTCCTTTATTGTAAAATGAAAAAAAAACCAGAAATTGTTTAAATTTATTTAAATTATAAGTATATTTTTCGCAAGTTTTTAGCACATTTTTATTAATACTCTGATACTGTTACTAGGAGATTAATGTTACACAGCTTACTCGAAAGTTACTTCCTATTATATGAGCTATCAGCCAGTAATGGTTCCAAAAAATTCGGTCCGGCCTTTTCAGAATACCTCATATATTCACAAACAGATAGATAAACAGACAAAAATAATATATGTATATATATATTATTTTTATTATATATATTATTTATATATATATATATATATATTTTTTATATATATATATATATATATATATATATATATATATATATTTGTAGGCAAATCACCTCATAAAAAAACGCTTGCGCATATTGTAAAAGTACTCGCTGATAAGAATGAAGCCCCGTTTTTCTTAAGGAAATATCTGGTGGCATCTGCCCCTCTTTATGTTATGTTCAATGTATTAGTTACTTCATTTCATTACTATATATATAAATAGCTCCGTTTAATATAATTACGATAGCAATAACATAAAGTTGCACACAAATTAGACTAACCAATAACAATAAATTTCTAAAAGAGGTTTCACCTTTAATTCCGCTAGCAAAGCTTTTATTTTAATATCATATGTAACGTCATAACTGAGGTCATCATTCATTAACTAAAAATTAAACCTCAAACCAGGATCGTAGTCAATGCCTCCCTCACCTAAGAGGAGTTATTGGATGTCTGTGCTAAAGGTATACTTTGTAAATAAATAGTTAACAAAGACTACTTCAAAACTCGTAAATGAACACAAACGAGTATGAAGCGGTTAAACAGAAAACAATATTTCACCTTCATTCAATACTGGCCACTCGAACATTCGTACATTGTAAAACACGACTATTTAGTCACGCAAACAACTGAGAGTGCAATAAAATTGCACTAGTATTCTTGAAGAAAAAGCAGCTGGCCGGCATAAAATCCGAATTCTAGCTTTGGCCGGTGGTAAATCGGCTCCTCGCCACTGAACAACTCGAGTATATTACCTGCATAGTTGCAAGAAAAATATTGTAACAAAAGCTACTTCCTCGGAATAAGAAATCCAGGTTGGTGCATTTTATACCCATCACGAACGATTTTCGTTAATGTTCGCTCGGATACAAATTATGTTTTTACAGCTTTTGCAGCATCCATTTTTGCTGAATTATCGGTTGCAGGTCTTCATCGTGAAAATCTTTGTTCTGGTTCGATTCTGTTTTTGAAAAGTTTATTCTTTGTATTATGTATCTATATTCTATCTTAGATCTGGGTGCTATAGAATGCTATATTTTTATTCAAAATTGCATTTTTTCTTGTTTTAGTCAAAAATTTTAATATATATATACATATATATATATATATATATATATATATATATATATAT
>JACJUM010000875.1:10971531-11272112 GCA_020976665.1 Heortia vitessoides | reverse complement strand
TGTGTGTCTTTATGTATATATAAATTCATACAACATCTTATACGTTGATCTGACTTCGAGATAAGTCCTATAAAGCACTTGACTACATCAAGTAAGACAATACAACAAACACAAATATAATCATATAATTATTTGACCTGTGTGGGGATCGAACCCACGATCTTCATCGTACTACATAGGATCACTATAATATGCGCTGTCGGGCCTATCAATGGTGGTCTCATTATGTTTTTTTTTTTTGCAGCAAGAGTTTAGCAAGCGCGAGGTCCGTGAGAGCTCGTACGTGGTGCGCGACTCCTCCTACAGCAGCATGGAGGAAAAGCAACAACAACACCAGCAGTCTTTTTTATCCAATAGGCCCCCCCGCGACCCTACCGGGGGGGCCCGCTCTGAGACGGACGCCGCACACGCCCGTTTCAGGTACGATTGTATATATTGTATCTATTTTTTTTAGACCACAGGATAAACAAGTCTACAGTCCACATGATAGTAAACATCACTGCAGCCTTTAGATGGTCGTAATATTACAAGGATATCATTAGCGCGTTGCCAACCTTGTGACTTGAGGATATTATGCCACATTAGCCAGTAAATTTGCTGACACTCTCACAGCGGAGCTCAGTAAGGCAAACACATTTATTTAGCGGTAGAAATAGGTGAGAGTGAGATAGCTATGCAAACGACCTTTGTATGAGGTTCTAACTAATGTAAAACCTTGCCGTTGTACCTTTTAATAATAACAATAAATTTACACAACATCTCATACATTGATCTGACTCCGAGATAAGTCGCTCAAAGCACTTTTTACGGACGTCACACAACAAAATAATGTCAAATATAACACTAAAATATATATATTTTACACCCAGACACAGAAAATAAAAAAAAAACTATTTATTTAAAATATTCACACATCATCTTATACCTATTTAACTATCTCCGACAGAAGTACCTTAAAGTACTTGTGATAGGGATATCAGACAACAGGATAATACAATAATGATTTAACTCCTAATCACATCACGTGGTTGGGGATCACGATCGAAATCGTATAAGAAAGTGACACTATCAGATGTGCCATTGGTCCCGTCAACACTTGTTATCTCTTATTTCAAACAATGAATTCTGCTTTCATATTTTATTTCTTTTACAAATAACAAGGACGCAAATATAAGTTAAATAAACGATAGTTTGAAAAGTAGAAAAAATGCTTTCATTACATCCAACGAACGCGCAAAGGTGAGAAAATATTATATGACAAAGGTCACTTCTACCCAGGCATCCGCTTGTTTTACGACAGCGATTCTTGGGAGGTAAATTGAAAGGGAGGACAAAAATGAAATAACTCATTTTCTAGAAATATGAATCAGTTGAACAGAAAAGACGTTTTCACGACGTTGTAAATTTTACACTCGGAGCACTATTGGTGCGATTTTTATTTTATTGTAAGAAATATTTTCCACACAAAGTGAATCTTACTTCGAAGGTAACTTAATTTTAAAATATTTTCTGTGAGACTCGGAGCGTTCCCATCAAGATTCCGTTTTAATATATTAAGAATATGAGGTAAATACGCTAGCAATTTTCTAGCTACAACTGTAAGAATGAAATTACCAAATTGTATAATATTTCACACATCACCATCAGTCATTGTTTTAACTCCATTATAATTAGCTAATTGCACTTATGTATGTACTACAATTATAACACTTAAATTTATATTTTTAACATCCAGACACAGAACAAACACAAATGATCATTACTTAAATATTTGTGGGCATCGAACCCTTGGTGCATGAGATAGGGATAATACCGACTGCGCCATTGGGCCCGTCAATATCTTTCCACTCGGAATAGTTTTTTTTGTAGGCGAACTTTAGCCTGAATCTGATATCAGTTCCAGTGCTACCAGGGACCTAGAACTAAATCGTATCCGCAGGACGTCCAATACTGTATACTGTTACAGTGTCTTACGACACCTCATATAGAGGGAGGTACTATTCTACACGGGCGGTTCCCCACAGCCAATTCCTAGCGCTCAGCCATTAAAATCGATTGGATGAAAATTGGATTGGAAAAGGACGAAAAAAAGATTTACGAAGCCGCTCTGAAATTTTACAATGATTTGGTTGGATCACCATGATATATGACAAATTTTATAATAATATACTCGATGTCTGCAGGCCAGATATGAAAGACAACTTCAGAATACTTGAAGTATTTACCTGTATACCTAACTTGAATCATTGTCATTATTTGTTTGAATTATTGTTGTACGCTCCCAGCTAAACTTGAAGTGTATGTTGCAATTAGTGTGTATTGATTTTATATAGATGTCTTTATATATTATCATCATGTAATATGGTGAACAAATGTTGGTTGGTCTAAATAAAAACATTTATTACTTATTTCTTATAACCATATGCTATTAAAAATAAATTTATCAATAAAATCAGTTTCTTATTAAATTTTAAAAACTGCATTTTCAAATGGACGGACGTATCTGATAGTGAATTTTCAAGTGTTCTGTTATTTATATTATTTTTTAGATGTGTCTGAGAAAGGCCAAATTGTAATAATTACTTTTAGCTATAGATATTTCAAAGTATAAATTATCAAAATCAAATATGAAACTTGTATATTCATGAGTGGCAAAATGTGTTCCTTAGTCAGCACTGCATAACTAAACATATTTCTTTGATAAATATAAATGATTTTTTGTTGTTTATTTCAGACACTAGTATCTATAGACTGCGGTCACGTTTATTATCAAGTGGACCGTATGTTTGCTGACTTCATAATATAAAGAAAACTATAGATGTTTCTGTGTTATATTTAACTATTTAAGACGTGTACATTAATCTTAAAAGATCGTTGAAATCTGATCATTATACACAGATAAACAATTACAACTCTTAAAACAATTTTCTGTAACGAAACTATAATGTCATAATTTATTTTTTTACTACTGTACTAAAATGTTTAAACACGAATCGTTCTCGAATTTTATTGTCTTATTTTCGTTATGGTCGTGTGGTACTGCCAGAGTAGAATAGTACCTCCCCCTGTTCGTCCCCAGGTATCGTAATAGGCGACTGAGGTACTGGAACTGAGAGATGGCTGTTAGGGGATCACTTGAAACGGTGTAGCCTAAATGCAACATGGTGGAGATGGGCAGCAGCATTACCTTCGCGAAGTTACGATTTATGGTTGCCAACACGCTTACCCAGCGTGGCAATAATGGGCACATTTCCTCTTTCTTGGGAAGGTCTATGTCCAGGAGTAAACGTTGAACGGCTGTTGTGAAGATCATAATAATGAAGTTATATTAAATAGTAATTTAACCGACCGTATACTAATTTGACTGACCGTTTGTTCCAGATCAGTACAAAGGGATTACAATTATGGTGCCAAAGAAGTCATCGTAACACCGAGCCACAAAGGCACGGTGGGAAAACCTGTTGAGTTTGTAGGTGAGGCCGCTAGGGAGTTCTTCAACTCTATATAGCAATTAGTCGTAAAATGTATTCGCACCTTCACTGAAGGGTACAACGGGAAAAGAAGCAACGTCACATGGAATCATCAATTTCGTTGTCCGTTTGTGATGTGTGTTCGCAAATGCCTGTCTGTGTAGATTTTACATGTAGCCTATTTCGTTCGTAGTCTTTCATTCATTCTTTGTTCTGTGCAGTCATTGTTCCGACTCCATGATTAGTAACTAAATGCACTTTTGTACCAAAAATATAATACATGTATTTAACGCTCAGATACAGAACAAATACAAATGTTCATTACTTAAATGTTTGGCCTGGATCAAATCCAGAAGATAGAAACACCATCGAATGCGGGCCCTTGTAACAACACAAAGGGCATCTATAAATTGTGCTATTTTCCCACCCGCGACTTCGTTCTTCCTCACTTTATATAGTGTCCGTCAATTTTAATTTCTTCACAGGTAAATTTGATCCTCTTCTACAATATGAGCTTTACACACGTTAAATTTCACCAAAATCGGTTTACAGATGAAGCCGTAAAAGTGTAACAAACAGACAACACACTTATCGCGTTTATTATAATAGTATGGATTACTTTGTTGGTTGACATGATAGCATTTTTAACATTTCACTATTTTTATCAATTGCTTTTATGGAGGTGCATTTAAATTAACTTCTAGTTTTATTACAACCATTAGGGATGCCACAATCCCTTGATGATATATTTAGGTATCTCTATAATAGAGCTATAAATATTCCTCATGGCCATAAACAGTTCTATATATTACTGTATACCGTGCTCTCCCTATAGAAATCAAAACACCCATGGCATTAGTCAAGCAGTTTTGTATATATTGCTTTCCGACCTTCGTCAAATATTCCGAACTCATTAACACGAACAATTATTAAAAGTTATGGAAATCAAATATATTATACATTAACAGTATACGCATTGAAACAAGTTGAATTATAATGAAGACTATATGACTTGAGCAAAACGTCTTACACCCTATTTTATATTAGGCATTGTCTCTATCTTGATTCGAATTCGAAGCCCATGGTTGTGGATACGATCCGAACCCAAGCATTTATCTAATAAACATTTGTGTTTGTTTTGTATCTGGGTGTTAGATTCGGGTGTGAGTTCTGGGTAGTTGGTATCCGTAACACAAGTTCTTTAATCTCCTCACCTCTGAATCAGGTAAATGTATAAGAGTTTGTGTAAATTTATTTATATAAAAAAATGTAAGAATAAGGTGATCAGAAGATATAAATATTGAAGCCTTAAATTTTCCGAGATAAGATATTGAAAAACAATGTATGACATGTTACATTGCCTTTGCAACATACAACAAGTTAACAATACCTTGAAAAACCTAGGTTTACGGTACAAATTGTAATTGTAATCACAATTGAATCCATTTGACAACGCTATTTGTTTAACAGTTGACTGCAGCACAACAGGGCCTGGCCACCTAGAATTAGAAGTGTCAGGGGGCAACGGCGCCTTGGTGCCCAGCTCGGTGCGCCCCCTTGGAGGCAACCGGTACGCCGCCGAGTTCACGCCTCGAGTGCCGCTCCCTCACACCGTCCGAGTCACGTTCAACGACGACCGTGTTCCTGGTGAGTTATATTATTAAGCCGTTTTATATTTTAGTAATTTAGTGACTAGTTACTTCTTGAAGAAAATAATAAATAATAAAAAAGCACTCAACATCTCATATATACACCCAGACCCTAAACAAATATAAATAATGGTCTATAAATATTTGTCCTAGGTGGGAACCGAACCCATGACCTATGATGCCCAAGACAGGATCTGCGCCATCGAGCCCGTCAAAAGTAGTGTCCCTATCCTGTGCGCCAAGGGCTATGGATTCGATCCCCACCGCGGAAAAATATTTTTTTGGGTATTATAATATGTATTCCTGTATTATATACGTTATTCCTCTGTTGTCTGATATATGTAACTTAAATGCTTTATTCGACTTATCTATGAATCAACTCGACGTATGAGTTGCTGGGTAATTTATTATTGTTAGATTGTATACCTGGAAAATATGAGACATTTTAAGTCTTTTCAATTCCTTATATTAAATTTTGTCCTTAACATCTTCGAAAACGACACTTGCATAATACATTTCATTAAGCAACAGATGAACTAAAAGTCAGGTTAATCTAGACATTTAAAGTTAATTTACAACACACTTTATATGAGTAAAATTGTTTAAAACAAATAAAAAATAACATTTTAAATTCCACATCACACCAGTATTCTGAAAAATAGTTTACTTGAGGTTAAAAGTATAAAAAAATATATTTTCCGTCAAACGGTAATTTTATCATAAATTACTTTGAACAAAAATTATAGGACCTAACGTTATCTATACAACATGTTAGAATACTGTATTCGTTGTAAAAGTTGTAATTATCATAATATGGTACCCTTCACAAATATACTTTGTATAGAAATTCTTATTTACACTTCATCATACAGTCATACCAGCCATTGAAAGTTCACTGCTGGACATTGGCCTTCCTAAAAAGGGGGAATTTTGCCCATAATTGCCGCGCTGGGCAAGCGTGTTGGCAATAGTAGAGCGCAGCTTTCGTGATGGGGATGCTGCTGCCCATTCCTCCTTGTGCATTTGAGCTGCATTGTCTTGGATGTATATACCGCCTTCTGTCGGTTCTGGTACCTTAGTCACCTTTTATGACACCTGGTACACGCGCCTCAAATTAACTATATATTCAAGTAGTCCCATTTCAAGTACTTTTAATTCGGCAGTAAAATATTAATAAAAACACTTTTAGTATTTCCTAAAGGATGTAATTAAAGACACAATTATAGGTAAATCAGACGACCCTAATGACGCAAGATAATTCGAAAATAAATTTTCTGCCCATGGGAGGGTAGAGCCAGAATACATATAAGTAGTACAAATCTTGACATAATTGTAGACATTCCCTTTAATCAAACCAGTTACATCCTTCCCCAAACTTTTGAAAAGACTTGGCCTTTCAGACTTGCCTGACACCTCAGGTTCTTCCTTTGTCCTTTTTATTCGCAACTCGACCGTGTTGAAACTTTTAATTGGCTTTTTGCTATTAGCTGTAAATAGGGTACATATTCACAGCGACTTCATTTAATATACAATGCAATTTGCAAATTCACACTGAGTGAATCACATAAAGAATTGCGACCTGGGTAACTGTTGTTCTCCAGAACATCAGTCATAATATTCTAGAATGGGTCATCAGGTTCTGGAACGGAGACCGCGTACCGGCAAGCGCAGCGTAGGGCGTCCATCCGCAAGATGGACAGACGATCTGACTGAAACCGAAGGATCACGCTGGATGCAGGCCGCATACAA
This sequence comes from Heortia vitessoides, assembly GCA_020976665.1. NCBI lineage: Eukaryota > Metazoa > Arthropoda > Insecta > Lepidoptera > Crambidae > Heortia > Heortia vitessoides. The sequence continues at coordinate 11,265,244 of JACJUM010000875.1, read as the reverse complement.
CCGGTCCTATTGAAGATTACTTGGGGAGGCCTATGTCCAGTGTAAAATATCAAAAAATGTCTTAATTAGTCCGGGTTGAAGCAAGCAGACAGGCCGCGAGACAGGAAGCGCAACCGCATTTTATAAAAGCTCTAGATACCACAAGGATAACACCGCAGCTTACAGATGTTCTAAAATACCACAAGAATATCAATACCACGTTGCCAACCTTGTGACTTGAAGATATTATGTCAGTAATTATTACTCAGTAATTTATCTGCCTCTCTCACTGTACTGTACTGTTATGGATAATAGAACTGATTAAGAGCTATTTCTATAAAAGTGAAAAAAAACCCCAAGTATAATAATGCATAGAAAAATTGTTTTTTTCAATTACTGGGAACCGTCTTTAGACATATTTATTTATATAGAAATAAAGAACCAATTTATAAATAATATTTATCCTTATGCTTTGAACGTCACGAACAGACTCTCTAACCTATCAAATTTGTACGAGAACCAAAGGAAAATCCTAAAAGCGTTCATTGTTTACCTCTAAGTTTCTTAGACACAAAGTCAGTTCCAAATATACCAGATTTTCTCTATTTATTTAGCCCGTGTTGGTATATTTTCTGAACATCAATAGCAATTTGGCTTAGGAGACCACACAGTCACCTATAACAAATCACTAAAGTAGAATATCGCATGTGGTGTTTTCTCCGTGTGGGCAATCCCTGGCGCATTATCTTGCGCTCTGAGAAACCCAATGCTCGAGTGACGTGCGACTTCTCTAAAAATTCCGTATCCGTGGATATATATCCGTGATCTTCAATGTTGTCACAAATTTCTTCCAGCTTGCACATCAATATTTGAAAAACATAGTGAATTTCTTCAAGAGAATTCTTTTACACCTTCAGATACCGTCTTGGTAGGACGTAACATACATAATATATTGTTTAGACATTAATTTTTCATATATTTACTGAATTGTAATACATATTTAATTTTAAATGTTAAAGTGGCTAAATTTTTTTAATGATGCTTCGTTAGCTTTAAATATTTGAAATGTGCTCCGACCCGAAGCTCAACTAACCAAACAAACAAATAATGAAGAAGATTCAAAAAGAATATAAACACTAAAAATGCAAATGCGGATATAATTGGTAATTTTAATAATTGTAAAGTAGATATGGATTACACATAACAACAAATTAACAGTCACTGAAGCTGTAATGAAACTCTTAACTGAAACTTATAACTATTACTATAATATAAATTAAATCGCAGATAAATGAAATTTGGCAAATAATACCATTAACTAACTACAAAACCACCGTTTTTTAACAAGACTTAGCCAAAAGTTGTATCACCTAATTCTTGCGCTAAAAATAGGCAGGTGATATTATTCTTATTATTTTCTGACCTTTACTTTTTGCCATTTACCCACGTTTACCCACCTTACCTTTACTACCTAAATCTGGCAAAAATCACAATAACTAATCACAATCAATCTTTAACTTAATGAATGACTTTTAAGGATTAATTTTAATTGACATGTAAATACCGGTATAGGTAGGTTGATTTATTATTTTGTGCACCTAGATTTGATAAATATTTAATGTATTCCATATTTAATAGTTTGAGCCAATGTTTTATCAGCCTTCAAACGCAGTTTGTATTTTATTTCCTTATTTAACTCAAGTCTCTTTAAAATTTATTTCTGTAGGTTAACTGTCAACCACACACATCTTTTTAAAGCAATTAAAAAGTAGTCATTTTAAGCGAAATACATTTTATACATTGCCTTTGAAAGTGCAAAATAAACTCAAATGTAACGTACGTATTCGGACATTAATACGAACTTCCACGCATCCACCCGGCACTAGAGCGTACATATTGTATGTGATTCCGGGAACAAAGAGAATAGCTCGCGCCTGACGGGAATGCTCCAGCTACTCCGAAACATATCACCCAGGGTCCTTACGTTTAACTATACATACATATGTCTTTAAGGATGATTTGTAAGGCTTTCCTTCAGTCATCCACAAAGCGCCTATTAGTTTTAAAATTTAAAAATGTTTATGCAGAACGACGAATAACTGTCAGTTTGTGGATGTAAACATCGTCCTGAGGTAGCAGCGGTCTCATCTTATTTCATGTACACTCACAAAGGCTACACTTACGACTCGAAGTATCAAAATAAAGCTTCGAAACAAGAACTATCCTTAGAAAATAATATATAGTATTGAGTAAATATCACAAGGAATTGTGATACTTACTAATTAACAAGATTTGGATTCACGTAGCTTGCACTTAAAGTTATCCTTACTAATATCATAAATGCAAAAGTAACTCTGTCTGTCTGTTTACGCAATTACGCCTAAAATAAAAAACAATTTAAATGAAATTTAATACACAGATAGTCTAGCGCCTGAGAAAGGACAAATGTTACTTTTTAATTAGAAATAAAGGTTGTAAAGATCGTAAAAAGTGTTGAAAAGTGGTAAGTATGCCTATTTTTTGAGCTAGAAACTTGAAACTTATCTTATTAGGCTATCGATTCGATATACTTTACGATAACTAGGACTTTTAAAGTTTATATAAGTTAAAGTAGAAAGGTATGATACCTAAATTATTTCATGCAGACGAAGTCGCGGGCACAGCTAGTTAGTCATACTTCATTATGAAATGGGATTAGCAAAACAATCACTATAGATTGAACTTTTCAAATCTCATAAATATGTCTCAATTTTCAAGTTACCGCTTAAAATTTTTTAACTGGATCTCTTATACTATAAGACATTGGAGCGTAACAAGCTGAAGATGATATTACTTTATGGGTAGACAAAGTTAACTATGGCTTGAATCATCCCCGTAAACCTACTTTGTAATTGTATTAGCAAAATACCCGTTTATTAACGCAACTACTTATTGGCTTCTGCCATTGATTTTCCCGCGGAACAATGAATATTTTAATTAATATCAAAATCCCGGTATTACTAGGCAATACAGCATTTTGACCCTTAACGAACTAATCTTCCTGGAAACCCGACATGCCGTAATCGGCTTACTTAATTGAGTCGGCGTTCGATGGAAATTAAACGTTGGCTGCTATCGTATTAGTGGAAAAACTTCAAACTAAAATGAGATTTTTTTCAAATACTGAATATTTAGTTTAAATTGTAGAAGACTAGACTTTATTTTCAAAGAGATATGAGTGAGTCGCCAGTGACTGTATGCCCAAAGGCGCTTTCGGCGATGTCTCTATCTTTTGCGCCAAAGGTCGTAGGTTCCGTCCCCACATAGGACGAACATTAATTTGTATGAGCCTGCATGTTAAAAAATATATTAATGTATTGCCGATGCCGATGGCCGACGAAGCCTTAAGTTTTTGGGATGGAGACCACCAGGAAGCGCAGCGCGTAGGTCGCCCGCCCCACAAGATGGACAGACGATTTGACTAAAACCGCAGGATCGCGCTGGACACAGGCCGCATACGATCCCAGGGATCGCATTAGAGATCGCATTAGAGATCCCAGGGAAAGGCCTATGTACAGCTGTGGACGTCTTATAGCTGATATAATAATGATTATTTTTTATAATTATAATTATGTGTAAACCCCCTGTTGTCTACATTCGTAACACTAATGCTTTAAGCTACTTATCTCGGAGTTGGATGAATGTATCAGTAGTTACATGAATTTATTTTATGTATGTCATGGGCAAACATTTCTTATATAAATGCATGCCTATGATATACTTTTTTTTTATAAAATCACGTAGCTTTACAAACATCAGATATCGGGTAGTGAAGAATGTTTATAATGTTTCGTAAAATATATATTTTATTACTGACACATGACGTTTAGCAAAAAGATGTTTGTTTAATAATAAAGAGCCCGAGGGAAACATGCTCTTTTGTTTCTGGCTAGCTCAAAAATGATATTCTATGACAATAGAGGCGACTCCACTTTTAAGTATTTGAAGAAAATAACTACAGGCCCTACAGTGACAAGTCTAAACATTTGGAAAGTTGTCTGCCGGGAAGCAAACTTACAATTTGTGTCTTTACATTGTTGAAACTAGTTATAATGTACGTTTGTCTATACAAATACTGTATTTTCTCGACCCGCGGTTACATATCCAGCCTCAATAAATAAATCGTTTAAGCCGCGAAAGCAAAAGAGATAATTTGCCTTTTCTAAACTAGTATTATGAAAGAAAACATTTGCTTTTTTATTTGTTTGATTTGATTTTAAATCAGAAAATTTATTCTACGATTTCAGCATTAAACCAGTGTACAAAAATACAATTCATACTTTTATTGTTTCTGTAGATAATATATCTTTTTGTATATTGTCACTAGGTGAAGATGTAGCTTACTAATGCCGAAATATTTTGAAAAATTTTCCGTGGAGTTGTCTGAGAAACTCAAAAACTATTAATAAATTATTTCAAAAATTACTTCATAAATATAAAGTTTAATTATCAACAAGTTATATAATATGCTGTTTTATCCCTTATATTATGATTACAAAAATATTACAGAAACAATAAAAGCAAGATTTTTAATTTTGCACATTGGTAAAGACTACTAAGTTGTTTCGATAAATTACTTTATTAATATAACGTTTAATTATCAGTAAGTAACGTAATAAGATGCTATTTTTTACCCCCGTATTTCTTACGAGAATTGGTAACGCGTGAAACCGTAGGGAGCTGTTAATTTATAATATTAGTATTTGACTCACTAAGAGTACTTTGAAGTAAAGAAAGTCTGACAGGATCGAAGTAAACGGAAAACAATAGCTTTTTCTAATCCAGTTAAGAATAATCGATGGGCTCGATGGCGCTGATGGTAGTGATCCTGCCTTGTGCACCAAAGGGTGTGTGTTTTGCAGGTAAACGTAACCAAGACTCAGGCTGCAGTCATTGGCCGTTACCATCAACTCCCGAAACCACTGAAGCTAATGGGGCATAAAGTCACGTGGTCACACACGGTCAAATACCTGGGGATCATAATGGACAGCCACCTAAGCATGAAGCACCACACCAAACAAGTGATCAAAAAGACCAGGTCGGTCGCGCATCAACTCCGCCCGGTATTCGCCTCTAAACTCCCGCTCCGGATGAAGCTGGGAGTTTACAAGACATATGTTCGACCTCACCTAACATATTCAGCCCCAGCATTGTATGCAATAATAAAGCCGGACCAACAAAGGCAACCTTTAATCCCAGCAGTCCCGCGTTCTGCACACAATTGTCGAGGCTCCACGCATGGTGCGAAGCTCAACGATACACCGGGACCTGAGAACAGAATACGTAGAAGAATTCATCCGCAGACTGCCGAGCGCGATGTTCGCGCGCACCGACGGCGCCTCGACGCCAGACCACCTGACACCAAGGCCTACCAGTGGGAATTCGAGGCCGGTGAGGTTGAGCAATATCCGGGCACAAGCCCGAGACCGCAACCCCCTGAAAGGCATCGACACCCTACATCTATTCCCTGATGAGGACAACCCTATTAAGACCTGGATGACCCTAGCCAAGAGCTCCCACGAAACCGTCACCAGGAGACTGCATATCGCGTTCAAATACACGCCAAGTAACGCCAAGTAATCGCTTAAAAGTTGTATGCAGGCAACGAAAAAGAAGCCGCTTAAAGAGTAAACAATACAAATTGTATAGTTAAATACAATACAAATTGTATTGTTAGATACAATACAAATTGTATTGTTAAATACAATAGAAATTGTATTGTTAGATACAATACAAATTGTATTGTTAGATACAATACAATTTGTATTGCATTCAAATTAACACCTCATGAAACCTACGCAGAAAAAGTTGAAATAGATGGCGGTAGAGAGAAATAAATTTTTTCCGCAACCCGATGACCCGCCGATATTTATCGGCGGCGCGTATATATCGCGACAAAGGCGTCAAGCGCCGTAGTTGCCTTCGCGCGGCCTGCGGCTGCGCGTCGAAGACCTAACTATTCGAAGGTCGGGTGTTTGACCCCCACCACAAATATTTATATGATGACATTTATATTTGTTCTGTGTCTAGGTGTTAAATGTATTTTATTATTAAAAATGTATATTTAATAATAGATAGATCAAATATATTTTATAATAGTAGTTTATACTCATGATTCCTCTTTTGTCTGATGCCCGTAGCACAAGTACTTTAAGCTAATTATAATGCGATGTTTTGAGAAATTTTTAAAATGTATATATATATATATATATCCACCTACTTATTTTTGTAGCTATTAATCGTCGCACACGTAAATACTTGTCATTAGTTTCACTAAGTCATGAATCCGGTGCCATAACCTGTGTGTACCTACTTGTGGAATCTTTTCCTTCCATTGTCTCTAAGTGTATTCTTATGTTAAAAGTATGGAATAAAATTATCACGGATAAATACTAGTTGTCTGCGACTTCGAATATGTTATATCGGTACTTTGGTTATTTAAAAAAATATATTACTCTGTAACATTAGTTACCTACTAATCATTGTCCCGTCAATATTAATGTAGTGGTTACGAAGGTTAGTCGGACTAACGAACAAAACTCTCTATCATATTTTCGAAAAAAAAATAGAATAGCACTTAAAATATAACTTTGTAACAATAAACTGGGAAATAACTGCTTTAAAATGCTGAAACTTTAAAAATCTTTAATAAATAGAAAATTACATTATCAACAAGTAATTTAGATTGTTAGACGTATTATATCTCCATATTACACGAGAAGAGAAGTTACGTGAGTGAAACAGAGAAGCGTTGCTAGTTAAATATATAAAAAATAATAGAAAGACTTACACAAATCTGTCAAAATTTCCATTTAAATTTAGAACTCAATAACTTAACTTTTCAATTTAATATCCATCATAACATTAATTACATACATACATACATCACGCCTGTGTCCCATCGGGGCAGGCAGAGACTATAGATCTCCACTTGTTACGATCTTGGCAAACCTCTCTCGCTTCCCTTACTCGCATTAGTCTATTCATACACCCTCGTTTACCTTGGTACTTCTGACTTAGCCCTTCTTTAATACCTCTTCTCTTTGGTTAAGATATGCTCGCCCTTTTATTCATTTCCGCTCTATATATTTGTGCAGTTATTCTATTTTCATCCATCTTTTCTACATGTCCAAACCATCTTAACATTCCTTTCTCTATTCCTATCTCTCACAACATCGTCTTTTTCACCACATCGATCTCTTATTACACTATTTTTATAAATTAATTAAGTTACTTCTTACTTATTCTTGGATATTTAGCCTTCTATACCGAAATCAACAACACTTAACTTAATGTGTAAACGAGAGACAATTTATCAGATCGCGGCAATTATTTTCTAAGTGCCGTGGGCCGTGACAGCGTTTTGCTTTATGCCTCTACTTCCGTCATTTGTTAGTTAAGCTGGTAAGGGTCAACGCACAGCGGACGCGCCTGTACAGACTAACGCATCGTCGGTTAAGTGTGTGAGGCTGGCTATTCAGATCTTATTACATTTCCTCGTTACGAATACAAAGTATTTTTTTCATATATATTTTTCTAAAAGAAAACTTTATACAAATGTCGTTTACAATGGTACTACACTCTCACCAATTTTATCGCCAAATAGCAGTGTTCGCATTATTATGTTCTGGTTTGTAGGATGAGAGAGACAGTAAAGTTACTTGGTAATATGATAAGTCGGCTAGTGATAAAGCAAGCTTCTATAGATTTTACGCGGACGGTAACACATATTTTTTAAAGCATGCATCAATTGAGGCTCCCTAATTCTATTCAAATTAATTATTATCCTATCATATTCTATAAATTAGATTTTCCCAATGGTCTCGAGTCATAATGTTGTATGGCATATTTTGAAAATTCCGAATATAGTGCAGACTAAAATAGTTTGACATATGTATTAAAACGCATTAACTCAAAAAGTCCATAATTTTCAAATGGATATTAATCAAAACGAATATTAACTGAATACATATTTTTAAAGAGTACAACAATCAAAACATAAAAATAACTGGCAGACCCGATGGCATAGGTGGTAGTGATCCTGTCTTGTGCGCCAAGGGTCGTGGGTTCGATCCTCACCCAGGACAAATATGTATATGATTATATTTGTGTTCGTTTTGTGCCTGGGTGTTAAATATTAAAGTAGTATATTTGTGATTCCTCTGTTGCCTGGCGTCCGTTACACAAGTGCTTTAAGCGACTTACCACGAAGTCAGGTCAGTGTATAAGATGTTGTGGAAATTTATTATTATTATAACTTTATGCGATTAAGAATTCAGCATGCAAGCAAGCACCCAGCATGCAAGCTAGCATGCAGTATGAACTTTAGATTGTTCCTCTCCGGCGTTGCGGGAAGTACCCACAGCCTACGCGCGTCCGATTTTTTAATTTCAGTGTACTGTAGGTATTACAGGAAAGGTCCAAACCAAGCCGGGGTTTTCTTTTTTCAGGTTCAAAAATATGTTTTATTTACAGTCATAATAATTATTATGCTCTATAGTTATATTATTTACTGCTATGTTTCTAAAATGTTTGCAAAGTAAAAATTATAAGACGTTAATGTAATTGTGAGATTATGCCTAGTGAGATATGCCAAGCTTTATTAGAACAATCCATAGTATACAAAAAGTATATAAATAGTAAACGCGATTTGCAAACTCTAAACTTACTATTTTCTGTTCACTTCCTTTTTATACTTCAATAGCTAGGTGTTAATACGTGATACTTTCGGACATTTTCGACAGTAAACTTCATATTACAGCAAGTGTAAACAAATCTCTAATAAACTATACATTGAACTCTTTGCATTCTTCATCATCATATCAGCCATTAAAAATTCACTGCTGAACAATACGCCTCTTCAAGGAAGTTTTTTGCCAGTAATATCCGTGCTAGGCAAGCGTGTTGGCAATCGCAGAGCGCAGCTTTCGCGACGGGGATTCAGTGGGAGGTACCTCTTTGCTTAGTAAGAATTTATTAAAATCTTTTCGGGAAATCGTAGTTTGTCGTGAACATTGAAATAGATAATCATGGCGAGGGTCTTTATTTTATTTTATTTTGTAGCAACAGTACGCAGTTTGCGGCGTTTCTCTTTCGATCTAATTTATTTGAGTTGAATTACATGCAATCTTCACCAGCCCTTCGCGGTTAATGTACATTCAATACGCCGCTAATTCACCATAAATGGTCGTCATTCACTACTCAGGGTCATTCAGAGCTCTAGCCTATTTATATGACCTCATACAGAGGTTGTCCGCATAGGTACCTCACTCTCACCTATCATCATCATCATCGTATCTGCCACAAGACGTCCACTGCTTGACATAGCCTACTAGGACCGGTTGTATGAGGCCTGTGTCCAGTGCGATCCTGCGGTTTTAGTCAGATCGTCGGGCCATCTCGCGGTACGTGGTACGTGGCTACATTCCAGAACCTTACGACTCCATCGACCTTCGGTTCTGCGTACCAAATGCCCTGCCCCTTCAACTTACTAAACCACCGGGCAGTGTCGGTAACTTTGGTTCTGTTACGAACCTCCTCATTCCTGATTCAATTGCGCAAAGAAACCCCGAGAATTGCCCTCTCCATAGCTCGTTGAGCTACTTTCAGTTGGCCAAGAAGGCCAATGGTAAGAGAGAATCACACTCTCACCCATGTCTATTTTCAAATACCAGTGTTCGCATTGATGTTTTCTGTTTGAAGTGTGAAAGGGGCAGTGAAATTACTGAGAAATGTGACATAATATTCTGGTGATATTACGAGCCTGCGGTAATACTTACTACCACGCGAATTGTATGATAATTTGTCGACCTGGTCTAATAAAAATAAGGTTCGCCTTTTACAGTTAAAATAGAAAGTGAGCACACTTCGTCAGCCCTTTGTAACTAATATACTCCCACTTCACCGCTCACTCATTATTAACAGGCCCGATGGCGCCGGTGGTAGTGATCCTGTCAAGGATTGTGAGTTTGATCTCCACCAAGGACCAATATTTATATAATATTTTTTATGTTTGTTCTGAGTCAGGGTCTCAAATATATGTATTTAAGTAATATACATACATTGACCTGATTCCGTGATAAGTCGTTTAAATACTTTTTTTTCGGACATCAGACAACAGAGGAATTACAGATATACTACTTAAATACATCTATTTAACACCCAGGCACAGAACAAACATACATATCATCATATAAATATTTGTTATCGATTCGTGCCAAATCGAGTATTGTTCATATTTTATTTTTGTATTACATATTCTTAAAGAAAGTATGCCCCAATTCTTGATATATATATCTGTCGGTTTTTGAATTGTCAGCTATCTGTCAGTTTTTGCGTTTAGTGATAGAAAAACAATTTTTTTTTCCCCGCTAAAACTTTTGGTTTTTTGCTCTATATATACTTTGATATGAATTCAGTTCAGTTAGTATTTAAATGGTACAAATAGATTTGTTTTGATAATAATATTTATTTATAAAAATATTCATGTAGTTGGTATTAGAATAAGTCATAAAGTACAATATTTTTTTATAACATCAAAAATTATCTTAACCTCCAAATTATTATCACTCTCGTGTCCCCACTCTTATATTGCGATTTTAATATTTTTGTTCACCCGAAATAGAAAGTATATAATAGTTATATAGCAGAACGTTTTGCCGAGTGAGCTAGCGAATATATATATATGAAGCAAGATAATGTTAATATAAATTCAAATAACTTCCACAATAAAGTCTGAGATTGCATAACATTCTATTTTAAGATTTCAGAGAAATGCTTAAGGTATTATAGTTATTCTAGCGCATAGCTCCTGGAAAATGAATCATGGATTTTCTAAAAGAATTGACTACCTACAGGAGTTCCACTCTGAAAATATCTCTCATTAAAAATTCCTGGTAATGCGAGAATTTTCTGTAAAAACTAAACACCGCGACATGCATGACACAAGCATAAGACTTTTCAAATTGCTAACTTTGATTACGTTTTCCATCGGATGTTCAGATTGTAATTGCGAGTTAAGGTATGATAGATTATTTGTTTAAATACTTCATTGTCTTTGGATTTTTTTAATATTATGATGTCAGCACATAATTATACTGTCCGCTAGATGATAAACGTGACCGCCGCCTATGGATCTCTCACAAAGATATCACTAGCGTGTCGCCAACCTTGTGAACTGAAGTTGCAATGTCACCCAGTAATTTCACTACCTCCCCCACCCTAAATTGTGATATTACAAGCATCTACAGTCTACTGTGACGGTTATTAACACGCGGGCTGTATGCTCGTTTGTCAAACTGGTCTAACAAAAAAACATTGAACCTTTATATTTAAAACCTTATACAGGTATATGTAATCATTAATTATGTACACAAAGTGTCAAACCTATATATAAATCCTCATTGCATCAGCTGTAGGACATCCGTTGCTGGACGTGTTTCCCCAAATGTTTTCTAATAGCACCGGTTGTGTGCGTCGTGTGCCTGCATCCAGCACTAACCTGCGGTTGTATTTTTTTTTTGGACGAACACTATGCTGGGCTATTCAGATGTCAATTCCAGCGCCCCCAGGAGAGCGGTTGTAATCAGATAGTCTGCCCACTTTGTTCTGAAACCTTACGTCGCCATTGCCCGTCGTGTCTGCTTGCAAAGTGTCTTGCCCATTGCCACTTCAACTTGATAATCTACTGGACTATGTCGGTAACTTTGGTTCTTTCACGGATCTTCTAATTTCTTATTAGATTGCGTAAAAAGACAAGCGAGCATTGCTCTCTCCGTGGCTCGTTGGAATACCTTGAGTTGGATAATAAGACGCACAATATACATATAAAAATATAAACCTGTCGTAATGTCACAATTAATTTGGGACTAAATAATTAGCGTTAAGAGATATAGATCTCATAAATTTTACATATTTGTGTATGAACATCTTGCACTTTATTTCCTTTATATGAAAATCTATACTAATATTATAAAGCTGATGTGTCGACCAAAAGTTCAATTTAAAAAATCTGTTGTTGATAGGCAATTTACTGACAAAGGTTTTATACCCTCTAAATTGGCCGTGGGGTTCAAGCAGAGTAGAATAGTACCTCTCCCTAAGGCTAAGGTACCAGAACCGACAGATGGCGGTATATCTATCCCAAACAGTGTAGCTCAAATGCACAGGCTGGGGATGAGCAGCAGCATCCTCTTGGCGAAAGCTGCGCTCTGCGATTGCCAAAACGCTTACCCAACGCGGCAATTATAGGCCAAATCCATCTTTCTTGGGGAGGCCTGTGTGCAGCGGTGGACTTTCAATGGGTAATGATGAAAATACTATTCCATGCAGGCGACGTTGCGATCGCTGCTGCTCTAGGTAATTGATTCGTTTTAATCATTTGTTACAGCGTGTGTTAGTTTATATTTATAATTTGCTTTTCGATACATTGACATAAAATAATGTTGTAAGAGCACGCTTTTATATATTTTTTTAAAATACTTATTGTGTTTATAACAATAAAAAGTACATCATAGTATCACTAGGAAAGACTAGGAAGATTTATAGTATCTTAAATTTACAGGGTTGGCGACACTCCAGTGATATCTTTGTGATGACACTAGTGTGTATAGACTGCGGTCACGTTTACGATCAAGCGAACCGTATGCTTGCTGACTTCGTAATATAAAAAAAAATTGTGACTTCTTTCGCGTGGTAGTCTATAATATATACTTATTAATGAATTGGATTTTATTCTGTCATATATAATTACCCTGTGCTGTCTATCTTGTGTATGCTTCAATACTCCATTAATTTCCGATTGACGCTATTGATTTCAGATTACAAACATTCACACATTGTTGAGTATTTGATTGTAATACAAGACATGAACACATGTTTAATATATATCGCATGCGTGTATATCAAACGTTCAAACTCAATGATAATATTATTATAATAAATTTGCGAAGAATTATTAACGTTACGCCTTTTTTTAATTAAAAAATTTGGAACTAGTATGCTATGTAACATTGCGTAACTATGCATAATTTTTACTGCGTAGTGCATAATGATAATGTAAATATTCATTAGTTAGTGCATAATAGAGACTTTCACGGAACATTCTATATTTTTATACGCGACCGTTGACCTCTAATAACATTCGACATTTGTGGAGGTCGCGTGAGAGTTGAGAATTGATACTTTTATCTTCATTTTATTATCGCATTGATATCTCGCGTTATTTTTCATCATTCTCTTGTATGGATGTTTGAATTTGGAATTACTGCTTCTTCTTCTCACTATATTAATATCATAAATGTGAACAATTAATTAAATGATTTTGATAAAATTTGGCATTAGGCTAGTTCTAACCTAAGGGATAAATATAATATAATAGGCTTTTATTGGTCGCAAGAACTTTTCTACGGGGAGAAAAATTACAATTTACCGAACCCAATGATGCATTTGAAAGTTTTCCAATTTTGCTTGCCAAGCGTCCGATCACCACCCAGGATATATATTACGTGAACATGTCTAATTATTATAGAATTGTACCTCCCTTTACTCCTTTGCCTCTCAGGTACTGAAGTCACTAAGGTACCGGAACCGATCGATTGTGATACCACAATTGATTGCGGTATACCCGGAGCAGTGTAGTTCAAATACATAGGACAGGGATGGGCGCAGCGTTCCATCATAAAACCACGCTCTGCGATCGCCACCAAGCGCGGCAATTATTGGTAAAATACCCTCATCTCAGGCAAAGTTCTGGGGAGACCTGCGTCCAGCGGTGGAGGTGTAATAACTGATATGAAAATGATAAGTATTTAATTATTAAATTAATTATTCTTTTATTGCGTGATATCCGTAACACAATTGCTTTAAGCTAGATATTTTGGAGACAGGGTTATGTATAATATCAAAATTTATGTATAAAAGAAAGTCGTCGAGTAGCCTCCATCCTCATAGATATTATACACGTACATTATAATGTATCTATAATATACACGTGAAAGTTTGTTAGAATGTTGAAATGCTTGTTATTCTTTTACGCCATTCGTATGCCACAAAATATATATTCATAATACTTTACAATAATATTGAAGAGATATTAAAAAAGAGCCAAATCTAGTTTTTTCTTAGAAGTACTTATAAAATTTATGAAAAGTGTAATTTCGTCATTATCATCATTACAATCACCGGAAGTCCACTGATGGACATAGGCCTCCCCAAATAAAGGGAATTTTGCCCTTGTGGCGCCGGGCGAGCGTGTTAGCCAGGCTGTCCTTCGCAAAGCGCAGTACAGCCTCACCCTGCGCATTTGAGCTACACTGTTTCGGATGGATATACCGCGATTTAAGTTGGTTCTGGTACCTCAGACGCCTCTTACGACAACTGGTACAGAGGGAGGTCCTTACTACTCAACCAGTATTTTACGACTACCTGCCGGTACTTTGAATAAAGGAAGCGAAGAAAAAACTCCAAAATCGTGGCAAGTGTAGGTTGGTTCATCACGGCCTCGTTGACGATACACGCTCGAAATAGACGCAGAGCCGAATAGTTTGATTCTCGGTCAGAGTACCAAAACTTTCTATAAAATTGTTTGTGCCTGGAAGTTACTGAAATTCGGTAATCTCTGTATATTACAGGGAATAAGGCTTAAAGTTACTTTACTCCGAAGATCGCATTATTATTAAGCGCATTTCACTGTCTCGATTTTTTTTTCATTAAAAAAAGCTAATTACGTTTGTAATAAAACGCTAATTTGCTGCGTTTCCCTATAAACAGCAGAATCGCTAAATACCGACATTACCCTAAAGTTCTGCTAAGCACGGCTCTGCGGTAATTTCTGAATGCAAATCGGGGCGGGACTTAACGAGGTACCGTGAGAAACATAGGTATTTACGTGACCGATTAAATTTACTATACACCTTATAAAATTTAGTACACTTTCTCCCCCAAATGAGGTTAAAATCGTTCAGCTATTACATAAAAATATGAAGAAGGTATTCGATAATCGACAAGGTACATTTATGAAATTGTAATACCTGCTGCAAATGCTGTAATAAAAATTTAATAGTGTCAGAATCTTAGGTTCCATCTCTTTCTAACGCGAACAATATGAATGAAACGTCTACCTGTCTCTACCGTGACAGTGAAAGGGGCTGAGTACCGTTCGTAGAAAAGTGATCAATACTTATCATATTGGTGTCATTGAAAGGCGGCAAAATTAAAAAAAATATTGCAGATATTGATTTGGGGAAAAAAAAAATTCGATACAATTCCAAATGAAATTGGTAATAGATTGGAATATCTTGAAAACATTTTAAAAAGAAACGCCAAAAAATGAAAAGGAATCATACCCATGTAATATTTTTCGTAATAAATATTACATGGATTTAAAGTTTGTTAAAGCAAAATATCCTGTTCCGTTTGTAATTAATATTAATGGTTTAATTTAAAATTTTACAACTTTAAAATTCTATAAATACGTTACGCATTCTGAATGAATTATGCAAATGGTGTTATCAATTATAAAGAATCTAGTACAGACAAGACAGACGAGTTACTTTGCGCTCAGTACCTGATGTAGGCTCTCGAATTCCGCGCCGCCATTTTGAATACCACAGTGACGTCACGCGCTGGGCGCGGGCGGGCTGCGCTTGCGCACCGCCTGACATTTGCGTCGCGCACACGACTGAGGCAAAGCCTCTGACACAAAAATGCAATTTCGTCGCGTAATCTTCCGCGTACGTGCTGACATATACTAAGTTATACAAACAACAGTCTCTCTGATCTTTGCATTAAGAACAGTTGAGAAGTTTTGACGTTTTGTTTTGTGCAGTGAATGTTACCTGAAGTGTTATTGTTGTGTTTTCTTATTGTCATCGGTCAGTACAGTGCCCTAGTTAGGTGCCGTCGAGGGAGCGCACTCTGAGGACCCCCTGCCCTCGATCAGTGAGTGTATTTGCATACTGTGCGCTTAGATCCGTCTCAAGTAATGTCAGTGTGGGCGCGACACGTCATAACCTTTGCTTAGCCTTTTTAAGTATTGGATCCGCAATTCTAGAAAGTTTTACGGGTCCAGCCATATGCACGTTTTGCGATTCGAGACAGTGAATTGATACCGTCAGTAATTACGTTTTCCAATTGGTTGTGAGTCACTCTAAAATTTTTGTTTTCCTTTACTTATTTAGTTTTGTGATAGTGCATACAATACAGTATAAACTCGGCGCTTTAGGTGTAGGTTATGGTTTCGCACGAACGCATCCCAACAAAGCACTAACGTGCGTTGAACTCTTTTATAAGGGCCGCACCTCACGCACCCCTTTACGGGTTATACAACCGAAATCCTACTTTGAAAGTATGTAGGTTAGTGGCCACTATACCGTGGTAATCTCACTGCATCGGATAACGGATGTAAGGTTTTTATGATACACACAACACTCGATCGCTCGCGAGCCGATGTAGCGTGACTAGTATGTGAGTACAAAAAGCAAGCTCAATAAAACTGCGATAATTGCCAGCCTAATGATAGTGAAGCTTCGGTGTGCCAGGAAATTGACTAGTGTTATACAAATATCGGAATGATCATGAAAGGAAGCAATCAAGTGAACGCAGACGCCCGTGTGGTTCTTCGAGAAATCGTTAATTTTATACCAGCCGTGATAGTTGCTGTGGAAAGCTTAATTTGTATACAGACTTTAAAGTCCAAATTGGCTCAGCACTATTGTTAATTTATAAAACAAAATTAGTAACCGCTATATATTTATAGATACATATTATGCGGGCTATTTATGTAGTGCTACTTGTACTTGTGTACTTTTTAATTTAAGTAGTGTTTGTTATTATTAATTATTAATTAAATTAGCAAATCAGTAGTGTCCTAACAGGCAAACACTAGTTTCGTTCTACTTGCAACAAGTCCAACTGCATTTTAGTATGAAACTTGCATATAGAAGCATAAGAAAATAATTGGTTTAATAAAATTAGAATTTTGTTACTTATACATCTAATTACATATGAATATATACAAAGATGTATAACGTGTATGACAAATAACTATTTTGTCAAAAATAACAACGTCTTTTGTTATACCTAGTTGAATTTGGATAAATTGATTAATGTTGAAAATGGAAAACAACTACTTGGAATGGTACATAAAAATATCCCAAATAATTTTTGACTGTTACTATTTTTTTTCAAGACAAACTGACGAGCTCTTTATATTAGGGCATTATATATTATTCAAAAAATAAAACAGTTTTACAATTAATACACTTACACCATATTCACTTATATCATAGAAAAATCCGGAACCAGAAACATTTCAGGAACATTGTTCTGACGCTAAGCTTTAAATTACTCGCTACAGAACCTTGTAAAAAGACACAGGATAAGTTATTTTTGTGGGATATGTATACTTATAAATACTGCAATTTTCTAATTCTCAGAATTCATTTGTTGAGAAAGCTGGTAAATAATTAATTAATGTATTCTAGATTCAAATATGTGTACACATTAGAAACTAGAACACGCGTTCTACATATCATGTTCCCCCATCAGTCGTATGGGAACAAAAGCGGAATCACACGTCTACGCCTCTTCAACAA
The DNA here is from genome assembly GCA_020976665.1 of Heortia vitessoides. NCBI lineage: Eukaryota > Metazoa > Arthropoda > Insecta > Lepidoptera > Crambidae > Heortia > Heortia vitessoides. Next base: position 11,247,632 of record JACJUM010000875.1, on the reverse strand, counting down.
TCACGCATACTGGATATGAAATTGCAACGCGTGTATGTTAAAGGAACACAGTTAATAAGCGACATGTTCATGTGTTTGTGCATAAAGGTTAATGTCGCTTGTGTTCAGATAGAATGTTAGCAAAACAACAAAATGTAATAGAACCGGACAAACGCTGGGTACTTATAAATAATGGTATATAATATACTAGTTAGATATTTGAAACCGGTAATTGAGTTGAACTTTAAACTCTTTTCACTCAAAAAAAAACTTAATGTTACTTGCTGGTCATGTAACTTTCCAATAAAAGAGTTTTTGAAATTGGTTCTCTTGTTTTTAAGTTTATTTGCTACAAACGTACACAAATTTTTAGAAATCTATGTTGTTTTTAATTTAGACATACCCTATGTTACCCTATGATGATTTTTCATTGAAATCGTTACAAACAAGCAATTAAATGTTTCCTCTTTGTTAAGAGGAAATATGAATATAATATTAGTATGGTTAATTATATTCAAGATATTTAAATAAATTTTGGTCCCAAAAAATTTTTAAAAAGAATAAACAATGGTTTCCAAACATAGGTATGTCACGTTAAACATTTAAAGTTTGAAAATCATACCAATACGTTCACATATACAAAATTAAACTAATCCATGTTCAAAAAGTGTAGACTTTATGAAATAATTTGCGATTCCGTTACGAAAAATCCACAAAGTTCGATGTGGTCGAACACGAAGTCGAAGTCTCCGAACCCCAGAGTAAAGTAAAACTAATTTTTTTTATAATTATTGATGCCAGTAACTTCGGAACTTCTCCCTCCCTATGGAGTGTTACATTACGTTGGATTATAGTCGTTAGATTTTTTTAATATCTTACCATGGAATGAACTAGAGGACTTTATTAGCAATTGACATGAACTGAAATAACATGTCATATTTTATTACACAACGGGAACGATGGCGCAGGCCCTACCTTGTGGCCCAAGAGCCGTGAGTTCGAACTTCAACAAGAACTAATATTTGTATAAGGATTTCTATTTGTTCCGTGTCTGTTTGTTAAAATATCTCTTTAAGTATTATATTTGTGAATCTTCTGGTGTCTGATATCCATAAAAAAGTGCTTAAAGCGACTTATCTCAAAGAGATAATGATGAAATGTATACTTTACTAATCACGCTTGAATTAAGTTTTAAAATAACTTACAATGACTTCCAACAAAGATAATTAAATAACTATTTCCTGTCATAAAAATCTTCTGAAAATTCATTAAATATAATATCAAAAGATTATTGTAAGATAAATCATAATTGATGTGCAATTAATCTTTATATTTGCACGTCCGAGCGATAATAATGAATTCTTTGTCAGCGCATTCAATTAAATCAGAAATCTAAGTGATTAAATAGAATCAAGACTAAAGACTTCTTATGTTAATTTTCCGTCTAAAGACTCATTAAAATTTGCAAAATTAACATATTCAGTGAATCCAAGAACTTAAAACCTAATCAGATATTTAAATCTTGGATATTAAACGTTATATTTTTAAGAGGTTTAACGGAACACAGTTGTTAATGCGGCCAGTGATATTGTGTTTATAGATTCTTATATAGTTTAATAAAATTTCGTTTACCGACTAAGAATTGGAAATAGCTAAGTTCAATTCAATTTCTGATGACCTGACTTCGAGATAAGTAGTTTAAAACAGTCATGTTACGGATATTAGATAACAGAGGAATTACAAATATTTTACTTAAGACGAATTAATAATGAATTTTAACCTGGTAGAAACTGTGTTAAGCTGGTAGAGCCAGTTTAAAAGTACTGAGAATAAACGTGTATGAAAGGACTAATGTGAGTAAAAGAAGCGAGGTATGCCAAGACCGTAGCAACTGGTAATACCTCAGCCTCTGCCTACCCAGGGACTCAGGCGTGATGTATGTATGTACATATAAATAACACCCAGACACAGAACAAATATAAATAATTATTTATCTTGTATTCATCCCACAAATATAAGTCCTAGGTAATGATCGAATTCACGACCTTTGGGCGCACAAGATTGCATCTGCGTCATCATACCGTCTAGTTATCTTAATGGTTTGGATGCGTAGAAAGGGTGGATGAATGTAAAATGACTGCACAAATATATAGAGTAGAATTAAATGGATGAGTAGGTATAGGACGTCCTAGGCGAACATATATTAACTAGGTAGAAAAAGAAGTATCAAGATTAAATAAGCATGGATTAAAGGACCGTGATCGTGGTCGTGGCCGTGGTCTCTGCATACCCCGATAAAAAAACTTTTATTATAATAATAATAAGTTCCCACAACATCTCATACATTGACCTGACTCCGTGCTTAGTCGCTTAAAGCACTTGTATTACGGACATCAGACGACTGAGGAATCACAAATGTAATACTTAAATACATATATTGAACACCCAGACGTAGAACAAACACAAATATCATATAAATATTTGTTCTGGGTGGAAATCGAAGCCAAGACCTTTGACGCACTAGATAGGATCGCTACTACCTGAGCCATTGAGCCCAAAATTTTTTCATTTACTCTTGATGATTTTCTACGTTGGAAGTTTATTTATCCACAAACGGTAATTTAAACATTACACATGTTGTCACTTTCTATTCTTATGTAATTTTATGTTGGTAGTCGGACACGTTTTATGCCAACTGGGTGCGAGTTTTATATTACACGTCGCAGTAAAAAGTAGATGAGTTCTAGACATGATTTCTAGTTCGTATTAAAAATAAACACTATCGAGCATATCAATTTTACTTATTTGTTTTGCATTTATCCATTAACTTCTGTGTAAAAGGAGAGAGCGCTTTGTCACAATTCACTTTCACGGAGCAAATTATATCTATATCAAGAGTAAAAATGCGTCTGTCTTTTCGTTTCACTGGTTAAACAAAAAAATCATTATGTAAATATTTATTCTGAGTCCAACACAAGATAGGATCACTACCATCTGCGCTATAGGACTCGCCCAATTGTAGATATATCCCTCCACAAGAAAGAGGGAATTTATCCGTAGTTTTCGCGATCAGTCAGCGTGGTGGCAATCGCACAGCTTAGCTTTGCGATGGAAATGCTGCTACAATTTCGCGTCCTGTTATATTTGAGTCAAGATGTTTCTGGCCGGTATACCGCCATCGATCAGTTCTGGTACCTCTATCTTTCTTACGACACCTGGTACAGGAAGAAGTTCTATTCAACTAGCACCACAAGGCTCTAGAAGTTTTATTAATGAGAAACTTAAATGATCTGAGAGTGCACTGCATTCTGATTTAGAATAAAGAGTACCTTTTGTATTAGCCTACAAATCTACAAGCATACTTTCTCATCTGTAATACTAGTAATGCGCTGTGGAGTGCTGGTGGCGTAGGATAGTACTTCCCTCTATACCAAGTGTCGTAAGAGGTGATTGAGATATCAGAACCGACAGATGGCGGTACATTCATTCGAAACAGCGTAGTTCAATGTCAAGAGAGCGAAGATAGGCAGCTTCCCCGTCACAAAACATACGCTCAACGATTGCCATCATGTCTGCCAATTATGGGCAAATATTTTCCTTTCTTGAGGAGGCTTTATCCAACTGTGTGGACTTTTTAGGGCTTATATGATGAATACTACTAGAATCCTTGATAAAATTGTTCTATTCGTATAATTTGATACTCGCATTGCACAAAAGCATAAACTTTCAGAGACTGGAAGTCCGTTAGTTCCCATTTTTTCTCTCGGATATCGGGTTACCTGAATCCAGTTCGTGTATCAGGTTGCGACCGCACTGCATAAGTTCGTTCCCAAGCGTCCTTTGGTTTCAGCTTCTTTAACCTTACCTGGTAGCTTGCCATTGATGAATATGCGTTTATTTTATTTTTGTTACTACTACGCGACATACTTTATATTTGATAGTATAATAAAACCTATATCAACATATAAAGTCAATCCAATATGGAATAATGAGAAAAATACAATACCAATTTGACTGAAAACAAATGAGCTAGCCAATCAAAATTTTGATAAGCTTTTGTTGTTATTTTGCAGAATGGTTTCCAACAAGGCTTTGTTTGTAATTTGCGCGAATTGATTTCTACATTTCAGTATGGGATTTCATTCTTTATTTATTTTAATTACGGCCTTTAAATAACCAAAAACCATAAATGTATTTAGTTTCTCCAAACTACTGAAAATATGTCGAAAGATGTACGGTTAAGTATGGTTAAAAGATGCAGCGAAATGAATGTAACATAATATCTTTAAGTCACAAGGTTGGCTAATAATATCGTGTATAGGCTGCGGTAACTCTCACTAGCATGCGGGCTGTATAATAAAAATTACCTGGTCTACCAAAAAAAAAGAACTCAACATAAATATATATTTGAAGTTTATAATTTAGTGTCTAACCAAACGGATGGCAATTCAAGATTAGACTAGCGAGAGTTCATCTGTTACAGCGCGTTATGGTCAGCTGGAGGAAGCATTTTCTCCTAAATAACGTGAGCTGCTGTTATCTGCATAACATCTGAAATATTACACAATATGTTGCACAAGCGTTGGTACTAAGTGGTGCCGGCCGCTGTCTGTTTTAGTTGACATAAAGGTCAAGTTTGCTTACCAAATATAGTGTTACGAAACACACATAAAAGTTGATGATGCGGCTTCCTCAAGTATACATCTTTTTAACACGCTTCTATCTTGACTTATTGGTTAGAAAGGTACAAAATAGAGATATTTGAAAAATTTTATGTAATAAGCGAAAGGGGTTGGAAGTGTTTGTTACCTGACTAGATAACTAATTGTGTTCAATATTGTTACAAGACTTACAAGTACCAATACCTGGTGAAACAACAGGGTTTCAGGGTATTTTGCAGCGTGTGTACATTTATTTTACATTCATAGTACAAAACAAGTGGTTGCGGATGATTCTCGGATTCATCGGATGGTTCTGGCTTTGCTTACGTAGAATCGTCTGATCGGAAAGTCAAATTAATAAATACATCAGAGAATCTTTTCTGATATTATTATCATTATATTAGCAATACAAGTCCTCTGCGGGACATAGGCCTCCCCAAGGGGGAAAAGTGATAATTTCGCTCATAATTGCAGCGCTGGGTAAGCGTGTTGGCAATTGCAGAGCGCAGCTTTAGCGGTGGGTACGCTGCTGCCTATCTCCACCCTGTGCATTTGAGCTTTACTGATTCGGATGGATATACCGCTATCTGTCGGTTCTGGTACCTCGGTTGCCTCTTATGACACCTGATAAAGAGGGAGTTAGTTACTATTCTACTCTGCCGTTACCTTACGGCAATTCTCTCATATATTTTCTACAATCCGTTTTCTGTTTTCTACAATTTATTGTTCTTTTTGAACCCGTTTAGGGTTTCCGTGTGACTGTATACTTTAGCACGCTTGTGCTTGATTCAAATTAAATCGCATTCAAAAAATCACATACGTTCTTACAATACTGTGGAAACTTTTATTTTCCGGTAGGTACTTTCTAATAGCGTAGCTTATAACTATTTATATTTTAATCTTAATTAGTCAAGTAAGTATATATCTTATATTCAATACAGTCAGACTTACAAAAATGATGACATCTTTTTTAATAAAACTTTAATATAATCAAATGTTCTTGCTTTTGTCTATTCTCAGTACATTGCAAAAATTTTCATTTAATGCGAAAATAATTAGCGCGACCCGTGAAAGTTCGTATTATATTAACAGGCAATTAGCTAAATATTCTTGCTATACTTGTTTTCCTTTCAGCATATCAGCCGTTGGTCATCCACTTTTAGATATAAGCCTTTCCAAGAAAGGAGAATTATATTCAATAATGCCGCGGTAGACCAACGTGGTGGCAAACGCAGAGCGTAACTCCGCGTCGTAAATGCATTTTTGCTTATCCCGGCTTTTACATTGCCATTAAGCTAATGCACAGGGCATTTGAGATACACTGTTTAGTAATATAATAATAATATTGAAACTATTTATTGTACAGCAGACACAAAATAATATTATAAATTAAAAAAAGACTACAATGGGCGGCCTCAGCTCAGGATCTGCAGACATCCTTTGGATCACATTTACTATAAAAAAATCAACTTGTCTCAGGTTTCAGGCGGGACTCGGTCCTGCATTTTGCTACCAAAATTTCTTTTAGTCAATATCATCTTACATTATCCTTAATTTCCTCTAACCTCCCAAAGTGACCTTTGGATAGAAGAATATTCTAAGAAAATAATTAGCTACACTTCTTATAAATGGATATACCGCCATCTGTTGGATCCGATACTTTGGTCGCCTCGAAATGCAAATGGGGGTACTATTCTGTTGTGTTGGTGTACTGTAGCATTTTCTTTACATTAACACTTTAAATTACATTTTGAAAATATATTTCAAGTCTTAATAGAAAAATATTGTTTGAGCCCGCTCGCGCAGATGATAGTAATCCTATCTTATGCATGGTAGGTCGTGGATTCGGTCCTCACCTAGGACAAATAATAATAGGGTTTTAAATGAATGTATTTAAATAATACATTTGGAGTTCCTCTGCTGTCTAATAGTCTTAGCAAAAGTGTTTTAAGCGACTTGCCTCGGAGTCAGGTCAAAGTATGATATGTTGCGTAAATCTATTATTATTATGTCAAATCGTTTTCAATAGCAACTTATACGCAAAATTGCGTGGCTTAAACAAAATATCCGTGCCAACACTTGTCGCTGACGAGCAGTAACTGCATTAAGCTTTCGAAATGTGGTCCCGGACAGGTTCCTAACGATGCCTTTCCTGCGTTTAAACGGTTTCGTCACGTCACACGATCGAAATTGCGGTGATCAGGCCTTTAGGATTCCGTAATCGAGCTCGTTGCTACTAATTAGGTTAGCATAAATGCACTTTTACAACTGCAGTATTTTTTAATGCTGCCATATCTACGCACAGATACTGGCAACTCAGAAGTATCGAAGTAAAAATATTACATTAATAATAATGATTACTGTCACACGACACGACTGACGTATGCCACGAAAATTTCTTTTGTCTTCTAGTGTTATATTTCTCTGGTATATTTCCCACTGATACTTTATTTTTATGCTTCTATCGTTCGTCCATCCGAATTCCATACCCACCATACACCAGTCAAACACTAACAAAAAAAAATGATGCAAATAATAAAAACGGGACAATTGTCGGCCTTATCGCATAGAGCGACTAAAATTTCAAAGCAAGGTTAAAACTAAAATAGTTTTAGAATATTTCCTCTAATGTAAAGTAGTTGTAGATCGTATCAGGTGTCGTAATAGGCGAATAAGGTACCAGAACAGATGGCGGTATATCCAAAGCGGTGTACCTCAAATTTAATACAGCGAGTATAGGCAGCGGCATTCCCATCGCAAAGCTGCGCTTCTGAGAATGCCACCACGCTTGCCCAGCCCGGCAATTATGGGCAGGTTCCTTCTTCCTTGGGGAGACTTATGTGCAGTCCAGCAGTGAACGTTTTACGGCTGATCAAGCGTACCTATTCATAATAAATGGATGCTCGATGCTTTACGTATCCCGCTGATTTGAAAAGCGCTAACGTAGCTCGTGTATTGAACTTCACATATTTACTACGTCCACCGCGGAAACATCGGTTCGATTGTTCCATTGGACAGTTTAATATTTACCAGATACGCAGTCAATAGGGAGAGACCCGATGCATACATTCGATGATTACCGCCACTCTCGTACATACGGATTATTTAGATTATTAATTTATCAGGACTTCATTACGTGGCTTTATTTGTTGGTACGAAACCAATGTACGCACTTGAATCTATATGTTGTAAGTGTGTTAGTGCGCTACGTTCGAAATTGGAAGCTGATTTCAATGCCTCACATGATTTGATGGCAAGGTGAGAATAAACTATCAAGGCTTTACCTACGTGGTTCCCTTTTCCGTAATAGTATGTAAATAAAATATAGTTTATGTTGTTTGCTAATAATGTATCTTTTTATTAATGAAAGATTTGTTGAAATTTGCTCAGATGTTTTTGAGTTTATTTGTTACAAACGTACAAAATATAAAAACCGTAGACATTTTTCTATTTTAGGCAGGGCTTTTTGAGAATATTAGAGAGGAATGTTGCTTTATTAATTAAATAGTTTAGAAAATTGGTTCAACTGTTTTAGAGCATATTCGTTACAAAATATACAAATCTGTTCTCGTTAAAATATTTGTATAAAGAATACAATATCTTTACTTGTATCGTCAAAAAGATAATATTCTCGGTCGCTCACCACCATTTAGTCAATGCCACCTCTTAGTGGCCTGACGAGTCCTACGAATGCTTCGTTATCCTCCGCCCACAATCTTTTAAGTATGGCTATGAGTTGAGGCTATGAGTTTACGTATTGTAATGCAAATTGCACAATTGAGAATACCTATAATAAATATTTGAAGCGTATGACTAATACATTGTTTTTTATATTATGAAGGCTGCAAACATTCGGTCCGCTTAATGGTAATCGTGACCACAGCATGTAGATGCTCGTGTCATCACAAGGATATCACTAGGGTGTCGCCAAATCTGTGAACTGAAGATACTATGTAACATTTACCTATGTAAAAACTTTACTACCACTCTCACTCTTCAAACCAGAACACAGCAAAGTGAACACTGCTATTTAGCGGTAGAAGTAAGTAAGTTTGAGGTACCAATTTAGACGACCTTAGTAAAAAGTCTACCTCAGGTTTATGATAATAACCTTAATAACAAGAATAATTTCCAGAACATATGACAAGAACCTAATGCCTAGATAAGCCTTAAAGCACTTGTATTAGGGACATCAGGCAAGAGAGGATTCACGAATATAATACTTAATACTATTTAACATCCCAACACTGTAAAAACACAAATATATTTCATATAAATTTATGGCCTGGGTGAGTTTCGAACCCACGACCTTTAATGTTCGAGATAGTATTACTACCGCCATCCATAAAACCTGCGCTTGTTTTTATTTTATAACTGTCAAGACGACACTTTCCGGTTAACTGCATTTAGACAATTCCAATTCTTCATAATTCCTCGGAGTACTTGTAGATATAAAGACTCCAGGATCGTAAAGAAAAGTGGCGTCTTTTAAGTTTTATTATTTCGCTTAATTAAGACTAGATTCTTGTCCGCATAGACTTCTCTTCATACTGTGTCAAGCGGGCGCTTTTTCCGGATATAAATAGCTTATTTCCTTCTCTGGGGTTCTATTTGTGCCAAATTAGTATAGCCCTGAAACCGTACCAATACCGAGATGACATTTGCATATGTAATATTCATCAACATCATTATACCAGCCAATAAAAGATCACTGCTGGGCATAGGCAAGAAAGAAAATATTTTGCCCATAACTGCCGCGCTGAGTAAGCGTGTTGGTAATCGCAGAGCGCAATTTTTGCGACGGGGATGCTGCTGCCCATCCCAGCCCTGTGCAATTGAGCGGCACATACCTCACGGCAATATTTAATATTAGTATGCATTATATTATTAATATAATATCAATAGATGTACTCGCGGCTTTACCCAAGTTAATTTTAAGAACTTAGTATCATTATACTCCACTGTTATTGGACCTAGCAAGATGTTATTAATTATAGACTTTATAACATCTCGCATATTTTTTAAATAAGGCTATAGAGCCTTCCTCGATAAGTTGACTATCTAATACTGAAATCATTTTACAAATCGGACCAGTAGTACATGAAATCTCACACATTTTCAACCAAACAAACAGTTTTCTAGAGGTACGCTATGCAAATTCATCTGCATACCGATGCAGACGATCTCACTCTCCCCTAAATCTATAAAATTAACCGTCAAATAATAGTGTACGCGTGCTTTGTTCCAGTTTGACAGGAAGGCAGTAAAATAACTGAGTAATGTGACATATTAAATTGGAATTATTGTAACGCGTTAGTGATATATTGTGACAATGCGGACCGTATAATTGTTTGTCGGCTTAGACATATAATACAACCTCTAACTTTATAATATTCGTATATACAAAAATTTTATTCAAATCTAAGAACCGGCTTTGCGGTGTGCACTATTGATGAGCCCAATGTATGCGGTCATGCGGTAACCTTGTAAACAAATGAAAATTGTTTAAGTATACGATCATTATGTAGGTATATACATAACATTAAATAATTAATGTTATTTGAATTTACCTAATTGAATAAGTAATAACCCGTTCTAAAGCCATCGGTTGGAATGTTTTATTAACTTTATAAATTAAATGGTTTAGGTTTACTCCTCAACTTATCTCCTCCAGTAGAATTGGAGTTAACATGCGTGTAATCTAGCATTCTATTTATCCAGCTATTCCAGAAGTCAGTATGTTCTAAATATATGTTACGTATATAAACCTTTGTGCATTTTAAATTAACTTAAAGTCATATATTAAGAAGTTATGTTTAAAAATTCTGGGCATGATCGTTAAAATATCGTCGATCATCGTACAATAACCGCGTAAATAGCAGTTATAAATAAAATAGAAAATTCAATTAGGAAGGATGGAAAATGAACCTTTTAACATAAACTACAGTACGCGGTATTAAAGTATCATCGACGATATGTGTACTCATACAAACCGAATATCCAAGCTTTAAATACAGGATTACCCGCTAATTCCTTATGGGGGGTACACACATCTTATCGAGAAGGTATATATATATATAAGTCCCTTAAGCATTACTATCATCACGTTAATTCTTGCTAATAGATACCAGGTGACGTAAGAGGCCACTAAATTATCGGCAAAACACCTCTTTTCTTGGAGAGGCCTATGTCTAGCAGTGGACTTCCAATGGCTGGTATGACGATGATGATGAAATTGTGCCACTAAAATTACGAAAGTTTTTAAATCAACCCATTATTCTGAACTAAATTTTAAACTATGCAGAATGTCATCAAAATGATAGCAAAACTTTTTCACATCATTTTCCAACGCACATGTGAACTCGGAACCTACTTTGGCAACTGTCATGTCGCTACGTAAATGCGCGCTCAACGAACGCGGAAACAACATACGGGTTAGTAGGCGCGAAGACAATACGCCGTGTGTGTTCAAATATTTGGCATATGTGTTGTTTTCGGCAAATAGGTGAAAGCTGCGTAATTAACTGCGAGGGCAATGACCGGGCTTTGTCAATGTGCGAGTGAATTGTAATAATTTTTATTTCATCATCGATTCTCATTTACAATGTAGGCCGATTGCAATGTGACTTCTGTTTAAGAAAATTGTGACACAATATTTTGCAGACCGTTCTGGTACCAATGTATGGGTTTCCTTTATGTTTAACACATTGAGAATGTATAGAATTATGTTACCTGTATGGTACTATAGTACCGCTCAGTACCTGTACCAGGAGTCGACAGAGGCGACTCAGGTACCGGAACCGACAGATGGCGGTATCTAATGCCGCAGTGTAGCTCAATTTCAACAGGACGGACAGGATTACCGTCGCGTGCCGTGCTACGATTACCCCGCTTTAGTATATACCCCATTTTTGTAAGGTCTACCCAGGACCATACTTACCTTGTTATTGAAACAGGGAAGAATCTATCACAAGTGTTAGCTAATTTGGTGTTAGAGCATGAACTTGCGATCTTGTTTTTCTTCTTGAACTGTTTGCTCTAATCAAGTCGCACACCTACTGTATTTTTTTTCTTTTTTGGAATTATGATATATATATTATTATATAAAGAACTTCAGTATGCAACTGATAAGGCTGATAATAAATAAAAAGAAGGCCGCATACAACTGGATTTTTAAAAAATCTTTTGAAAAATCTATGTGTAGCCGTGGCCGTTCTACATATGTGACGATGACGACGAAGTGAGAGTGCGAAATGGTTATGATAGATTGACGTCCTCAAATTAATTGAAAAAGTAAAACTGTTTGGTATTGGTTCACTAGAGGCTCAGACCTCACACGAAGGTCGTTTGCGGAGGTATCTTACTCTCACGTACTTTTACCGCAAAACACCAGTAATCGCATAGCCGTGTTCCGATTTAAATGGTTAAAGAGACAGTGAAATTACTACGTAATATGACATAATATCTTCAAGTCACAAAGTTAGCGATCACGTGGACTGTATGCTGTTTGTCAACTTAATCTTATAAAAAAAACTCGATTTCTATTATGATGATGAAAACAGTACCTGCATATATGAAGAAAAGCGTACATTTGTGACGGTCGGCTTGATGTTTGAATCGAATCGTCATTACACACGACTGCACACACTGAGAACAGATAGTTTCTTTGATCACAGGATTTCAGCCATAGACAATAGAATGAGATTCTCTATAGCTCAAAATCTAGCATATCGCTGATATGCTAATGTCATTTGTATTTAAAAAAAAAGTAACGAACACTCAATCCGGAAAATCCTAAAACTGTATTCGACGCTTTTCGATATAAAAATACGAGAACGGATATAAATTTTCCAATTCTGTAAAAATTCGATATAGTTCATTCTAGTTTTATTCTCATCATTTTTTTGCTTCCTCACTCGTGACGTACGATATATGCATAGGCAGTTACTTTACGTAACAACTGCTTACGTATTTATCGAATAACATATTTAAATGTGTATGTTTTGATTTTGTAGATTCTAAAAAATATAAGTTTATTTAACATTAAATTATTTATTGATATGTAAGTTTATTGTTATATCAATACAAATAAATAAAATTGTAGTGTCTGATTGTAATATTAATTTAACTCCTTTTTACTAAATGCATATGTACACATGGTACATTTACTAAGTTAGGAAAAATGTTATCTGCCTGTTTGTTTGGTAAAATTCATAAAATTATATAATATATGAAACTGATATTTTACATTTTATTCTTCAATATTTATCCGAAGGTCCACTAAAAGGTATCGCTATTATTATTTATTTAATAAAGCCGCCAATTGTCTTATAAATTATAAATGTTATTTTGTTTTAATTTTATTGTGAACAAGTATAGTCTTATTATTATAGGTATAGAAAACAAATACGTCGCAACCATTTCTTAAATACCAATAGTAAGCCTGGTCTACATTAATGTTGTTCATTGGATTTGCAACACTATTACCAGCAGCGGACACTACACGTAGCCCGCAATAGGAAGTGCGGCCTCTAAACAATACGCAGGCTCGTGACGTCCGGCTATGGTCCGCCGACCGACGGCTTCACTGGTCAGCAAACCCCTCCAATGTTTGGCTTGTATTTGTAGCTTGTAAATACAGTTAAGCATTGCTATGGCTCACCAATCGTCTCTCTATTTTATGTATACTCCAATATATACTAAGGGTCGTTTCGGTCTAAACTGATATTATTAATGAAAATTACATTCATACATACATCACACCTGTGTCCCGTCGGGGTAGGCAGAGACTATGGATCTCTACTTGTTACGGTCTTGGCATGCCTCTCGCTCGTTTATTCTTGATACTTCTGACCTGGCCTTTCTTTAATACCTCTTACTTGCTTAACATATGTTCGCCTAAGTCATAAAATACAGAAAATTTTGGAGGTTTATCCCCAATCTTTACTTTATATTGCATCGCATGGATAATGTTTTTGTTTTACTGTACGTCCTAACGAATAGAGCTATGTGAAATTTTATCATAAACAGTTCTCGATTATGTTATGAAAACGCAATAGCTACAATTACTATCTTCTATAATACATTAGTAAATATGATCAGACGTTTGCGTCTATTTGAGCAAAAATAAATAAGACATCACATATGTAATTACGGTATCAATTAAATGATATTTCTTTAGTTACATAAACTATACAGAACAAGGCGACAAGCGTCAAACCCAAAAAAAATGGTTTATTTTAATACAAACTGCTACCCTTGCATTTTGACCGGTTCTCATAACTACTATGCTTTTAGGTTCTATTTACTTACAATTTATACATCATCGTCATTGCAGCCGTGGAGCATCTACTGCTAGACATAGGCCTCCCTAAGGAAAAGTGCGGCAATATTGCCCATAATTGCTTCGATAGGCAGGCGTGGCAATCGAGTGTAGCTTTGCGACAGGAATACTACAACCTATCCCAGCCCTGTTGCATATAAGCTACACTGGTACGGACTGGTATACCGCAATCTGTCGGTTTCGGTTCGTCAGTAGCCGCTTACGCCAACCTGGTACAGGAAGAGCATTTATTCCACTCTGCCGGGACCCCACAGCGAATACACAGAATCTATGTTTCAATTTATCCCATTAGGATAGTTACCTTCTGGCGTTTACTTGTCTATTTATCTAACTATCCAAGTATTCCTAACGGAACAGTAAAATCGAGAAATATGTGAAACCTACTAAACCAGGAACAAATCCCTGATTTAAAAAGTAAACTATGCCCGCAGTAGAGGCCGGACACGATGGTTTGTTTGAACGTCAAGTTTATCTGCTGATACTAGTTTCGATTTTAAAACCCTCGTATTTCAATATCGATACCATCAAGTGCAAATATGGTAGGGAGTGAACAAAACAAAATATACTTAAATTCTATATTGTAATCGCTTTTGTTACGCTCGCCCTGTAAACTAAACTAATTGTCCGTTACCCAGTAATTTCACTGCACCACCCTTCAAAACGGTTTACATTAATGCGAGCGTGCTATTTGTCGATAGAAATGGGTGATAGTATAGTACCAATTCAGTCAACCATTACAAGAAATCTACATTTTTTCAACGTATTAAGGGCTACAGATCATTTAACAGCAGAAAAATCATTTTAATTGCTAACATTAAGGAGCCATTGAAAAATTATGACAGATTTTAACCAGGTTCAAATGAAAATAAATAAATATATATGTATGTTTACTTACGGGCCCGATGGCGCAGACGGTAGTGATCCTATTATGTGCGCCAAAGGTCAAGGATTCAATCCCCACCCGGGACAAATATTTGTATTTGTTCTGTGTCTATGTATTGAATATATGTATTTAAGTATTATATTTTTTAGCGATCTATCTTGGAGCGAAGTCAATGTTTGAGAGTTAGTGTGATTTTTTTATTAATACATATTATTTGACATACATTCAAAGCCATAGTTAAATCAATTAACAAGCATTTAATCAAGATTCACCTGAGCAAAACAAATATAATCCTCTAGGAATGCCAATAAATAAATTATAACAGTGAAACCAGTTTGAAAATCCGTTCGGTGGTCCTCGTGTATAGCGTTTGGATATTGAATTAATTACCGCTTTACTGCCGATGATTGTTTCTAAACTCGTCAACTCATTACCATAACAAGCGTGGGCGGGTATGATCTAAGCGAATGAATCATTACAACTAACATCATGGATAAAAAAAATCATAACACACATTTTAATTCGGACTGTTGAAACTAATATATAGAACGTAATTTCCGAGTTCAGTTTTGAAACAATCCTACCATTAGCATAATTACAATCAACAAACGACCTCAAAATCAATATAAAAAGTAATTTACCTACATAGTTTGTTGGAGAGGCAACAGACGGAGTAATGCAGCGTGACAATCAAGTTTATTACTTTACGATGTCGCTCATGAATCAATGTTACAACTGATTGTTGCCAAATAACCTAATGAATATGTATAATTTTGACCTTGCAAGTGAACAATGAAGCGACTAGGCGCGGTCTGATCACTGTCAATGCTGATCAGCGTGCGGAACAGAACATGAAATAAAGTCGATTTATGCCACGCGTGACGGGGTCACTTGTTTTATGGCTGGAGATCTTTACTCGCCGCGGTATTTGTCGATTACCTTTAGTAATTGTTAGAACCTACACTGCTTAAATTGTTAGAACAAGTTTATAAACCACAAGATTCTGTTATGATTTTGTGGAAAAGTGAAGGTTTATTTTGATAAATAAGGTTATGTCGATGCCTTAGCATACGATTATAAGCCATATTTTATCGTCTTTTTTATCATCAAATAGTCAAGAGAAAAATGTACAAAATTGTATATTTCAGGTTTAATATAAAATTAGACAATAGAAGAGAACAAACTTCAGACACTCTATGGAACACCAGCCATGTTTGTAAAAGAGACTGGAAAATCGAATTTTTTAAATTACAATTGTATGTTCATAGTCCAAATGGTCAGCTAGACGCGATTTTTAATTATATACCTATATCATTTATTTTATATTTTATTAATTAAGCAGCTACAACTACAAATTTAACAATACACATTGAAAAATTATATTGTATTCGATAGTTCTTTTTCTTAAAATGCTAACGACGCGTCCCACTGGCTTACAAAAAATGAACAAAACCAAAACGTATTTTCTCTGAGAAAATATACCGCTAATAAGGTCATTCCAATTTTTATCATGACCTCGACGCAACTGTTTATGATGCTCAGAGGTGCCTAGCCCAGGCTAGACAGATTAACGGATCCTCTCAAATATTAATTCGATGGTTTGGAAGTTTTCTCTCTACGATCTAAATTAAAATGATCTAACCTAGAAATCTTCTTGGAGGATATTAAAGAAGTGTTAGATATTTTCGATCAGTTGTTTTTTTATGTGATACATAAATAACACAACATTTCATATGTTGACCTGACTCCGTGATAAGTCGCTTGGAGTACGTGTGTTACGGACATCAGACAACAAAGGAATCACAAATATAATACTTCATCTTAGCCATCTAAAATCTACGGTTGGATATAGGCCCCCCCAAAGTTGGGGGATTGAAGGCCATAATTGCCGCGCTGGGCAGACGTAGAGGCAATCGCAGAGCGCAACTTCGCCATGAGGATGCCGCCCGCCACCGTCCTGCAATATTTAAGCTATGCTTTTTCAGATGGATATACCGCCATCTGTCTGTTCCAGTATCTTAGTCGCCTCTTACGTGATTTACGTAAAGAGTATATTTTAAGTAATAAATCTACACAACATGTCATATATACGTTGACGTTGTATCATATATAAATACCACCCAGATATATAACAAATACAAATATTCATCATACTAATGTTTGTCCTGGGTGGGGATCGAACCCAAAACTTTTGGCGCACTAGACAAGATTACTAGCATCTGCGCCATGAAGTCCGTCAAGTGAATACTATCTTAAATATAATTCAGCATTTATCTATGCATAAAACCTCTAAGGTTATCCTAAACCTAACCTATCGGTAAACAATATTTCTTGTTTCAAAACTCATGAAGACTCTCGTCTATTTATTGTTGCAGAAGGTCTTACCGCATATTGCTTCGGTGGCAAAACTCGTTCTATATAAAATACTCGAAAGTAATCTGCACAAAGAAACGTTTGGTTATCATCTTGCGCGGCAAACAATGCGGTGTTTAGCGGGGGAACCGCATTGTGCCAGCACGATCGCATCCAACAAACATAACAATGGCTCTGAACTTGAGAAGTGGCAACAGAACTAACAGTTTTGTACTTGTTAGGACTTGTTTCACCACTTGCTGATAAAGTACCTGATTGCCTTTACACAATTAAGCTGTCAGTGTTTATTTTTGGCGACAACGATTGCGCAGATGATAGTTATCCTATTTTGTGTGTCAAAGGTCGTAAGTTTGATCACCACCAGGAGCCAGTATTAATATGAAGAGTATTTGTATTTGTTCTGTGTCTGGGTGTTGTTTATACGTATCTAAGTAATATATTTTGTGATTCCTCTGTTGTCTGATATCCGTAACCCAAGTTCTATAAGCTTCTTATCTTTTAGTCTGGTCAATGAATGGGATATCGTATAAGTTTATTTATTAATTAAAGGCAAAACAGCACATAAACTTCTCTAAAAATTTAACAAGCTTTAGTACTCGCTACTATTTATATTTTATCTGTTAGATTTATATCAGGCACTTCTTCGGGTAATTTGTGACCATTCAATAAGATGATAGATATTATGGACTGATAAAAGTAATCTTTTAACGGCTTTAAAATGCGGTTTATTCAACTTTTTATATTTTTTGTTCAACGTTCCGCTTACCTCGCGGCAACCGTTCCCAAGAATTATAACCATTTAATGATGACTATATTATGAGTAGTGAACGCGTTAATATTGCAAAATATTATTGCTATTAACTATCAAATTTATTTTTCTGCAGAAATTGCGTTTTGTCCACTATTTTACTTTTTATTTACTAACATAATTATACGGGTAATCTTAATTACACAATTATGAAGTTTTAACAATAAATAAATTATTCTACATCGAATTTAATTATTAATGATTTGACGTTGTCAACAAATACGCCTATATCCGGGTGAGACAAAAAATACATATATACACATACTATGCAACTTTTTATTAGATTAGGTTTAGTTATGAAGAGTTCGCTCTATATAATTTCTAGCTGTCACGGCAAACGTTGTTCTGCTCTAATAGAAGGGTGGTATTTATTTTCTAATACCATAAAAAAAAAATTATGAACAAAAATAAAAATAATAATTTGAGGTGAACACCCCTTATCACTTAGAGGTTTAAAAAATAGATAGTAGCTGATTCTCAAACTTACTGAATATGCATTAAAAAATTCATATTAACGGGTCAATCTGTTTCAGAGGAGTATGGGAACGAAATTGCTGCAATTTTACTGGATTCATTATAGATAGATTCATTGCTTTGCCACTGAACATTTCTTTTGAGCTAATATTTTATTTTAGCCATAAAACAGGATTGCTAGACATTCCAGAGTTGCAGGTAACAGGGACGTTTCTTTGGTACCAATGTAATTGGCGAGCGATTTATCCGGAACAAATCCTAACTACATCCAGCCACTGAAAACTTTCTTACAATAAAAAACTTCGCTCGACCCCCGACTTAGCGATAATTGACCAGCGGAGCTCCTGCTTGGGAGTTTAAATATCGTTTACATTGATTACTCTATTTTACCCTTAAAGTTTATGGGGACAAGGTAAATTGTTGATTATAAATAATACTTAATTACCTATCCTTAGCAGGCAAAAGCGCGGGCGGCACTCTGTTTATCCCATTTTACGATTCTCGTAAAATAAAATTGCTTCGAAATGAAGCGCCAATACTTAAATGCGAAATTGCAAAATGTTATTGAACTAGACCGTGTGCTATTAAGAAAAAGTCGCAGTAATTACGTCTGTGACGTCGTGAAATGTTACAATGTGTTTGTTCGAGTACTTTCTTCCGAAACGGACATTACAATCTTAAATCCATTACGTAACTCCATCGATTACAATTGTAACAACATCACAAACCGTTGTAGCGTTTGTGTTAACTCCCTCGAGCGTTAAGATTCCGCGATTCTAGTCGAATTTAAAATAACTTTCGTTTAATGTGTTTCATAACGATATGCGGTAATAGTATAATCGTGTAAATTGCCTTTCGATATCGCAGATTTCCAGTCCAAATAGTCTTGTTTACACAGCTCGGGAACGCGGCGATGCGTGGAAATCGTATCGTATAAATATGCGATCGTCACTTGTTTATTTTCCAACGTATCCAACTTTCTCTATCTATTATTGGTATATGTAATAAGTCTAAATTGTACACTAATTGTATATGATACACGAGTGCGATGATTGAACGAAAGGTTAAATAAAGTTTTTCCAACTCATAATTTCAATTAGCGGATTCTCCCAGAGTCGCTAAACATATCACGCCTTAGCGCAATTCAAATGAGTTGGAATTGTCAAACAAAATGTATATCTCAAAAGTATACGAGTGAATATTTGGTCAACAGTTCTTAAAGCTGCATGCATATTAGTGCTGTTAATCAAGATCACTAAGCATAATCATTTTATAAACATTAAACATGGACTTATAACTGGAAAAGAAAAATTTTTACTGCTTAAAATTAGATTATCTTTACCATTAATAAATTAAAACGTAAATAGTGTTCACCTCCAACCAATAACTAATGTAATGGACTTCTAAAAAATACAAATTTATAGTACATTTAATACTCATAATTAAACTCATGCAGGAACTTCACAGTTTTAAACATCCAATAAACAATAATAGAATCAACACAAACAGTACAATTTATAAATTTACCGTAGTCAAATCGTGCGTTGAGGCACATGACTGAATGTTAATGCATCGTTCAGTGTAAACGTGCTTTTAAAATGCACAAATGCGGTAATGTAGACACGATCCAAGCTTAGCCAATACTAATGAAAACAATAGCCGTTTTTTAACCCGAAAAAATAACTACTAACACTTTTTAATACATAAAAAATAAATTAAGGTCGTAGCACTTGGAAGATTTTGGACTAACTCATAAAAGATTGGCGTAGATCACTACCATATGTGCCAATCTTCCATCCTACAATTCTACCTTGTGCGCTAAAAGTTGCAACTTCGATTCTCACCCAAGCTAAATATTTATAGTAGTGTTATTAATTGGTAATAAAAGTTACTGTTTACCCCGATATAAAATGGGCGTAAGTTAGCGTACTTTATATAGGCAAACAATTGGGTTGTATTGATGAACATCGGCCATGAGGTACCGGCAGAGTAAAATAGTACCTCTCTCTGTACTAGGTGTCGTAAGAAGTGACTTAAGGTACCAAAACCGACAGACAGCGGTATATCCATCCGAGACAGCGTAGTTCAAATGCACAGGGTGGGGATGGGCAACAGCATCCTTGTCGCGAAAATTACGCTTTGCGATTGCCAACACGCTTACACCGCGCGGTAATTATAGGCAAATTCCACCTTTCTTGAGGAATACTTCCTATAGTTGTAAAGAAATGATTACAACCAATTTATATTTAAAACTCTATTATATTTTTATTACAAACAACCAGATAAGAAAAAAACATTTGAAAACCGTCGTCAACGCACAAACCAGAGACTAAATTCGTTCCCACTGTCGCCTTTTTGCTAATATCCATCCGATTCAAAGTAAACTCTGAGCCTAACGTTTACGACTGGCATAAACCACGTAAGGAAATTGAATAAGTCCTGGACTCCGGCGTTTTCGGACTAAATATTTGAGGACTGCGCTTACTTTTCGCTTCATGTTTACCTAAACAGCCATGTCTGCAGTTTCTGAACGATGAAGTTGCTTGTGTTTATCCTCAGAAAGTTGGCTTTTAAATCGTTGAGTTTGGGGTTTCGTTTATCGCATGTTTTAAAATTGTTGTTATCTATTTAATACTGGCACTTTGCTGATGTGGGCATCGTTTTGATGAGTTTCGTAAACAATTTATGGAAGGTATTTAAGTGCTGTTTTATATATTTATTATTAAAATCTAATAAAAATTAAAAGCTAGTATTGGCTAAGTAAAAAGATCATATTGTTAATCCTTTATTTCCTTAATTCTATTCAACAATTAAGTGTCGAATATTATAGGAGTATCACAGTATATATTATTTTTACTACTTTTCAGTCTTTATCGTTCTTAAATCGTAACGATCGATATAGACGTGTATTGTCTAAGTATATATAATACACTTATATAATATATGTCTTATATAAGATTTAAAATGAAGAATTAAGATAGCAATAAAATATGTTGCGTGACTTGACGTTTTTTTATGTGACAAGTTATTTACAGTACACAATAACTATATATTTTAACCTATTAAACACAGTTTCAACGTAAACCTTTAAAAAATACAGTTAATCCTATCTTAATTTTATGTATTAATTAAATAACTATGTTCACATTGAAAAGCAATGCATTGAAGGTTCAATCAATCGAGAACTTATTAAATTATATATATTTATAATTTCCTATAATTTCAGCGATTGAAAGTCCACTACTAGACACGATCCTCCTCAAGAAAGGCAGATTTTTGCCCATAATTGCTGCGCTGGGCAAGCGTCTCTTCCATATGCAACTAAACAACAAACATACACTCTTTCGTACTAAAACCAGTAATAAACAATGTCAAAATAATTAATGTAACGGTCCAGCAAAACGTACTAATGAACACACACGAGTTAATAAGTATGATTAAAAGATACAAAACTATTGATTGCCCATAGACTCCATCAATATAATTATATTGATGGAGTCTATGGGAACGCTTGCTTTTTGAACTCTAACCCATGCTAATGTATCTATATGTCTGTGATACTTTCACGGCACATTCAGAGAACCCATCATCATCATCTATTGAACGTCTACTGCTGGTCATAGGCCTCCCCAAGAAAGAGGAATGTTGCACATAATTGCGCGCGGGCAGCTGTAGCTTTGCAGCGAGAATGCTTCTGCTCATCCCCGTCCTATTGTATTTGAGCTACGCTGTCTATACGGTACCTATTACAGGGATTGGGGAGTACTATTCAACTGTCTGTACCCCAGTGAACCTAGTTTAATAAAACTTTGGCATGCAAATAACTTGCACTTTAGTGAAAGACATAAGCTACTTTATTTCGCTTTCTAATTCGCGTGTAACGCATTATAAAATGCCTATTTACACAGGCAGAGTCGAGGTGGTATGTTAGTATAATATATTGGAAGCAAACACTATTAAATAAAAATTCTACAGTTCCCCAAATGGTCAAAATCCGGCATAGAAAGGAATTTTCATGACACATATTAAGCTATGTTTATGGACGAAACTGGTTTGATGTGGAGAACCGGACTATTTCATTCAACGTATAAGGGCACTAACTATAAACGTGAGCACAGATATGTGAGGACATAGACTGCGTTAGTGGGAAACGTATACTAATAAAAGTAAGGCAACTAGATTTATTATGAATCTTAATAGAGGATTTTATTTATAGCTTTTTTAACAAAGATAGGCGAATATTAATTAGTACAACGGTTTTCTCCGAACATATGATACCTAAAAATAAATATGTGTAGCAATTAATAACTGTCGATTCTGTAAATGTCAAGTTGTGGAATTTTACCTATTTCTACCGCAGCTCGCATTTATAATATTCTTTGTATTCCCGTCTAAAGATTGAAAGTCAGTGAAAATATTAGGAAATGTGATAAAATAACTGAAGGTCACAACATAGGCGACGCCAAAGTGATATCTTGGGATGACACGAGTTTCTATAAGCTACCGTGATGAAGTAAGCAAAAAAAGCATACGGTTCACTTAATAAACGTGACCACAGCTTATATCTCACCTTTAGCCTATATATATATGTCATCACAAAGATATCACAAGTGTGTCGCCAACCTTGTAACTAAAGATACAATGTCACATTTACCCAGTAATTTCACTGCCTTTCTCACCCTTTAAACCGGAACACAGCAATGCACACACTGCTATTTAGCGGTAGAAATAGGTGAGAGTGAGATACCAATGCAGCCAACCTTTGTTGGAGGGTTGCCTCTAGTAATATAACAAGTAGCAATATAAAAAATACACGTTTTAATATTAATTTATGTAGGCATCCGTTACCTACATGAAGATGACGTTAGATTTGCATTACAGTATATATAACGGTAAAAATATATTTTGTTATATTTGTATTATGTTCATGTGATTGTCATCGTTGTCAGACGCTTCCTATTTATTATATTCAACCGATAAAAGCGATATTTAATTTCCGATAATTCTGTAGAAAGCGCTTCATCGTTGTAAGACAATGAATTACGCAAGCGAAGATACCGTACAAAATCAATAGAAAAGTTTATGTAACTAATTCTGAATTGTCTTGCTTAGACACAGATAAATGTTTTGATTTATTGCTGAATAGCCGAGGTGTTTCAACGCAAAATAGAGCTTCATCATCGCTTGTTTATTTATACGAAAACTCGAACGTCGTTTATAACATTCATTGTTTGTGACTGTATTCAACACAATAGTCTAAATAAATCATAAGTATGATTCTTTTAATCGGTAAGTACTACTGCTGCTCGTAAAAAATGACATTTAATACATGGCAACTTTTATAACCTCTTTAGTAGACCAACCGCAGAAATATAAGTAAACGCGGGAAATGTGCCTCGCGTGCGCATCACTACGTGAACGCCGCCATTTATTTTTGTCTATGATAAAGAAATTAAATCGGACACAATTATTTTAAATGTTTTTTTATATTACTGATTGGCAAAACAGCATATGTTCTGCGTGATGGTATAAACGTCCTTATAGTCTATAGACGCCCGTGTCTTTGCATAGTTATCACATACGAATAGCATTGTGACTTAAAAATATTATATCTGTTAAGGTTATATTATATACGTCGCCGCACACTATATACGATATTATTTGTTTATATGTTTATATTACAAGGATATCAAAAACGCGTAGCCAAAATTGTGTCTTGAACCTATATGACTTAAAGATAAATAGCTTAAAGCACTTATGTTCCTTTCATCAGTCAATTACACATATATATTACCCAGACATATAAAAAACACACATATTAGTCGTTAAATAAATGTTTTCCTAGATTGCCCTAGTTTGCCATCGAATCCATGACATTTAGCGCACAAGATAGGACCACTACCATCTGCACCATTGGTCATTATATTAAAAACCAATGATTTCCCTGCCCCTCTTGCGCTTCAAACCGGAATACCAACACAGTTTTTTGGCGGTAGAAATAACGAGTGAGGTACATTTATTTGTATGCGCTATACTTCAAGTACCTACTCATTTAATCAAATTTTATCAAACTATTATGCCACTGGCTAAGAACATTGACCAAGCTTAATACGATCTTAAATACATGTATTTAAGTAATATTTTTGTGATTCCTCTGATGTCTGACATCCGTAACACAATTGATTTAAGCGATTTATCTCGGAGTCAGGTAAATGTATGAGATGTGGTGTACATTTATTATCATTATTTATTATATCAACATCTGCGGTACTTATTTTATTCTCTATTTTCATTTAACTGTACTAACTTAACCTTAATTAAAGACCCAGCCATTACTAGGACTATTTCTCATCCCGTTAGTTTTCACTCGAACGGTCACACCGGAACCTGCTCAAACAAGCTTCTCATTACACACACAGAAAACTTTTAACTATATACATCACAGCTTATTGCAACGATAAAGTCTAATATTGGAAAGGTATGAGGAATCAACTGGTTTTATATCTCAGTAGACCACATACAAAGGTCATTTATTTTACTAACTCGACAAACAAGCCTACGGTCTGCGTGCTGTAAGCATAAACACAGCCTATAGACGTTCGTAGGATACCACAAACGCGTGGCCAACCGTTGAATTTAGGTACATAATATGGTAAGATTTAATGTCATTTTTCCCAGTAATTTCAATGCTTCTCTCGCCCGTAACACAACGTAACGTAACGTAATATAGCTGTTTGATGCAAGAAATAGGCGAGAGGGAAGTACCTGTGAAGACGACCTTTGTTGGTATACCTCATGTTCTAGAAAAACAATTTTCTACTAGAAAAGCTTTGTTTTCCCAGGGCATGAGGTAGACCTCATACAAAAAGTTGTCTATATTGGTGCCCCACTCTCACCTATTTCTACCGCCAAATAGTGTTCGTATTCATGTGTTCCGGTTTGAAGGTTGAGTGAGAGGCAGTACAATTACTAGGTAATATATAAAAATATATATATGAGTTAATGATAAAATAGCAACCCATTTTTGTTGAATAACCATCCTATTTATATTTTAATCTGGCAATATAACCTATGTGTCAGTAGGTCCCCTAATTGATAAATCATTCCCAATTCCCCACGATAAATCATTCCCAAAATATTATTTGAGTCCAAGTCTGTCCAAAAACTAATCGGTAAATGTAAATTTTTAAATCTTAGCGCACATAATTCACTGTATACATATTAGTAACGATCAATATGATGTATACCGCTAGTTTACGCTCTTAATAGGCTACCTCGGCGTATACCTTTAATAACAAGCATGAGATAGACCTACATGTAATAATACCGTTATCGTTTAATTCTCATTTCGCACAACTTAGGGATGCTCCTATAGCTGGCAGATTATTTTTGTTACAATTAAAATTCATTTAATTTTCTACAAACACGGTAAGAAAAGAGGTTGCTTGTAAGAGATTGCATTTAACGATTAGGCTGCCTTTTGTACCGACTATTCCATATTTTTGTGATGTTCTTGTGTTAATATTTTTTTGTGAACAATGAAGAATATATTATTATTAAGTTGTTAACATAAATAGACAATAGTACAAATTGTATAATACAGCAAAGAGAAATAGACAATTTAGCCAAACCAAAGACTAAATAAGAATTAAAACATTATCATTTGTCACAAGTGGTCACGTACAAAAAACTAATAATAAAGTATATAATAAATTCAAAATTGTCTTAGATTAGTTACACGAACAAGTCAATCAAAATTATCAAAATGAAAATGGATACACCCAATTATATTGATACTGAAGTTAGAGTACTTATATGTAATATAATTAAAATGAACCTTCGAAATGTATGTAGGTATGCTCATAACTATATAATGACCTGATCAAATTGGATAATTATTTTAATGGTGTTTGTAATTGTAACGATCAGGTTTGTCTGGGCCTGGTATGTATGTATCGCAAAGAGCGTTCGTTTGCATATAATTTACACGAGATAAACCTCATACAAAGTCCGTCTGGATTGGTACTCATATTTTGATGACACGAGAATCTATAGATTGCGGGCACGTTCTAGCGGACTACATGCTTGTTTGCTGACTTCGTAAAAAAAAAAAATTAAGTTTATAGGTTAGAAGCCCAAGAACGGGAATGCAACTCTAAAGATAACGGAATGGATGAACGGAACGAAATGGATCCACAAACGGGATTCTCTATGTATAGTTGATTAAAAAATTTGAGCACCCTTTTAATTTTTTTTTACTATTATGATTATTTAAGTGTAGTCTTTATAACTTGTCCCTATAGGCGATTTCGGTTCGTTAAGATAAAGAATTAAATAAAAAATATATATGATAGCTTAAACATCCGTTTTCAGTTTTTCTATTATCTATGGCAAAAAAAAATAACAATTTCTAATAACATTTCTAATAAATGCTGCGAAGTAGTAACGCTACTTACAGCCGGACAGATGGTCAATCTGACACGCAACCTTATTTTCTAACTGCATCGACATGATTCCGCTAACATTCTACTCATTCAACTAATAAACAATGAAGAAATAGAGATCACCTATCGACAAATAGAGCTCGGGTTTGTGTAGATTAGGAGCACTAAGTAATTTATTAGCTGCCATGAACGTTCGATCTGGTAAATTGAGTCGTGTACGGCATTCTTTTGTTGAATCGCCTCGCTAAAGTCTGTTCAATATGAAAATCGAGGTGTTATATATTTCACAACAAGTATTCTTAATTGCAGACATTTTGACGTGCCGTCTTGTCAGTTGCAAAGCGACAACTAAAACGTCAAAAATACAATTTCAAAATGAACAAAGTGATCATTATCATTAATAATAATAGACGTAATAAATGTTAGAAAATATTATTAATAATAGAATACTTTAAAACGCGCTATATTTCACTTTTTTTATATTATTAAACCGCGTTTTAGAGCCATTTTAAAGTTTTATTGCAAATAGTTAATGCGTTAATTAAAAAAAAATCAATACTATTTAAAGCCCTGAACTACTCGATAAAGACTAGTTATAGATCAACATATTTTAGTCGCTCCCAGTCACAACAATATGAAACACCCTTGGCATAATTAGTTTCAATTCTAATGATAACGCAGCCAATCAATGTAGATGATTGTCTTTATCTACCACATTACCGACAGATTAGAGCTGATCGAAAGGTGTGTCCGGCAAGGTCACCCAGTGACAGGTGACAAGACCAGACCAAAGTTGCTCGAGAATGCTGTTTAGCCTTCCTTGTTGTCAGATATGAGGTTCCAGTTCTTGTTAGAATAAGACTTTATTAATAACATATTGGACAGACTGAAAATCTTTTATCACTTGCGTATGGCATCAAAAGTGTAAAACATTTATGGTTAAAATTTTAAATTGTTCTAGAATAAATAAATAATAAACTGTTGCCCTCAATAACGGATTTTATGATATAATACTCATATTTAGAGACAATAGCGACAAACAATTTTTTTTATTGTATTTGTCCCAACTATTGAAGTTTCTATTTGCAACAGTGTTGTATATAATAAATTCCCACAACATCTCATACATCGACCTGGCTCCGTAATAAGCTGCTAAAGCATTTGTGTTACGGACGCCAGACAACAGAGGAATCACAAATATACTACTTAAATACATATATTTAATACGCAGATATAGAACAAACACAAATATCATCATAAAAATGTTTGCTCTGGGTGGGAATCGAACCCACGACTTTTGGCACACAAGATAGGATCACTCACTACCGTCCGCAACATCGGGCCCTTCAATATAATACCTATATTAAAGTTATTTTTCTCATTCATATAAATACCCAAACTTAACTAAATATCAATAGTTAAAAGCAATGCTATCCACGTTATTATCATCATTAATACGGAAGAGAGAATTTAGCGAGACTGACTTTTGAAATGTCATAAACGCTTTTACTTACTAATTATATTAAATTTATTTAAATCTCCTTAAGAATAGGGAATTATTACTCCTTATTACGATTTTAGGCAGGCCTGGTCAGAATTACTGGGAATATATTCGCAAAGATTGAACTGTCTATACCCACCCGCCTTGCATTTCAGGCAAATTCAAATATATGTACATTATTCTAGTACCTTAGGCCTATTATAAGCACTTTAAATTAAATAAAAAATAACTTTAAATATGATTTCTTCTTGGAAACATCAATAAAAAAAATTGATTTATGTTTCCAGAAGGATGTAATTAAAATCAAATTTATAATAGCGACGACCCATTGAATCATAACAGATATATATATATATATATATATGTCATATGCAACCGTTATATGAAACTTTTCCTTACGTTAACCATTTAGCGTTGATAATTAAATCATAGTACATAAGTGAACATCAATTCTAACGCACTAGTAACCATCTTGATTATGCCTAGTTTACCGTAAACTGTCAACACAAATCAACTACAGTTAGATTCCTGTCGATGCACTCATTTAAATCTAACCTAGGTTATTGAAGCATACATTGATTTATCTCTCGTTTTATATGGACAATGATTCTAAGATAAAATTAAAAGTAAATAATTTCACATTAAATATCATACTTTACTTGATTCCGTGATAAGTCGCTTAAAACACTTGTGTTACGGTCATCGGACGTCAGAAGAGTCGTAAATATAAACATATAAATATTTGTCCTGCATAGGGATTGATCCCACGACCTTTAGCGTACAAGAGATCACTACCATCTGCGCCATCGGGCCCGACAAAAAAGTAAATAATAAGATACTTTTTATCTATTTTTATCACATTTTGCGACACATACGCCGTCTTAGTTTTACCCTCACATTACTATGTATTATAAATGATATAAAAACTACAATAATATAGTCATCTGAATGAAGTAATCTTTACTAAAAAAAACATCCCTCAACTTATTAAAAATCTCCATTTTGCAATAACAAATCGATTAATCTTGTCAATTATAAATGTCTTTAAACACTAATTAAAATAATAATTATCCATGTAATCAAGACATTGGCTCAGCCTGACCTTTCTATTTTATGACCTACTAGTTTTCTTGTAACCCCGACTTTGCCCACGTAGAGCTTTCGTTAAATAGCGTCCTGAGGGAATTCATTCTATCGGGATCGGGATTTGGAATCACTACTAGCCAAATTATATTAGGATCATTTAGCCCTTTGTTTACAGACAGAAAAGTAGATTTACTTCTGTATTTATAGTAAAAGGAAATTCGCAGGTAAAACCGCGGGATTCTGCTAGTAAGGAATATATCGAATCATCGTGCTTGTTGTTAATTGTTCTCCATTTTCACTTCTCATCATGTTAACTTACACAAACAACCTATGTTTATAGATCACTGACCCTTTACCTTCGTGAGATGATTAAAGGTTGTTCTTGTTGCTACATTGTTTTTAAATCAAGTCACTTACAAACTTTATTCCCACGGGGACAACCTCCTTTCATAGTAGTAGAAACCCATCAACTTCTTTATAAAATTTACTTAGCATAGAAATTCTGTTTAGATTCAATTTAAAAGTAACTTTACATTAGACCATACCTACAGAATTTACTGAGTTCTTACAGAGAGGCCTGTTCTTTTTACTTAATTGATAGCTTATTTGTTCATAAATAAATGTAGCTTTATGCCATAGAAAATCCAAATTTTAAAGAAGTTTGAATTGATCTCTACAACACTTTAAAAAAATCCCTGAAGGAATAAGAATCCTGAGAAAAATAAAGAAATGATTTGATTGTTACACGGTGAACAAGTCCAGACGCTAATAATTAAATTTAATTATAATTTTTATCCCTTTCCTTATTTGTTTGATAAGTATAAAAGGTAGGTTTATGATTTCAGTGCATTCATGCATTACCTCAAACATACAGCTACATCTTTATATTAAATGTTTCAGCAAATACATAAACTTTTCACTTGCATTTAGCTACATGTAGGTTTACCTTTTTTTACCTTTATATTAAATGCCCGTAAATCTGAAATGATCTGAATTGCAATTTATTTAATTGTCCACCGTTTTAAAACCAATAACCGCAAAATGACGAGCCGAATAGTTTTATTTTAAACGAAATTAAACAACGTATCAAACAGCCTAATTAAACCTACCACAGTTGATGAAAACTGGGAGTTCACATTTCGTTCTGATTTCACGTGTCGATTCGTGGCGGGAATCAATTATATTTGGCGTTATATCTATGTACTAGCACTCGAACGTGTCTTCGTCTGCTTGCAGATCTTTAGAAAATTAAAACCTTCAATCACTCTTAATTTGAAAATTAAGAGTAATTGAAGGACGACTGGTAGTATCTTAAATTATTGCCAAATAATGCATGAGGAAATCAATAAATGAAACAAAGTTACCAATAGAGAGGCAGGGAAGTTACTTGGTAATGTGATCGTCAAGTCACAAGGTAGACAACATCTAGGAAGGTCATTCTTAAATACAAGCGTCTTTAGGTTGCAGTGACGCTTATTGACGACCTGACGCAATAAAAAAAAGTATAGGCCAGCGGTTTAACTAATTAACGTGGCAGTGGGTAGGGCACTTAGCACACAGAACCGATAGTCAAAGGAGCCGTAAGGTTCTAGAATGGAGTCCATGTATCGGCAGCGTACCGCGTCCACTTGAAAGGTGGGTCAGACGATCTGATTAAAACCTCAGAATTGCGATGTCTTGCGGCTGATATAATGATGATCATGCTGAGCATTGACTTTTATTAATTACTAGCTGTGCCCGCGACTTCGTCCGCGTGCAGAAGTTTCTTTGGGCACCATACGTTTTTACTTTAACTTATATAAACTTTAAATGTTATATTTATTTATATATACAATTCAATAGCCTAAATAATAACTTTTAAGCTTCTAGCTCTAACAACAGCGATACTTCAATACAACTTTTCACCCCCCTCCCCCTTTCGACCCCTTACAACTCTTATATCGAATGAAAAAGTAGCCTTGTCGTAATGTCCTTTCTGAGGTTTTAGACTATCTGTGTACCAAATTTCAATTAAATCTATTCACAAAACTGATACTTAATTCTTTTTAATTTCTCCAGAGTGGTTAAATTACTTAGTACTCGTGAAAATATCAAAATAGCTGCGTACCAGTTAAACAGGTCCTGCAACCTGTAGTAGAACCATGAAAACCAGTTATCCCCAAAATACAAGTAAGCCCGGCACATAGGTAACAAGGGGAACTTCAACGAAGCTTTCCCTTGTCATCATAATTACAAGTGTTAAACATTTTATTTGCTTTCAAAAACAGTATTTGGAATAATGTCAAGCTGTCAATCGTTGATACTTGAATCGGTTTTGCTCCAGCTGATTTGACCAAAGATGTTGATGCTGATGTTTTGACAGTTGCTCGACAGCCATTATGACATTAAATACAACATTTTCTGTTTGCTGCTCTCTCGTTTTGATTACTCAAGCGCAAATTATTATGAGATTCAATTAAGACATCAGAACAACACGGTATGCTGATGTTGCACAGTTTCGTGCATTCAAATAGAAGTTAAATTACTTTTGTAAATTGTTTTGAATTTGTCCTTATAGTTATTTTTTATAAGGATGATTGATTTACCAATTTAGTAGTCATTCGCTGTTTTTTTTCTTTTATATTACTAGCATACGGTCCGTAATCTTAACAAGACGCCGAATAACAGAATCTAAATACTTTGAAAAAACAGCCGTGGTCAATATAGTTCTTTAGGATTCTAGTTATTTAGGATTCCTTATGTTCTAATGGAACAATACGCCTAGTCATGCTTCTAGTTTAAGAGCGCTGATATGGCCTGTCAGCGGAATCCCAGCCAGGACTTTATCTAACTAAAGTCTATTTTTATCAACATCAGTTGGCTGGAATACATGGAAATCCTATATGTCACGTAGTTTACCTTTCCATAGATGCTTTAGGTACGTGGAAGACCTTATAGGATTTTTCTTGGAAACCACCTTAGAACGTTGAATTCTTGCACCTGCGAGCCATCACGTGTTCGCGTCGATTTGCATAAAAGTGCAATTCTAGTATTCCACATTGGAAGTCATTAGGGTCGTTTGACGGCGATCGATCGTGCTCGCATACCAGTACGTTGTACCTAAAGCGATTTATTTACGTAATTGGGCACTTAGTCTTTGCTATTTGTGTGGTTAGTGGCGCCCGTGTAATGCAACATCTGTCGCGGTTGAGGAAATGGGCTACTCATAAAACAGCTAAGAATATGTCAACTGTTATTTATCGAGTACTTTAGGCCGGGTTTATTTGTTTTGGTAGAACTTGCACAGGGTGTGTTGTGAAATTCTTGAACAACAAAAATACGAATCTTAGTTCGTTAAGAGCGTTTATAATAAAACTACTCTTTTCACCGCTTTAATATGCGGCTTATTTAACTTTTAAAATTTTTTGTTTGACCTTTCAGTTACCTTACCGTTCTACGTAAAAGTGACAATAGCTGTTGTTGATAATATTAAAACGTATTAGTTAACAAAAATAAAGGCGTATAGATTTTTATTAATGGATACATATTAAATTAAGGATTATGATGAATTCCGTATTTCATGTTTCCAAGAATTTATTTGCGTATGCATCAAATATACTATTCGCTTAATTAATAACCAAACAACATTCGCGGAACAATATGCAATAACACACCGGCACTGCGACAGCGTGTTTGTAACAAATTTCACGGAATTCGTTATTTACTTGTACATAAATACTTATTTTAATTCAAAAAGCACTGAATAAACATAGTTTGTTTTTCCGAATGGCATGTTATTTATGCCTTTTTTATTATTATCCGCGCTAGTCCTACCTCAAACAGGAACGTTCTTTATACATTAAACAACAGACCCGATATCGCATTCGATAGTGTTCCTATTTTGTTTCCCGAAGGTCATGGACACGATTTCCACCCAAACATTTATGTGATGAACATTTGTTTGTTCTGTATCTGGGTGTTAATTATAAGTATTACATGTTTAACTTCTCTGTTATCTGATGAGTAAACACAAGTGCACCTAAGAGTCAAAAAGGACTTTATGTAATTTTTTGACTTTATTATATTATATCACAGGTATCAGACGGTTCAAATAATACTTTCGAGTATAATGACTTATCGATCTCATAAAATTCGATAACGTTTTCGAAATATTATTATTCTAGCAAACAAAATTTGATTTCGGGTAAGGAGATCTATGCTCGCCTCTGAAACACTTACACTACAGCCTAACAAGGTCTGGATTATGATATATATCATCCTCATACCAGCTATTGGAACCGTCCACTGCTGGACTTAGGCCTCTCCAATAAAGAGGAATCTAGCCCTTAATTACCGCGCTGGACAAGTGTGCTGGCAATCGCAGAGCGCCACTTTCGCTATTTCATATGAATATACGTCACTGTTGGTTCTGGTACCTTAGTCGCCTCTCACAACACATGGTGTAGTGGAGGGGTACTATTTTACTCTGCCGGTACCTCACGCTGAAACGCATTTTTTTTTTCATCATTTTATTTGAAACCTCATACATCAGTGCTGAGGTACCAACCCTTACGACTGATTGCGTACTTTTATGAAAAACTAGTGAAGTAATACATCATCCGCGAAGTTATTAACAATTAGTTTTATTACAGGATCCCCGTGGAAGGTCGACGTGATGGCAGGGCCGGCGGGCGGGGGCGGCGAGCCCACTAGGCTGATCCCCGCGCGGGTGCCGGCTG
Source organism: Heortia vitessoides (assembly GCA_020976665.1). NCBI lineage: Eukaryota > Metazoa > Arthropoda > Insecta > Lepidoptera > Crambidae > Heortia > Heortia vitessoides. Next base: position 11,213,362 of record JACJUM010000875.1, on the reverse strand, counting down.
TCTTCGAAATATCCACCGCGCCAGGCACAGCCACCTTCAACAAGAATGAGGTATACTAACATTTATGCGTTCACTGGTCCTAATAAAACTGTTTATTCAACCGCTTTGCAATGCGGTATATTTATCTGTTTAAATTTTTTATTTGTTCTACGTTTCGGTAACCTTGACTGGTAAACTTGGTAATCTTGAGAACGGTTGTCGCACCGTTCTCAAGATTACCAAGTTATGCTACGTAACCGAAACGTCGAACTAAAACATCTATAATATATATAAATAAATCGCGTTTCGCATAAATAGTAGTTTGAAGAAGGTAAGTTTGCTAATAACTTTGAGACTGCATCAGTTTTGCCTGCTTATTTCCATGGCCCAAAGTCAGTATTACAAATGCTTTATCGATATATCGGAGTCAGTTCAATATATGAGATGTTCTGAGAATTTATGATTACTATTTATGATATATGGCTAAAAGTTTTAAAGTAATGTTTGCGATAATTTTTTTACGTTTTATTTAGGTACGCGTAAGGTCCTGTGAGAGCTCTAAGTAAAGATAATTACTTAGATATTGTTGACCACATTCTTAAGTTTCTTTCAGTTAAGAACATACATGTTATTGTATTTCCTAGTTGTTTTACAAAGTCACATAATAGGTACTATGAAAATGCACAAAAGCCCTCTTTGATAAGATAAGACATTTTCATAAATTCCTCTCTCTTAATTCCATATTTTCAAAATGCATTTCATCATCATGTCAGCCATAAAACATCCATTTCTAGGCATTATCCCCCCCAATTGATCCCCTAAAAAAATTGTAGCACGCACCAAGCGCGATTTGCTGAATTAGTCGTGGGGTGCCCGCAGAGCTGATTAGTACCTCACTTTGTACCAGGTTTTGTAAGAGGTGACTAACCTGCCGGTACCAATTATGGCGGAATATCCATCTGAAACAGTATAGCTTAAATACACAGGGCGGGAATGGGCAGCAGCATCCCCGTCGCGAAGCTGCACTCTGCGATTGCCACCACGTTTACCCAGCGCGGTTATTATGGGCACCTTCTCCCTCTCTTGAGGACGCCTATGTCCAACAGTGGTCTTGCAAATGTTGATACCTACCTGATAGTACATCCACTTTGTAGATGGGCTTTCTACCCTACGCTTGCCGATGTGTAGTCTCTATTCCAGCAAAATACGTTAATGTTTGCTAGTTCTTTTATAGTTTACTCCTGTAAATTATTGGGTAATGAATGAAGTTACAAGGTTAAGGTGCCTGTAATATTTTTATGATAACACAAGCGTCTATAGTCTATGGTGACGTTTACCAGTTGAGAGTAAACTTGTTTGCTAATTTGGCAATAAAAAAATATAATTCCTTTTCCCATCTCCTCTACGTTAAAATAGTGACATTCGACACGACTTCCTACACTAAATGACTCACGTTATTAATGGATGATTAATTAATAATTATAGCTATCCTTTACTGTCGCCATTGTTTCCAGGTGGGAGTGACAGTGACGGCGCCCTCCCGGAGGCCGGTGACAGCGCGCGTGCTGGACGTAGCCGAGAGGCCGGGTGTCTTCCGCATTGAGTTCACGCCGGAGGAGGTCGGCACTCACTTGATTGATGTAAGTAACTGATTGGTGTCATGACGTAGCATCGAATATGACAAAGAAGGTCGCAGCTCTAACTCTTGGAATGTTAAATAAAAAAGGGTGGCTTTGCAATTGTTTTAATTTAAATTTCAAGCTTATTTTTATACAAGTTTTTTCGCTAAATCTGTATAAAATGAAAATCGAAAAAACATTTATTAAGTAGTTTTAGAAACTTGCCTGCATATGAAAAATTGCTTTTCTATGTTGTTACTATTTTGTATCGTCAACCCTAATTTTAAAGTACCTACTTAAATATACATTTCACAAATTATTTGCAATAATAAAAAAAATAAACTTTAAAGATTTAAAACGATATGAATGTCTTTTAAGTTTCCAAAACCAATCACAGGTAAAGGCTTCGTCTAATTAGCTACTCGATCAGCACAATGGTCGCTCCCAAAAAGCGGCTCTAATCGAATCGTATGCTACACAAATGTAATAAGCGCAGATGGTTTGCCCGGTAATTGTGTAAACATGAGATGTTCTTGCTGCTATTTATTGGGGGACTATCCTGCATACTTCCCATTTTGAAATCGAATTCAAAGGGTAAAGTCGTGTTATTTATATACAGTTTATCCGATTTTAATTTAATTTAGTTAAGTACAAGTTCTTTTGTTTATCTTGTACAGAAAGCATCTAATAACTCTATTATTTCTCTGCAACATCATAATAACCACTTTCATGTTAATGATTAATTTGTATTCCTAAAATTCCTTCGTCCCGCATGGTAAGCGGTTACCGCACCCTATGGTTGTTTATAACACCAATTTTATTTTTAAAGTGAGCCATCCGTTTTTATTTTGCGCATGAACCTAACCTTAACCTTTAAAGGTCCCGCCGACACTCAGGTCTGGCGCTTAGAGGATCAAATATATAGTACAATTTTATTTAAACGTAGGTGTAATGTGGGCGGTAATGGTTTGAATTACTCTCGATATGTACGCGAATGAAAAAGCAATCAAATATTTATGGTCTATTGTACCAAATATACGTTTTTCAAAGATAATGTTTCGGTATAGTCAGAGTATAATACGCCGAATATAGAAATAAGTCAAAATATGTTTTTCTTTTAACTACGTTAACTAAGTTTATATATGTTTTTCGAAGGTAATGTTTCGGTATGGGTAGAATACAATACGCCGAAAATGAAACTATGTAGGTCACCATTCGCCTTGTCGTGCTTATGATTTTGCTCACAAAAATCCAATTTACATTGAAAGGAATTAGTCTTGATCATCGCCAGTTCCAGTTCTAAGCATGTAGCAAGCGATAAATAAAGCATCATATCAGCCGTAAATCGTTCTCTGGTCTCACGTCCATAGGTTTCCACAAGAAAGGGGGGATTTGACCATAATAAACAGCCGCAGAGCGTAACTTCCCGAGGGGTATGCTACAGCCCATTCACACCATATGCATTTGAATATTAAATTTTAAATTGAAAAGACAATTAGAAATGCTTTTAATAATATTAATGCATCCTGAGGGCTCACTCAGAAGTGAAAATAATTATAAAAACAAAAAAAGCACTACTCTTTTTAATTTTAAAAAATTTTTATACAAATTTTGATAAAGATGTTAAATATTTAATGTAGATCCAATCTGACAAAAAATATATATTTCTCGATGAAAGAACACTAATTTAGGATATTTATTCCAGGTTTCGATTGCTGAGGACAAACTTGCCGTAGGGCCGCTCGTCGCCAAGGTGTATGACTCAAGTCTCATCAAAGTAACTGATGTCGGCAACGCCGTTGTCGGACAACAGTGCCAGTTTAGAGGTACGAAATTGCTGATCGTTTTTCATCCTGTCCTGTTACCAAACTAATTTATGAAGTTTACATAACACCGACGGATTCTACATAAATGTCAAACGAGGTTCAGAAGAGAGCGTAATATATTTTTAATCGGATACCTCTTTTATATATCTCTCGAATAGGATATTTGAATATATCTACGGGAATTAGTTCGATGGTCTATGCGGAATGTATTCATCCATTAAAATAATTGTGTATTTATAATCAGTTTTAAAATAGATCAAGAGATAAAGTAAATATTCGCCATTTTAAATTGAAAGTGGGAAGTAGTCGGTTTGACATTCCTAATGTTTTCACATTTCATTCAAGCGCACTGCGATATTTGTTTATTTATTTTCGTTTAAGACCAACAAAAAGTACCCAATAGCAAAAATGAAAATACATACAAGCATCTAGGGACCTGGTAATAAGCTATACGTATGGTGGGCAACACAGATCAACCTACCCAAATCAGTTAAAACTTAGCAATCGAATCGAGTTCTGTTGCTGTGTGTACACCAACAAAATAAAATATCCACCTCTTTTCCATTTATTTTCCAATACCTTTACCGCGGTAACTATTATTCGATATAAATTCCCCAGTTATAAAAAGAGTTATACAAATCCATTTTAATTTAACAATAGAATGAAAACGATCGAAGGACGATATCAACAGCTATTGCAACAGTTAACAAGTTATGCAGATAAGATTCATTTGATTCAGTTACGGGAAACATTAATAAACATTTTTACGTGAGAATTGCCACAAAAATATAAGACCATTTTGCGCTTGTAGTTTTTAGATCCAATTACCACATGGTATAAAACAAGCAAAACACTAATGAAACCTCAGTGTTACAGCAATGGTAACTTAATTTATACCTTTTACAAAGCTTGTAATTAATTGTCGTCCAATGTTTGATGAGTTATATATATTTTTTAACTGTTACAGTGGATGCTAGTGCAGCAGGAGAAGGACAACTTGAGATTTCCATAAATGAGGGAGAAGTGCCTAATCATGTTCAGGTAAATAAATTAATAACTTTAATAATAATAATAATACTCTTTATTGTACCCCAATGAAAACAACACAAGAACATCACAAAAACATGGAATAGTAGGTACAAGAGGCCTTATCGCTAAATGCAATTTCTTAAAGGCAACCTTTGGATATAAATAATGAAAAAAGGCTGATGGAAGTTTGAGATGCATTTAGTACATACATACATATTTATAAACATACATATATACAAATAATGCACATAGGTACATTCAAATACATATAAAAGATAAAGTCACAGAACAAGAAAAGTGACAGAATCAAAAAGCAAAATCAAAGTGACAGATAATACTCCTTCACAAATCTTTTAAAAATAGAAAGAGAACGAGCCGATCTCATTTCAAGGAGGAGCGCATTCCATAAACGAAAACCTTGAACTGTAAAGGATTTGCTATAGAACTTTAATGCAGACCATTATTTTTTTAAACTTTTTAAAGTACCTAACTTTAAAGTTTATATAGGTTTTGTTCCGTCATTCATAAGAACCGTTTTAAGTCTTTATTTACTAATTAAACCACAAACGTCATCCTTCCTTCCATCCACCCAGGTTGTTGGTGGAGGTCGATGTTTGGTCTTCTGGCGCCCAGAAACGCCGACATCTCATCGTGTAGACATTAAGTTTAATGGAGAGCCTGTGCCATCATCACCTTTTGTATTTCACGTTGCACCTGCACAAAGAGTCACTATTGATACGTCTCAAATTGGTAAGTATGAATGATCCATTAGTTATGAGTCTACTTACCATTACGAATAATAATAATTGTTATATCAAAGATACGAAATGGATAATATTTTAAAGGTTACAATTTATGTTTCATTTTATATAAACAAAACGTATCTCTCGTAGATCTGCGTTTTGTTATTTTTTCGTTAAACAATGTTATAGTCGCTGTCATCAGTGCTGTCCATATGACAGTCACACACTTGTTTACAAACTTTGGTGAACTCAGATAAATTGAACTATTGACTCTTCAACAGAACTAATACCTGTGGGTGAAACTGCATCATGTTCGGTACGTGTAGAGGGTTCTGGAGATGGGGAGCTGACTGTGACAGTTCGAGGACCACGGGGAGATGTCCCCGTGAGACTAACAGGAGACGTAGTCACCGGTCTGGTCGCCAGTTTTACGCCGAGAAACGTTGGACCACATACACTCATTGCTCAATATAACAACCAGACTATACCGGTTAGTAACGCATTCAGTTTTGCTTTGGTAGAAACGCAAATTTTGGGTACTGGGATTGAAGTCTGATCATGGAAAATAATTTACTTTTATATATTTGTGTTTTTTCGAAGTAATTCTGTAAATCAAATTATATTCTACAGGGTACCCCAATTATCTGCAAAGCTTATGATGGCAAGTTAGTAAGTGTTACCGGTGGAACATCAGCCCGTGTTGGAGTCCCAGTTCAATTAGCTGTGGATGCGGCTCAGGCTGGAGAAGGGAATCTGGAAATTACAGTTGCTGCTCGTGGACTGAATATTCCAACACAAGTTCATCCACAAGTAAGTATACAAATGAAATACAAATAATTGTATATCTAGCACGTAAGGACTAGGAAAAAATTTTATATGCAGCTTGTTTATTGTATAATTAACTAAAATATTTACATTCTTGTTATGATATGATGTACACAAAAACAACTTTAATAATTTTTACACTAGTAAACTCCATTTAATTATTGTAATGCCAATATTATGAATGCTAATACATCAATTTTATCAACTACTAAATATAAAGATTATAAAGTTGTTTATTGAGTTAATCAATATTTGAGAGTAAGAACAGAATAAGGGATTGTTGTTTTGATAACTAGAATTGTTTTAATTACAGGGAAATGCCCGTTTCAATGTGTCCTTCACCCCAACTGAAGCGTGTGATCATGTAGTAAATGTTTCATTCAATAAGGTAAGTTCAGTTAAGAAACCAAAACAAAGTGATACTTGCTTTTTGAGTAAAGGCCTATATAACACCTACACTATCTAATTTTGTTTTGTTTATATCTTTCAATGTTTTTGGTGTACAGTAAAGATTTTTTTAAATATTCTAAAAAAATAAAAGCATTTTTGTAACATTTTTTTTTTGCAAAACTTTATTCTTCATTTGTTTTCACTTTTGATTATAACTGAAAATATAAGTTTTTTAAAAACACCATAAAGAAGTACACAATAATCAAGCAATAAAAGTAAGTAATAAAGTTGTAGTTGTAATTATTGTTAAAATTACTCTTTCATTATATAGATGAGAGTTCCGGGCTGTCCCCTCATTATTGAAGTATCAGAAGGCAGTGGTAGTGGTGCCAGAGTCACCCTACCCGGACCTGTTCCTCTGAACCAACAAGCAGCTCTCACTCTCCATCACCCAGCTGCCACACTTGACCAGATTGAAGTTAATGTTGAGGGTAAGATTGTAAAACTGAGCACTTAATTTAATTCAAATAAAAAGTACATAAAAACATTAGTTCTGATACACTTCAAGGTTAAGATTTTGATTTCTTTAATTCTTTTTAACATTAAGAGTTGTACAATTTCAAAATAAATTATATTATTATTGTAATTATTGACAAGATGTTCTATGTAACAATACTTGATTAACTTTAAGTTTAAAGTGCACTCCAGTTTATACACGTCTAACTTTGGCTTTTAAATTATATCCTTATGCTACATTAGGAGGTGGATGTTAACCTTATGTGGATCAATGTTCGCACTAGAATTAATATTAAAATTATTTTGCGCCCAATCACTATGTTTCTAGGTTGTATTTAATTTACAAGTATTCACACTCAATTCTTATTCTGGCAATATTTTGATTCTTTCATTACAGGGTATAGATGGTATAGATGAAACAATAAAATTTAATAAGCAAAGAAAAAAAATGAGAATTGTCCTTTTCTGGAAACGAATGAGCGCGTCACTGGAGGGGAATATGACAAAAAAGATTTAGAGATATCTTAGTAATCATATTTTTGATTGAAAATAAGGAATATAATCACTTTCGCTTCGCTCTACTAACACACCACCTCCTAACAATTTAAATTACTAATACTTAGTTATTAGCTTTGTCATGACATGCTTTATTTTAATTAAGTGCAGCTCTTAATTATGTTTTATTTTAAGGGAATATTTGATGGTTCATATAGGTTAGAAGCTCTCGAACTTCAACCAAGTGTCAAATGATTGTTTAAGGAAAATACTCGAATAACATGACACTAAACAACCATATTATGAAATAAGCTCATTCGCTTCGCCCTAACTCCTAACATTCATAGATCAGTGGCTCAAATATTGACTGTACGAAGTCTATTGTTTTATCAAAACAATATTTAAAATAGGAAAATATGAAGTAAGCAATTAGTTTTTATGCCGCACAGGCTAAAAAAAGCAAAAAGTCAAAGGGGTAGGGAGTTAGGGCGTGACGGTGAGCTGAGCGTTGCGCGGGCGCAGGTCCCAACGGTGCGTCCGTGCCGGCGGCAGTGTCTGCGGCCGGGACTTCGGTATTCCGGGCAGAGTTTGTACCGAGAGCGGTGGGCGAACATCGGCTTAACGTGCTGGTGGACTCTGTGCCTATACCTGCTAGTCCTTTTCATTTGAAGGTAAGTTCTAAATATACAATAATTTTGTTCTCTTTTGACAATTATACAAACACAAATAACTAGTGTTCTTTCTTTTTAAATTATATAAACACATGGATAGCTAGCTTCCAGATAACTGATATATTACATCCACTTGTTTTATTAAAAAAATACAGAAGTATTTATTTTTAATTCAATGATGATGGTTCCTAAAATCATTTTATTTTTACTTAATCAATGAATTACTCATTTTGAAGATTATGCTTAGCATGTTGTTTTTATTTCAATGTCTTGAATTTGGCGAAATATTGTACAATATATCATGATTTCTATAATCTAATAATAATTACGTTTTAACGTAGTCCGTTGGTCACTAATTTTTATGTTTGAATTTAACATGTAACATTGAAACATTGAAAATTATTATTTTTCAATGTATCTACTCTTACAGGCGTAAATTTTCTTTTCAGGTATATGACGTTAAAGCTATAAAAGTGAAGGATGTGGCTCACGGCACCGTTGGAAAACCTGTTACCTTTTTGGGTAAGTAAAACGCTACCGAAGGTTCGGCCCGATGGCATATTCGACAGTGTTCCTATCTACGCGCCAGAGTTCATGGGTTCGATCCCCACTAAGGGGAAAAGAGGGAATAGGCGTATGCGGTGTCTCGAACGAAACTCCGGCACCTCTATGGACTGGATGGAGTGGACCTCGGTCCACATAGTACTAGTCTATAACAATATAATAAAGAGGAAAGATTTGACGTGATTTTTTAAGCGGAGATAGTTGAGAGGATGGAGAGTGACATAGGCTAATATGTGTATCTTTCTAATCTCCTACTTCCCTAAAATAAGCGGTGGAATTTATCCCGATTTAACGCGAGTGAAGCCGCAGGCGGGCTGCTAGTTGTTAATAGTAATGGGTCATGGTCCATCGGTAAGACCTGCCGCATCCTGTACTTGCACTATTATGGATCACTGAAAGCATCGCAAGGTGCCGTAGGAATGGCGTCTCCTTCATATGTAACCGTAAGGTTGGCGATGAGATGGGAGACAAGGGTTCGGTTTGCTACGGTTTAGGTCAGATTGTTATGTGAAGATGAATTATTATTAATCTAAAACGGATAAAAAACATTTCAGACAGCCAGACATAAGAGACACTAAATTTAATAAAACCTCTTTATATGTGTAGTGGAAACAATGGCAGCCGGTCCCGGTAACCTGGAGGTAACCGTGAATGGGGGACGGGTTCCGACCGCGGCGGCAGCGCAAGGAGCTCACACGTACGCCATTAGCTTCACCCCGAGAGATCCGAGACCGCATACCGTCGAGCTTCGCTTCAATGGGGACCATGTTCCTGGTAATTTAAACTTTTAGTAGAATTAAGGTCGGCGTGAGCTGGAAAACCATTAAGTTTAATTCACAATGACAAAAAGAAGTACTTTAGGACTTCTACCATTTATTTGTAGTATAAAATAAGAAAATATTATTATAAAGAAGTATTTATATATCCCTCCATATATACGCCGTCCTCAAGCTTATATGATCATGATGATCGATCCTTTATGTGTCCTTAACAGGAAGTCCATTCGTGTGCCACGTGTCGGCGCCTGCGAGGGTGATAGGCGCCGGCTCTGGGGAATCACCGGACAAAGTGTCGGTCGGTGATGCGTACACATTCAGCGTGGACTCCCCCACCTCGCCGCACGTCGAAGTCCTCGGCCCGGCCAGAAGGCCCGTACCCGTTCAGGTACTGAAATACCAGTCTACTAGTGATGCACAATGCGATTTATATAAGCCGGTTTTTTTTCGGTGATTACTAAAAAGTTTAGTTAGTGACAAATTATAGTTGTAGGTTACCGGCATATGAAAAATACCTCCACCCTATGCGAGGTATCGTAAAAACGACTGAGGTACCGGAATCTATAGAAGGTGATATATCGACCAGAAACTGTGTAACTCATATGCAACTGGGCAGGTATAAGCATTAGCATTCGCGTCAGCAATTTTCGCTCTGCGGCTGCTGTGATTATGTTGATAATAAAGATGATGGTAGTAATAATAATAATGATATTGAATTATCCTTTAGCATTTCTGAAGGAGTTTCTTAATTGACGTTGGATTTTTAGATACTTCACTGATAATTTAACTTCGACTAGTGAAACAATTAAATTAGTTTATCATGTTCTCCATTATTATTTTCTTTAGGTTTCAGCAGAAGAAACTGTTGGTGAAAATGAAGCCAGCAAGCGGTACACAATCTCTTTCATCCCAGTCGACGTGGGAGACCACAGTATTGAGGTACGATTCGTTTAACTCAATTGGACGGCTGCCACGAGGTTAACCGTCACCTGGTAAAAAAATATTTAAGTATTATATTTGTGGTTCCTGTGTTATCTGATGTCCGTAACACAAGTGCTTTAGACTTACCGTCTTAAACTTAACTCGAAGTCAGGTCGAAATGTTGTGTCGATTTGTTATTATTATTCGCATTTATATAAACACTTGCGCACTTGAAAGACAAACAAACTTATTTCCGCACATTTGTAAGCAATTCGTTAGCCTATAGATGCTTATGTTATTGCAAGTAAATCACCAGCGGTGTCGTCAACCTTGTGACTTCAAGATATTATGTCACATTATCTAGAATTTTGCCACCTCTCCAATTCTTTAAACCGAAACAAATCAACTGCTATTTGGTGGTACAAATAAGTATGACTGAGGAACCAATGCCTCATAATAAGGTCGACCTTTGTACGAGGTATACCTAGTAGTTTAGTATTTTAGTAGTACCTTTTATTATAAGCGGTTATTATTATTTTATAGGTACGAGCTGGTGCCATGGGTGGACATGTAGAAGGTAGCCCGTTTTTGGTCAAAGCGTACAGCGCCGCCCGAGTCGCTGTCACGGATATATCGCCAGGAGTCGTCGGTAGGCCGGTCTCGTTCACTATCAACGCTTCACATGCCGGTAAGAATATATACCTATTGTTAGGTAATGGTATAGAATCGACTAAGGTACCGGAACCGACAGATGGTGGTATATCCACTCAAGACAGCGTAGTTCAAATGCAACAGGTGGAAATGGGCATCAGCATTACTGTTGTAAAGCTACGCTCTGCGATTGCCACCACGCCTGGCCAGAGCGGCAATTATGGGCAAAATTCCCCCTTTCTTGGGAGACTTCTGTCCAGCAGTGGACGTTCTACTGCTGCTTTAATGATGTTTTTAAGTGTAAAATATTTATATCAACTAGATAAACAATATCAGAAACAATTTCCTACTAACAGGATAGCGTAAGTTTGTTACAGAGTGGATCTACAAGTAGCTTATAACGTTAATAAAGAGGAGTAACATCAGAGATTGCGGTGAGATCATGATAACGTTGTTACGCAGGTTAGCGTGAAAATACCGCATGTAACAACAGGGTCTTAACACAAATTCTCGACAGGGCTTTTAACAGTGAATGCACTAAAAAGTGACAACAGACCTCAAAAGAAAAGGCCCGGTGAACCTAACAGCAAGAGTGTGCTAAATAAAACTAATTAATGCGCCATATTATGATGTAATCTATCTATACATCGTATCAGCCGTAGGACGTCCACTGCTGGACAAAGGCCTCTGAGAGATTATACATCATTTTACAAGTCTTTGTAATTTTAATTGCCTCTCAGCGAAGGAATTTGAAGATGGACGTGGTGGTAATATAAAATCAGTATTTTATGCTGGAATAAATATATCAAGGCATATGAAACTATATAATAATAATTAGGGTAAACTATATTATTGATAAATGGATTTGTTCCAGGTGCTGGTAACTTGGAGATTATCGTTGCCGTCAGTGGCAGGAATGTTCCAAATTATGTGCAGAGCGAAGGAAATGCCAGGTTTAAGGTAATTTATGTTCCTTTTGAACTTCAAGAAGTTTTGTTTTAATTTCTTCATATAGGCTGGTTATAAACTTGCTTGTATGATGGCACGGGCGGATATATCTGCTTTAAAAAGTTTATAATATATTTTATTTATTTATTTTTGTTATTTGTTTAGATTTGATGCGGAAAATATTAATATGATAAATATTTGTATTTATTCTGTCTGGATGTTAATTATATACGCTTTAAGATACGTATCACGGTGTCAAGCCAACTTATGAGATGTAGTATGATTTTTTTTTTGACTGAGTGTATTATATTTTTTGTATACATAATTTTGTAATGAATATTCTCTTGCAAATAATGACTGTGCTAGTATCTCATAATCATTAGGTACGTCGAAATGTCCCTACTTGGGGATACGTACCTTCTTTATGGGTCAATAAAAGCCTGTCCCTTGACCCACTATGGGAGTTCAATGTGGTTTGCCTTATACTTATGTTCAATCCCTATAACCAGGTCAACTTCAAACCGGTAGAAGCGGCGCCCCACACTCTATCCGTCCGCTTCAACGGGCATGCGGTCCCGGGTTCCCCATTTACCTGTATGGTAACTGCGCCCGCTGCAGCGTCTGACGCTCGGGCTACAGGACCCGGCCTCACGTCAACCCCTAGAGGGGAACCGGCTGATATACAGCTCACTGGATTTACAAGTAAGTTTATTTTTCACGGATCCAATGGCGCAGATGGTAGTAATCCTGTCTTATGCGCCAATGGTCGTGGGTTCGATCCCATCCATGACAATTATTTATATGATGATTTTTGTGTTTGTTCTGTGTCTAGGTATTAAATATATATATTTAAATGATAATATATGATATAAGATCTATGGCAGTGAAACGTGGTCTCTTACCATTTGCATTATTGGACAACTGAAAGTAGCTCAACGAACTATGGAGAGGGCAATGCTCGGAGTTTCTTTGCGCGATCGAATCAGGGATGAGGAGACTCATAACAAAACCAAAGTTACCGACATTGCCCGGCGGATTAGTAAGTTGAAGTGGCAGTAGATATTGCATTTGGTACGCAGAACCGATGAACGATGGAGTCATAAGGTTCTTGAATGGAGACTATGTACCGGCAAGCACAGCGTAGGGCGTAGACCCGCAAGATGGACAGATGATCTGACTAAAACCGCAGGATCTGGACACAGGCCGCATACAACTGGTCCTATTTGAAATTACTTGGAGAGGCCTATGTCCAGCAGTGGACGTCTTTTGGCTGATATGATGATGATGATGATTTAAGTAATACTACTTTAAGTATTTTATGGTTCTTCTTTAGTCTGATGTCTGTAACACAGGGTAAAGTAAACGACTTATCGCAGAATCAGGTCATGGAATGATGTTGTTGAAATTTGTTTTTACTAAAAATACAAGTTATCAATGCACTCCCAAAGTTTCTTAAAACTCTATGGTGAACGTGTCCCTTAGATCGTAAAAAACTCAGACCGTGGACATTTTTCAGAATACTGTTTATTTAACTTTTTAACCTGTTTTGTTCAAACCTCGTCTACCTTACGATAACTGTTCTTAAGATTGAGAAATATGTTGTATCAGGACATGAAACACACACTACAATTACTATTATTTACTTCGTTTTTTTATACTTTCGCGTTCGCATCTCTGGCATCTGGCAGTAGCCAGCGCCTACTGTGAACACAGTAATGCTAAAATATCAAAATATTATGATTCGAGCAATCATCATTCGATTTGAATAAGGAGATCTATGCTCGCCTCTGAAACGCTTACTTACACTACAGCCCAACAAGGTCTGGATTATGATGTATATCATCCTCATCATACCACTTCCAATAAGTCCACTGCTGGGCATAAGCCGCGCTGGGCAAGCGTGTTGGCAATCGCATAGCGCAGTTTTCGCGATGAGGACGCTGCTGCCCATTCCCGCCCTGTAAATTTAAGCTGCACTAATCCGGATAGATATACCATCCTCTATCGGCTCTGGTACCTTAGTCGACTCTTACGACATCTGATACAGAGGGAGGTACTATTCTTCTCTGCCGGTACCTCACGGCTAACCCCTCTACTACTAATAATAATTTTATATCTATTTCAACAGTTTTCAACTTTATAACTTATTTATTTACAGCTTTCAACCTAGCCGTTCCAGCTTATAAAAACCTTTGTCTCTGTTTAACAGCTGGCGAACCAACAGTGTATGTCACCGGCCCCGGTGGCAGCAGCGTCCGCGCACGCGTCAACTCCGTCGGCGAAGGTCGGTTCGCAGCGACGTACACGCCCGAGGCGGTCGGCCGGCACAGCGTGCAGGTCACCTGCGCGGGCCGGCCCGTGCCCGGCTCCCCGTTCACCTGCAACGTGTACGACGTATGCCGTGTGCGTGTTACTGGATTGGGACCTGGCGGTGAGCAGATATTTAGACATTATAATAAAACAGTATAGTTTTATTTAACGACTTTAAAACGTTGTTTATTTAATTTTATCCTTTTTTGTTCTACGTTCTAAAGAATGACAAAAGATGTTGTAAGACACACCGTGTTCAATCAGTTAAAACAAAAGTTTTATAATTAGTAGTGAACGCGCAAATGCTTGAAAATATAATGCACTATATTTTTGTATTGTAATTGACATATGTAACCAAAAATTTTAGGGGTATCAAATACCAGATAAACAGAAGTACATTACAAAGCTCCCATTCAAGTTAACTGTTCTCCATTGTCAATAATAAAATACACAAGTTATTACAAAATTACTAGTATAATGGCGATGAATATCAATATATAATTAAATAAGTTAATAAATTATTGGGTTCCGACGTATCTAAAGCGGATTGGTTCAAAAGTGAGCACTTTAAAATTGAGAAATTAACCCAAATACATACAATACAGTTAATGAACCAAGTCTAGTCTAGTCTAAGCAAGCGACAAACATGTTCCAGGTTTTATTTATAACTACAGCGGTCATATCAAATAAATTTTATTATTCATATTTAATACTTAAAATACTTAAGAACCAAGTAAATAAAGTCTTTGAAAATCTTTACACTATAACATTTTATCTTTAGGAGTGTATTCTTTCAATCTTCCAACAAATGTAATCTCTCTACCAATACTAAACAACATACCCTAAGCAGGTAGACATCTGCGTGTTCTGCAACTTTATATTTTAAAATTAAGGTTTGTAATGTCCTTTTCCATTAAATATTAGTCCGACATCTTCCTCGTTGCTTTGCAGAACTGGAAGGCACACTAGAAGGCCTGAGTCTTGACGATGGAGTGGACGAGGAGCGAGGCGTGGAAGTTGGCAAACCGGTCACCTTCAGTGTGGACGCAGCCGGCGCTGGTGAAGGCACCCTCGAACTCGTCGTGTCTACTCCTTCCACCACGGTCAAGGCTGAGGTATACTATCTTAGATGTGTATTCATTGGTCAATATGAGATTAGGGATTGTATTTTTTAATGTATGACTAAATCGACAAACAAACATACGGTCCGCGTGATAGTGAGCATCCTTTAGACTCATATTACTAGGGCATTGTCAACTTTGTGACTTGAAGATATTATTTCACATGACCCAGAAATTTTACTCCTCTTTCCTGCCTCTCTCACCCATCAAACTGGAACAGCAATGCAAATATTGCTGTATGTCTACTCTTTATTGTATACCAGTCAAAGAAATACAAAAAGAATTTGATACAAATTAAAAAAGAAAATAAATGAGCGGCCTATATATATAGTGTATATTGCACAATGCGCGATAATTACCATCAGTCCCATCTCTCTCGGTGGCGCTGGAATTGACGTCTGGGAATTACTATCTTAAAAAAATAATGTTTTACGTACCGTTTTTCAAGTACCGCTTTTATTTTTTAGTTTAAAATAAATGATGCAGTGGACAATTTAATTCTCAATCAGGTGGTAGCAGTCGCCCGTGGGCTGTATGACGTCACATTCGTTCCCGTGTCCCGGGAGCCGCACCGCGTGTCGGTCACCTTCAACGAACAGGCGGTGCCCGGCAGCCCGTTTGTATGCCGAGTCAGCGAACCGCACACATATGTACAAATAGGTATGATGTGGCATTTTTTTTATATATTTTTAATCAATATGCATAGTAAAGACAAGTACACTTTCTAGGCTCCGTTTTACTTTAACATCTGATCTAAGATTCTAGCAGTCTACGTTCAAAGATAGAACTATTCGGTAGACATTCGATTAATAGTATCGAAATAGAACGTGTGGTACCGGCAATGTTAATAAGTAAGTAAAGTACCAGGTGTCGTAAGAGGATAATGAGATACCGGCACCGACAGATGGCGGTATATCCACCCGAAACAGTGTAGCTCAAATTCAACAGGGCAGTAATGGGCAGCAGCATCCCCGTCGCGAAGCTAAAACACTGCATTTGCCAGCCTTGGTCCAGCAATGGACGGATTTTACGGCTCCTGTGATGATGACGATTAGAAACGGAATGTACAACTTTGTGAAACTACTTCTTCGTTTGTGTTGCGTTTTGAAGCGGATGCTTGTAACAATTGGAACCTCTGTTGTGCTATTTATATCAATCTTTAGACTAATCTTAAAACTAATTTGTCATAATCTCCCATTGCAAACTTATCATATTTATTCGAAAAAAAAACAAAATTTGCCTAGAATAGTACCTCCCTCTTTACCAGGTGTCATAAGAGGCGACTAGAACCGACAGATGGCGGTATATCCATCCGAGACAGTGTAGCTCAAATGCTTAGGGTGGGGATGGGTAGCAGCATCCCCACCGCGGAACTTCCGCAATACGATTGCCAACACGCTTGCCCAGCGCGGCAATTATGATAAAAATTCCCCCTTTTGAGGGGCAAATTAACGGAACAGTCACAAATCAAGTATGTCTATTAAACATTAAATTCCAATGTTTCACAGGAGGCATAGCTACAGTGGAAATTGACGACAATCTATCAGACGTGGAAGTGATATCGCCAACGGGGACGCGAGTAGCCGAGGCTCACCTCGAAGACACTGGCCTGTTGACCTTCCCCGCGGCCAGGGTCGGCCGGTATGTGGTACGGAGTCCGCGGGGACCTGTGGCCGAGGTGGAAGCGTTAGATGCCTCGTCTGTCAAGGTCTTATCTATTGGAGATGCTGTCTCGCATCGCCCAGCCATACTTACTGGTAAGCTACCTCAGTTTATACATTGTTCTAGAGAATATTAATTTCTTTATATATTATAGTAAACCGTAGGTATACCACAGAGTACTGGCAGAGTAGAATAGTACCTCCCCCAACCAAGTCTCGAGCTCCCAGTAGCAACAGAGGTACCGGAACCGACAAATGGCTGTATATACTATATGGCGGTGTATACACGGCGGTTCGCCCAGCGCGGCAATTGTGGTCAAAATACCTCCTTTCTTGTAGGGGCCTATGTCCAGTAGTGGATTTCCAATGGTATGATGTTGATGATAATAAGATCACTGCCATCTGCGCCATTGATATAATACTTTCCAACAGTAAGCACAAACGGCGCCGGTGCTGGCCGTCTATCCGGCCGCGTGACGTGCGGCGGGGTCGCCGTCCCCCACTCGGTCCGCCGGCGCGGTGGCGCCCGGCAAGAACTCGTGTGGCACCCTGCGAGAGCTGCGCCGCATCGTCTCACACTGTTGTGGAGCGGAACACCCGTCTCCAGGGATCCGATGCTGTTGGAAGTACAGCCTCCGCAGCATGGACAAGAGGTAAGCCTCACCTGATAACATAGATAAGATAAGTCGTCCTATACCAACCCTTCCATTCTCTTCCGCCCTATACATTTGTGCAGTCATTCTACTTTCATCCATCCTTTCCATCCACCTTTTGGCTGTACATAAAAGCATGTAAGTTCGTTCCGTTCAATATCTTTAAAAAAAAGTTTCTGAAAATTGTTTCAATAAAATGCTACATCTATATATGTAAAAAAAGGGTTGTCGAACTGACACACATATTAACGCAGGGCTTAAAATATATGCTCAGAAAAATCAGTATTTCACAGCCCACTTATCGAGTATGGTAGGACCAAACATCAAAGCGTAAATGACACTAGGTTTTTCTGTAATTTAACGCGGGTAAAACCGAGGGGCGCTTTAACGCGCATTTCGTGCACCAGCTCTACTCAGAAATTACAAAGCCACCTCAGCCTTACAATGAAATTACCAAGATAATTTGCCTATTTACCTTCTCTTCGCCCAGGTGTCAGCATCAGGTCTAGGCCTCTACCAAGCGCAGGTCGGGGGCGTGGCGTCCTTCAGCATCGACACCCTAGGGCGGCCGGCGCGCGAGTTCGATGTGGTGGTGTCGGGGCCGGGCGCCAGGGCCCTGCCCGTGCGCTGCTACCAGACCAAGTCGGGGCTGCTGCAGGCGGAGTACACCATCACGGAAGTTGGGCAGAGCACCATAGGTAACTTAGAAGCTCACTAAAGTTTACTTGCATACTCACAAATTGATTACATTACAATTTTTACACTTGTCGCAATGTAATAAAGTTGTTTTTGCTTCGTCAAAAATTATTGATATATTAGAATAAGATGGTATTATAGAAAAGCGACCATATTCGGACATATGAAGGTCTAATAGGTTTATATTTCTTGCACCCGGAGCCTCAAGATATTTTCAAGAAAGAATCCATTTTTAAAATTATGATCACAATCATATCAACCGTTGGAATTCCTATGTCCACTGAATTTTGTATTTAATTGTCGCGCTGGGCAATGGTAGATTGCAACTTTCACAAGTGGAAAGCTATTTCTTATCCTCCCTTATGCTTTTGATCCTATATCCATCCGAGACAGCATATGTTTCAAATGAATACCGCCATCTGTCGGATCCGGCACCCAAATCGCTTCTAGTAGCACTTGATATAGGGGGAGGTACTTTGTATACGGTATCCCACAGCAGACTGGCATCATATGGCTTTTATTTATTTATATTATTATTAATACAATATGCTAATATTAAATTGTTCCATTGCAGAAGTACTTCATCTGTCGAAGCCCGTATCTGGAAGTCCATTCACATGCGAGTCATTCGACCCGAACAGGGTCATTCTGTCAGGCCTGCCCACCGGAAACATCATCACACAGACTCCCATCAATTTCACAGGTAATTTTCCAGTAACAATTTCATTATTGACTTATATTAATATCATTGTTCCAGTCATTGTAAGTCCTCTGCTGGACACAGGCCTCCCCAAGAAACGGAGAATTTGCCCATAAATTGCAATCGCAGAGCTTTCGCGACGGGAATGTTGCTGCTCATCCTGCCCTGTGCATTTGAGCTGCGTTGTTTCGGATCGATATACCGCCATCTATCAGTTCTGGTACCTTAGTCGCCTCTTAAAACACCCGGTAAAGGGGGAAGTACTATTCTACCTTGCCTGTACCTTTCGGCTACAAATCGTAAAAAAACCCCCAGCTATTTTTTTGTATTATAGTGGACACAAAAGACGCTGGTGTCGGAGAGCTGGAAGTGGTGTGCGAAGCGATGGGTGACCGCCGCGTGCGCCTACCCGTGGATATAAGGGAGGATGGACACACGTACAAAGTGCGGTTACGGCCGTCCGTGCCGGCGCACTATCGTATCTACGTCATGTATGGAGGTGAGTACGTCTAAAACTCCTGGTGTGGGTAGACATAGTAATGAATGAGATCGCTTTTTAATGAGCAACTCTATAATGAAGTATAGAGACGCTCATTAATGAGCTGGTCATAGTACAAAGCCTTGAAGGGCAATCAACGTTGGTTTTAAATAAAAAAAATCCCTCATGAATATCATAATCTTGATTCATTTGTGATTATACGACGTATGGATGAGTGAATATATTTGTTACACTTTCATGCGGGAATGGCTATACAGCTGGATGAAATTTTGCACTGAGATTATTGATAGCCTGGAATAACACAAAGACTGCTTTATCCCGAAAATATTTTCACGTAGCTTTTTATTTTTCCCGGATTTGACCGAATTGACATTTATTCTTGAATCACATTTGTTTTTATTGAATTATCATCAGCTGAGCTCAAAACTAAGCATGAGTTCGAAAGCCCGCCAGGATATGAGAACAAAGTACATACATTTCAAAGTTTAATCTTGGTTTAGTACAAGGTCGTACATATTTCTACAGCCAAATAGCTGTGTTCTGGTTTGAATGATGAGAGAGGGAGTGAAATTACTGAATAATGTGACATAAGATCTTTTGGTCACAAGGTTGGTTGCGCTAGTGATATCCTTGTGATATTACGATCGTCTCTCTCGTTATACGCGGACTGTATGCTTGTCAACCTAGTCTAATTAAAAAAGTACCTAATAATAAAACTTGTTTGGATATCCTAATACAACCAAGTAGATCATTGGCGTATCACTACCTAGTATAAAACAATGTCGCTTTTCGCTGTCTGTCTGTCCCAATATATGCTTAGATCTTTTAAACTATGTTATGAACGTAGTTACGGTTTTAAATAGAAGGAGTGATTCAATGTGTAGGTTTATATGTATAATACATGCATATACCACCATGGATTTTTTTGTATTAATATAGTATTATATTAACTATTTATGTAGTAGAGAAACACTGATAATTTTAGAAGTTCTAATGTAATGTCGTAACTAAACATTACATATTAATGAATACATTGCAAACGCCGGTTGAACCCGATGAGATAGATCAAAATAATGTACTACAGTATTGTACACCATATAATGGTCTACAAAAAAATCGTTGGTGGTATATGTCCATCTCTAGAGAACAACCCGTAATAACCATTTATTACCCTATTTCCACCCGTGCGAGGCCGGGGCGGGCCGCTAGTTTACTTAATAAAATATTCCTTTTGTTTCAGGAGCTCCAGTGTCAGGCAGTCCGTTATCGCTGGGCGTTCTCAGCGGCCGCAGTAGTATCGCGGCCAAGTGCGCTGGCACGGGCCTTGCGCACGCGCACGTTGGCAAGGAGGCCGCGTTCACTATACACTGCGTAGAGGACGCTGTACCTACTGTGCAGGTATATTTTTTTTATATAAAACCAGGTCGATGTACATCCATACAGAACGCTTGATAGCAAGCGTCACCGCAGCCTATAGATGCTGGCGCGTTGCCAACTTTGTGCATTGAAGATATTTGTTTGTCACATTACCCAGTAATTTCACTGCCTCTCTCACTCTTTAAACAGGAACACATCAATGTCAACCCTGCTATTTAGCGTTAGAAATAGATTAGAGTGAGGTACCAACACACGATTTTTTGTAAATAAAATATCGTAGAGGCCCTAAACTTACTGGGTAACATAGTATATATATCATATCATAGTATCATAGTATATGTATAGTACATAGTATCTTCATTTGACAAGCTTGGCGAAACGCGAGTGATATTTTTGTGATGACACGAGCGTCTATAGGCTGCGGTCACGTTTACGGTCAAACGGACCGTATGCTTATTTGCTAATTTCATTATATTAATTAAGGCAACTACGTAAATAGAATAATTCAATCAAGATTTATATTTATGTACGTTTATAACGGAAAAACATAAAACTACTAAACCAATTGAAAAATAAATTCACTCATAAAAAGCTACATTATCAGTAACATAAGCTGTATATTACTATTTAAGTATTTTCTATTTGACAGAAACTATACAGATAGTTAACTAATTTAAAATAAAATGGAATTACAAACTTCAATGTTATGTATTGATTCAAAAATCAGGTGGAAAGGCTAACAGACAACAAAGAAGATAACACAGACTCGGGCCTGCTGGAGTGCAGGGTGGTGGGTGGCGCGCCGCGAGAGTGGTTGTGCGCGTACATCCCCCTGGTTGTGGGCCTGTATGAAGTGAGGATATTCACCGCCTCTGGACCTCTGCCCGGGAGCCCCTTCTCTGTTCAAGTGAGTATCATCATCATCACCACCATCATTATCATCATATCACCCGTTTTAAATCCACTGTTGGACATTGGCTTCTCAAAAAACGGCCGATTTTGCCCATAATTGCTAGAATGCTTCTGCCCGTCACCACCATGTTGCAAATGCAAATGCTGCGTTGTTTTGGATGTATGTATAGTCAATTCCGGTACATCAGTTCTTACGACACCTGATACATGGGGTGGATCTATTCTACTCTTTTATATGCTATTTCTCATTAAAAACTCAAGATTTCTTTTAATTATATTCGTATGTATAAATAAAAGTTATAGTTATATATGTATAATTGTTGGGCCCGATGTCGCAGATAGTAGTGATCCTATCTTGTGCGCCAAAGATTGTTTGGATCGATCCCCAATCAAAACTATGTTGTGTCTGGGTGTTAAATATATTTATTTATGTAGGTATTCTATTTTGTGATTCTTCTGTTAAAGTCATGTATGTGATGTTGTGTGAATTTATTAGTATAATAATTTTTTTGATCATTTTTATAGGTGATAGACACGTCAGCGATCATGCCGGTGGGAGGTTGGGGCGCTGACAACTCGGGGCGCGTCAGGGCGCCCTCGAAACTTGTACTGGACACCAGCAATGCGGGCCCTGGTACTTTAGAGTGCTTACTCGCTGGCAGACATCAACGTGAGTTACTATATACTTGCCGACCATAATTTCTTATTTGCTCATGCATTCATTATTTTTCTATTATAGTCCTATTTAAATATAAAAAAAATTGCTTCTCTAGTACCCGAGGTCTATTTCGAGTTACAAAACTGAATATCAAATGCTAAACTAAATTAATATAAGTTTTCATAATTTTTTTCGTATGAACATCCAGAATATATATATAACATAACCTTAATTTTGATAGAAAATAGTATTTTTTAATTTATATTGCATTTCCGTCCCTTTACTTGATTATTTATTTTATGGTTCTTTGATAAGTTTATAAGATTAGCGAGCGATATATCCCGTTTATTGATAATTATATTTTTAAAACCAAACACGAAAAATCTTTGATATTTTCTTAAATTCATAAACAAACAAATAAATTTAATGTTTTTAAAATATTTACCCGTTCTGAAAGAATTTCTGTTCCTTCTGAATAATCTATACAAGTATAACGTTCCCTTGTTCAGGCGTAGAGACAGTGTCGGGCCGCGCGGTAGTGACTCTAGCAGCAGCCGAGGGCGTCAGCGGCGAGCAAGAGCTGGAACTGACGTACAACGGTGCCATAGTGGCGGGCGCACCTCGCAGGGCGCTCGTCGCTTCAGGCAACACCGCCGACAGGGTGACGCTCGCGGGCCGCGGGCTGGCGCACGCCGCGCCTCACACGCCCGCCGTCTTCACAGTCGGTAAGGATTCCACTGTGGCAACTATGCAATAGTTTGACAGACAAGATGACCCGTTCGATTGTGTTCCTATCTTATGTGCCAAGGGTCGTCGGTTCGATCGCCAACCAGGACAAATATTTGCGTTTGTGTTTATTCTGTGTGTATTTATGAGGAATAATTATATTTGTAATTTTACATAAGGTAAGCAGATATAAGTAACAATGTTAGCATTGCTGTGAGCCGGTTTAAACAGTGAGAGAGGCAGTGAAATTACTGGGATAATGTAACGTAATATCTTCAAGCCACGAAGTTAGCAGCACACTAGTGATATCGTTGTCATACTACGAGCGTCTATAGAACGCCGTGACGCTTACTATCTATCTTATTCGTTTATTACGCTGATTTCCGTAACACAAATAATTTAAGCTATTTATCACGGAGTCAGATCATGCGTGATATATGATATAAAATTAATATTATCATGCTAGATAGAAGCGGTCTGTTAAAGAGAACGAGGAGACGTTAAGAGAGAAGAAGTCATTGTCCATAATACGTATTATCTACAATAATTTAATCGAATAACAACGTATTGTATTGGTATTTACATTTAAGATATCGTCATTTTTAACAGTGCTATGAAGACTGCGATGGTGTAATTGGGAGTGCCTATCTTATTCACCAAGGTTCGTGGGTTCCGTCCTCAGGACAAACTTTAAGTGATGAATGTTTATTTGTTCTGTGGCTGAGTTCTCCTTTGCAGTCTGACTAGCCCGCTCGCGAATTCTGTAGTGTCCAATCTAATCTTGTGCACCAAGGATCATGGGGCAAATGTTTATATGATAAATATTTTTATTTTTTCTGTATCTGGGTGTTAAATACGTATTTAAGTATTATACTTGTAATACCTCTTGTCTAACCTTTTCGCGTCAGATCAACGTATGAAATATGGAGTGAATTTTTTACACCACATTTCCATTCGTATTTCAAAGTTGACAATGTTTTTGGTAAATTCAATCAGATGGGAGTGCAGCCGGTCCCGGGGCGCCGGAGGCCTCGCTGACGTCGCCGGACGGTGACAACATCCCGGTGGCGCTCGCGGCCGCCGGCCCGGGCCTTTGGAGGGCTACGTACACGCCGAGGCGCGCGGGAGACCATCAGCTCAGGGTCATGTGGGCTGGCAGGCTCGTTAAAGGTGAGAGTTATGACTTTAATTACCTAAATAAGTACAAAGGCAAAAGATTTATAAAAACTGTCTGTCGGTACTAACAATCTATCTGTAAATAGAAAAGGAGACATATTATCGCAGAGCCTAAACTATAGGGGTTACAAAACTTGAAAGTATACACAGATGCTATTTTAAACATAGCGGAGCACTGAGAAAGGATTTTTAAAAGGTTACCTCTTCAGAGGTAATAAATAACAAGTTTTCATTCGAAAAATAACGTTTAATAGAATTATAATTAATAAATTTATCATTCTACTAATTATTGTTAAGAAACCACTTATTAGACGAAATATTTACTAAAACAAAATGAGATGAGAGATACTTAGATTGCACCCTAGTTTTACTCCTTTAGTAGATGATATTTTAAAAATCCCTTTTTAATGCTTACATTATAAATGCATAATTCTTTAGCCTTATAGGTTAAGCCGTGCGTTGAAATGTCATCAGTCAGTCAGCTTATCCTTTTATATTTATAAACGTATCCAATTCCTTAAGATCGCTTTAAAAACGACGCGTGTTTTCGTCCAGGTTGCCCGCTGACTGTAAGCGTGAATGCGGGAACCGAGAGCGGGGACGCGTCCCGGGTGGTGTGCTCCGGCGCAGGCCTCACCGGCGGCGTGGTCGGCATGGAGATCCGCTCGTGGATCGACACCAGGCGCGCCGGCCCCGGCGAGCTGACCGCGCATTGTACGGGCCCTAACAAGGTAACGCTCGACAACTGATAATCAAAGAATTACCATACGTCATTATAAATAGCTATTTTTATTACACCAGCTCGACAAACAAGCATACAGTCCGCGTGATAGTAAGCGTCACTGTAGCCTATAGACGCTCGTAATATCATCACTAGGATATCAATAGCGCGTTGCCAACCTTGTGACTTGAAGATATTTTGTCACATTACTAGGGTAACACAGCATTGGGAACTCTGCTATTTGGCGGTAGAAATAGTTAAGAGTGAGGTGCCATCTGCAAATCATATGGTAACGCGCTAGTGATATCCTTGTGATAATACGTGCCTCTATAGGCTGCGGTGATGTTTTTTATCACGCGGACTGTATGTTTATTTGTCGACAGACAGACATTAGAAAAAAATTATTATACTACAAACGTAAAATGCATACATATAATAAACCTAAATTAAAACTTATCTCGGTATCAGGTCTAGGTAAGAGATGTTGTGGGAATTTGTTATTATTATAATTAATTGCTGGTATTGCGTAAGATGCCTACCCGGTCCTATTGGAAATAACTTAGCGAGGTCTATGACCAGCAATGAACGTCTTAAAGCTGATATGATGATGATGATAATTATTTGTTGATACCGAATATTCAACCTTGTGCAGGTGGCGTACTGCGAGCTGTACGAGCACGGCGACGGCACGTTCACGCTGAATGTGAAGCCGGCGGAGGCGGGCCGCCACGTGCTGAGCGTGCAGTTCGCGGGCGACCACGTGCCCGGCTCGCCCTTCGTGCTCAAGGTCGCCGGCGCGCCCGACCCCTCCAAGGTATACTACTGTTTAAAAAAAGCTGGTCATAGTTAGGTTTTTTCTTATCGCGTATGTAGCCAAAATAAATGGTATCCAGCTTTTTTGAGCTTTTTACGTGTGGTTTTACATACTTTTTTTTGTCGTACCTAATTTTTTAAACAGAACATCTTTAAGGTGTCCAACCTTTTTACATAATATAAATATCTGGCGAAACTGGCTGGTCTGTCTGGCTATTAGGTTTGGCGACTTGGAAACCCATGCGTGCGTACGTGCGCATTAAGTAGGTGCAACAACTAGATGTTACTGTTACAAAGTTGGCAGAGCGTTAGTGATATCCTTGTGATGAATCGAGCGTGTATAAGCTGCGGTGACGTTTATTATCACGAGGAGCGTGTGCTTGTCTGTTGACTTAGTGAAATTAAAATAATAATCCGATGGACAGACGATCTAACCTGAAACCGCAGGATTACATTGAAGATCGCATACAACTCTACAGCAGATATGGAGATTAATATACAGCAAATGGATCCTGTTTTCAGAATCATACGATGTTTTTGATAGACCTTTCAAAAGCTATTCTGCATGATTTAAATTTACCGCTTCGTCGGCATAACTAAAATGTAAAATGCCTGCAGACCGCTTAATGGACATGGCAAAATAATGAGTTCTTAGTAACTTAGCATGGAGTTAAACATTTACTAGAGGTTCACTCGTAAAAAGGTCGTCCGTCTGCATTGGTACCTCTCACCTATTTCTATTGCGAAGCAGTATTGTTTGCATTACTGTTTTCTGATTTAAATGGTGACGCAGTGACATTACTGATTAATGTGATATAATATCTTCAAGCCACAGGCAACAAGCTTATGTTACCTTGTGAAACACGAGCGTCTATAAGCCGCGGTGACGCTTGTTTGTCAACGTAGTCATAAAAAAAAGCATTTGAAAAGGTTCTTAACAATATCACGTCGTCACCTAGGTCCGCGTCTACGGTCCCGGCGTAGAGCCCGGTGTCCTCGCGACGTTCCAGTCGAGGTTCCTGTGCGACACGCGCGGAGCGGGCGCCGGCCAGCTCACAGTGCGCGTGCGCGGGCCCAAGGGCGCCTTTAGAGTGGAGATGCAGCGAGAGAGCCAAAAGGACCGCACCATACTGTGCAAGGTTAGTACCATTTCGTCATTATCATCATATCGGCCATTAAATGTCCACTGCTGGACATAGGCCTCCCTAAGAAATTGTAATTTTCACCCTTAATTGCTGCGCTAGGCAAGAGTGTTGAAAATCGCAGAGCGTCGCTTTGGCGTCGGGGATACTGCTGCCCATCCCCGCCCTGTGCATTTCAGCTACACCGATTTGTATGGATATACCGCTATCTGTCGGTTCTGGTTTCTTAGTTAGGGTTCTGGGTTCTTAGTTTCTTCCAGGCTGTGCCATTTATCAAAAGCGAGAGATATTCCACTAAACTCTTACATTCTACACATTCATTTTCATAGGCCCCCCGAGAAAGGGAAAATTTGGTCTACAACTGCCGCGATAGGCAACCGAATTGGCAATCGCAGAGCGAAGCTTCCGTGACGGAGATGCCCTGTCCATTTGAGATGCATTATTTCGGGTGGATATACCGCCATCTGACAGTTCTGGTACCTGGTAGTTTATATTAACTAGAAAAAAGTCATCTTAAACATTCAGCATTTTCCATGTAAACCTCTTAAATACATTCAGTTTGTAGAACATGCGTTTGCCGACAAATGCGTTAAAATGCGCGAATACTTGCGGCCAGGCTTACTTAATCCGCCACTTTTCAACAACAACGATTAAATCATCCCAACGACTGCCATTCGAGCCGAGGTTGACCTCAGCTCGAATGGCAAGGAAGCGTCTGTAGGCTTCGGTCACGTTTACCATAAAGCAGACAGTTTCCATAGAACATTTAAGAATGCGACAGAACATCAGAAATAGTTTGTCACTCTGTGTGCTCTTTGGAATTCATTTTTGGTTTTAGATATAAGTTCTTATAGTCAAATTTCTATTTCTAATGTTACGCTGCATTGCAGTAGAGAAATAGTAAATAATAGTTGATTTCTTAATTGTTTAATTACGATAACGCATTTACGTATTTTAAAAAAGATAAGCGTAACAATATTCAGTTGTAGGAGATAATCTCTAAGATAGTAGTTTATCTTGGAACAACAAAAATACACTGATTAGTCGTGTTATCTGCTGGTATGTGGTAATTAACGAATGATAACGGCAGTAAACAGTTATAATATTAAAGTTGTTATAACATCTAAACTTATTGTATGGTTAAAATGTTCTAAATGTATTTAAAGGGGTAAAACGGGGGTGCAAAGCTAGTATAAAAGTTTGCATTTTTTTAAGTTATTCGAATGAAAGTCAGTGTAAAGAATTGCAAATCATGAAACACAAGTCAAATATTTTGTCGAAAATCTTCCCTTAAAATCACAGTTTAAACCGAAGGGCGCTGGTAGGTATTTAAAAAAAACAAGCGGCCCGGACTCGCTTCGAATGGGCGTCACCTATCAAGTATCTCCCCCAAATTGCACAAAATACTTGATTGTGTATAAAACACACATAAATTCCGAATGGATCTGATATTAAAAACTGAAATCAGGCTTTACTAGTCTTAAGCCAAACATCACATTGAACTATATATTTTTTGATTAATTATAATTTTGCTTACACTATAAAATCGTAAAACTGGTTAAGCCCTTAAAATTGGAAGCGCTAGTTACAGATAATATTGTCGCGACTGATAAATGGCGTTTCCCAAGTACCTTCTAGAAGTATATTAAAACTGCTTGTTAATTTTTCCACAGTTCTCGCCCACCGAACCCGGAGACTACCGTGTGGAAGTGCGATGGGCCAACCGTCACGTGCCTGGTTCGCCCTTCCCGGTCATGATCTTCGACACACAAGAGGAACTGCGCCGCTATTTGCAAGCTTCGGCTGCTTGACAACACACCGTTGCCGAATTGAATACTCAATGATACTCTGTGCTGGAGAAATAGCTTTTTGGAACGTGATTCGAAATTTGAAATTTTCTTTCTTCCGCTTCTCGTGTAACATCTGTTTTCTGAATTTCTACGACACCGTTCGATATTTGAAATATTAAAAACTGTTCCTTTTCTTCATTTGACTCCGAATAAACTTCTATCTCGTTTCCTCCATATAGTGCTATTCGATATTCAAAAAGGAAGTAGACTATAGATGTTTTTGAAACTTGCACAGACTATTGTTTGGTATTTATATTCCCTAACCCAATAGATACCATTATGTTGTTTATTTTTTAAAAATACTGACAAATTTGTAATTGAATATAAAAGCATGGGATAGTTTTTAAAACCCAATTTTATGGCCGGTGCTTTAATGTTGAATAACATCAAACAAAAAAGGCAAAATATAGACACTATCCGTCCAAACTCGAATCTCGTGTAATTTAACAAATATAAATAGCTATATATCAAATATACTTGTTATAAGCAATGGACTTTTTAATGTTGTGTTCTTTTCTACAATTTCGGGCCATTTAGGAATGTCGTTAAACACATAACAGGAAATATATGTAAAAATAAATTCACCTTTCTTATTACATGTAAGTACTCTTGCAAACGGCTAATTATAAGTGATGCATAATAATTTGTTTAATTGTTAATATTTATTAATGGCATTAGGCTAGCGGTCATTTAACTTGTAACTAACGAAGTATTTTATTGTTATTACTCGGTCGAGTCCACTGTCCACTGTCACCGTGGTACGACTGGACTGGACTGAGTAAACCTGAGCTATTCAGTTACTAATTGTTAATAAATTGAAATTTATTACTTGTCTTCTTTTATTTACAAACCCTACACGTTTATTTATTTAACTTTTTGCAGATCGAAAATTAATATGTGCAGCTGAGTGAGTTCCCTTTAATTAGGGATCGACGAGACCGATGGCAAAAATGGTAGTATCTTGTGTTGAATAGTTGTTTTTTCGGGGTCTGGCTGTTAAAGTTGTATTTGAGTAAGTTATATTTTTGATTCCTCTGTTGTCTGATGTTACGTAACACAAATCCTTTAATCGTAACTTATCCTGGAGTCATGGCAATGTGTGGGATATGTGAATGCATTTATTGTAATTATAAAAAATAATCTGGGTCAGATTCAGGTAGGATCAGGTAACACTGCCCATGTGAGGATTCGCAAACCTACTCAGTAAATTTTGCGAATCCTCACGTCAACCTACCTCAGTTTTAGAAACGCAACTACTTTCAACCAACCTAGACAATCTTTAATGACGTCACTATGCTCGTATTGTAGCTACGTAATTTTTACACTTAAGACGGAGGCTTCGTGCTTAACCATTTCTGGAGCGTTTGAGGGCGTGGAGCGCGTATTAAATTAGGTTATCCGTGTATGTATGTAGCCCTTAAGTGAGCGAGTGATGTATCAAAAATAAACAGAAGAAAAGCGGGGAGTCGACCTCTACTCATGATATTCGTCGTGGCCGAACTGGTTGCCGAACTATCTATCGAAGAATAAAGAACAAACGAAATATGTATCTGATTATCTTTTACTGACAAGACTTGACGGCTAGAAGTTTACCGAATAATATATATCATATGCATTTATTGCGTTTATTTATACAAATATGTATGCCACGTTTATTTATTTTGTATATATATTGCCTGCACCAATATATATATATTTTTCAGTTTTGTGTAATGGTTGACTGGGAGATAATGCCATCTGGCATTAAGTCCGCCATTTGTACATTTTGTAACATTTTGTGCAATAAAGTTAAATAAATAAATAAATAAATATTATTTACCTCATGTATACTTATTAATATTATTATGGTCTCTGTCGGTATTCCCACAGACTCGTGTACTAAGGTTATTTTTACACTATACTAGCTAACTGGACAGACGTTGTCCTGTCTTAGCTATAAGTACTTATCATGAAAAATAAATTGCGACAATAAATTGAGATATAAACAGAGTACACAGTAGAACACAGAATGCAAATATTGATAGAAATCGGTTTAATAGTTTAGAAGTTTATCCCGAACAAACACCGTGATACGAAAATTTTATATACACGTAGAAAGATATACATTACTTATATAAAGGCTTTTACTAACTAGTCACCAACTCAAACAAATCACTTTCTCTTAATCATCATCGTCTATGCCATTAGAAGTCTACTGCTGGACACAGGCCTCCCCAAAAGAGAGGGAATTTTGCATATAATTACCGGGCTGGGCAAGCCTGTTGGCAATCGCAGCGCAGCTTTCGCGACGAGGATGCTGCTGCCCATCACACTGTATATTTAAACTACACTGTTTCGGATATATACACCGCCACCTGTCGGTTGTGTACTTTAGTCGCCTCTTACGACACCTGGTACAGAGAGAGGTACTATTCTACTCGACCGGTACCTCAAAATAGTCAGACAAATGAAGGTACCTCTAAATAGTTAGAACAACAATTATAATTAGGATATGACGAATTAAGTTCCAGTTCGACGCAAGGTTTACGGGTCTGTCTCCTGCACGAATATAAATTAGAAAATTTCAATGAGGTAGACCTCTTACAAATGTGGTCTGCGTTGGTACCACGTTATCAACTAGGTATTTCTGCCGCCAAGTCGCAGTGTTCAGGTTTGAAGGATGAGAAAGGCAGTGAAATAACTGGGTAATGTAACATAATATCTTCAAGTCATAAGGTTGGCAACGTGCTATCCTAGTGATATCCGAGCGTCTATAGGCTGCTGAGACGCATTTAATCAATCGCACTGTATGCTAATTTAGCGACCTAGTCTAGTAAAATATAATAATAAACAAATATTTGGATTGGGGTGTTTGTTGGTGCCTTTCTTATTTCTCGTTTATAACAAAACAAATCTTGTAACCAGAATAATGTATATGCAAACGGGGTAACCTTAACTTTAGTTCTAGTTTCTGTACTTGGAATGCATTTCATCTGTCACTAATTATGTTTCAAATGCTTCACTCTAGTACGTACTCGTATTATGAATACGGAAGTATGGCTCCTGTGTGTTTGTTGTTTTTCAGCTTCATTAATGAACCGATTTGGATTTGAATAAACTATTCTATATTGATTTTGGTAAATGGTAAATCTATAAACCTAATTCTAATAATTAAAAGATCAGATTGAACTGTCGGTATCGGTGTTTATCGCAATTGTCCGCAGGATATGATACGAAGTAAACTCGAGTGTGGACTGGTAGATACATATCAAAGATCAAATAATAAACATCACCTTTATTAATCTTGCGTTTTATTTACTATTACAATGTATGTACTGAATCAGCTTTTATTATTGTTGATGTCTTAGACTTTTAACCTATTTAATTACTTGCTCAATCCTTTTACGACACTTGAACAACGAAAAGAAATAGCTTATTCTATTATTTCAGGTGACCTTTGCCATTGCCTTTGAAAAGTTCAGTGTTTCCATCATCCTTATTGATCTTACAAGTTGTTCTGTAACTGCAGTGTTGATGATAATGATGAAGATAATTTGTTTTGTCTGAGCAACTTCTTATAAAACGAATATATTCGTTGTAGTAATTACAAACGGGTTCAAATTACTTGTACATAGATTTAGAACGAGGATTTAACAAAAATAATTGATATCATAGATTCTCACAATGTTCTTTATGAATGTGTACGGCATTATTATTATTTATCGACATTTAGAAATCATTCTTGACTTTAAATTACACATTACTTTGGTGTTATTAGATAGATTATTATCAGATAGATTTAAATAACAGTTGTCATACAAACTTGTTTCTAAACTTAATTAAAAAAAAACAGTTTTTTTTATTGATTTTATAAAATATGCCTTATATCTGAAATGTTTGCAATGTGGACAATAAGTATTATAAGAAATATTATGTCAAATGAAATAATGTCTATATAAATAAATCCTGCGTTACTACATTGTCATCTCTCATTCTAATCAAGTAATGTATGTTTTGTATCCATTACATTTGCAATGCAAAACAGTTCATAGTTAACTACACTTAAAGTACATTCTAATCTTGTCCGGGTTTGTAGCGGAACATGACGGACCGTCGATCAGGGTAAGTCACGTGACCATTGCCCGACATCTGTCCTCGCAGTGCGTCCAAACTCTGCCACAGCTGTTGCATTTGACCGTAAATTATCACCTCTAGTCTCTGGATTGCATTGTGGAGTTCCCCTGGGAAGGATTGTAGGAAATTAATGGATGCAATCGTTTCTATCTCCTATGGCTAGAAACAAAATCATTAGTTATTGAGTAAGATAGTAAAATAACTTAGCACAATTATTTGCTTCAATGTCTTCCTGTCTTTGAGCTTGGTGGTGGAGCTCCGATGACGGCGTGGTTTTTACTTAACCTGACAAGGCACATAGTACTTAGCACTTCAGCATCTTACTATTTAGTTTACATGCATGAGGCACGACGCTAGGGCGGTTTTTCAAAAAAGTTTTGATCACACTGTTAATGGTACCTACCCCATGATAGTCTGCAGTGACTTAATTTATAGTAACGTTAACGTACCTTAGCCTAGACCATGATAGGGTTTAGGTACCCACAACCCTTGGTGCATAATAAAGGGATGTTATCCCCCTCCCCACACCCCCGCCTCGATTCACCTATGGTCAAGCGGGTGCGGTGCTACTACCCATTCAAGCTACGCTATTTTGGATGTACATACCGCGATCTGTCGTTGTTACAGGAGGGCACAGAATTCTACTTTGCCGGTAGGTACTATGAATCACGGTAACTCTCCACCCTCCCCCCAATTAATCTTTGTAACAAACTTACTAGAAGTAACGACTCCATGCAACCTCCTGGTGATAGTGGCGTTGGCAGTAGCGTTGACCTCGCTGGTCCGCACGGAGCACATGGCCCGAGCCTCTTCCCGAGGTCCCGCCCCATGGTATGTCGCGTTACGCACCTCCAAAAATGGCTGCTTGTGTTGCTCTTGATTCGACAACGAGTAGCGCGGACCCAGCGCTAGAATACATAAGATACTTTGTTTAAAGGATTTATTGACCATCATATTAGCTATGCCCATACTCAATAATTCGACCGATATACGAGTACGTAAAATTCGCACATCTTATAAATTGACTTGACTCCGCGGTAAGTCTCTTCAATTCGCTTGTGTTAAGGAACTCAGACAACGGAGGAATTACAAATATAATACTTAAATATATATATTTTTAGCACCCAGATACAGGACAAACAGATACATATGACGTTTGAACAGGTCGTAGGTTCGATTCCCATCTAGAGCAAATATTTATATGATGATAGTTTTGTGTTTTTTCTGTGTCTGGGTGTTAAATATACCTAAATATTGAAGTAGAATATTTGTGATTTATCCGTAGCCTGGCATCGAAAATGTAAGCTTTAAGGGACTTACCGCGGAGTCTGGTCAATGTATGAGATGTTGTGAAAATTTAATAATTTATCTATCTAGTAATGTAAAACCAGCGTTTGCAATTATAGCACACAAAAATATGTTTCTAAGGACATCACATTACAAATCACCCTTATCTATCTATTGTTGAAAACTGCGTTTAAATCCGTTAAGTAGTTTTAAAGAAGAAAAAATAGTAGTACAATAAAAAATATAAATAATGCTATATAATAAAAATAAAGAAGCAAGAAAAAACACAGAATTTGAACTTAAAAGTAACTCTTACATGTTTGAACACATGTTTCTTACGTTGTGTTCTAGAGTAAAAACTACGTTCATATTTAAAAAAAAAGGCCAATAATTTTCACTCAAATTTTAATGTGTCATAAAAACATATAAATACTCATTTTCCTACTTAAATTTTTTTCTTATGAACATAATAAATTTCAACTGCACTTTTACTTTTTGTCATTTCCTCTATATTATTCATTAGTTGCACCTTAACTTCGACAATGATATATGGCTAACAAGACAATAGGCCATCAACTATGTAATCAATATCTGTTTTACCTAATGCATTACACAACGGACTATTACATTTTCACTTCAACCTACGGCCAGTCTGGGCCTTGTACCAGTCCACGAGATTTGGTATAGGCCCCGAACTATCAATTAACGACCAATTGTTAAACTTGTAAATGAATACGGCGTGGTTACACCTACTCGCGTTTAATATATTGGTGCACGATCGTACGGGAACTTACAAACCGTCGCGTTGCCTAAAAAGGACCAAGGGAGTTGCGGATAAGCAAGATCATATTCTGTTATTAACAAATAATAATTCCCACAACATCTCATACATTGACCTGACTCCGTGGTAAGTCGCTTAAAGCACTTGTGTTACGAATGCCAGACAACAGAGG
The DNA here is from genome assembly GCA_020976665.1 of Heortia vitessoides. Classification (NCBI taxonomy): domain Eukaryota; kingdom Metazoa; phylum Arthropoda; class Insecta; order Lepidoptera; family Crambidae; genus Heortia; species Heortia vitessoides. The sequence continues at coordinate 11,178,041 of JACJUM010000875.1, read as the reverse complement.
AATCACAAATATACTACTTAAATACATATATTTTACACCCATACACAGAGCAAACACAAATATCATCATAAAAATATTTGCTCTGGGTGGGAATCGAACCCACGACCCGTAGTGCACAAGACAGGATCACTACCATCTGCGCCATCGGGCCCGTCAAATGTTTACGTATCGACGTTCATAAATTCAATTGTCGTAAGGGGCAAAGTGGAAGAACGAAATAAAAAAATGTTTTAACTTAATTATTCAAAAAGCTATTTTTAATAAAATTATAAATTAAACTTATATGTTTTAAACAAATATCATTGAAATTGAAACGTTTTACTTGAAACTATTAACAAGAGTCAGTTGTTTTGTAACAAATTGCCTATATGCCACTTACCCCAATTGAATTTCTGACCGTCAATATGTGTAAAAATAATAATATAATATTTTTTGAAAACATTTTTATTTTATTTATAAGTTTACCATGATTCTAAATATATTTTAACTAAAAACTAAATTGCCGCATGAAGTTGTTTAGCAATAATAATATGATAAACTTTTAAATAAAAGTCAAGAAACTTATTCGGTAGGTTTTAGCTATGTAGAAATTATCGAACGAATCGTTATCGAAAATCCATATAACATGTATTCTCTTATAAAAACTATACTATGTCTGTCTGTTACGCATTCAAGGATTGACCGCCAGCTGTTATGTATTTAATTTGGTATTTAGTTATCTCCAAAATGTGCAAAAACATATGATAAGCTATTTTTGATCTCGGAAATGTACTCGCTGTGTTCGGTATAAAGATCTTCAAATCGAGCGAATCTTATCCAATAACTGATTCAACAAAATCACAAATCAACGATTTTACACTGTTGATTTTGATACTAACAATTTACTTGAAATTATCTTAGGGGATTATATTTGTCTTATCTTAGTTGTGCATCCTAAATATGATAATAAATTGATTAATAAAAGAGAGATGTAGAAAATTATGAACTACTTCCGACACAATAATACAATATTTTACAGAAAAACATTTAATACCAAGTATCATAATTTTTGTATGATTAAACCTCGGTTTTAATTTGTACCGAGTAATTCATATAGTCGTACATACTAAGTCTTCAAATTCCCGGTATTGACACATAAAATATCATATATGTACATATGATATACGAAGAGATTACACATTCATATCTATTTCACAATAATTATTATTATCATTCTTTATGTACCATTCAGTAAAATATACAATTATTTAGAAAGACAAAAAAAAACTTGATTTTTACTTACAATTATGATAAAGCGGAGCGGTCATCACCAAAGTTATCATCACATAAAACATAAACACCGAAATCATCACCGTTCTCCACATATTCCCGATGACATAAACCTTTTAATATTCCAATTTAAGTACCAAATGTATTTATTATTAATTTAAGCAACAAGAAATTACACCGACATAGTACATAGTACGAATAATATTTTGGGAACGTCGCGACGTTGGGGCTACGTTTTCGTGGACTATGTTGTCGGTATGGGAGCCTACTGCGAGAACATATTCACTCTCATAGAATAAATACTCAAACTTCAGATGATTGGGACTTACGTACACATTTCCAATCTGTACCCACCTAATACTGAAAAGGAATAAATGCTCGTCTGGGTCATTGTGCCTAATTTGTTTGCCTGGATATGGATCACTTATTTCAGCTTCGTACATAATGCATCAGGTTATGGCATCGAACAATTCTATTGTTTTTATTTACGAATGAAAATATTGCTTTCTGATCTATAAATGATAGTTCATTGTCCTATTTGTGATCTATAATAATCAAAGATACAATGCTCTTCCATTTTTACGACTAGAATTAATCCCTAACGTAAATTCGGCAGTTGATATGTATGAGAAAAATATATTCATAAATGCAACAACTAAGTATTATATTAATAATAAAATATAAATCAATAAATTAACACCACTTCCACTACGTTAAGCTAACTCCAAAACAAGTAGCTTAAAGCACTTGCGTTACAGATATCAGACAACAGAGGTATTACAAAAATAATACTTACATACATATATACATTATTCTGCTATGTACACTATTTAATAAGAAAAATAATATGACTACCTCAAAAGCTTTTATATATGTTTAGTTTTAATAAGTACCTACTGATTTAAAATAATTTTGAACATTGCAGATTGCTCATTCGGGAGTGTTCCTATCTTGTGTCCCAAAGGTCGTGGGTTCGATCCTCACACAGGACAAATATTTATATGATAAATGCTTATATTTTATATGTCGGGTGTTGCAATATGTATTTTAGTATTATATTTGTAATTAATCTATTCCCTGATGTCCGTAATACAAGTGCTTTTACCGACATATCTCCGAGAGGTCAATGTATGAGATGTTGTGTGAATTTAATTAATTTGTTTCAATATATTTTATTACGTTCCTTATTTTGTCCCGGTTAGGAGACGAATGTTGATCTTGTGGCGTGTAAATTGTGTTCCGCGACGCCAATGAAGCCGTTACAAGGTTAAAACCCTCTTGTTTGTGTTTCACTTCCTCGTGAATCCAATGTTTTACAGAATCATAAACAAAATTTGCCTCATTCAATATAAAACTCAGAGGTGCGTCTAGCGGTTAACCCCTACCATAAACAAGCAAACCATTCTTGCATCGCATTAACTGGAAAATATTATGACAGATTGATTTCAGTTTGTTTATCGAATCACTGTAAACTAATTCAGTATACTACCAGCTCAGTTACGCAGTTCATGGTCAATCCAAAATAACCTGATATCAAAGAAGACCAGACATAGGTATGATTAACAGTCAATTTTGTAAACATTCCTGCAAAATTACCGATGTTGTTAAAAGACACGCAACATAATTCATCGATAAAGAGATTTTATTTGTTTACGCAAAACGCGATGTTTATATATAAATAATGGGCGCGTGTCACGGTGTTTGTCCGGGATAAAATTGTAAACTCCTGGAGCAATTTTAAATTTTATTTGATTGCTTTGAAAGAATAGTCTATATCTCAATTTATACTCGCAACATTTATTCATGATAAACCATAGCTAAGACAACGTCAGACGCATTAGCTAATACGAGTATATATACAGATATTGAATTATGTGAAAATTGTATAGATTATCTAATATCACTATTAATATATCGTAGTCTAAAGATTTTTTAAATGATAAACATTGGTACGTGAGGAATCGGAAAAGTAGAATAGTAACTCCCACTGCACCAGGAGTCGTAAGATACGACTAAGGTACCAGAACAGACAGATGGTATAATCACCCGAAACATTGCAGCCCAAATGCACATGCTACGCTCTGCGATTGGCAACACGCTTGCCAAGCGCGGCAATTATGAGCAAAACCTCCTTTCTTGGAGAGGCCTATGTACAGTAGTGGACTTTCAATAGCTGGTATGATGAGTTCTTGGACTTTCAATTGATGATAAGGACAGGATGACATCTTTTGATTCAGCTAGTTTAGTTTATTGTTTAACAGTTTTTGACTCACGGTTATTATTATATTTTTTTTATTTGAATAAGTCGACAAGCAAGCGTACACCCCGCTTGATTGTAAGCATCACCACAGACGCACCTTTAGAGCATTATCACATGGATAGCACTAACGCGTTGCTAACCATTGATCTTAGTAAGATATGTTACTTCTCCCATTTTGTCACTTTGCCCAGTAATTACGTGCCTATTTCACCCTTCATACCGGAACACAGCAATGCCAATACTGCTGTTTGACGCAAGAAAAAAAAAAGAGTCAGGTACACATGCAGACGACCTTTGTATTAGGTCTAGTTCTGCCGTAACTTAGTTTTTGCAGAAGCAAATGTAGTTATGACTGGCCCTCGGGTCTTGGAATTTTATGATAACAATAATAGTAATGGTTAACCCATGGAAGTGTAACAAACATAATTTTTATTTTTTTTGTATTAAATATTGATTAACCTTTTCAGTTGAACAATTGGTTCATTCATTCAGTTCACTATGGAGATCCTTTTTAAAGGGGGTAATGTTTTTAACATATGCGTTAGATGTGCGAAATGTTGTAGTTTATTCCTGTAGCGAGGAAAATGTTGAATGAGAAAGTCTTTCAACATTTTTTTATAAAAGTATTCAAATTAAACCGGAGTAAATATCTTTTATGATCATATCAATTTACATTCATTCAAAACTTTTGTATTCATGAAGCTTTCCATGAAATACAAGAACCCCTAGTTATTGGGTCATTATATCAGTCATTGGAAGTGTAATGCTGGACATACACCTCCCCAAGAAAAAGAGAATTTTGCCTATAATTCCCACGCTGGGCAAGCGATGGGTGAGCGCAGATTTCACCCTTTCCTTTCTGTCGGTTCCGGTACCCTAATCGCCTCTCACGACATCTTTTACAGTGGAGGTACTAATCTTCTCTACCGGTACCTCACGGTTTAGTTATTGGGTAAATAATTCCAAAATATCTTATTAAGAGAGCCCCAAAATATCATCAGAGGGAGTTTGCTAGAATTTTCAGTGTACTTTGCTCACTAGTTTCTCAGTCAATTTTTCATGTCCCTTTTGCCAGAGTACTGCCCCAATTTTATGAGCTAATTAGCACCTACCATCCAGTCCAATGCGGTTTGGTAGGTAACGTAGCAAACATAACCAGATATTACTTTCATGTTAGTGTCTTACAAGACATAACTGTTACATATCAATCTTTTCAAATCTGTCAAAAATTCCCAATCAATTTTAAATTTAATGCAGCGTATTTAGTTGATTCTCAATTGTCAACTTTTGACATATTTCATTTTGATAGGTTGATTTATGGCCGGGTGTAGTACAGGATAACAAGCATAGCGAATGCAGGTCATCAGCGTAGATTTATTAAGATGGCATTTAATTACTACTTGTGGTTTCCTTCCGTCACGCTCTAATAATTAGGCTACCGTCCCATTTAGTGATCGCCATGTGTCATCCCCATGCCTGTATTTACCAGAAGTGTCGCTCTCCTCTATGGAGTGCCAGAGAGGAATTAACTTTGTCTTTAAACAATAAAAATGAATTGGTTTATGATTGCGGTGGAATTGTTTTCGCGGTTTGTCAGGTCGCTGACATACATTTGCTACTTGTCTCATTCCATCAGCATGAAGATTTATGTTAGTTCTGGCTGGTACTAGTGTTTTTTTTTTGTTAAAGTTAGTTTAATGGCTTAATTACCAATTCAAATTTTGTTTAAAAATTCATGCGTTGTAATTTCTATGCGCGCGCGCATCCCTGATTATTTTTATAATATAAAAGTATGCTCAGCTATCTGCCTGTTTAAGCCCCTTTTCAATGAGTCTCGCAGTTTCGTACCGTATTGTATACCATATCGTTGATGATAAATTTTCATTAAATAAAAAAAGGATTTTTATATATTTGACTTCAATATATAAATACATAAATAATAAATTCTCACAACATCTCATGTATTGACCTGACTCCGTCGTAAGTCGCTTGAAGCATTTGTGTTACGGACTTCAGACAACAAACGAATCACAAATATACATATATCCCTACTAATATTATAAATGCGAAAGTAACTCTGTCTGTCTGTCTGTCTGTCTGTCGGTCTGTCTGTTACGCTTTCCCGGTTAAACCTCTCAACCGATTTTGATGAAATCTGGCATAGACAATCTTTAGACCTTAAGAAAGGACATAGGCTATTTTTGAACTCGAAATAAGGGTTGTAAGGGGTTGCAAGGGGGGATGAAAAGTTGTTTGCATGGATCGCTATTTTTAGAGCTAGAAACTTAAAACTTATTTTTCAGGCCATTGATTCGATATAAATAAACGTGACATTCAAAGTTTATATAATTTGAAGTAAATAGGTATGGTACCCAAAAAACTATTCCACGCGGACGAAGTCGCGGGCACAGCTAGTTATAAATAAAAACAACCAGACACAGAACAAACACAAATATTATATATTTTTCTACATTTCGACGCCATTTCTGACAATGTAAAGATTGATGAGATAAAAAAATACTGTATTTTTCCAGTATGCTGCATGTATTTTTCCAGTAGCGGTCATTATTGCAAAACATTGGGATAACGGTGTAACAACAGTAAATAACACCTATCAATACTATATTAGTCTATAAACACTTACTTCACGTGATAATCTGCTTCTTTCGTCTGCAGCTTCTGGTGATCTTCATAAAAATCTAGGCTCAGCATTATATTAAAAACACCTTTGAAAGAAAAAAATTAATAACATAACTTTTCATACAGTTATTATGGATATGGATAAGATAACATATAAACAAATTATTTTTACTAAGTTTTATTATGAGTCTACCCAATATATGTATGATATACAAGGTTCTTATTTTTGTATATATAAGTTTTACTGTCATACAACCAGTGACATTAATTAATCTTAATTTTCATAGCATATTTTTAACGCACTGAGATTTTTTAACCTATAAACAAAACAATAATTTTTACACTGCCCTGTTTTTTACATAATATATTATGTATCTTTTTTTATATTATTACATACTAGTAACTTATTGTAAGAGTATTACATTTGTTATTGTAGTGAAACATATGTACACAAGGCGACAAATACATCATAACAACTATGTCCCAATGACTACAAATTAAAATATCAATGGCTCTCTTTAAGCGTTAAATATCGGTTGGTAACATTTAACTGGTTTATATATGTCGATTTGTCGATTTGTGTACGCGCCTCTCTATATTTTATATTTTTTATGAGCGTTTGAACTACAAGCCCTTCCGGGCACTTCCTTGTATGAAATGATTGTAAATTACGATTGAGAATATTGTGTGATGTGATTGTCTGGTTGTCTCATCTAAAGGTCGTCACTATTTTGGGAACAGTGTGATTCTCAAATTAGTCTGTTCGTACTTTACATAATATACGAAAATAAACACATCTGGTAGCTGATGTCCATCGTGACACAAATGACGTCGCCATAAACTCATTTTACTGCCGATGAGGCAACATCTTAAGCCGTCGTAAACTACGGATTGATACCATCTATAATACGTTAGTCAGTTACAGTCCAAGGATATTATACATACATACGGCTTATACCTAAGCTATTTAATGTGATTGTAAATAACAAAAAGCTTTTTTATTTCAAATATTAACATATACAATATACGCGTTCAAAACCAGATGCCATATGCAAAATAAACTTTCCTAAATATAAAAAAGAACATATACTGCCAGTGATTTTCTTTAAATAGTTGTTTTAAAAGAGTTTATATACTTCGTCCGTAATACGTCCAATGCTGAATAGGCCTTCCTAAAAGCTTTTTTTACCCTTAGTTGGCTGGTGGGTAGACGTGGTTGAAATCGCTAGGCGTACATTTGCAACGGCCATGCTACTTACAGTCCACCCCCGCTCTGTTGCATTCAACTAACGCTAATTGAATAAACTGTCGAAAAAATAAAGATTAAAAAAGTGTCAGTTGTTTGAATTAAGAATTTAACTTCAAATCCATGTAAATTATTTTATTGCGGGAAAGTTACGAAATGCACGGATGATTCATAGAAACTTTCATTTTTCTCTTAGATCTAACGAGCAAACCGATACCAAATCGGAACTATATTTAGTTGAAACTACTAATTAATATAAAAGCAAAACTTTATCTAGAAGCGATGAAGTCAAAAACTACTAAACAGTTTTGTGTATTTATTTATTTATATGTCTTGACAATATAATTCATGATAAAGCTTTAATTGGATAATATATATATTTGACATGACGAACAATTATAAAGACGTAGAAAAGATCAGGTTCACTGTATTGTAAGCTTAATTCAAAGCGAACTATAAAGTAAGTCACATCTTATTGAAACTCAGATATACAAACAAGAAATAGTTAAATATTCTTATAAAACATATATTTGAAATCAAGATGTTTAATAAACTTCTATTTTTGGCGGGAACAATAGAAGACAGCCTTATCTAGTGCATGTATGTAACACCATACACTCACATACAAAGTGCTGCCACTTTTGTACCCCACATATGGGAGTGCCAGAAATGGTTTAATTCACATATTTGTAGAATTGTGTCAAGGCTCCATACAATACGCTAGGCATCATTGTGCGCTTCTCTTTATATTGATGGGAAAATTAATTCAATTAAAATACGCATTCGATTGTTAGATATCGCTTCAATCGGAACTCCTCACTCATAGTCTGCGATGTAGAATGAGAGTTCAGAACAATTATATTTTTAAAGGTCATGGTGATTCGAATAAATTGGATATATAGTCTTCGGTCGTTTTCAATGCTTGTAAACATCATAAAATATTATTGACATAAATAAATCTTAAGAATTTTTTAAGGAATGGAGCACTTAAGGTGAAATATTTTGAATATAAGATTTTCCAAATGTTTTAGATAAAATATACATTATATCAGACGCAATGTTCCGTGGCTACTGAACACGCTCCGCACCGTATGATTTTAAACGAGGTGGAATTAAAACACTTATTTAAGGTAACAAATACATATATGATGATTCTTAATTGTAATTATACTCCATAAACAAAATAATGTTGTCAACTAGCAAATATATTAACAATACAAATAATTACTGAAATCATCAACAATTAATGTAAAAGTAAATTTATTTATTTACTTAATTCTTGATTGAAGCAACTATAAACGCATTGAATTTTACTAATAATAACGACTTGTTTGTCATAAGCAATTTCGAAATAGTTTTGATAGCGGCTATTTTAATCTTATAAATCATGGTCAAAACTCGCAATGTAATTTAGTTCAAATAATTAGTCACTTTCAGTAGTTAGTTGTCAAGTTATCAGAGTAGATTAACTTCTTAACATTCTTTTTAAATTTAAAATAAGAATGTGGTTTAGAAAAGGATTAGTATTTACATTTGTAACTGTCGCTTGTTTATGTGAACCTTCGACATCCCGTAAGTAGAAATCAAAGGTTTCATTTTATTCAACCATTCTGAATATGATAAATGTGAAAGAGTACCTGTTTGATAGTCCCTGTAGGACGCGATATAAGTTTTAGTCCACAAAGATGATGTAGCAGGTAATAACTAATATTTCCACTATAAAATATTTTTTAATTTATTTATTTACAACAATTTCTTTTTGTTTACTTAATTTTTACATATAAATGAAACTGAAGTAAGTTCATGCGCTATATGCAAATAAAATTTACAGATGTCATTCAAGAAAATGGAAACCGCTTCTCCTCATCAGCTGTAATCTATCAGCTCTTTGAAATGATACGAGGACTGATAAGACTTGGAGATCCCATTAAAAATATTCCTTTACTTGATCCTTATAGTTTTGGTACTGAAAACTTGGATTTTTATAGCGTGATTCACAGGTATATTGTTGTTTTTTATACGTTTTTACGTTACAACTATAAATAATAGGGATACATCAGGGATATTTTAAATCTATACTTAGACTAAGAAAGTTGGGTCCTTACCCAATCTTCCTAATATAATACCAAACGCAAAATCAAAGCAGACACTTCCAATCTATATACAAACAGCTGAACTGACAATCGTTAGCCTTTCTTAAATATATGGGTACCTATGTTTATAAAAAAATGGCGATTATAAAATGACTGAATACTATCTCTCGTTGTTGTAAGTTGGATCAAAAATAATAAAATTCAGAATTCTAAATTACTAAAATTTAGAATTATGTAGTAATTTTTCATCAACGACAAACATACGTAACGTAATTTCTATATATAAAGAAAATATGCAGCGACGTATCGCCAATTTTTAAAGGAAATGTGTCACAAATTTTATTTAAAATTATTGTTGGGAAGTGCATAAAACTATGTCTTATATACAAAATGTATATGTATAGGGCATACATATATTATGAAACACATTAATGACTCATTAACATACTTAGATGAAGTGAATATTAATTGTAGCAAATACTAACAGAGTTTTTACAATTATGATCATATTTCGACAACTGGGAACCACTAGTTCTATTTAATTTTTTATTTATAACTTTTATTAACGAACGAATAAAGTCGTTAACAACTCACTTGATACTAGATACTTGCGAATGCCATCAGTGCTGTGGTACCGGCAAAGTAGAATTGTATCTCCCTCTGTACCATGTGCCGTAAGAGGCGTGTGAAGTACCGGAACCGACAGATGGCGGTATATCCATCTGTAATAGCGCAGCTTAAATACTACAAGGTGAGGATGGGCATCCTCGACTCGAAGTTACGCTCTGCGATTGTCACCACGCCTGCCCAGCGCGGCAATTATAGGCAAATTTCACCTTTCTTAGAGAGGCCTATGTCTAACAGTGGACTTTATTTTTGCTGATATGATAATGAATGCCACCTGTGTTCGGAACTAGTTCAATTCTCTGGTTTCAAGTGTATTGATGCCCGATAATGTAACTACAAGAACAGTTCACTATGAAGTTGTACCTCGATTTATAATTCCATTTATTTCTAGCAGTCAAGTGAACGTGAGCGACGGCGTTTTATCAGGATTAGGAGATTTTGAGCTTCAAGAATACGCGTTGTTGAAGGAAGAAGTAGTATTAGACATAAAATTGTTATTTCCCAAACTGATTCTCAAATCAGGTAAACTATATCTATAACCTATTTTTAACTATTTGTTTTTAATGATGATACAATTCATACTACTGAGATAGAAGGCAATACGAAACAATGTTTTTCCCACAATATCTCGTATATTGACCTGATTCCATAGTAAATCGCTTAAAGCACTTGTGTTACAAGACAACAGAGGAATCACAAATATGCTACTTAAATATATATATTTGACACCAGATACAGAACAAACACAAATATTATCATATATACATTTTTTATTTGATCGGGAATTGAACCTACGACCCTTGGCACGCAAGATAGGATCGCTACCATATGCGCATTCTTGCCTTATCGTGTATGCATTAGCGTTCTTTTTTTCGGCGGTTTCTTTGACCGCATCTTTGATAAGTAACATTCCATTTGCCCGAAAAGCCAGCGGTGAATAAAAATTGACGATCCAATTTTATTGCAATTTCTGATTTTGTCCTGAAATCTTAGTACCTATTAACTAAAAATATACCAATAAACAAACATATACATCCATTCTCATGATGTCAGTTACACTAGAAGGGGGTCAATTGATTCAGTTGACATAAAATGCTCATATTATTTAATATTTTTATAGGCGTAATTTAATTATTAATTAAAATAAATTGAATAACTTATCAGAATTTTTACTTGATTCAACCGTTTAATTCACTACAGATTATTACGAGATGGAAGGAGATATTTTCGAAGTACTACCAATAGCAGGCAAAGGGATTCTGTAGTAAGTAAAAGATAAGAAAATAACGTCTTAAATTAGACAAAAATATAAAGCTTTTGGAAGTTTACCACTGGACTTTACACTGGATAGGTCTCCCCAAGAACGGAGGCTTTTTGCCCATAATTGCCGCGCTGGGCAAGCGTGTTGGCAATTGCAGAGCGCAGCTTTAGCGACGGGAGAGGCTTATGTCCAGCCGTGAACTTCCAATGGCTGGTATGATGATGATGACACCTACTTAGATATTTTACTGTATTTCCTTTTTCAGTGTCGAAGTGTATAATTTTGTGTTGTTCAGTAAGATATATCTAAAACAATCGCCGAATGGCAAATCGATACTTATAGATAAATTAACAAGTACTACTTTTACGATCGACAAAATTTTGGTAAGTAATATTCATGGAATAAACTTACTTACTGTCTGAACCTAAAAAAAACTTTAACCAAATAAATATTTTAAAAAATATGCAGCATATATCTCGTAAACAGTAATCTTGTATAGATTACTCCTTACTTAAAATAAATTTAAAGTGTCTATTTGTAATATTCTACTACATGCATATAGAGTATATTTTTTTACAATATTTGTCTGTTAGTTTGTTTGCTTCGGCTAATGTCTGGAGCAGCTTGACCGATTTGGACGGGGCTTTCACTGGCAGATAGCTTATGAAACAAGGAGTAATATAATATATATATAACATTACGCTACGACTTATAGTAATAGAGCATCAATCAATAATGTGGATAAAAAGCGCGAAAAATAAACGTTTTGAGTAGAATATGCTACTCAAATCACTATTCCTAGGACGAAGTCACGAGCACAGCTGGTATACTCTAAAATATATTCATAGACAATCTGAAGTATTACTCAAAGAATCCTTTTATCCAAAATATTAATTCAAACAATGTCGTCAACTGATTACATTTATAATTATCACGTAACCGAATCAATATTGAATCTCTATAAATCATTTCAGAGTCGCACTGAATTCGACAAGGTCTTCGACGACATCCTGAACGCTTGGATAGAGGACTTCCTGGCGATATATTTGACCCGGTTCAGTGGGTACCTCGCTTCTGAGTACGCGGGACGCCTTGCGACGACCTTGAACCCTATACTGGGACAATACGACACTTGGAGTACACTCGCTACTATACTGTAATTGATTTATTAAATATATGAGTTTATATATATATCTATACTATAAACATTAATTTAACATGTAATATATCTGTTTATTTTTACAGTGACGTATCACTAACGTGGTTACCCATACTAAATTGAGTTTTGTACTTTTATGAGCTGAAATGTTTTTTTCTAGTATCTCTATTCTAAATATTAGTGTCTTTTTACTGGTTATGAATAATTTTATTTCTTAATATACGTGTATTGAAATGGATTCTATCTTGAACAAAAACAAATATTGGTTATATGACGCGAAAAAAGATATTATAAGTGCCTACCTACTAGAAAAATAACCAATTTTCTTTTCACGAAAATTAAAAAATATATATTAATCTTAACACGAACACGCATATATTTATTTTTTATTTGATTAATATTGCACATATACATTTAAAGATCTTACAATGTAAAATAAGTGTGGTACATGGTGGTCACGGTGTGGCAAAAACACACTTGAAACTAATTATTGTACTTAATTATACATGCTTATTTCTTATCTGTCTATATGAGTCACTTTGACAAAAGCATTACTAAAATCTAAATAGTTAGCGTCAGCTTAACCACCAGATGCAAAAATGTGGCAAAGTTGGTCTTTTCAAGATTACTAAGGTTTGATTTTTTTCTGACAAAATCGTGTTGTTTGTGTGATATAAACGACTCAGGTGTTTGTAAAGACAGCAAAGGACTAACAATGAACTTCGTGACACAGGAAAGTATGCTTATGGACTGTTATGTACGCTTTCACTATTCATAACCACTTCTAAAACTTTAAACGCGGTACATTTAATGTAAGAAAAAAAATTTAAACCGATAAAAGAAGTTCTACAAAAATTACGTTTATTACTACTCTCGTCTCATTATGTCACTTTCGGGCCCAATGGCGCAAATGGTAGTGATTCTATCTTGAGCGCTAAGGGTCGTAGGTTCGATACCTACCCAGAGCAAATATTTATATGACGATATTTGTGTTTGTTCTGTGTCTGGGTGTTAAATATATGTATTTAAGTAGTATATTTGTGATTCCTCTGCTGTCTGACGTCCGTAAATCGCGTGCTTTAAGCGACTTACCGCGGAGTCAGATCAATGTATGAGATGTTGTGGGAATTTATTATTATTATTTTACTGATATAGGTTTAATATACAAAATGTTTGAAGAATGATTTTTACTTTTAGTAGTTTACTCTGATTTAGATTATAGATTAAATTAATACTATGATTTCAAATTCATATCAAGTTCAATAACTACTTTACAAATCGTCTATCAATTATTTATCAACGTACGCGATATAAATCTGTTTGACGTACGTGTTATTTGTTTTTAAATAAAGCACAATAATACAACTTCAATACGAAGAACAAAAGATTTTGTATATTAAATTTTTGAATGGAAATGTATTTTTCTTTCTTGAACACGATGCGAGGCAAGTCTCAGGCAATATGAGCGAAATAGGAACAAGCTCTTTCAAAATCAGCATCTCTCTCCAGCTTGTCCCGCTAACAAAGACCTATTTAATATTCAAACCTCTGTTTAGGTATTGTAATGAGTCTGATATACTACATCGCCGAGTCTAACTCTGCAGTAGCTTCAATGTTAAGAAGCCTAGTACCTATAAGTATTAGTGTCCAACTAATGTAAATATAAAGTTAAAAAACAGTCCAGAAACGGTAATCCAAAGAGGTAAGAATCTTAAAAGCACTTCGCCAATTAATTAGCAACTTCTTATCTTACTTCAGTTAGCGTGACGAATAGTAGTCTGATTCCGAACTTTATGTAATATAATGATGCTGGAAAAAATTGTCACCTACCTTCTTTGGTCAGCCATAGACAATACTGTAAATTCTGAGGCGTAACACCGTGATATCGATAATTATAACTATACCTGAATTATTAGAAAAAATATGAGCTTAACTAAATATAAATTTAAAAGGTACCCATACCGTACAAATAAAGATCATATGTAGCGGTTATTTCGTAATGATAGATACCGATCTATCACAATCAAATTTAATATGCAAGTGGTCTGTCATCCTGTTATCGCACACTTATTTGTCATAGATAAGATTTTGCTGTAAAAGCTACCAATTTAGAATCACCTGATCGAGTAGTTAGTATATATTTTATATAAAGTGTTTACAACAAATTTGATGCCATAATGAGAGCCAAATGCAAAATTAAAAGATTGATAATATAAATATCTGGACCTATATTTTTATGTTTTAGCTAATTTACTGGTTAAATAAACAATAAAAAGAATTTGATCAGAATGCAGTGAGCAGTACATTACTGACTACTACAAATTTCCTATAAATTGATCTGGAATTTTTCCTAACGGTGTTAAATACTTAAACCACCTTAATATTCTGAACTTAGTGATCTTTAATCCTACTAACTAATATTTTTCTTTTATCGCATTGTTTCTAATCTTGTCATTCAATTTCTATTCGCAAATACAGCGTAAAAATTTCATTTTAGCCGCGTTGATCCTACTTTCATAAATAATTTGTGCCGTGCCTACATAACAGTAGAAACTATTCGAAATCTTGAGATTTGAAATGTGTGCATTTTTTTACCAACATTCACTTTGCCTTCACACATACTTCTATAGTTTAAAAACCTTGAAGTTTAAATAATAATATGCAATGCTTTTTGTAATAACTCTATCTGCAGCTTATATATTGTTACCTAGCTCTTTACAATCCAACACATTCGTTATATCTGACATCCATATATCCCGACTAAAAAAACAATTTCACAGTTTTTTTAAAGACCAAATCGAGGAAATGAACGGTCTGTATGTTTGATACTAAGCATTACCGCAGCCTGTAGATCCTCAAATTATCACAGAATATCGCTAGCACATTGCTAAACGTGTGACTTGAAGTCATTATTAAGTCATATTACCCAAAAATTTCACTGCCTCTCACCCTACAATACATAGAATACAATAGTAGAAGTAGGTGAGCGTGAGGTACCGGCAGAGTATAATTGTACTTCCCACTGCATCGACTGTTGTAAGAGACGACTAAGGCACCAGAATCGAGAGATTGTGGTATATCTATCCAAAACAGGATTACTCAAACGCACAGGGCGGGGATGGGCAGCAGCATTCCCGTCGCGAAAGCTGCTGTGCGGTAGCAATTACGCTTGCCCAGCGCGGCAATTATGGGCAACAAACCTCCTTTCTTGGAGAAGCCACTGTCAAGCAGTGAACTTCCAATGGCTGGTATGATGATGTTGATGACGATGAGGTGCCAATGCAGATAACCTTTGTATAAAGTCGCATGTTTATGAATACTTCGCATATAATGTAATGTCAACACTTTTACTCTACATCTTAGTTTCATCTGAAACATGATAATTACCGTTCAAAAGTGACGAGGAATTTTGAACTAGAATCAACGTTCGATATCAAATATTTATTTTGGAGAATTAAAAAAAATAATTTTGCGGTATTAAGGACTGATATGGTACAGAGTATATCTGATAGCACTTTTATTTAGGGTTCAGATCAGAAAATAGGGAGTACGAGACACGTTAAATCAAAAATATTTGAAAGATACCAATTCTAGTTACTAAAAATGCCTTCCTACATAAAATTATCCTGAGCTTCCGTCCACAACTCCATTTTTGGCACAACCTGAACGCGTTAAAGTAGTAACTATCATCCATATTTATTTTAATTTAATCTAATATAAAGCTACAAATGAGTTTCATCAGTGGATAAGTTAAACAACCACGATGAGCCATGCGAGGAAGAGGTTAATATAGATTTTAGCATATCAGGTTATCAAAACTAACAATATTATTGCGAGCTTTCTTTTGATCTGACACTACGAAGTTCGGCTTCTTTTTTATAGACTTTTTAAATCTATTACCATCTTTCTTCTTAATTTAAATCTATGCCTTGCTTTTGTTCCGTTCCTCTAGAACTATTCCGGTTAAATCATAGAAGTTCACTTGTGTACTTTCCGTCCTTACTCTTCCATACTGATTCCACAATTTCTATACTATATGTGGCCTAGAATTAGCCTTTTAGCTATTTGCCTAATGACCACTCTAAATACTAATTATTATTCTATTTTCTTGTTTAAGAGATGAAACAGGATGTATTTGGGTGATGTAGCTGATTCATTCACACGTTCTATTTCAATATGATTGCATAGTTGCGTTAAAAGTATACCACCCGCAAGATGGTGAACAGACGCTATAACCAATAAATGCAATAGGCGTTGCAAAGATCGCGTGTTTAGGGATATAATGTGACATTCCCACAAAACCTACAGAATTCACACGCATCTACAGCGAGAATTGTTGATCGGCAGGCAAAATATTTGCAGAAGCAGTTATTCATTTAATGTAGAGGCTATTTTGATTTTGATTAATGTCTTATTATAGTATAGTATTAAGATAATAATCGTATAGATATACCGAGATTGCCTTATAGTGATTAACATATATCAACAATATCAATCTCAATGAAATCAGGGACTAATCAATTCGATAATGTTATTTATTACTGGTCGTTTCGGGGCCCTTCGTAGTGCTTATAGAACAGTGCGGTGAAATCTTACAGGTGGGTTACACGGGGATTTTTAATATTACGTTATTGGCTTTTAATTTTTTAAATATTTTTGTCTAATAGGAACCGGATGGACGATAATTTGTTCTTCTTGGATATTTTTCCGTATTTTTACTTATTCGTACGGAACGTAACGAATCGAATCGTGGAAGATGAATTATTTAAAAATACTTTTACTATATTTTCTGTTATAAAGAATACCTATTAAGATGCATTTGATGATTCTGGAAAAATGTGTTAGGTTACAGTACAGTTTGTTTTAAGTATCCAAACGATAAATAAAATAAAAAGAAATAAAATGTGCTAGCATTATTTATTTAACTATACTTTAAAAAAACCAGTAAGTACGCTAACCCGCTTCAGTTTAATGAAAAATAAACAATTTTATAACCTTGACAGAGCGTATTATAATTCGATGCCATGATGGCTCACCTTTAGTAATGTTCTCTTCAAAAATTCAGTCATTAAAAAATATCTAATCGCTAATACATCAGAACAAATTGCACTTCTTTTGTGTCGAGAATATTGTCGTTCATGATTACCATAATAATAATGGTTGCAAATTTATTTTAGGATGAAATTGTGGATTGTATTGATGTTATGCGCATTCGCTGCTGCAGCGCCATCTGTAGAGAATGAAAAGTTAACTTTGCCTGGTAAGTGAATTATCTAACCAACGTTCTTTCCAGAGGACCTTTATCATCATCATTATAGCAGCCACTGAACGTCCACTGCCTCCCCAAGAGGATCTTTACCATTAATTGTAGCGCTGCGTGCCGAAACGGGACGGGAACGCTGCTGCCCATCCCCGCACAGTATTTTATTTTAGCTCCGTCTCACTACACCCGGTACAAGGGAGGTGCTATTTTATTCCACCTATACCCCACGGTGTTTTGATTATTTATTGTAGACGATAATTACAGAAACACACACATTCATCAAATATTTAGCCTTTTCGCTTTTATGTCTGTACTTCCAAAGAGTTTTTATATAAAGGTACCATATACTATATGGTATTAGCTGGGAAGTACCGGCAGAGCAGAATACTAGTACCTGAGCCAGGTGTCGTACCTCAGGAGAGGCTAAAGTGACTAAGACCTCATATTCTTACTCCAGTGTAGTACCGAAACCGAAATATGGTGGTATACCCATCTGAAATCGCGTAGCTTAAATGCAGCCCGTATGGGATGAGCAGAAGCATTCATGTTGCAAGGCTACGCTCTGCAATTGACACCACGACTGCCCAGCGCAGCCATTGTAAGCAAAATTACCTCTTCAAAGGGATGCCAATCTCCAGCAGTGTACGTTCGAGACTGCTGCGGTGTTGGTGGTGAATATTAAATTAAATATTAATAAAGGTTTCTTTAGTTGTACTATTCTGTTGCACTTGAAAATCACAAGATTCTTTTACTACTGGCAACGTACATGATAATCTATACCAATCAATTGACGTATATATACTATATTTATTTGTATACTAGCAGCGCTAGTCTATTTCACATGTGTAGTTCCCGTTTTCATAATAATATGGAGATAAAATATAAATATATTATTTGCGGTTAATATATCCATTGAGGTTATTATTTTTCCAATTGGTTTAGTAGTTTATAAGTTAATTTGTAAAAAAACGTACGAAAGTATAAATCTTGCCTACATTTGTCAATTTAAGGGGAAAATCTGTATTTATTTTAAGCATAATACAGCCAGGTAATGAAATACTCAATAATATATATTTTTTTAATCGGTCGAGTAGTTTTTGTGTAACAAACAGACGAACCAGCAATCAAACCTTTTCTCGTCATAATGTTTTAGATAAAATCTCTATTCGCGTTTGTGCAATTATTTTGACCTTTATTTCGGTCAATATTTTGGTGATACTGTATGTATCACTAAAACATAACATAACAAATAAATAAATATAATAGCAGATAAGCCTGTGAAAATGCAATCCTTAACAACCTGCATACCTCACTAAGTATGAGATATAAATAATAGTTGTCAACTTTTACCTTTAGATTTTCTTCTGGAGAATACAGAAGAAAAGAACATACTTGTGAACGCCCTGATCCGCCAGCTGATCGCGATGCTCCGTCGTGTCGTCAACAATGGCTCTAGCATCCTGGGCATTCCCCCACTCGACCCCATTGAGCTTGAAGAGCTTCACTTAAGTGTACCAGCTGGACTCATCAAGTAAATTCTTTTATATATTTAATTTGATCCGTGTAAAGTGTTCTAGTCATTACATCCTTCACAATAAATTCCCACAACATCTCATACATTGACCTGACTCCGTGGTAAGTCGCTTAAAGCACTTGTGTTACGAATGCCAGACAACAGAGGTATCACAAATATACTACTTAAATACATATATCTTACACCCATACACAGAGCAAACACAAATATCATCATATAAATATTTGCTCTGGGTGGGAATCGAACCCACGACCCCTGGTGCACAAGACAGGATCACTACCATCTGCGCCATAGTCTGGAATAACACGTAACCTACTTTTTACCCCTATATTTATCAGTTTGTAAATACGTGTAAGCACGTAAGACGTAAAGACTTTAATACGTGGACGAAATATCAAGATTATGTCTCGCATTATCAATTTTCTCTTAACATTACAACGTAATATGTAACTTTAGTTATTGCAGGAAATGACGTATGTTGAGACTAAGTGCTGACTATACTAAAGCATATAATTGTTTGCCTGTCCCGATAGCGCTCATAGTAGCAGACCTATCTTGTGCGTCAAGCATCGTGGGTTTGACCCCCATCTAGGACAAACACATATATGATAAATATTTGTGTTTGTTTTGTGTCTGGGTTTAGAATGAATAATTAAGTAACAGTATATGTGATTCCTCTGTGGTCTAATCCGTTACACAAGTGATATATGCGACTTACCTCGCAGTCAGGTCAAAGTATGAAATGTTGTATTAATTTATTATTATTATTATTATATGTATTTGTTTAGTTGGATCTAATAATATTGGTTACTGGTTTTAAAAATGATAAATCGATAAAATTATGAAATTATAAATCGACCTTACGTAAGAAATGGTCACGAGCGACAATATGGGGATAAAAGTAATCAGAAGTAATAATTTGTTTAATCAGCAATGTACATTTTAAATTATTTTTTTAATTCCCACAATATCTCATACATTGACTCGATTCCATGGTAAGTTGCTTAAAGCACTTGTTTTACGCCAGACAACAGAGGAATCACAAATATACTATTAAAATATATATATTTAACATCCAGACACAGAACAAACATAAATATCGACATATAAATATTTTTTCTGGGTGGAAATCAAACTCACCCACCCAACAATTTTAATATAGATAGAAAAAAGTCACTCTGCTATAACAGGATTTACTGTATAATACTATCATAATTGTCAGTGGTTTATAGCAGGGTTAATAGCCCAGTGACGCAGATGGTACTGAACCCATCTTGTGCACCATGAGTCGGTCGGACTCAATCCCCACCCAAGATAATCATAAATATTTTAAATATTTGTATTTTTCCTGTGTCTGTGTGTTAAATTAGTATTTAAGTATTATACTTACCTGCCATTCCTCTATTATGTCATGTTCATAACACAAGTGCGTTTTGTGACTTATCTCGAAGGCAGGTCAAATGAGATGTTGTGTGAACTTATAACTATACATATTATTATTTGTTTAGCCTGGAGTTGGATCTGAAAAACATCTTGGTTACTGGCTTCGGGGGCTTCGTGTTTCACAAGAGCGACCTGAACCTGTCTGACCTTACCTTTGACATCGATGTCTCCGTTCCCCAGATCAACATTGGTGCAGGTAGGAACTTAAATGAGCAAAAGCGAGGTTCAGCAACCTACAAGTTTATCTCTTGGCATGAAATTGTATTATTTAAAGATATGACATAAAAGTTAAACTGCAACTGTCAAGGTGCAGCATTGTAAATTTAGAAAAATAGATGCTACTTTTTCGTTTCTGTTTTTGAGTTCACTTTGAAATATTAACTTACATTTAGGTATTTTACGTTGTGTCATTACCATAATTTTAGCCATAAGATAATTGTTGGCCATAGTTCAAGAAATTTTTAATATATATAAAATCCTGTGGCTAACCAGTCAGCATTTTCAATGTAATCGCAAATAAAAATAAATTATTTAAGACATCACATAAGAGACTTCTAAAATTATCATAGTTACACAACTATATTATGCATGCATAACTATAGTATGCATTACCTACCTACCTATACCTTCCTCTTGAACTACTATAATCAAATCCGTTACGTATTTTAAAGATCCAATCATACTTACATATGAACAGACAGACAGCGAAAAGCGTCGTTGACTTATACTATGTAGTAAATTAGTAAGCAAATAGGTAAACAGTAAGCGTCTCTGTAGCTTATAGATATTACGTTATAATACTAGCTCTCACACCTTTCACTCCGGAACACAACAATGAATGAACAGCAAACACTGTTGTTTGGCAAAAGAGATAGACGATTGAAGTCTTCTGATATAATCCTCTATGTATTGTTTCAGGTGAATACGAGCTCGTAGGAGATCTGTACGGAGCTATTCCCCTCTTCGGAAAAGGACAAGCTAAGTAAGTTTATGCTAAGAAAAATCACAGCTTCTATATTGGAACATATCCTGAATTGTATGCCTTAATAATTATTTGTAAGTTAAACAAAACAGTCTTTGCATACAGACGTTATGTAGAGACTGTTTATTTCGAAAGCGCGTGCAAGTAACAGGCTCAAATTAACGTCTTTGGTTACTTGCAGCTATAAATAATTAATCAAGCGTCAAATTCGTCGCAATCCGAGGATACTGCCAATTGAGTTTTATTTTGTACCATATCACAAAAAAAACTAAACCTTTATTGTTTTATAGACAAGAAATATGACAATAAAGAATAGATATATATATAATAAATATATAATAAAAAAACAACAATATTTGTGTTATTACAATAGCGGTACTCGCAAGTTATCGACTTTTTTAATAATTCTCTCGATAATTAACTTCTTTTTTTTCCACTTCCTTCTTTTCTTCAACCACATTCACGTTGATATGGAAGATTGATATTACATATATACCTATTTGCTGATACATTTATTTCCGGTATATAGGTAAATATAATGATGAACAAAATTATATGAGTTTATGTCAATTTCTTCATACGATGTTGAGCATAGCATTTAGAACCTAGTTAACGGATAATGGATATTTAACCATCTGACTAGCTGTATTATAATCTGTCGGTAAAATGTTTTGTTTTTATGAATGTGAGTACAAAACATTGAGTTTAAAATGAATTTTAAACTCAATGTTTTGTTTCGAAAGATAATTTCAATTGCAAAATATTGGCAAATTTGTGTAGTTTGGTCTGTTACTTTGTTTTATAATGAAAGTTAATACGTTATATTGTCATTTTACAATATGTCTAGTTATATTATGAAGTAAGTAAGAAGAAGTATTTTACTAGCCACCCCTCCCTTACAGGTTCCAAGTGGACGGCTTCAGGTTCCAAGCAAAACTGTTCTTGAAACAATCAGAAGATGGAAAATCTATACTTATCGAGAGGATTGAACGCCCATCATACATAATCCCGACTCTTGTGGTAAGTTATATAATTGACAAAATAAATTGAATGATTACGATCCGAGGATTGGATTGGATTGGATTTTGAAGCTGAACGTCTCAACCTATTTGAGACGTTCAGCTTCAAAATCCACACAAACAGTCGGTCGTGGGTTCGATTCCCATTTTGACGCCATTTTGCTAAGGCCCATTACTTTTTGTAGGGAATAATTTTGATTAAAAATATACATAATCCTGTCACGCATGGTTACATAAAAAAATTATGATAAAATAAAATACCTTATAATAATACTACTCTTTAACGTCTCTAAAACGCTTTTTATTTAATTGAGTCATTCTTGTCACTTGATCATTCGTGAGAACGACTGCTGCAAGATAGCCGGAGGAAACGCCGAACAAAAAGTATATAAAGTTTAATAAACCGCGTATTAAATCTGTTAACAAAGTAGTTTTATTATTGCATTTACTTGTTTTAATCACATCGTTTACAATTCCGACAATTCATCTATCGACGTACGAGCCATTTAAAAACGAATGCTTTCCATTTCAGTCAAATCTTTCCGGAGTCATCGGGGGTGGTGACATCGACGACGTTGTGAACACGATCACCGAACAAGTAATTATGGGCTATGTGAACCGGTTCCAGGCGGCCATCGCCCGAACCACCGCCAATGCCGTCGTCAGGTTCGGAAACCCCCTTTTGGATCAGCTGGACTCCTGGAGGTACATCGCGCCTCTCATCCCTCGAGCTTAATCCGTATTGAATGAATAAAGCATATTTTGACTGATCTGATTTGTGGGATTATTTGTAATTAGCACCTATTATTAAAGTTAATATTTACTAAAAAAATCAAATTGTCTTAGGCTCCAAGCGGGAATCGAACCTGCATCTTTGCCTGATCAGGGGACTGCACTACCGTTGTGCTAACTCAGACCTTAGTAGACATGTCATTTTATCTTCAGTGTTCTTTCAGTGTGGTTAAAAATCAAATTTCTAGGTCATAAAAGTGAGCTTGAAAATTTAAGAGCCAAATTACTCAAACGACAAGCGCATTCAGGCTTTTATATGCGACTTCCTTTAGTAAACGTTCTCCAATAGTCATACATGTACATCTATTGCATGGGTGTAACTATATATATAGTTCATCGGCCAGGTGGTCCGTGCCCATCCTAAGATGGACTAGGTCCACAAAAATCCGCCACGCACGAAACGGCTCTCATTTAATAAAAAGCCACATCAATTAAAATCTTTTTAAGTCAAATCGAAATGTTTGTTATGAATTTTGTCACTTCAATAAACTTAATAAAAGAAAAAAGATATTTGTGAATTATAGTTTGATACTAATCGCCCCTTCTCACTGGTTATACAATGAGTGTCGACTCTGCGTTAACGAATCGCCAATGGCATGTCGAGGGTCAGGGGCCAGGACCCCTTAATGCGCAAATACTCTAGATTGAAGCAGTAACCATTCGAAATTTACAAAGTTGATCCCTAAGTCGTGACGAGCGTATTCATATAATAAAATCTAGGTACAATTTGCAACTGCTATGATTGATTACTTATTAAAACATCAGTAACATTTAAGTTTATGAATATCAGCCCTAACGTTACTGAATACTGTAATTAATATTAATATTAAAACTGTTGAAGCAAAGGTCAGCAGTACTCACACAGATCAACAGTGTCATCACAACATCTCGTCATAAAAATATTTTAATAACATTCAAAGCTATAAAAGTGTGGATAATTAAACTAAATGATAAAACTGTTTATCGTACTCTAATGCTGCAATTGTTTCGATAAATTCAAAACTATATTTAAAACAGATAAAATATATTTAAAGTTATTTTAACTCTGAAGTTTCTTTTATCGAAATGTATGAACTGTTTCTGAACATCAATATCTTAAATGAACTACCTACCTACTCTTTCATTAGGCTGTCAATGGTATTGCTGTTATAATATTTTTTTAACATTTAGGTACACATTTACTGCTTATAAAACTATCTTTTAAAGGCTCTAAAACTTAATTTATCTAACTTGATTGTATTCGACAAAATATTTAAATTAAGAATAAAAAATACAAAATTATTTTATAGGGTCCTAAAAATACCTTAATAGCATGTAGGTAAATGTTTATTATACGCAGTTCAATTGAGAAGAAATAAAAATAGCACTAGTAGTTTTCAAATACAATTTAATCCATGATATATATACCACAAATATATAAATAGTAAGTAGGTAAACGTAGCAAAGCGCAGTAATTATTTGAAATAAATCGTTTGTCAAATAAGGATACAGTTGATCACTTTAAAACACATTTTGAAATTGCTTGATAGATTTTTAAAATTCTACCACACTTCACGACATATTCCCAACGCGTCCATTTGCAATTCACCTGGGCAGTCCTTTTCTCCGAAGAACATCGGAGAATCCTCATCCCACGCACTCCGTATGTAAGCATTCTTCTGTTCCACTGACTCAGGAATGGCTATCTCTTCATTATCTGGTGGTGGTTGGGACCTAGACGTGACACTGGCGATCAAAATTATCAGAACTAAAAAAATTGCGCGAATCATTTTGTAGAGCGATTTAGTCGTGTTTCCAGTTAGATTGCTGTAGAGCTATTGTCAATGTGTGTATACGTACAATGTTAAGGTCGCCTTCAGATTCCGGCGCCCACGCACAGGATGCTGTATTTTGTATCCGAATTAACACTATCAGAAACTGAATTTTATCAATGACTATTAATGTTATACAAATGTCCTGTCAAAAAAATAATACTCAAATGTAGGTATTATTTACAAAGTATGTCGTTGGTTTAGTACTGGACCGCGTATTACCATTAAATGGAAACTCTTTTGAATGCATTATCATCACTACAGCCATTAGAAGTACACTGCTGGACATAGGGCTCCCAAGGAAATGGGGAATTTTCTCCATAATTGCCGCGCTGGGCAAGCGTGTTGTCCATCACGGAGCGCAGCTTTCGCGACGGGGATGCTGCTACTCATCCCCATCCTGTACACTTAAGCTATACTGTTTTGGATGGATATACCGCCATCTGTCGGTTCTGGAACCTTAGTCACCTTTTTACGACACCTGGTACAGAGGGAGGTACTATTCTACTCTACCGGTACCTCACGGCTGTTGTTTGAATTCATACTAACATTAAAATTAGTAATTTTCTGGTCGTTACGGTATAACGGCTTAACCGGTGTACCGTTTTTTGTCAAAACTTCGCATGCGAAGGCTTGAACCCTAGTAAAGTACTCAGGATTTGTACCTTAGTAGAATATCCAGGAATTTATAAATCTCAAGGGAAGCGATGCATATTCTTATCATATAGTGCATATCGACGCAGTAGGTACAGATTAAAAAATAGCGCTATTTTTTTTTACTGCAGTTCCGCTTACTGTTATTTCCTCTTAATTTAGAAAATATAGTCACAAAGATTGAAAGATTTAACATATTTTAAATTATATTTTAATATTGAATCAAATGAAGTTAACAACCTTTATAGGCAATCATGCACCTAATTGCTAAATTGTGTCAAATTGTTCCTTCCTAAAAAAATATATGTATCCAAATAGAGCGTTGGCTACATAAATGGCCCTATAAAGAGTATATGGCCAACTGACATTCGAAACTGGGAAATAATTAAATTCTTTGATTGATGGACCGACTTATTGCTACATATTTGCTTATACTTCAGTCTTTCTGTGTACTGATTACATGTAATAAATGTAAGAAGTAAGAACTTAACAAATGGGCCTGGTGGTGCAGATGGTATTAATCCTATCTTGAGCACCTAGGGTCCGATGCCCACCCAGGACAAAAAAATACAATGATTACTTGTGTTTATTCTGCGTCTGGGTGTAAAGTCATTATATTTCTTTGTTGACTGATGTCCGTAACACTAGTGATTTAAGCGCTTTCGGCTTAAACAATCTCATTAGCTAGGCCTTAGTAAGGTTGATAATATTATACAAATAAAACGCTCGTTTGCAATAACATCGACACAACTGTAAAGTTACCGAAGTTCTAAAAAGAACACCATATATATATTTCTATATTTTTTTTTTATTAGACCAGGTCGAAAAATAAGCATACGGTCTGCCTGATAATAAGCGTCACCGCAGCCTGTAGACGCTCGTAATATAACAAGGATATCACTAGCGTCTTGTTAACTTTGGTGACATGATGTTACGTCGCATTAACCGAGTCACTTCCCTGCTTCTCCCACCCTTCCAAACACAGCAATGCGAACAATGCTATTTGTCGGTAGAAATAGATAAGATTGAGGTACTAATAATGCAGACAAATTTTTTTATAAGGTTTACCGTAAATGTTCTTGCAAAAGAGCGAAATGTTTAAAGGATATGTACATTCAGCCTCGATTGTCTATACAAAAATGTTCAACGAATTTAGAACCCATGGTCCGATTTGCTAAACTCAATGATTGGTCAATTATTTGATTCTCTGACGGACAACATCCTAGTTGGATGATTGAATGCGGCATGCATGTATCACCGATCCTGCCGTTCTAGTCAGATCGTCTGACCATCTTGTGAGTGGTCACCTATGTGTTACTGCCACTTCAACTTGCTAACCCTGTTTATAAATAACGTTTTCTGCGGATGTCCGGTTAAGCCACGCCGACTTCGATAATTGCTTAGGCTGTGGCACGTTGGCTTCTCAAATTAGGGCATAAGAACCATATTGTAAGTCCACGTTGTCATAAGTCATCTCTGGTAACGCGAAAAAACTAGACAAGTGGTCACCGACGGTTTCATATATATATTTGCCCATAATAATTGTTGTAAATTTGGTCACCCATCAAATTTATGCCGTTCGTAGGGTTGCTTAACTTCGATGATTGATGCAAAATGATGATTGCATTGTAAATGTATTGTTTTTGGTTTTTATATGTGCCTTCAATATAAAACGATTTACCCTGTCAAATTTATATAGATACCTTTTTATATTTCTAGGTCTACGGGAATTACCCTATGAATATATATTCTTTTGCGTCATAAATAGTCGTATCTTTTTTTAAGTTAACTTCGAATGTTGAATTATACAAAACTTAAAGAGTCAAGTTTATGGTTATAATTTCATTTCGATTCTCGAAGGGGTCCAGACCCTTACCCTAGACAGACAGACGAAGAACCTAGACGGACCCTATAAGTCTTTCTACTGGAGGCATTTTGGATATAGATATTGGAACTGAAGTTGGACTTACCCACATGGGTTATTAGTACCAAATATAAGGTAATCAAGGACTTTAAGATTCGATTGATCAACGGATACTGGGATGGAGACAGGAAAATATTTGTTTTATCTATATTCATTTTGAGACCTTCCTGTTGATAAACCCCATTGGTCTTTGAGCATCGTGTTCAGATCTACCATCGCTACTATCACAACCATATTATGATAAGAAAAGATCTCCAGAGACGATGTACTCATAACGCAAACAACCCAAATTCATATTTTTGAACATATATTTATAAAAAAACAATTGGACTCATAACGCGTGTATGCAGAATAGGTACTGCGGTGAAAACATATTGCACAAATAAAAAATTGTTTAAATTTAAATACAGTTTAAGTACCACTGTTTGGGAAGTAAGCGAGGCCACGATTTTCACAGTTTGAAAATGGATTTCAAGAGTTTTTTTTAATTATAAAATAAAACTTTTTTATCTGGGTTAGACGTAATACATATTTAGTAAAATTAATGCAATATTTACAGACTGAATGGCTGACTAACAATTTCTTTTTTTTAATTATTAATGGGGTTATTTCAAATATTTATGTTTCAACGAGCTATTTTGTAACAGGCTACGGTTTTAAAATCAGTCGCGAGAAATAACCGCCAGTGCGACCGCTAATATCTATAAAAATAAATGTTGACACCAAAGGATTTGTACCTCTAACCCGATTTTATGTTTATGTACGTACAACTAAATATCAACTACAAAAGTAGGTACAGTAATATGTTCCATATGAGATCCTTCCGTGCCGGGAGGTTAAAGATTACTTCTTCACAGCTTGCAAACATTCTTTTCGCATTTTGATTTCCATAGCTACGAGCAAAACAACTTTTCCGGCGTGATGGTGGTTGGTATTTGTATATTTCTTAAGAATACATGATTTTCAATTGTTCAAAATAGATATTTTAAAACAAAATTTTTAAATGACATGACGGTCTCCCTACCTACAAAGGGCAAACATTCATGTAATAAAATCTGTTTGTTTTTAGTCTAGGTGGTAATTATATATTGTTAATTATTATGACTATAATTCCTGCTATCTAATATCCGAAACAAGTGATTTAAACTACTTATCCTATGGTGTACTTAAAAAAAAATATCAAATTAAAAAACGTAAGGCAGCAGTTCGGAAGAGTGTAAACGCACTGATCAAATGTCGGAATATGATGTCAATCTTCAATTACATTTCTTGATAACTAATCCAAATAATTATTACGCAAGTATTTGTATTTTCAACAGAGAATCCAATATGTGAGTGCGATATAATTATTTAAGTATATTTGTGATTTCTCAGTCGTAACACAGGTGCTTTAATTGACTTATCTCAGAGTAAAATCAGTTTATGAGATGTATGTGAATTTATAATATGCATAAAAGTAAATAGTTATCTTTCAGACAGATGTAGATAGAAAAATGTTAATTCCTAATTCTTTGGCATTATAGTAATCCAATTATATTAGACATTAGTTTTAAAAGACAGTTCCATAAATAAACTCTTTATGATTATAGCCACATTGGCCAAAGTGAGAATCCTTATAAAATGATATAAAAATATTCATTTAACAATCTACAGGTTTACTGCCTTTCTCTTATTTATACTTATTTTTAGACATTACACTACGCAAAAACAAATTTATATTATTTTTTTCATTATATTTATATCATTATCATCATTACAGCCATCAAAAGTCTACTGCTGGATATAAGCCTCCCCAAAAAAGGGCAATATTGCCCATAATTGCCATGCTGGGCATGCATGTTAGCAATTGCAGAGCATGGCTTATGTGATGGGGATGCTGCTGCACTCTGGGAATTTGAGCTATGCTGTTTCGAATGGATATATACAGCAATCTGTCAGTCCTGGTACCTTAGTCGCCTCTTACAACACCTGGCACAGGGGGAGGTGATTTATCACAGATATACTCTGCTAATTTATCACAGATATTTATATACCTTTAAAAAAATATCAAAATATGTGTAATGGTTTATAACAAGCTATCTGTTATGTTCATGTCGATCTATATAGTTTTGAACAGTTGCATTTATAATAGTGGTGCATGACATACCCACTCGATATAATTTGGGTCACCAACGGTTAGGAGAGGGCTTAGCGACTCATCATCTAGATATTGAAGAATAAAACATTTTAAAAATATGGTCCATGTGTACTTTAGACTATGAAAATTTTGTGTATGTTTATAGATTTAATAACTACTTTGACATAAGAATATTTTACTGAATATGGCGCTTATTGGAAACGAACTGCATGACCATTGCGGTTATTACATACAATAAAAATAAAATAGTTGAAGTATAAAACGTACATATAAATAATAATGTACATATAAAAATCTTAAAAACACACACAAATACACACACATATAAATCAATCTATATTTTGTTTGTTTGTCGTATTCAGTAAATGCACGCACTCACACTTACACTTATTCTTACCTTCTCTTCTTAGTTATTGCATGGGTACATAAATGGTTTTTTACATTATTGCAGAACAGTATTAGACAGGTATTGCCGTTTGTAACTCCTAAATGTAATATTTGACCAGCTATGTTGGGATTACAATGATTTATATATTAGTCGTAAGTTTTAGATTAAGTTAGTATTGAAAACTTGTTTGTGGTCAAAAAAATAAAATGTATATATGTGCATATATATATATATATATTTATATATAACCTTTTAACATACATTTTCTTGTTTCCATTACTCTTCAACTTCGTGTAAGCAAGCTTACCTGTGAAGTCAATGTCAATCGACATTAGACAATTTACTTTTTAAACTCCATCAAGCCATTAAATAACGTTATGGGATTATAACGGTTTTGATTATTCGAAAACCACAACAGTAAATCAATTCCCATGTTTATTCTATTCTTAATGAATTTCGTTTTAGAAACTAGTTACTTAAAATATTTGAAAGTGTAAATTTAACTTATTAAAACATGGTTATTGAAATATTAATATTTGCCTGTCATAATTTACATACTTATTACAAAAATCATTTTTTATAGTTTAAATATTAATCTTAAGGACCCAAAAGTACATAAAAGCCACAGAGCAATCCAAGAAATCATAAAAAGCCCGATTTTAAACTTCAATATTGAGTTAATGAGTAAAATTTTTCACCTTGTGTATATAAATTTTACTACAGACAAAGAAAGAAAGCAAGCATCCATTCAATACTTGAAGCGATCACTACTCAACAAATAACAAACTCTTTTTTTATCTGAGTTCCGACTATGTGATTATAATTCCTTGTTACTGACCTAATATGTAAATAAGATTTTTACATCACATCTCATTTTCAAGATAAATTAAATTAGTCAAAAATACGATTTTCTTACAAAATAAAGTTAACCCGTTAGGTTTTATTGATGCTTTGATTAAAAAGGCGAAGTTTTCTTGGTGCCGCTGGCTTTCCTCTTGTAGTGAGATCCTGGAGTTTCTCTAATAAGGCTCCAACAGTAATCTGCGAGCGTAGTAGGCTCCCATCTTCCTTGGAAACGTTTTTCGATTGCAGCCACATCTTGATGAAAGCGTTCCCCATGTTCATCGCTGACTGATCCCATATTTTCGGGGAAAAAATCCAAGTGCGAATAAAGGAAATGTAGTTTTAATGACATATTACATCCCATTTTGTGATAACAGTCCAACATCAGTTTAATTTTTTGGCGAAAGTCAGCGGATTTGTTGTTACCAAGAAAATTCTTTGTCACATCAATAAAAGCATCCCATGCTTGTTTTTCAGTATAGTTCAGAGTAGATGTAAAAGACGAATCTTCAATCAGCTTTTTTATGTCCGGACCTACAAATACGCCCTCTTTGATTTTTGCCTCACTAAGCTTTGGAAACTTTTGCTCAAGAAATTGTAATGCAGGACCATCTCTGTTTAAGCGTCATACGAAATTTTTTATGAGGCCTAATTTAATGTGTAACGGCGGCAAAATCATTTTAGCGGATTCAACCAAAGGATCAAATTTAACATTTTTCTGTCGCGGTAAGAGAGAGTCACGTGAGCCAGTTTTCTTTTATAAAATGTTGTGATCGCGCTCGGCTGTCCCACTCGCAAAGAAAGCAGCAGTATTTGGTATAGCCTGACTGCAAGCCAGATAACAAAGCAACTACTTTAAGATCTACACAAATTTGCCATTTATGTTTATTGTATTTAATTTTTTCTAATACAAGTTTCATAACATCATATGTTCCTTTCAAATTAGCGCTATAAGCGAGTGGCAAAGTTGGTAACTTATTTCCATTATGCAGTAAAACTACTTTTAAGCTAATTTTTGAAGAATCTATAAACAATCTCCATTCTCTGGGTAAATGATTATGACCAAGTTGAGACAGCAATCCATCCACATCAATGCAGAAAACTAAACCATCTTCTTTAGAAAAGTACGGAACTAGTGAACTATGTCTTTTTCGATAAAAAGTTACTTTTACGTCAGGTTCACACAAATTCCATTGTTGTAATCTTGAAGTCAACAATTCTGCTTTATCAATGGGTAAATTCAAATCTCTTACCAGATCACTAAGCCTGTTTTGGTTCACAAAAAGTGGCTTCGATACGTCTTTATCCTTGGGAGTAAAATCCTTATTGTCACCTTTTTCGCTGTCTGTCGAAGTATCGCTTTCTAAAGTATCTGTTTCCATTAAGAATACCGGGGCCTTGGGTACAAGTAGCTGGTCAGAATATGGCTGAGGTTTCTTTACGGATGACACATCGGCATACTTAATACTTCGTTTAGATTTCCCAGAAAACCCCTTTAAATGTGTTAAACAGAAGTAACAATCCACGGCATGATTTGTTGGTTAAGTCCATACCATCGGCGTAGCAAATGGCATTTTTTTAACTCTTCCATTGTACCAACCGTTCAAATTCGTATAACACCTTAGAAAGCACACTTTAGGAACCCAAGTCTTATCTTGATTTTTCACATCACGGTCAAAATAGGCTAAGTAATACTGTTTAATTAGGTCAGAAAGAGGTTTTGTTTTCGATTTCGGCGTAAATTCGCCACAAATATAACAAAATACGTTAGGACTGTTGACACATACGCGTGACATTTTCTAGTTTACCAATTGAACTAACGTTTAAAGTAAGTTTTGCTTGTAAAACAATCGTATTTTCGAAATACCCGCAACATAAAAATCAAAAATACGTCAAAAAGTTAAAATTCATATTTCTCAGTTTCTAGACGTGATATCGAAATAAAAAGCCTACATATATTTATTATTAGTCAACATCAATATGAAACAATATGAGCCAAATCAGATATTTTTTTAGTGTTGAGTAGAGTTATGGAAGTCTTTATTCACACGGTATTGCCAACCATTAGGATTAAGAATATTGATTCATAAATATAATTAAGAAAGGCAAGAACTAAGCTTTAATATTAATAAAGAAATCATCACTCACCTTCTTTTTGACAACAATATTGTAGTCATGTTAAAATCCATGGAAGATTTGAGCACGATGTTCGAAGACCACCTGCAACAGGTGGTCTTCGAACATGGAGAAGATCAACACTATGTGTAATGCTCATGTTGTACCTAACCCAGTATCAGTTGAATACGCGTTTCTTGAAGTTGTTGCCTCGTACGTATACCTAGGACAAATAGGTAAGTAAAATTCCATCGGAATTCGGAAACTGCGGAACATCTTCTCGTCCAACATACCTCAAGTCGAAAGTCTTCGAACAATGTGCGTTACAAATAATGACTTATGGCACCAAAACGTAGTTTATAACCATTTGGCCTTATGAACCAACTAAAAATAACCCAACGAATTATGGAGAGCGCAATGCTCGGAATTTCTTTGCGTGATCGAATCCGAAATGAGGAAATCTGTAAAAGAACAAAAGTTTACAATTTACTTATAACCCGACAGATTAGTATGTTGAAGTGGTAGTGGGCAAGGCACTTAGCACGCAGAACCGCACTACTAACAAGCGCAGCGTAGGACGTTCACCTACAAGGTGAACGTCCTACGATCGGTTTTATTGGAAATCACTTAGAAAGGCCGAAAGTGGACGTCTTGCGGCTGATATAATGATGATGCAGATTCACAGAGTGAAAAGAGATAAAATATAACCAATAAGTCTTTCCTGAGACTAGATATGTCTTTAGCGAGATGGCTCGAACGCCGTTGGGTAGCTGCTTGAAAATACTAAAATCAAATTGGTATACTCTGCTATTGTTAGCTATCCCTAAAGCTTTAACGTTAACACATAATTAAAAACGTATTATTATTGTAAATTTACAAATAGGACAGCCTATAAATCGGCTCTTTCTCCAGCCTGTAAGGCTTCATCGAATCGGGCGTTCAATTATCAATACTCTTGGTTGCTGCTATACAGTTCTCTTTCGATGTTTCTTAGATTTTGGCGAATGCGTCGTCGACGTCGTCATGACGTCCATGTGACGTCGTCGTCGGTAGGAATCGACCATTTTTCCCGACGTCGACGTCACATGACAAGATGCGCTGGTAGACTTGTATCGAGTGAAAGAGAGCCAACCAAAGCCAGCCAATCCTGACCTCCAATATGGGCGTCGGAAGAAATTGCACTAAGCAGCAATTCGAGAACCTGTGGAGTATTTTGCCGACTCCAGTGGCTAGAAGAAAGAATTTAAATAATGTGTGAAGAATTTAAATAACTTAAAAGCTGCTATCATTGTATGAATCTATTACTAACATTAGCCCTATTTTTAAAGTTTACCATTCTATTTAGCCATAGACTTACAGATACTAAGCCGTGAAGTACATACTGGCGGATTAGTGCCATTATTATGAGAGGCTAGAGAGGTACTTGATCCGACAGGTGGCGGCATGTCCGTCCAAAATACCTTAGTTCAGATGCAGAAGGATGTGGATGCACGATGGATGTATCTATACTTTACTAAAGTACCTTATAAAGGTAAAAGTTTATTCTGCGGTAGGGTACCGGCAGAAGAGGGTAGCATCTTTCCCTGTACCAGGTGTAGTTAGACGTGACTTAGGTACCGAGACCGTCGTGAAGGATTTTACCAAAAACCGGGTAGCTCATACGCAACAGGTTGGGCAGCAACATCTCCATCACCAATCTATGCTTTCTATGAATTATGGGGAAAGTTCATGTTAATTTTAAGTATTATATGTCCCTTTAATTTGTGATTAGAGTTGTAGTAGTTTGTTTTGTGTTTTATTAAAAAAATATTTATACTTGGCTTGTACACTAATGTCAAACCACTCAATAGTTTTATAGTAAAAACGTTAAAATAAGTTTGGAAATCATATTTAATCGAAAGCATAGCTCTTATAATAGTTTGATTTGTCAATCCAATTTGTTTTTTTAGAACCCTAGAAAAATAACATATGGACTTCTTGTCGGATATTAATTACATTTATTAGAGATGATATTTTAGTCTTGACGAGCTATCAAATATTACTATCTGTTTCAATACATATTTTTTTGTATGTTAAGTGACAGTTCAAGCAAAACAAATCCGTCAAAATTAAATAACCTGTTTCATTACATACCCAATAAAAGTTTAATACTGTTATAATAATTCACTAGTCTCATCATTTACTAGATTTGAACGCAGCGCAGTATAGCATGTCAATGAGTGAATGAATGATCATAGACAAAAATAAAAAAATCAGCAAAGAGAAGAACTAAAACTTCGAATGAAAAGTGATTTCGGAGAGAAAAATTGAAGCCTTTTCATGTGATTTTGTGAATTAGTGTTTGTGAAAAATTCATTGTTGACTGTGTTTGTATAGTATTTTTGGAGCAAAGTTCCCAAAAAAACGTACCGCTTGGTAGTAATATGAGTAATGTTACCAACCAAAATGGAACAGGTCTAGAGCAGCAGGTCGGTACCTCATGTACATGCACTTTGTATTGATTTTTGCTATATTGAATGAAAATGTATCATTAGATAGCGAAATTCTTTTATTAAGATTACTTAATGAAACATTATCTAATTCAAGGAGACTATTGTTGTAATGCATTAATGTCTTACATTAAAAAAAATCTATTTTACGTGGTCTGGGATAACCAACATGGCGACCTATAAACTTCTACTTCTCAGTCAAACCTTAGGTCAAACGGGGTATCGTTTGTACCCTTAGGGCGAATAAGGAACCATAGTTTAATGTTAGTAGTTTTCCAAGCTACTTTGTAGTGAGGTCATTGTCACGTTATAAATGCGTGTCATGGCGGGACGAAATGTATATTTCGCAATGAATTGATTTAATAAAGATCTTGAAATAGTTAAAGTAATCTGAATTTGAGTATGATTATAGTTTAATGTGATGTTAATTTTCACATCAGATCAGGTATCTCTTTTTGTATGTAAACGAATGTAGATATATTGATGTTTGTACCTACTTACTAGTACCTATTTGGTCATGCTTCTATAGTCATGCTATTACCTGATTTGATATACTTGCAAGCAGTGTTAAATATATAACTCATACAACAGTTAGGTACATATAATGTGTATGGCTCATAAATCCATAACTGTGTAAAGAATATCATTAATTGTAAAGAATATTTGCAATATTATTTTCAGCTTGCTGGTCTGGACTTGCAGCCCCAGGCTCCAAAGAGCGCTGGCCGCTACATCCCCCCGCATCAGCGTAGGCAGTTGCAGGCCAACAACGGCTCTCAAGGTAAGCATTATATTGTTCATAAATGAAATTAAAAAAAACTTAATACTGTAATATAAAAAATATATAACAGTTTTCAATAGTACCAGGCTACCTTAGGAAGTAAGACAGAAAACATACAATTTTTGTATTGATAAAACCTGGTGTCATAATCTTTATCAGTGAACTATAGAAGAACAAAGAAATGTTATGATGACTTTTATATTACTTTATAAAAATTATTAATAATGGATAAAAGTAAGAAACTGTGTCAATTAGATTAAAAAAATTATCTCTTCATTCTTATCACATTTCTGTTTTCATGTCATAATACAAAGCTCTATTTGTATTGTTCTGATTATTGATATAGTTTAGCCCTTTAATAAAGAGTGTTGGGTGAACAAACTTAGATTATATTATCTGAGTTCAGCGGTTTCACCAACAATCTCACCACCTACTCCATTTAAAAAAAAGTAGGCATTATATTTTTTAGTTTGTGTTACAATGAAGCCAACTGCATTTAAATTGCCAAATATGATCCAACCATATGTATTTTTCACGTCAGTCAACAACTTGTTTACATTTATATTTCAATTTTATTTGAATTGACATCATTTGTTAGGTGATTTCTGGTAAATTTTTATATCTGAATAGCCTGATAATGGAGATTGTTTAAATGAGTAGTTTAGTAACTTTTTGGTGCTTAAAGCTCTTGTCTTGAAAAGTTCTATCTTTTTTTCATACATGTGTGATTTATCTTGTCTTGTATTTTATAGGGTTATAGACTAGCTGACTTACAAATGGGATCAAAGTATTTAAAATATAAAATGGTTTCTTGGTGTGTAAGCAGATTTTGAGTACCAAGTGATCAATCCATTTGCTGGGAGTATCTCAAGAAATTCCAAGGCGATAGGGGAAGCTAACTAGTAAATTTTGTCTATAGGGGAAGAGTCTAAGCGTCAGAGCTTAGACGCTCGTTCTACCGAACCACCGCGGGAAAACCGTTCATCATTCGGAAGCAGCAATAGAAGCTACGACGGCCGTGGTGGTCGGCGCGACGACCGCGAGCGTGACCGCGACCGTGAATACGATCGCGGCTACGATTCGCGATACCCGCGCAGAGACCGCGGCGGTAACCTATCTTGAGATTATCCGTTTACTCATATCGTAGAAGTAGCCTAAGTGAGAAGTGTGAACTCATCTTAACACGAGTGAGACAAGTACTTCGACGATCGAATTTCACTTTCCTGTTAATAGTAGGTATCCAATTGATTAGTTTAGCAGAAGTGTTACCTATATTCACAGTTAGGGCGATGTTATTTCATACTTACTCTACAATTAGATCAAGGCCGTCTAATCCCAGATTTGTGACGTATTTTGGCTAGCCAGTAACATTTATAGTTGTATTTCGGCCTTTACAATTGCAACATTAAATACTCGAAGAATTGTTTAAAAAATTGTATAGCTTTAATAAGAAAAAATGTATTCTTAAATACACATTGGATGTTATTGATTGATAATCTTGTTCCTAAACGAGCCTTTATTATTCTAATTGGGATTTTGCATCTTCTATTGTTCTGAGTGAACTATTTTATATTTTTAACACTGGTTGACCGATTGTGATGAATTTTCTTTAATAAAGATGGACCAATATTCAAAAATTTTAGATGCTTGGTACATAAATAATAAACATAATACAACAATAATAACATACTATTTAAAGATAGGTTTTTTTCAGTAAAATATATTATTTAGTGATAGATTTTAAAATATATCAATATATTAATTTCAGCATATTGTATGCATCTTGATTTATTGAACATAATATTACTTGTACATCTAGCCAAATAGCTTTTATCCATCAACAAAAATTACATGAAATTGTTTTTTTTAACATTGAGTTGTATTTACATTAACTAATTGATCAATAAAATATATATTGCTCTTGATTAATTGGAATGATCTGTCAGTCAATGGAGAAAATATAGCTGATTCTGTGTTGTGGCATTCTTACCATTGGTGATAAATATATTTTTTTAACCTATCTCAGAATTATAGTCTTTTTTCAAATATCCACGTGGTATGCCTCAGTGTCACAGTGCGCGTTTATCGTCGATGCGATGTCATCCTTAGAACCCGACAGCCAGTGGTAACAACTTCGTGTGCAATTCACGCAGGAATGGTGAAAACTGTTATGTTTTTCTAACTTATTTTACGATTTGGAATCGTAATTGGCTTGAATAGAGCAGTTTATTGCATGTTACTAAATTTTATTTTACATTTATGGTCCTCATGAATTTAAACCTTTTACAGCAGCTTTAGTTCACTCTCAAAACTATCTCTTATGATGTAACTTATTATAGCAATATAATCTCAAGTCTTAGACTGATTATAATTAGTCTCAGATTCGAGAATCATAAATTATGAGATCTCTTTACAAGAAAAGTTATGATAATAATAATAACACGCTTTGAAATTGAGCATTAATTTACAAATCCTACTATATTTTTGTAATCCCCTTATGGTGTTACAGGTATCCTCCAGTTGCACTTTATGGATCTATAGTTCCAATATCTAAATAACATTACAGTTCTTCTTTAACTATAGAATTCCAGAGATATTTTAACACTTGGGCGAATAAAGCACTATTGAAATATTCTCCTTTTCCTTCCCTCGTTTTGACTTTACAATAAATATCTCGGTAGTTAGGTAGCTTACTAGCTACCGAAGAAATATTGTTATTTTAATGTGTAAACCCTAAAACAGACGGACCGAACTGAATGCCGAGTTTCGAAGTGGACAAAGCTGCATACATTAATCAAGGTAAATCACATGAAAGTTTAAGTTAATGTCATTTCATCAATCGCCAGGTCGTGAACCTGGATATCAAAATGGCGACTCGGAACGCTGGTCCGAGTCGGAGCGCTGGAGCGACCGCGGCGGACGGCCCCGCGAGCGGGAGCGGCGCGAGGAAGACTACAACGAGCCGCCGCAGCCGCGGAACGACCGGTGGAAGGAGCCGGAGCCCCGCCCCGCAGAGGAGCGCTCTAGCAACTCGCGCTGGGCCTCCGACGACGTGCGCCGCACGGCTTCTCGCAGGGACGAGGTACGTTGTTACATACATCATATATTTAAAATATGAGTATATATAACTTCTTACAAACACATAAATGGTCTGAACAAATACTGTCGATTATCGAGATTAACGAGTTCCTAATTTCAAGAAATTAGGAACTCTGGTAGTCTCTAGTGTCACTTCGGCCTGATACGTCATAAGAGTTACCTGCAGTGTAGTTGAGTCACCTACTATGTTATGAAGTCAATTTAATTAATATTAACATAACTTATTACTTGCAGACTTTCACAGTAACCAGATTAATTTAATTGTGTTTATAATTAAAAGCTTATTTAGCTAAAAATTAAGGAAGTTCTTTGACGTGTTTCTACTAGTACATGAGAGGTAGACCACATAAAGGTCGACTGGATAAGTCACCTCCTCACCTCACTCTCGCCTATTTCTACCGGTAAAGTAGAAAGAGGCAGTGAAATAACTGATTAATGTTACATAATTTCACAAGATTGGCAACGATATGCCTGTGATATGCCTCTGCTATTACTAGTGTCTATGAGCTTGCGCGTTACGCTATCACGCGGACTGTTTGCTTGATGTCCACCTGGTTTGATAAAAAAAAATAATTTATCTCTCACCTCTTCTGATTTATATGCTCTCCAATTTTTTAATAAAAAGCGTGATTATAACAAGATTACAAATGACTTAAATGTATGTACTTGCATTTTAAAACCTAGTGTCACACTTAAGAGGTTTCCTCATGCGTAGTACTTAACAGGTTGAGTTGACTAAGATGTATGTGTCCATAAGAACATGTAGACTGGATTATAAATGTAACCTTTACAAAGACAACAATCGCACTATATATTAATAGGCTTCAGTACTCAAAAAAGTAATTCAAGTAACTAAGTCTTTCACTACATTTTAATGTTTCTTGCATTGGACTTAGATCTTTTATTTTAATAATTTGGTTTGCGACGAAAATTATGTTATATGGGTCGCTTACGCACTTGTGTTATGGATATTAGACAACAGAAATCACATAAGTAGTACTTAGATACATATTTAACAGCCTGACATAACAAGTATTCATCATTTAGATAAATAAATCCACAATACATCTCATACATTAACCTGACCTGAAATAAATAGCTTAAATCACTTGCGTTACGTATATCAGAAACCAAAGGCATATCCAGACTCGAACACATACAAAATATTTATCATATAAATATTTGTTCTGGGTGAGGATCGAACCCTCGACCTTACACAGGATAGGATCACTACCGTCTGGGCCATCGAGCCCGTCATTACTATTTGTTCTGGATGGTGGATAGGCACACCGGCCATCAAAATTCGGAAGTTAAGTTAATCGAAAAAATTAATGTTACGTCATCTCATGAGAATCATATACATATATATTATTGGGGGAATTACCGTTCAGTTATTCGTACATTTTTACAAATGTATAATGAATGATAACTCATGCATTTTTGGTCATTTCTGATTAGGGAAATTCCCGTTCGGTTATTCGTACCTTTTTCGTACCTTTTTACAAATGTAGAATGAATGATAACTTCTATGTTATCATATCATATTTAAGAATAGCCGACTATATAACACTTAAATACACATTACTACATGATACATTAATACACATCTAGATACAAAACAAACACATATTCATTATATAAATATTTGTCCGGGACAAATCGTAGAGATCGGACCAACGACCTGGCGCGCAAGATAGGATCACTACCATCTGCCCTATTCGGCCCGTCAATAGCATAGTACATCCATCTGATGATATAAATAGACACCTGTTGTTTCTTAAGAGAGGACTGAGGTACCAGAACCCACATGGCGGTATATCTACGTGAAGCTACACTCTGCGATTGCCACCACGGCTGCGACGAATATCCTCGTTTCTTGAAGAGGCTTTTGGCCATGGGGGTGATGACCACATCACGTAATACATCACATATAAATAATAATTCGTTCCAGAATGACTGGACGGTCCCGCTACCTCGCGACGAGCGGCAGGAGTTGGAGCTGTTTGGCACTGGCAACACAGGCATCAACTTCGCCAAATACGAGGATATACCGGTTGAGGCCAGCGGCGACCGCGTACCGGACTATATTACCAGCGTGAGTATATTGTATGAAATATATATATATATATATATATAGTATTATTTTCTTTCCTCATGTATAGGGTTGCCAAGAGGCCAAACCTATAAGCCGGTCAGGCCAGTCAGTTATGGTGACATTTGGGGAAAAAGGCCGAACGCATTATTGACGATTTTGTGTTTTAGAATTATTAGGTACTGCAAGCAACAGATCAACCTACCCAAATACTCATGAATATTGTAGGTACATTTATATTAACATGCACTCGGAAAATTATGAAAATAGGTTCAGTAGAAAGTATTTTTTATATATTAACTTTATGTTACATTGCAGGATAATGAGTAGATACCTCCTAGGTCATGTTGAAATTGTGTTTTTAATAATACATTAAATCATAATAGTGATTTGGTGGTGTTTTGTGTTACGGCCTTTTTATGATCTACGTAGTTTTTTTTATCTTCATAGCGTCACCTTTTTCTTGAAATGCCTATCAATTGAAATCAAAATCTACAACTCAGTGTTTTATAGTAAATCCTTGACCGCCCAAGCTCGTTTGTGAATTGCGTTTCTCTAAATATTAGATGAATGCAATCCTTGCCTGTATTTAAAGGATGTATAGGAACATTACATTTCATCATACATCATTACATTAATATTGACACCAATAGAGTTTTTGTGGGTCTGCCGCTTTGTATACTAGCGTCCCACTAAGCTCTGTTTTGGTATTTCTGACATTGTTTATGTTTGTCTTCAAATTACACAAAATTTTAATGTACTACATGAGTCAATAACCACTAGTAGGAAATATCTACATAATAAAATAAAATATATACTACTAAAAATTATAGTAGTTTTTAGGATAAATGTGAAGATATAAACAGGCAGGCGACTTTGGTCTTATCTTATACCGTGTAGTGATTTTTAAGAGTACCTGAAAGAGTAGT
The DNA here is from genome assembly GCA_020976665.1 of Heortia vitessoides. Lineage (NCBI taxonomy): Eukaryota > Metazoa > Arthropoda > Insecta > Lepidoptera > Crambidae > Heortia > Heortia vitessoides. Next base: position 11,135,191 of record JACJUM010000875.1, on the reverse strand, counting down.
TGAGAACCTGAGTTTTAAGTGAGGCGGAAATTGATAATAGTTGTGTTAACTTAGGTTAACTTTGGATTACAATATTTTTATAGTAGTATTGCATCCCTTAATAATCAAGCCTTAACCGTCATTAAATAAAAGCCGTGTGGTACCGGCATAGTTGAATAGTGTCTTCGCTTGCACCAGGTGTCGAAAAAGGCACCTTAAGGTACCAGAACCGACAGATGGCGGGGATGGGCAGTGGTATTCCCGTCGCGAAGATATGCTCTGTGATAGCCACGACGCTTGGTAATTATGGGCAAAATTTCCCTTTTCCCATGGAGGCTTATGTCCACCAGTGGACTTCCAATGGCTGATATGATAATGACAATACATTCTCGAGACAGTGGTTAATCGATGATTTATATTCCAGTTCGAGGAGGTTAACCTGACGGATATAATGCGTTCAAATATCGCACTCGCCCGTTACGACAAGCCGACCCCGGTCCAAAAGTACGCGATCCCGATTGTGCTGGGTCGCCGCGACCTGATGGCGTGCGCTCAGACCGGCTCCGGCAAGACGGCCGCCTTCCTCGTGCCCATACTCAATCAGATGTACGAGGCGGGGCCTGTCAAGCAAGTAGGGTGAGTGTGTTGTGAGTGTATTCGACCTTCGGCATTGGATTCAAACGGTAATTATTTACGAGATAGACATTCAATTAGCATTGACTAGACCTTCATACTAGGTCGTCTGCATTGGTATCTCACTCTCATCTATTTCTATTGTCAAATAGCAATGTCTAAATTGCTGTGTTCCGGTTTGAAGAGTGAGAGAGACAGTGAAAATACTGAGTAATATAACAAATTATCTTCGAGTCACAAGGTTGGCAACGCGCTCGTGACAGCCTTATGACACGACGAACGTCAATAGGCTGCAGTAACGCTTACTATCACGCGGACTGTAAGCTTATTTGTTTACCTGGTGTAATAAAAAAAATGACAAGGTTGAATATTAATAAAAGAAAAATCTATCTGCCTATAGAGCTCTAGATTCTGCTCAACACATTTCAAAACAGATCTAGTTATTTAGGTATTTAACAAAGATTTTGAACTTTAATTTTACCTGGGGGCTTATTTCAAGCATACCATTATTTGTTCCAGGCCGTATAGTAGACGCAAACAGTACCCCCTGGGCCTGGTGTTGGCCCCGACCCGTGAGCTGGCTACACAGATTTACGATGAGGCTAGGAAGTTCGCCTACCGCTCCCGCGTTCGACCGTGTGTCGTGTAAGTTCTTTTTTTGCGTTCAATGTACGTTTGTGTCATAACATTGCTAATACAAAAATATGCGCATACCAGACTGTGAAATTAATGTAACCCAATATTTGCGAAGAGTAACTGAGAATTATTATATAGTGATTTTCTTGAAATATTTCGAGAGATGAAAATACCAGATATATACCAAGAAACGGTTACTTATGAATTTGATGTGTACGCATTTCTGAGAATTTTGTTTCACCACCACTCACAGCATCAATATCCTCTTGTAGCTATGAAACATTTCTTTGACTTATGCACTTGTATTTTTTATATTGTTTTTTTTTCACAATTTGTCAAAATGTACTACCATCTAAGTGTTAGGACTCTAAGGAATGATTCCTGTCTCCAGTCAAATACGTTTAACAATAATGTTCAACCACTCCCCGCAGATATGGCGGCTCCCCCATTCAGGACCAGCTCCGCGAGCTGGAGCGCGGCTGCCACCTGCTGGTGGCGACGCCCGGCCGCTTGGTGGACATGTTGAGTCGCGGCCGAGTCGCCCTCGACCACTGCCGCCACTTGGTCCTAGACGAGGCCGATCGTATGTTGGACATGGGTTTCGAGCCACAGATCCGCAAGATTGTGGTGGTGTACACCATGCCGAAGACCGGCGAGCGGCAGACGCTTATGTTCTCCGCTACCTTCCCCAAGCAGATCCAAGTGTTGGCACAAGACTTTCTGTTCAATTATGTTTTCCTTGCCGTTGGCAGGGTTGGTTCCACTTCAGAGAATATTACTCAGAAGGTGAGTTGGTTTTGATGAGTTATCATTATGTAAGTGCCTATGCTGTAAAATGTAAGGGATTTATTCAATAAGAATCCAGTACAATAATTATTATCGATTACATAGGACAAAAAAATGTGTTTTTTTAACTTGTTTATAAAAAGCAAAATATTTCTGAATATACTGTATTATCTTGATAAAAGCAAGTTTTATGTCGTGGATTACCGAAAGAGGATTGTAGCAAAAGGCGATATATGGTAGTATATCCACCAGAAAGAGTGTTGTATAAATACAACACAGTAAGGATGGGCCAAGCATGGGAACAGCAGCCTTAAAATGTTCACTGCTGTGTATAGGTCTCCCTAAAAATGGGGGATTTGCTTATAATTCCCGCGCTGGGCAAGCGTGGTGGCAATAGCAGAGCGTAGCTTCACGACGGGAATGCTGCTACCCATTCCAGTCTTCTCGCATTTGAGTTACACTGCTTCAGATGTATATACCGCCATTTGTCGGTTCGGGTACCTTAGTCGCCCCTAACGTCGTCACCCTTGATTCTACTCTGACGGTTAAAATATTTTATTGATTTATTATTACTTGTTATAGGTGGTCTGGGTGGAAGAGATTGATAAACGTTCATTCCTCTTGGATCTGTTGAACGCTTCCAACCTGCTGCAGCGCTCCCGTCCCGAAGAAGACCAGCTGATACTTGTCTTCGTCGAGACCAAAAAAGGTTTGTTTGAAGTAAAATTTACTTTCCCTCGCTAAAAGGACTTATTTGTCCGCAAGTGGTGTCACAAAGATTAATTTGAAAAAACATCGACTATCATTGAGGCTCTGTTCCTATTGGCCGTGGCGTAATGCTGTCCTAAAATATAGCTACCCCAGATAGATGACCGTATCAAACTGAAACACTGAAATGATTACTCAAATCGGACCAGTGATTCAAAATAAATTTAGTATAGATTTATATTTATTTTCTATTGTTCGAAGAAAAATCATTAAAGAAGAAAGAGGTTAATACTTCTCAGAACTAGTCTGAATATTTGGATATATATTATGGGAAAACCATACTCATAGTTTAGAGTAGATGTAGTCTTAAAAATTGTTGTTGTAAGTATATAGTGTTATTGAATATAATGTATTATATAACCGTTGGCATGCAGGCGCGGACCAACTAGAAGAGTACCTGGACACGCAGGGCTACCCGGTGACGTCGATCCACGGCGACCGCAGCCAGCGCGAGCGCGAGGAAGCGTTGCGCCGCTTCCGCACCGGCGCCACGCCCATCCTCGTCGCCACCGCCGTCGCGGCCAGAGGTCACTTGCTTGTTTTACTTGTATTTGGCCAATGCTATTACTATTATTTAATTGTAACTATTCATTTTACATAAGTCGCTTTGAAATATTGTTACATTTAAATTGAATTTATAGCCTTTGTAGTTCCATTTTGTTAAAATTACTTGTTACATACTTTCTGGAATAAACAAAAAAATAAATCACAGAATAACACAAATATACCTGTGCATTTGAGCTGTGCATTAATTCGGATGGATATACCGCCATTTGTTGGTTCTGGTACCTCAGTCACCTTAGGCCACCTGGCACAGAAAGAGGTACTATTCTACTCTGCCGGTACCTCACGGAACATTTTATTCGCATACAATAAATATGGAATGTGTTCCAGGTTTGGACATCCCGCACGTCCGCCACGTGATCAACTTCGACCTGCCCTCCGATGTGGAGGAGTACGTGCACCGCATCGGCCGCACGGGTCGCATGGGCAACCTGGGCGTGGCCACCTCCTTCTTCAACGACACCAACCGCGGGCTCGCGCGCGAGCTGGTCGAGCTGCTGGTAGAGGCCAAGCAGGACGTGCCCAAGTGAGCTATCTAATAAACATCTTCGTTTTATGGTACAAATTTTCTAGGTGAAATTGTTTGCCCCAGCACCAATTTTTATTTTTCCGTCAAATAGAAGTTATTACATTAATTAAATTTACGTCTCAAACGCAGTTTTGACGTGGATTCGAAATTAAACGATAAAGATCTGTACGGTATATTTTTGTACGCAAAGCGATCGAGCCGAGCTAAAAATTTCACATATCCGTACTACTTACGCGGGACATTCGAGTTTTAAATTTGTTCTAAATGTGGATAGTTGATCTGTTGTCTTGGTGTTTCTAGCTTACTCTCATTATTATTTTTAGTTCTCGAAATATACACACGTTTTACAGGCATAATTCGTTTATAATATACTAGTATATAATCCAGTTTTAATTATCAACAAATTTACTATGAAAACTGCTGTTGTTGCAACGGATTAATTTAGGTAAAACAGTTTCGAGATACGTTTCAACCGTCGTGTTCAAGGACGGTTCATTTCGACCTCGTGAACTCGTCCTTCGACGCTCTGGACGATGATTAAGGGGACTACGGGAAAGTAGTTTGACCAATTTATACTACCCTAAATTGCTTTTAATTTTTTCATTCCAAATACCAGCCATGTCTTTTTTATATTAGACCAGGTCGAGATATCACTGACGCGTTGCCAACCTCGTGGCTGGAAGATGTTACGTCACTTTTTTCAGTAATTTCACTGCCTTTCTCGCCGTTCAAACCTCGGAACACGGCAACGCGAACACTTCTATTTGGCGGTAGAAATATGTGAGAGCGAGGTGCCAGCGCAGACTGTGAGGTGAATGTAATATATGAACGTTGGCTTGGATCGCGTCGCAGCTGGCTGACGAGCACGGCGGCGGACGGGCGCGCGGGCGGCGGCGGGCGGCGCGCGGGCAGCCGCTCGGGCGGCACGCGCTTCGCCAGCGGCGGCAGCGGCTTCGGCGCGCGCGATTTCCGTACGCAGTCGCGCCAGCCCCCGCGCTCGGCCGGGCCCTCCGCTATCGGATCTGGTGAATATTATCATCATTTTTACCCCTTCTCTTTCACCTCTCCCCACCCGCTCGCTTCTCTTCTTGTAGTTCCTCTCCTATTAGCCAGTTTAAGGTTTACAAAAAGACAAAAGGATTTTCAACATTCTCTTAAAGTAATCTAGCGCTGACGAAAATCTTTTGTATCCCATGTAATATCGCGAAGTTACAAAAATGTACTAACAGTTTCAATATCTATCTAAAAATACGATCGCTATATTAAGGATATTATTACTATTTAAAGATTACCTAAACGTTCACATATCTTAAATGTGCATGTTTAGGTCGATTCTAATTAATCGACTTCTTAAATACTCTATTAGTCCAGGCAGTTAGATTTTAGATAAATATACGGTCGATATCCTCTTATCGACACCTTTTAGAAGCATATACATATATGTTGAAATGTGTGTACGTTACACATTGTAAGATCATTTAACATTATTACAACATAACTAAATATCTGCAAAAAATTTTTATGTGTACTACTAAACTTAGAACTAACTAAAAATACATTTTATTTACTGAACTACAATAAAAAAAGTATTATTTATTAAGTTACAATAAATTTTACGCTAGATTTAAAAATAACGATAATATTGATAAAAAGAACGTCATTCCAGCTTCTTGAATGTCGTGCGACAATTAACTTGTGAAAATTGACAATGCACGAACGCGCCGTAATCTTGGATTCGTAAAAATAACATTTCCCGGAATCAGGCCAATTCAATCACGTCCGGTGGCTTTAATATTGAACGTCGAGTGTTATCGGTGTTACCGCGTTAGTCACGGCGAGTGGGCCGGTGTGCCGGTTTCTAATCTATTATCAGTATTTCGTGACCGCACAACAGATGTTTGGTATGTACTTTTTGAACAAACTTTCGATTATTAATATAAGTTTAATCTAAAAAATTATTTGCGCCATATTGCCTTTTTTTCTCTTTCTGGATTAATACGGACCACTCAGATCCCGAGAACCCTGCGGGTGAGACCGCGCTACGTACAATTGGGCAAAGGGTCGCTAATAATTATTGAGCGACCTCGCCCCCTCCTCCGATGGCACTAGAATTTGCGTTTGAGTATCCCAGCATTAGGCTCAGCCGAAAAATAAATTTATATTGCCTAGAACGAGATAATAGAAGACCGCAATCATCAGTACAATAATAACAAATAATAAACTTTCACAACTTCTCACATATTATTTTGACTCAGTGCAAGATATCTTAAAGCACGTATGTGACGGACATCAGACAACAAATATAATTATCATTATACCAGCCATCAGAAGTCCACTGCTGCACATAGGCCTCTCTGTCAAAAGGGGGAATTTTGCCCGTAATTGCCGCGCTGGGCAATCGCAAAGCGCAGCTTTTGCGACGGGGATTCTGCTGCTCATCCCCGTCCTGTGCATTTGTGCTGCACTGTTACGGATGGATATACCGCCATCTGTCGGTTCTGGTACCTTAGTAGCCTTTTACGACACCTGTTACAGAGGGAGGTACTTTTTTGCTCTGCCGGTACTGCACAGTTATTTATCAATATATTATACTTAAATATATATATTATAATAAACAAATGTTACAGGATTCGGATACGGCGGCGGTGGCGGTAACTATGGCGGCTCATATGGCGGGTCGTACGGTGGCGGCGGCGGCGGTGGCAGCGGCGGCCCCGACTGGTGGGACTCGTAAACGCCCGCGCCGCACCCCGCCTCCCGCAAACACCCCCCACTCATCCGCTCCCGGCGATCAACATCCGCGTTCTGTCAAGACCCCGGCCTTACCGTCCTCACTCAGTCAGCGTTTTTTATATCTAGAGATTATTTTAAATTCATCACTAATAAGTTATGTAACTTGGTATTGTCAATTTGTGTCAAAAACCATTCCAAGATGTATACAGCTGGTGTGTGGAGTATCTAATGTTCAATATTTTATACCAGATTTTTATTTGTTATAAGGTCGTCGACCTTTTCGATTTTAATATTATATAGTTAATTATTATGTATTATATTGTATTATGTATCATATATAGGTCTCTACGAGCTCTCTACGGACTCGCTGACTAATTTAAATTTTCATGAACTCATGCAATGTTTTAATTTTGATTGTTTGAATTTGAATGTTTTAGTTTAACCTAAAAAATTTCGAAATTTTATCACAGTTCTCAACGCTGACTGTCCCCCAACGCTTGTCGTCTCGTCACAAATACAAAATTACAAGCAAGACGGTCCCAGTTTTTGCGATCCTTCTCATAGAAATAAGCAGTAGCGGCTTCTATACGGTAAAGGTGAATGTTAGTGTTAAGTGGTAGCCATAGAATTTGCCGTCGGCGTTCCCCGCCGGCGGAGGGGTGTTAGATAATTTTTCTCTTAATCGATTAGTCGAGAGTCGGACTGAAATTGCCCCGTGATTATTTGATATGTTTGTACGTGGAGGAGAGCGGAGCGACTGCGTGCGTGCGGCGCGGGCACTGAATCTCAGCCGCTGCCCGCGCCCAACATGTTTCTTATTGTTTACACTTATATCGTAACTTTACCCCGGCCGCCTGGCCGAATATTGCGTAGTGCTGCGCGCGATCGATACCGACTCGGGTGCCAGTCAGTACCGGTCTTAGGTTGCTGCTACACTGTAAGTGAATTAACTTATTGAGGATACTGTCTATTTTATCGATATCGATTATCGATAGCCGAGCATGTATCGATTCGCGGGCCACACCTGTGGATTAACGATTAGTATAAATTACGAGGATCACCCGTTTCTTTCGTGTCATGTCTGTGGTGACCCGCACGCGTTTTATGATTTTTAGTACCGATTATGTGAGTAGTCGATTATTAATATAGAAATATTTTTGATGTTCGGTCTGTATCGTAAATGGATTATGTCATTGTGTATTTCCGATCTTCTACTTTCTGACAGTCTCATTGCTAACTCCACTCCTGTGACACTGGAATTTTGAAGCATTTATGCACCTAAAATCGATGTAGCTATTGATGCAGTAGATTTAGAAATTGAAAAGTACCGATACAGTATCATAGTAATTAATTACGAAATTTTGTCTGTAGAAATCCATATTGTAACATCTTTCATCGACGTGGTCTATAATTTGAATGTGAATTTACCAATAAAAATTACGAAACACGATACGTATGCTTTTAATTTACCACCCCGCTGATTTATAAATTACAAGTTGACTGGGCAGACGTTGTTCTGTGTTAACTAAATACCTGTTTATCATGATAATTTGCGTCTACATTGAGATATTATCTTAATCATATCAGCCATTAGAAGTCCAATGTTGGACATTATATACATAGGACTTCCAAAGTGTGTTAGCAATCGCAGAGCGCAGCTTTAACGAGGGCGATGCTACTACCCATTCCCGATCTGTGGATTTTAGCTACACTTTGAATCTGCCGGTCCTGGTACCTTTGTCGCCTGGTACCTCGTATAACACCTGGTTCAGGAGGAGGTACACATGAGATAGACCTCATACAAAAAGTCGCCTGCATCGGTACCTCACTCACCGATTTATATCGCCAAATAGCAGTGTTCACATTGCTGTGCCGGTCTAAAGGGTGAGAGAGGCAGAGCATTTACTGGGTAATAAGGCATAATATGCCCAAGTCACAAGATACATAGTCAACGCGTTATTGATATCCTTGTGACGTTACGAGCGTCTATCTATAGCCTGCAATGACGTTTATTATCAAGCGGACTGCATGCTTGTTTGTTCACCTGGTCTAAAAAGAATCTACTCTGCCAGTACCTCACTGCAATTGAGATATAAACTATCGCATCTCTATAGTTGGATCAAACTTTACAGTATGCAAAAACTTTTCAAAATCGGATCGGAAGTTCACCCAGGACAAACACCGTCGCGACACTTAAAAACGTGTTTTTAATTTTTCAATTAAAAACACTAATTTAATTAAATGGTATCAAAGGTGGTAAAAAACCTGCAATGTAACAGTTGTTTATCAGCGTAAGATAATAACAAAATGTACAATGCTGCAGTCTGTTATAATACAAATATAATGTGCAAAATTTTTATCTAACTCTGACTACGCAATTTAAAGCTAAATATACAATTATTATTCAAATTGTGTTGGTTCCTTATTACCAGAATATTCATAAAGACTGTCTGAAATCAAATTTTATCTAAAAATAATTAAAATATTTATTATATTAAAATGTATTAGTTCTTACCCACTACTAGGTAATACATTTTTATTAAATTATATTGATTTATTGATAATAAAATTTTCACAGTATGTAGGTTGATCTATAGTTGGGTGTACCCACATTTTTATGGAGGGAATTGCCATACATATTAAGTATCTAGTTTATACACTCATTTGCAAAAAAAACGGCGGTTGAGATTTACGATTACGGGCGGTTTTGATTTTAATTCTTTTTAAAAAAATACGGTGCCAAAATGATTTCAATCATTTGTACATATTTTAACACTTTTTATCCTACATTTTTGTTGCGAAGTTCCAAAACATAATATCGGTTTTCATAACTTTTAGTCAATTTTTATTAATTTATTTCATATTCTTAATTGACAAAGCTTCATTTATTGTTGCTTAGTTGTCTCAATAATGTTAGAGTAAGTGGTAAAAGCTACCAAAATTATTGCGCTGCTAGAAGCCAATGCTTCGCGGCTCAGAGGCTAAGTGTGAGTCGCTCGACGGTTCAAAGGACCTGGCAGCGGTATCAAGACACCTGTTCCGTCGAGAGACGGCCTGGTTCTGGAAGAAAACCATGTACCCAACAAGTTGAAGTTGTCGATGCGCAGCCGTAGGCTGCGCGGAAGCGACTGCGGCGCTTAGTTCTGCCATGCATTGTTCGAATGCATGGCAGAACTGAACGCCTTCCGATCTATGGTTTGGCATGCAGCCGGTGGTGTCACTGTGGTCGGTCTTCTTTCAATTACCACCAGCACCGGGGAGATGATCAGATTGGAAATCCTCAAGGAGGGTCTCCTGCGTCAAAACGCTGTCCAGGCCTTTGTGGATCGCGATATCGTTTACGTCGGGGGCGTGCATGGGGTTGGCTGGGTAGTGCGTGGGCACCTCCGGGCCACTCACGTTGAAGCCGTGGTCATCCGCAGCTCGGAGTAGCATCCTGCTTTCTCCGCAACAATGCGCAGAGTTCCATGCTATTGTTTTTTATATGTTTGCTATTTAAGTCCCCCGCCACCAAGGTGGGCGTGGGGTCTGCCATCAGTTGGATCATTTCGCTAATGTTAAAGCGAGTATTCGGCGGTTTGTATGTAGCAAACAAACGGATGGGATCGCCGGCGTGGACTTTCACCCCTTTTTTTTATATACTTTCGGACGAACCTAGTGCTGGACTACTCAGACGTCAATTCCAGCGCCACCGAAAAAAGAGGGCGGGGCCTCTCATAGATGAGAGGTCCGATGCCCGTATCCATCCTGCGTGCCCCGCGGCCGCGACCGCGCGTTCAGCGCGGTCGCGTCCTCAATGGCTCGCGAGATTTGAGCGGGACTGACGGCGCATCCGAGGGCACCTCTAGAGGCTCGACCTAGGCTCGGCCGCCGTCGTTGGGGTTGAATTTACTATGAATTGTAGCAAAAGAGGACGGACAGATTGAGCCCGACAGCCCTAGGGCTGTCGGTTATCGCTCGTAGGGGCAGGGACTTCATGCGTTCGCCGGCGAACGCGGTGTACTGCTCTGTTGTACGAGTGCATGTGGAGTGTAGGTGATTGTTTTGTGCCAGTGAGAGGGCGAGAAAGGGCTGTGATTTTCGCGGTTATTTTAACGGGAGGGTCATCTAAGACGTGACGCGGTCTACGATATCGGGCGTGGACGTATTTCCTTGCGACGTATTTCGCGGACTTGGAAATTAAAGGGTTAGAGGGATTTGAGGCCCCGTCGAAGAAACGGCGCGACGCTTCTTTCATGAACTCGCGAATCGTGATGTAAGCTCACATTACAGATGTACCACGGGGCGTCGGTCGCCCTGCGCATGAATTTATTTTGGACCACTTGAAGGGATTTGATATGAGACGGGGCCGCGTGAGCGAATACGGGGCTCGCGTAAGTCATCACCGAACGGATGCAGGCCTTGTAGATAGTCCTCTTGTGGCGGAGGGACATCTTACTTTCACGGCCGATGTAATAATTGAGTCTACCTAAAATATAGGCGGCCCTATTTCTGACTATTTTTATATGAGGTCCGAACGTCATGCAACGATCCAGAGTGACGCCTAAGTATTTAACTTTATTTACCCAGGGGATGGGTCGATCGAACAGTTTGTACGCCCCCACTTCGCGGCGCATACTGTTCGCACCGTGCCGATTTGACCTCGAGAAATGCACGACTGCACTTTTCTCGGGGTTTATTTCGACACGCCACTTGCGAAACCAGTCGCCGAGTACATTGACCGCGCGTTGGAGGCGATTGTAACTGAGGGAGGGATCGCGGTTACGGCCCGAATCGTACAGGGCCGTATCGTCCGCGAACAGGGCTAGCTCTACGCCCGGGGACCTGGGCATATCGTTGGCGTAGAGCGCGAATAGGAGCGGAGAGAGCACGGATCCTTGGGGGACGCCGGCAGAAATGGGGTGTCTGCTGGAGTAGGAACCCTCGACGTGATACCTGAATGATCGGTTCGAGAGAAAATCTTTAATAATGAGACAGAGTCTGTCAGGCGCTCCCTGAAAGTGGAGTTTGAACACAAGGCCGTTATGCCAGACTTTGTCGAAAGCTTTCGCGACGTCAAATTGAAAATTGTCACAAGCAGGCAAATAATGTGGGCGGGGAGAATACGCAGGACGCGATTAGTTATTCCGTCCGAACCGGAGGCTTTGTTTACTTTGAGATCGCGAATGACGTCACGGACCTCAACTGGCGTGACCGGGTCTAACGGCGGCGCCGTCGGCGGCGCGTGTTCTATTTTTTCGACTTCGTCGTCGATATACTGAACGAAAGACAAATTCGTAGGGAGCGTGCGTGGGTGCGATCGCGGGTGCGGGCGCGGGCGCGGGCGCGGGTGCGGGCGCAGACGTAGCGGTGCGATTGAGGGCGGGCATGTTCGCCTTCTTGTCTGACTTGAGGTATCTCGCTAGCTTCCAATATGCTTGGCGAGACGGCGAGAGTTCCTCGAGTAGATCGCCCCACCGGGAATTCCGCACTTCGTTAATGCGCGCCCTTACAGCGTACTGAAGGGAGCGCATGTGAAGGCGGTTTTCCTCGGTGCGGTAGACGGCGTAGGCCCGCATAGCGGCTTTTTTTTATCTCTTGAGTTCCTTGACATCCTCGGGCAAGATCAGACGATGATTTCTCATCGCCGGAACCTGCTTGGACGCACCCCTGACGGCGTCCGTCAAGTGACTCGTTAGAGCTTCGATCGCGGTGTCTGTATCCTGCCTTGTTTCGATCGTTTCCGGGATAGATTTCAATAGAGGAGCGTCGGTAGCTGCGAGTGTTTTCCCGAGCTTCCTCCAGTCCACCACTGTCACCGTCTCCGGAGCCGAACCTACGGGGGGACCTAATTGTAGTTTAACCGGCATATGGCCGGACGACAAGTCATAGATCGTTTCTATAGAATGCAGCGTCAGTGCCACATTCTTTAGAAGCGCCATGTCGAGTATGTCCGGCCTGGGATTGGCCTGTGTGCGTCGGCGCCAGGGGAGCCACCACGACCAAGTCGAGCTTATCGGAAAGGTCGTACATCCTCGTAGCGTTTTGGGTAGAGGATACGCAACCGAACCGTATATATACATATATCGGTATATCCTTTAATTTTAGGTTAAAAATAAACTTATACGTTGCATCTGAAAACGAAGAAACGACAATTAAAGTCTATTCTTCCACCAATTATTCTTATTTATCTATCTTAAATCACAATAATCTAATACAATGCTATTTTTTTCATAACCTCTCAACTGACCATTGACCTCGGACTCTAGCGCTTGTCAGTTGTCAATGTCATTCAATGTCGTTCAAAAATTAAAGAAATATTATTTCTTTACATCTCCCCCCCGTGGGGAAGAAAATTCACCCGTGGATTTTCTTTTAGGTCTCTTCCATGTCTTCTCTTATGTCTTCATTACCCGTTTCTTCTTCTTCTTTTATCTGTACTGGAATAAATTTTGAAACATGAAATAGATTTGACTCCCTTTTTTCTATGTCCTGTATCAATCTCGTATCACAAATCCATATTTGTGCTGTCCTCTTGTTTTATTCTTTATGCAAACTTCACAGTTTCTACAAACATCTTTTATATTCTTCGTTAAATTGTTTGTCATATACAGAGAACTAATACTCTTTAGCATTTGTCCAACTCCAATATGACACAGGTCTTTATGTACTTGTTGTATAAGTTTAATACTGAATCTTTCTGTTATTATTATTTTTTCTTTGTTCCCTACTTTTTTATAATATACATTGTGTTTTTGTATTATTTTGTCTTTGTTGGTCTGTATATCTTTATTTTTATTCTGATCCATTATAATGTCTTCCAATGTAATTAAGTTCACTATTTTCAGTTGTTCTTCTTTATTTTCCTCTGGTTCTAATACAGGGTTTCTACTCAAACTATCTGCTTCTACATTTTCCTTTCCTGGGGAATATTTGATTTTAAAGTCATATTGTGAGAGGTAATAAGTCAAATCACCTAACTCTTCATCCGTCCTTGCTTTTAGGTTCATATTCTCTAATGGTTTGTGGTCTGAGTAAACTGTAAATGATTTGCCAATCAACCAGTACTGCCAATATCTCAGAGCTTCTTTGATAGCAAAACATTCAATATAAATAGCCTTTCTTTTCTTTTGCGCTGCGTTTAGTTTCTTTGAAAAGTATGCAACTGGTTTTTCTTTACCATCTGGTTGTACTTGCTTCAAAATTGCTCCAACGCCTTCTAACGATCCATCAGTGTAAATATGTATAGGTAAATCTTGGTCAAAAATCTCTAGTATTGGTTGTGAACATAGCAGACTCTTAATTTTGTCAAATGCTATTTGACATTCTTCTGACCAATAAAATTTCTGGTCTATGCATATGTCGATATATGCAATGTCAGGTCTTGTTAGGACTGCTAAGTACATCAAACTGCCAATCAAGTTTTGAAAAGGAATATTTTTTATACAAATATCAGTTTTTTCTATGTTCAATTTACATTCTATTGGAGTATCTGCAGTTTTACAATCAGACATATTAAACATAAACAATAACTGCTCAATATATTGCTATTGATCCACAGTTATAGTGTTCAACTTACTATCAACATTTATTCTCATACCTAAATATCGTTTTACAATGTCTAAATCTTTCAATTTAAATTCAGATCCTAAAACTGTCTTTAATTTCTCCGTTTCCTGTTAACAATTAGAAAAAATTAAAAAATCATCAACATAGACAGCAATTATAACTTTAACTTTTCCAATAGATTTCTGAAATAAACATGGCTCATATTTACTGTTTATAAATTTTAAATTAGTTAAGCAATTCTTTACACGTTCATACCACATCAAAGAAGATTGTTTAAGTCCATAAATTGCACGTTTTACTTTTAATACTTTGCCTTTACAATTTATATCTTCAAAACCTTCTGGAATTGACATGTAAATATCTTCCTTTAAATAACCATTTAAAAAAGCTGTAGTTACATCTAGGTGTGTAATGTCCATACCCCACTGCACACTGAGAGCAAATAACATTCTCAATGCAGAATGTCTGACTACTGGTGAGAACGTATCCACATAGTCTATTCCACGTTGCTGGGTATAACCCTTAGCTACAAGTCTCGTACGATATCGCACTTTATCATTCACATCAAGCTTTTTATTTAACACCCACTTACACTTCACTATAGACGCATCACTTGGAATGTCCACAAGCTCCCAAGCATCATTATACTCGAATGATTTCAGTTCCTCTTGCATGGCTGACTTTCATTGATTTGCTTCCGGTCCATTAAGTGCCTCTTTAAAGACAATCTGCTCCGTTTCAGGAAAAATATTTAAGATAGTTGTAGACAGACCGTAACGTTCTGGAGCTTTCCTTGTTCTCTTTCCTGCTGGAACTTCTGGAACATCTTGCACTACAGAAATGTCACTCTCTACCTTTGAATCAGTTAGGTTATCCTCACTTTCTTCACAATCTGTGTATGTATAAACCGATTCACTAGAACTTGAACTGTTCAGAGATTCATTCACTGGATCATCCCCCACTGAATCTCTGCTTTCAAGTACTCTTTCTTGATTTTCTTCACATATACTATCCGTATCTTTTATTTCCTGTCATCAGATTGTGTTATTATCTTCCAGATTTTTAGTGTATGATTGTTTTTCAATAACAATCACATCTCTCTTCACAGATATAGTATTTTTTCTAGGACCATAGACACGATATCCTTTAACATTTTCTGAAAAACCAACTAGTATATCTTGTTCCGCTTTTCTATCCCATTTTAATCTCTGTATTTTTGGGACATGTACTTACTGTACATCCAAACAAACGAATATTACTTAAGCCAGGCATTTTACCATACCAAACTTCAAACGGGGTCATATTTTCTAAACTCGAAGTTATACATCTATTTTTAATATAAACAGCTGTATTTGCTGGGTCAGCCCAAAACTTTTTCTACTATAGTTCTGTTTGCTCGCTCACAGACACCATTTTGCTCTGGTGTGTATGCTACTGTTTTCTGATGAATAATCCCTTGCTGCATTAAATAATTATTCATTTCAGTACTACAAAATTCTCCACCATTTCCGAGCGAATTATTTTAATTTTCTTATTTTGTTGATTTTCCACCATAGCCTTGAATTCTGTAAATAACCCCCCCGCGTGGGGCAATACTGTAGTGAGAGCGCCAGGCTCCTCAGGCAAAAACAACCCCCCCGCGAGGGGTAATACAGTAGGAGACCGTCAGCCGCGAAAACGCAAACTTCGACTCCGCGCTCGGCCCCGTCTCCGATCCAGCCCCCGATGGATGGTCTAGGTTTCTCGCCGGAGGACCTAGACGAGCTAATATCCTTCTCGGCCGGCATCGCACCCTTCATCGAGGAGATACCGCTCCTCCTGAACAAATTCGCCGAAACGATAACCCTTAAATCTGTGGCCCAATCGCAGTGGGCACTAATGCAGGCGTCGATGGAGCATCCGGCTCTTATTAAGACCCTGGCCTCCTTCGTGAAATCCAATTAGATGTCCCTATCAGCAGCGCGATCTAAACCCCGCTCGCTTACGTTGGCGTTCTATAACGCCAATTGTATGAGCGACCAGAAATCAGAGATCGCGAAATTTCTATCCGAGCATGACGTGGACGTTTTCCTAGTTCAAGAGACATACCTAAAGCCCAGTAGGCGGACC
The DNA here is from genome assembly GCA_020976665.1 of Heortia vitessoides. Lineage (NCBI taxonomy): Eukaryota > Metazoa > Arthropoda > Insecta > Lepidoptera > Crambidae > Heortia > Heortia vitessoides. The sequence goes on along the minus strand of JACJUM010000875.1, from coordinate 11,118,906 downwards.
CCTAATATAGCGAATTACAGGACCGTTAGGAACGACAGAGTCGGCCGCCCGGGCGTTGGGACTATTGAATTAGCAAGAAAATTTACCACTGGCTACATTTTAGTCCAGTATAATCTGTGGCACTATGTAATTCTGCTAGGTGACGCTGTACCTGAAGTCTATTTTTTTTTGTAGCGAGTGTTCTTACCGTTTTTGTATGGAAGTTTGTGCAAGTAAATAAATGCTAATTTATTTACAAGAAAACATTCTTTAATTAGAACTCCTAGACCATATCCCAATAGGTTATGGGCCCAGGATACTCTGCAAATAAAGACAAGGTAAAGAAAGTGACGAAAAGTGAAAAATTTCATTGTCGAAATTTATAACCACAAAAAGAAAAATGGATTCGCTACGAATGACATGAATGACGAATGAAAAGAAAAATTTGACGGAAATAACTTTAGACAGTGGAAATTCCAAATGAAATGTGCTCTGAAAGCAAGAGGAATTGATATTAATACGCCAAAATCAGAGATAAACAGTGCTGACTGGTTGAAAAATGATGGCACGGCGATGTTTATATTAACATCTTCAATGGACTTCAAACAAATCACATTAATAGAAAACTGTGAAACTGCCAAAGAAATAATGACAAAACTCGAGTCTATATACGAGCAAAAGAGTGAATTATGTAAAATGCTAATTCAAGAGAAGTTTTATCAATATAAAATGTCGGAAAGTGACAGTGTGGCTCAACATATTTCAAAGGTTGAAACTTTAGCAAAGCAGCTGAAAGAAAGTGGCGAAAGTGTTAGTGAGATGGCAATCATTACAAAAATACTTGGAACATTGCCCCTGAAGTATAGATATCTGCGCCAGGCATGGATGTCATTGGACCCCACACATCAAACTCTCAACAATTTGACGGCTCGTTTATTAGATGAAGAAGCAAGTCTAGCATCAGTGGAAGAGCAAGAAACAACTCTCCTTGTTGTTAACAAAGGTTGGAAGAAACAAACAAAGCAAAATGAGGCTGGAAATGGTGGGAGCGGTGTAAATCAAAACAAAAACACTAAACACAGATTTGAGTGTTATAATTGTGGAAAGCGAGGGCATTTTGCTAAGGAATGTCGTCTCCCGAATAAAAATAAACAGAAAAAGGCTACACAACCTTCAGACATGTTGGCATTTAATGTGGAAGTCGATTGCTACAACACAGAAGAGAATTCGTGGACACTAGATAGTGGTGCCTCCGCACACATGACATACAGAAAGGACTTCTTCGTGGAGTTGTTTGAATGTGACCAGAAATCATTAACTTTAGGAAATCAGCAAGCAATAAAAGTATCGGGCATCGGTAGAGTGTTAATAAAGAGATATGTTGATCAACAGTGGATTAATAGTAAACTACACGGTGTATTATATGTTCCTAGTTTACGGAGAAACTTATTTTCAGAAGGAGTTATTATACGAAAAAATTACTCTATTGTAAAGAAAGACTTAAATGCTTTAATATATAAAGGAAATGACATTATGATGAGTGCAAAAATAAGAGAAAATAATCTATATGAGTTAAACATAAAAACAATAGTTTCAAATACTTGTAACCTAGTTCAAAACAATAAAAGTGATATTAAAATGTGGCATGAACGCTTAGGACATATTAACACAAAACAAATTAAAAATATGTGTGTTAACAGTGCAGTAGAAGGTTTGAAAATTAGTGAAAATGATGAACTAAATTTCGTTTGCGAGGCATGTGCATATGGAAAGCAGTGCAGGTTTCCATTTCATAAATCTACACGAGGTGAACTACAGCCTGGAGACTTAGTGTACAGCGATGTCTGTGGACCGAGTTCAAGTTTCGGTTCAAGGAATGAGATATTTCTTGTTATTCAAGGATGCAGCTACAAGTTTCAGGCATGTATTTTTTATTCAGAATAAAAGTGATGTTTTGGAAGTATTCAAGAAATATAACAATATTATTAAGAATAAATATATGCATGGCGTTAGAACATTGCATACCGATAATGGAAGAGAGTATGTCAACAAAGCTTTTAAAGATTATCTGGAGAAAGAAGGAATAGTTCACGAGCTTACTGCTCCGTATACACCTAAGCAAAATGGACGTGTAGAAAGAGAGAATAGAACAATAGTGGAGAGTGCTCGTTCCATGTTGTATGCGAGAGACGTTCCTCTATACCTGTGGGCCGAAGCAGTGAAATGTGCTGTTTACATATTAAACAGAACATCTTCCAGTCAGACTCCAGAGAAAACAACATATGAATTATGGTATGGTAGTAAACCGCAGATAGGTCATTTAAAAGTGTTTGGCAGTGTTGGATATGTTCATGTACCGGATCAGATGAGGACAAAGTTTGAGAAGAAGAGTGAAAAAATGATATTAATCGGTTATGACAATACCAATTACAGAATGTTTGACCCAAATAGAAAAGCCATAAAAATATCAAGGAATATAATATTTGATGAACATTTGATTCCAGAAATAAGGAAGAATATTACACAAATTAGCATCATGAATGATGAAGATAATGCTGCGCAAAATAATGAAACAGTAAATGCAGTTAATGTATTAGATGAAACAAACCAAACAGTGGAATCTGATGATAGCTTGATGAGCTGTAACAGTGATGACCCAACATATGAGCCGTCTCAAGAAATAGAAAATAATATACACTCAAACATAACATTGAGACCGAGAGTTAATAGACGTTTTGAAGCGAACCTGGTTGAGTTGTCATTGCCTCTAATATATGAAGACGCATTACAAAGTCCACAGAAACATCAATGGTGTCAAGCTATCAAGGAGGAGTTGGCTGCACATGAAGAAAATAATACATGGAGTGTGATAGAAAGATCTGGTGAAAGAACACTTACTACGAAGTGGGTGTTTACAATTAAGAAAAATGAGAATAATGAGACACGTTATAAAGCTCGCTTATGTGCACGTGGGTACAAACAGATCAAAAATGTTGACTATCAGGAAATATTTTCTCCTACAACTAGGTATGATTCTATTAGATTTGTTCTCTCTATGGCAGCTAAGTATAAGTTAGAAATTCAACAATTTGATGTAAAAACAGCTTTTCTTAATGGTTATTTAGACAAAGATATTTTTATAGAAGTACCTGAGGGAGTCAACTTAAATAAAAATTGTGTGTTAAAGCTAAATAAATCTCTGTATGGTTTAAAGCAGGCCTCTCGTTGTTGGAACAAACGATTTAGTAATTTTCTGATAAAATATGGTTTTGTACAATCCCAAGCAGATAACTGTATTTTTGTAGGGATTTTCAATGAGATTAAGATATTTTTAATAATATATGTTGATGATGCCCTTGTAATATCTGCTAGTAAATTGCTTATTCAAGAGATAATACAATATTTAACGCAGGCTTTTAAAATAAAAATATTAAATTTAAAATATTTTATGGGCATGGAAATACAAAGAATAAATGATTACATTTATATCCACCAGAGGGATTACATAGAAGAAATTATTGAAAAGTTTTGTATGTCAAATGCGAATCCAGTAAGTACTCCAGCAGATGCAAATGTAATCATAACTAAAAATATTGATGAATGCACTGTACATTTTCCTTATAGAGAAGCTATAGGATCCTTATTATTTTTGTGTTCTGTTTCGAGACCTGATATTTCTTATGCTGTAAATGTATTCAGTAGATATGTAAACAACCCTGGTCAATTACATGTAAACGCTGTGAAGCGTATTATAAGATATTTAATTAATACCAAAGATTTATGTATAAAGTATGGAGAGAGTGATGATTTAATTGGTTATTCAGATTCTGATTTTGCTGGAGATGTTGATACTCGTAAGTCTACAACGGGTTATATTTTCATAATGAATGGTGGTCCAATTACTTGGTCCAGTCAAAACAAAAGACCATTGCCCTCTCTACTACAGAAGCAGAGTTTATGGCTGCCTGTGAAGCTGCCAAGGAGATACTGTGGTTGCAACAACTTATGATAGATTTAGGTGAAGATAATATAATAAATGTACAACATTGCTGGTTGATAATCATAGTGCAATTAAACTAATAAGTAACCCGGTCTATCATAAAAGAACCAAGCATATTTATATTAAGTAGGTACAATTTTATAAGAGAGAAGGCTGAGTTGGGCTTGATTAAAATTAACTATGTTCCTAGTAAGAGCCAGTTAGCAGATATTTTCACTAAAGCTTTACCAACTCAGGTTTTCACTTATTTAAGAGATAATATTTTGTTTGGTATTGAATAATTTTTCTTTAAAATTATAATATTGTTTGAAGAGTGTTATATTTTCGTGGGAGTATTGAATTAGCAAGAAAATTTAACACTGGCTACATTTTAGTCAAGTATAATCTGTGGCACTATGTAATTCTGCTAGGTGACGCTGTACCTGAAGTCTATTTTTTTTTGTAGCGAGTGTTCTTACCGTTTTTGTATGGAAGTTTGTGCAAGTAAATAAATGCTAATTTATTTACAAGAAAACATTCTTTAATTAGAACTCCTCGACCATATCCCAATAGGGAATTTAGTCTATTTTAAGCGTAACTTACAATGTTGCCCGGTCGACCCACCGCCCGCGCTCACAGACATCGAAGTCTCTATTTGCCGTTTGGCGATGACCGGTCATCGCCCCGTCACCATAGCGTCAGCGTATTTGTCCCCGTCGGGGAAGCTGTCAGAGGCGGATCTCGCAGCGCTGTTTGCTCTTGACGAAGCCGTCATTATTGCCGGCGACTTCAATAGCAAACATATGTAAAGAAATAATATTTCTTTAATTTTGAATTTTGCCGCGCTTACTATATTACCAATGACATTGACAACTGACAAGCGCTAGAGTCTGAGGTCAATGGTCAGTTGAGAGGTTATGAAAAAAATAGCATTGTATTAGATTATTGTATTAGTTAATTAAAATAGATAAATAAGAATAATTGGTGGAAGAATAGACTTTAATTGTCGTTTCTTCGTTTTCAGAAGCAACGCATAAGTTTATTTTTAACCTAAAATTAAAGGATATACCGATATAAAACAACAATTTTGTTTATTGAAATACCAAGAAAGCAGAAACGATGGAACAACTACGCTTCGAATTTGCATTATTACCGACGAGTGATGGGAAATCAAGCACATATTGTGTAACGTCAATAACAACAAAGGAACAAAAAGTGTTTGCTATACCAGAAGAACTACAGTCGGTTGGCCTTCACAAGGAATTGATAAAGACCTCTGCATATAACAAAGTAAAAAATAGTTTAAAGAAAAGATACCAGACACGAAAAGTTTGGATTAAAATGTCAGATGAACTGAGTAAAATCTATGTGGACGAAGATGGTAATTTACAATTCGGAGAGCAATATCTGGAAGAAATTGAACAAAAAGTAACATCTGGAGGACAAGTAGCTGATACACAGTCATTGGAAAAAATATTTTCGAAACTAATTGAAAGCACACAAGAAATAAAAAAACAAAATTTAAAATATATTGCAGAGAAGTTTGTGATTGACAAATTTACAAGTAAAAACCCGAACGCAAGTCAATGGATTGAAATGTTTGAAAAGGAGTGTGCTCGTTTTGACATTACGGAAGATGAGAAAAAAATTGAGATCCTCCGACTATTCTATATATGGGCAAAAGCTGTGTTGATTGGTTCGGTTCAATGGTTATATTAGAATGGTTAAAATTGACCCTAGATTCAGACTGGACAGAATGGAAGGGAAAGTTTTGTGACACATTTGTCAAACAAGGCTGGAATCAAGTGAGTTATGCACTGTCATTTAAACATCGGGAGGGTTCATTAGTGGACTATGCCATAAAAAAGGAGAAACTTATATTGGATATTAGGAGAACAATAGACACAGGTACACTAGTGGATCTCATTGCGGCAGGATTGCCAGCATCGGTACTAGAGAAGATAAATAGAGAAGAGATGAAGGATACAGTTGACTTATTCAAGGAGGTGAGAAAGTATGAACAGTTGGTAAAAAAATATAAAAATGGACCCTATAGAAAATATTACAATCAGAAGATAAATACCAAAATTGAAGAGCGGACTTCATGTAAAACGTGTGAAAAATTGAATAAAGGCGTCCGCTATCATCCGGAATCTGCATGCTGGTTCAAGCTTAAGGAGGATGACGTCTTGAATAGAAAATTTATCAGACATGTAAATAATTCAGTGATTGAGGCAGAGTTAAGTGAAACGGAACAAAAAAACTAATAGTGACACCATTAATTAAGATCAAACTACTATTAAATAAGGAAATGGAAATTGATGGAGTATATGATTCAGGTTCCAATGTTTCTCTCATCAATTCAAAATTACTAAAAATAAGATCAAAAAGAAATGGTCAAAACGAAGAGAATTTAGTAACAATTAATGGTGTTAAAAAGACAAGTGGTTCGACAAACTTAAACATAAGATTTTTGATATAGATGAAAATGTAGATGTATATATCATGGATGAGCCAAATTTTAGATATGATTTCCTAATAGGACTAGATATAATAAAGAAATACAAGCTTGTACAAAATGAGAACTTAAAAATAAGTCAAAAACAATACTTACTACAAAACAATATAAGGTCAACTGGGGAAAAAGAAGAAGGGATAAATGAAGACAAAAACGAGGATACCAGATTAGGAAAAGTATATGAAATTAATTTCAATGAATATATTAAGGAAGAAGACTTTAAAATAAAAGTTGACCACTTAGATGAAAATAAAAGGATCGAAATAAATAAACTTATACAACAATATAAATCAGTATTTGCCAAAGACAAGTATGATGTTGGAACAGTTAAGGGATATGAAGCAAGAATAGTTTTATTGATGGATAAATACTGTTGCAAAAGACCATACAGATGCACAATGGAAGACAAAAAAGAGATTGCCGAACAGATAGCAAAATTATTGGATAATGAACTTATAGAAGAGTCTTACAGTCCATTTGCAGCACCAGTAACTCTAGCATTTAAAAAGGAGGAAAATAAAAAATCAAGATTATGTATGGATTTCAGAGATTTAAATAAGATAGTAGTACCACAGGCACAACCCTTTCCATTAATTGAAAACCTAATGATACAAACAAGAAATTGTAATTATTTCACAAGTCTAGACATAAATTCCGCATTTTGGTCAATACCGCTACGAATAGAAGATAGGAAAAAGACAGGCTTCGTCACACAAGAAGGACACTTTCAGTGGCCTTGTCTACCATTTGGTTTGAAGACATCTCCGGCGATATTCCAAAGAATATTGAGTAATATACTTAGAAAAAATAAACTTACAGATTTTAGCGTAAACTATATAGATGACATTTTAATATTCTCCAAATCTTTTGATGAACACATATGTCACTTAAACAATTACTAGAAGCAATCCTAACAGAAGGATTTCGATTGAAATTTACAAAATGTACGTTTGCATCAGCATATGTCAAATATCTAGGACATATTATACAAAACAATTCCGTCAAACCAGTGAAGGACAACCTAGTTTCAATAAGGAATTTCCCAGTACCAAAGACTCAGAAGAATGTTCGACAGTTTTTGGGTAAAATAAATTTTTACCATGAATACATCCCAAGAAGTGCAATAATACTAGACCCACTTCATAATTTATTAAGAAAAGACCAGAAATTTTATTGGTCAGAAGAATGTCAAATAGCATTTGACAAAATTAAGAGTCTGCTATGTTCACAACCAATACTAGAGATTTTTGACCAAGATTTACCTATACATATTTACACTGATGGATCGTTAGAAGGCGTTGGAGCAATTTTGAAGCAAGTACAACCAGATGGTAAAGAAAAACCAGTTGCATACTTTTCGAAGAAACTAAACGCAGCGCAAAAGAAAAGAAAGGCTATTTATTGAATGTTTTGCTATCAAAGAAGCTCTGAGATATTGGCAGTACTGGTTGATTGGCAAATCATTTACAGTTTACTCAGACCACAAACCATTAGAGAATATGAACCTAAAAGCAAGGACGGATGAAGAGTTAGGTGATTTGACTTATTACCTCTCACAATATGACTTTAAAATCAAATATTCCCCAGGAAAGGAAAATGTAGAAGCAGATAGTTTGAGTAGAAACCCTGTATCAGAACCAGAGGAAAATAAAGAAGAACAACTGAAAATAGTGAACTTAATTACATTGGAAGACATTATAATGGATCAGAATAAAAATAAAGATATACAGACCAACAAAGACAAAATAATACAAAAACACAATGTATATTATAAAAAAGTAGGGAACAAAGAAAAAATAATAATAACAGAAAGATTCAGTATTAAACTTATACAACAAGTACATAAAGACCTGTGTCATATTGGAGTTGGACAAATGCTAAAGAGTATCAGTTCTCTGTATATGACAAACAATTTAACAAAGAATATAAAAGATGTTTGTAGAAACTGTGAAGTTTGCATAAAGAATAAAACAAGAGGACAGCACAAATATGGATTAATGTCACACTTAGGATCGGCGAGAAAACCTTTTGAAATAGTATCAATAGACACAATTGGTGGTTTTGGTGGATCAAGATCAACGAAGAAATATCTACATCTTTTAGTCGATCACTTCACGAGATATGCATTTATTATTACATCTAAAACCCAGAGTGCACATGATTTTATAAAGCTGGTAAACAAGGTTATCGAACCAGGTGAATTTGGGATACTCCTCACCGACCAGTACCCGGGTATAAACTCCACAGAATTTAAGAAATTTCTTAATGACAAACAAATAACAATAATATTTACAGCAGTTAATGCACCTTTTTCTAACGGTCTAAATGAAAGACTAAATCAAACACTTGTAAACAAAATAAGATGCAAAATTTATGAAGATGAACGAAAAAGAGCATGGACAACAATGGCACATGAATGTGTAGAGATATACAATCAGACCAATCATTCGGTAACTGGCTTCTCACCAGCCTACTTATTATATGGAACAGATGTTACAATCTTACCAAAGGAACTATGTCAAGAACGCGGAAAAAGTGTCTGGATGAGAGATAAAGAAACAGCGTTTAATAATACTTTGAAATCACATGACTATAACAAAATGCGTTATGATAAAAATAGAAAAGATAGAGAATTTAATGAAGGAGATATGGTTTATGTTGAAAACGGGAATAAGTTAAATAGAAAGAAACTAGATCAACTAAGAATAGGACCATATAAAATAATAAATAAAAGAACAAATACTATTTACGAGATTGATACAGGACATAGAAAAACGGAGTCAAATCTATTTCATGTTTCAAAATTTATTCCAGTACAGATAAAAGAAGAAGAAGAAACGGGTAATGAAGACATAAGAGAAGACATGGAAGAGACCTAAAAGAAAATCCACGGGTGAATTTTCTTCCTCACGGGGGGGAGATGTAAAGAAATAATATTTCAATTTTTGAACGACATTGAATGACATTGACAACTGACAAACGCTAGAGTCCGAGGTCAATGGTCAGTTGAGAGGTTATGAAAAAAATAGCATTGTATTAGATTATTGTGATTTAAGATAGATAAATAATTGGTGGAAGAATAGACTTTAATTGTCGTTTCTTCGTTTTCAGGTATAGTTATAATAATAGGGTAGTTAAATAAGTTATTTGTAAGATTATATAATAATATTTGTAAGAAATTAACGAAATAAATCTTCGTTTTTAGAAGCAACGCATAAGTTTATTTTAACCTAGAATTAAAGGATAATCGATATAAAACGACAATTAAGAAAATTTCGAGGCCTAGATTTAAATCGAAAATCTTTTTTATTTACATATTTCTTACCTAGAGACCCGTCGTTCAAAAATTAAAGAAATATTATTTCTTTACATGCATATTCTGTTAGTTATCTTAGCCAGTTTAATAATTGTTATAATGAAAATCATTATTGTTATGCTAAGAGGATTTTGAAGTACTTACAAAAGACTAAAAATTATTGTTTGAAGTATAGTAAAGCTGATGCAAGTTTAAAAGGTTATGCAGATGCAGATTGGGCCAGTGACAGTATTGACAGGAAGTCTTATACTGGTTACTGCTTTGTCATGAACGGTTCAGTCATTTCATGGCAGAGCAGAAAACAAAAAACAGTCTCTTTGTCCAGCACTGGGGCTGAATATGTGGCTTTGTCTGAGGCAACAAGAGAGGCAGTTTATTTGAGAAATGTAATGTGTGAGCTTACTGGTTACAAGCATATTGTTAAGATGTATTGTGATAATCAGAGTGCTTTGAAATTGTCAACAAGTCATCAGTCGCACAATAGATCCAAACATATTGATGTGCGTTATCATTACATGAAAGATGTTATTAAAAACAAAATAATTGAAACCAAGTATGTATCTACTGAAGAGATGCCTGCTGACTTGCTGACCAAAGGTTTAGTGTCTAATAAACATTATAAGTTTTTGTCAATGATGGGGGTTGTTCCAAATTGAATTTATAAGAGTTAAATTAAAGAGGCTATTGTTATTTTGTTAAGTGGGGATATTGAACAAAATGTATATGTAACAAAATAATTAAGTTGTGTTGGTTAACCTGTCTTAGCCTATTATATTGGTACTACTGATATAAAGAAAAAAAAAATAAAGTTAGTTGCTTTGAGGAAATCAACGTGTTTTAATATTTATATCCTATTGATCGTTAAATAAATTCATATTGTGAAACTATTACCTAAGTTCTCGACACGTTAGCAAAATTGAAGTTACAATTCATTAAAAAAATTTAACGTATCTACCGTTTTATGAATCAAAGAACATTAAGTAGGTACTTTCACAGATAATTAATTCTTGAGTCATTAATTTACAAATGTCTACTTGTGTCATGAAAATGTTTTACTAATGTTAATACATGTTTCCGTTAAAGTCAAATTACAGTTGCATGATTAGTAATAACGAGCATTAGATCATCTATATAATAGTCATCTTCAATCTAACCTCGCATTAGGCCATTTTGGTAAATGAAGTGTTTCGCTCGAGCTTGTCAAATATCGGCGGACGCCTACGGCGTCGTAGACGTCCGTGTCCGCGTGTCTTTCAGATTTCATTATTATTAATTTATCTCATCGATTACGGTCAGTAATGGCCAATGGGTTATTGAATGCGTCTTTTTGTGGCGCCTTTTTATTTGGAGATCGGGTCTAGAGCGGGCGAGACCCCGCCGCGTTGGCATCCTCGGAATGCCTAAAAGGTGACTCGTGGATAAATTACGAACATTTCTTCCATCTTAACGATTCCCTTTATTATTTAATTTATTTTTATTGTATGTTACACATTTGGCTTGTAACAATGTTTGTTTTTGGGTCTCATTAGCATAAAGCTCACGCTGCGGCTGGGTAAAAAAATAATGGGGTAGCCATTTTGATTTCTCGATAGGTTTTATCTCGTGACGGCTGCTTGGACCCACGTGTCTAATAAAGGATAGCGGGATGTCTCAATTCCGTAGTAATTTGTCGGTTTTTTATTGGCCGTTGGTGACATAATAAAACAATTAATTTATTATGATCGTGGTAGATGGTTTCTATCAGTTTATCGGCGGAGCACGGCTGGATGTTAACGGTCGCATGTGAGAGGTAATTTTTATTAATTGCTTGTTGATTGTCTGGGTGGATGGATCGTTAAATAATATTCTCATGCGGGATTAGTCAGTGGTCATACGGACATGTGCGCACAGTAAGTGGAAGGTAATAATTAAATTCGATCTTGTGTTTTGTTACAAACTCTAAATAAATATACTTAGGTAATAATACTCCTATCATTTATTTAGGGTAAGCATTATTAGGAAATCTAAGAAATTACAAATATGAAAAGAGCCCTTAAGTTACCTCAAGTTAGAGTACCTCAATTTATAAGAATATTTTTAAACATTCCTATCCTTTGTATTTTTTCATCTATTGAATTTTGATTTCACGTTGTTACCTGTTAGCATAGACTTGTCCCTTTTCAGAATTTTACTCAGTACAAAATCACCTGAACTACGGTGGTAACGTAGCTTTATTTTTTTTGAATGTACGTATTTTAAATCATCTACCATTATCATCATTATCAACCAACAACAATTTAATTCTTGTACACATAGCAACAGATCAAACTAGTCAATTCTGTCAAATTATGAAATCGATTTTAATCTTTAGTACTCGCGACTTCGTCCTCGTAGATTAGTAACTTTGGGGGGTATAGTAGCTTTTTCTCGGTTTTTGCAACATTTCTCACTAACGCTTCGCTCCTATTGGTCTCAGCGTAATGTTATATAGCTTAAAGCCTTCCTCTATAAATGGACTATCCAACAAAAAAAGAATTATTCAAATCGAACTAGTAGATCCTGATATTAGCGCGTTTAAAAAAACAAACAAACTCTTCCGCTTTGTAACATTAGTATAGATAACTGCTAGCCGTACATTTTCATTAGAGTTAATTGGAAGGCTTCATTGGGATCGCGTTACAATTTATTTTACACGTGTTTGCTATTGCTGTACTAATTAGTAAGTGCAGTCGATGTTATAATCTAAAATTGGTTTAAAAAATCATCATCATATAGGCATTTACACGGTCGCATCGGTTCAATTCTGTTCAGTAAAAAATTGCAGCTTAATTTATGAACAAAAGACAAAATTCCGTTATAATCTGCCAACCAATCAATTATCATCATAATATCAGCCATTGCAAGTTCACTGTTTGACACAGGCCCCCCCAAGAAAGGGGGTATTTCGCAGCTTTAGAGATTAGGATGCCGCTATTCACCACCGCCCTGTGCATTTGTGCTACACTATTTTGAAGATGCGCTTGCAGTGGTGGAAAATGTTATTAAGTTCCACTTTCATCATCATCATCATAGCAGCCGTGAAATGGAACTCCCCAAGGCCTCCCTAAGAAACGCTCATCCCCGCTCTGTTGCATATAAACTACGCTTTTAAGGGTGGACATATCGCTATCTGTCGGTTCCGGTACCTTAATCGCCTTTTACGACACCTGGTACAAGGAAGGGGAGGTTCATGACCCATGGCGCGCGAGATAGTAACTACTACTAACTACTCAATGTGTCTTCAGGCCTGCCCAGGTTTTCTCATGTCTCTATCTTCTTTATATAAAAATTACTTGTCACGTTATTTGTCCTCGATGAACTATTTCCAGCTTTATTTTATTTTTGCCTAGATATATAGTAGAGATATAGTTTATATTTCAATTTATAGTTGCAATATCTTTTTCATGACTAACATAGATATATATCTAGTTAAGAGAGGACAAAGTCATTCTAATGGACAAACATTAAAAAGTCCACTGAAAGGTACATTATAATCTTTTAGACTACTATTAACCACGGATTGAAAAAATATATAAGAGTACCTACTAACGAATAGAAATCTAGTATTTATCTTCTTCGAAAAAAAGGTTCTACCTAAATAAAAGTAGAACACTAAGTTGCTTACCTACTGCCATCCGATCGTTCACGAAAAAAACCGAATCATTAATCAGGAATTTAAAAAAATAATGAACTATTTTAGTTATCAATTTATACAAATGTCATACAAATGTTTTCTTCCACATGCTTTTTATTTTTTTTTTTCGGACGAACCTAGTGCTGGACTACTCAGACGTCAATTCCAGCGCCACCGAAAAAGAGGGCGGGGCCTCTCATAGATGAGAGGTCCGATGCCCGTAAAATAATCTTGCGTGCCCCGCGGCCGCGACCGCGCGTTAGCGCGGTCGCGCCCGCGATGGCACGCGAGATTTAAGCGGGACCGACGGCGTGTCCGAGGGCGCCTCTAGAGGCTCGACCTAGGCTCGGCCGCCGTCGTTGGGGTTGAATTTACTATGGATGAATTAAAGCAAAAGAGGACGGACAGATTGAGCCCGACAGCCCTAGGGCTGTCGGTTATCGCTCGTAGGGGCAGGGACTTCACGCGTTTGCCGGCGAACGCGGTGTACTGCTCTGTTGTACGTGTGCATGTGGAGTGTTAATGATCGTGTTGTGGTGCCAGTGAGAGGGCGAGAAAGGACTGCGATTTTCGCGGTTGTGCTATCGGGCGGGACCACATGCTGCAGCGCCCGCAAACAATGAAGGCTTAGGTAGGTAATATAGTTTTTGCCCAATTTAACGAACAATAAGTAAGTTAACCTTTTGTGCACCAGTTGTAAAAGACTATAAATCAGCAAACTGTCTTCTGCGTTAACTATGGCGAAGTTATTTACAATCAAGAATCGTATAATAGGTTTAAAGACAGTCTATTAAATAAAAAAAATACAGGCTTTGTTCTTTTAATCCTTACTAATATTATACTGTTACGCTTCCCGGTTGTTACCTCTAAACCGATTTTCATGAAATTTGGCACAGACAATCTTTAGACCCTGAGAAAGGATTTTTTATTTTGAACAAAGGGTTGTGAGTGGTCGAAAGGGGTATGAAAAGTTGTATGGAAGTATCGCTATTTTAAAAATTTTACTTGTTAAAATTGAGTTCTTTTCATGATTTCTTGAGTTTTATTTTATTTAGAAATTGCCAACAAAACTTTTAATATTTGTTCATTCGTTTCAAAGACTTTAGCGGAGTAATAATAAAATAGTGACTGACAGACCAATATCAATTTGATAAATCTTTTTATAAACTTATTTTAATTTAATATATGGACTTGTAAAAAATTAAGTAATACGTACGTAGTAGTAAGATTTTTTATAGAAAACTTTGATCTTTAAAATACGTATATATCATTATCATCACATCAGCCATAGGACGTTCACTGCTCGATATAGGCTACCTATAAATAGCAATTTTAAATAATTCAACCGCAGAATAAATTTAGCCCGCTGCACTATTTAAATGTCCAGACAGAGACTGGGATAACCTGCTACTAAGTCTATTTAACCATGATGTATGTGGTTTCAATCACATTGTCTGTCCATCTTATGAGTGGAGTTTCTTAACTTAACGGTGTCTCACCCTATGAGTCTTTTAGCCGGCTCAAAATAGAGTAAAAATTTACGGGAATTTTTATGCGTGATTGAATTAGAATGGAGAGAGTTACGTAGAAGAACAAAGACAAGACAGCAGACACCGGACACACAGATATCATTAAAGTCAAAGCAAAATTCAAATATACTTTATTCAAGTAGGCCCATTACAAGCACATGGTAGGCCCATGACGATCAAAAATTCAATAAAATAAGTAATAATAATAACATTAATATTTCCTATAAGGAAGTGATCTTAAGCATATTTATATATAATCGGCATCTCTTCTCGGCTGGCTTCCTATTCGAGAACGTCGCAAATTTCGAGTTCTAACCATACTATTTTCAATACTTTTTGATCCGTACGCACCAATTTACTTAAAGGACAGATTCCAATTCCTATCTTCCTCTCACGAACGTAATCTCCGTTCTTCTAATACTCTCTCGCTCGTAACTCCTTCTCATCACTCTAGTTTTTTGACAAACTCTTTTACAGTGACAGCTATACGACTCTGGAACGAGCTTCCGTTGAATATTAAACAATCCCCAAACAAATTTATACTGAAACGTTGTCTCCGTTTTATTTACTGATGCTGCTTCTCTAACTTTATAACCCTATTTCTGATGTACGTTATTTTATGTATATATATATACATAAAATAACATATGCATTTATTTTGTATATATTGCCTGCACCACTATATATATATATATATTTATACTATATATATATAAATATATATATATATATATATATTTCTGTTTTGTGTAATGGTTGACTGGGAGATAATGCCGTCTGGAATTAAGTCCGCCATTTGTACATTTTGTAACATTCCGTGCAATAAAGTCAAATAAATAAATAATACAGACGACCTCGAACATTAGGCGTACCTTAAACTAATTTGCCAGCACCAGACGACTCTTAAAACTAAGTTTACTAGAGTAATAAAGGTTCCACCAACACCATCTATGTAGTAGTTTGTGCTAAAAAAACCCCTACCGGCGTCAGCGCCAACAAACCATTGTCTTAAGGCTAGTGGTTAAAGCAGTTTAATCCCAAGCAGTTTTGTCGTTGATATAGTCTTTAACGCAATAGTGAGCTTTGAAGAAAAGCTTCGTTTGAACATATTTCTTAGGTGTTTTTAAAGGCAAGACTATTATCCTAATTGGGATTATATTGTAAAATCTCACACAATTGCCCTTGAAAGAGTTATTTATTTTATGGAGGCCAGTTGTAGGCACCGCGAGATTATATTTATATATTTATTTCTTGTATTAACATTATGCATGCCACTTTTCTTCCTGGAGTTTTCTAAGTGTATATGGACATATATAATGTTTTGTAAATATATTGACAGTATATAATCGTCACATTAATTTCTTTAAATTTATCTTTAAGTCTGCAGAATAAATATTATGTCAACATCCACTGTATTCCCCTCAGCAGTACACCATAAGACAATGCTATGAAAGCAACTTAAATAAAATAAACGAGCTGTTTCAACATCTGAAAATTGGCGGATATTATACATGGCAAAAGTATATATAGCAGAACTTAGTCTATTGCCGAGATCCATTAAGTGATGTCATTACAACTTATGGTCTAGTGTTACATCTAGAAATACAATAGTATTAACTATATCTAATTCCTCATTCTTTATATCTATACAAGATTTGGTTTGTGTCATACAGTAGATGTCACATTTAGTCTTATTTTCATTAATTAGCAGGTTATTTACGTTAAACCAATTCACTACTTTCGATATGGCATTGTTTGCATCGTCATCGGAAATTTGTCGTCTTGAAACTTTAAATAAAAGTGAGGTAACATCTGCAAACAATACAATATCGCTGGATCTACAAGATGGGGTAAATCATTTATATAAATAAGGAACAGGAATGGTTCTAATATTGAGCCTTATGGTACACCAATTGTTGTCATGTAAATGTAAAGAACGTTCACAAAAAAAGACAACAAAAACCTTAAAATAAAGTATGTTAATTTTAAACACAAAACAATACTGATAAATTCGTGATTGGAGACAATATATTCTTTAAGAAAAATACTTTCTTACTGTTATATTGCAACAAATGTGCCTATTCCTGGTAGTTTATATAGCACTACGAGCGTCAATTGTTCTTCATTTTGTAATTTATAAGCATCACTTTTAAATAACAAAGTGGCAGTCACCACTTAGGGTTAGTGATTTTCACTTCACCATTATGTCTGACGAACTTTGTTTTCAGTTTGGGTGCACCTTTTGTGACACCATATAATAAGCCAGATCACAAAAATACAATACAGAATACTCTGTTTCAATACCGAAACGGCCTTAGAAATTAAGGGGTTAGAGTGATTTGAGGCCCCGTCGAAGAAACGGCGCGACGCTTCTTTCATGAACTCGCGAATCGTAGGAAGATCGAGATCGTGATGTAAGCTCACATTACGGATGTACCACGGGTAAATTCATGCGCAGGGCGACCGCGTCGGTCGCCATTTTGGACCACTTGAAGGGATTTGATATGAGACGGGGCCGCGTGAGCGAATACGGGGCTCGCGTAAGTCATCACCGAACGGATGCAGGCCTTGTAGATAGTCCTCTTGTGGCGGAGGGACATCTTACAAGGCCGTTATGCCAGACTTTGTCGAAAGCTTTCGCGACGTCAAAGAACTACGCCGTCGTCCCTTGCGGTCGGCGTCGTTCGTTGAGGCGCGAAAGGACATGTTCCGTGAGGCGGTGCAGTTGGTGTACGCACGAGTGTCGGTTGCGAAAGCCGAACTGTTCGTCTGCCATAAGGCCGTTATCGTAAACGAACCCTCGCAAACGCGAAAAAATTAGGCCTGTAGAAAGTGGGGTTTCGTGGGTACGTTTCGTTCGTTACCGGGCTTGTGGATGCCACTGACGACGGCGTCCTTTCACGCGTCGGGAAACACGCAGTTAGACATGGCCGCATTGAAAATTGTCACAAGCAGGCAAATAATATGGGCGGGGAGAATACGCAGGACGCGATTAGTTATTCCGTCCGAACCAGGGGCTAGCTAGGGGGCTATTAGCTCGTCTAGGTCCTCCGGCGAGAAACCTAGACCAGCCATCGGGGGCTGGGTCGGAGGCGGGGCCGAGCGCGGAGTCGAAGTTTGTGTTTTCGCGGCTGACGGTCTCTCTACTGTATTGCTTGGCTGGCGCTCTCACTACAGTATTACCCCACGCGGGGGGGTTATTTTTGACGACGGCGGGCGCTGCCACTGTTTCGCGGGTGCGAAGGGCGGGGAATTGTCTGTCACTTTGTAGGTTGGCCACGAATGGGCGCGAGTGATTGGACTGGGGTCCGGAGGGGGCCCGCGAGCTCTGAACCAGCCGACGACCAGGCCTCGGCGCTCTGCGCGGCGCCTTGGGACAACCGCGATAGTTCGCAGTGTGTCCCGCCTCGCCGCACAAGACGCAGGCCGGGGGCGTCGGGGTTCCTGGCGCGCGGAAGCACTCAGCGGTCTCATGGTCCCCTAAACATTTGACGCACCTCAGTCGTGCGAAGCATCTAAAGGCCGAATGGCCGTAGAGTTGGCAGCGGTGGCACTGTCCTATTTGGCCCCGTTGCCTAGGCGCCTCCACTCTGAGGGAGGTGAGGCCGCAGACCGTGCGGACGTCAAATATTTTCTTACCCTCGGGGGTAAGGTCTAAAATAACTAGGACGAGGTCTAGCGGAGACGCTTGTCCACGGCCTAGGTGAAGACGGTAGACCACCTGAATTGGCAAATTCTGCGACTTTAGGTCAGCAGCTACAATTTCGGTATCCACCTCCTTGGGGATACCGAGGATAATGACTCTTAATTTCCGCTCCTCGGGGAGCGCGTAAGTATGGAAACTTACGTTCAAGGTTAAAAGGTAGGCCGTGAGCGCTCGGTGCGCGTCGGCCGTCGGCCAACTGGGTAGAAGTGGCCCTAGTATAAGGAATGTTCTTGTCTCTCAACGCGGTTGAGAGGTGGTTTCAGGCCGTTTTGTCCTGGATCCCTACCGGCGGCGGCGTCTTTTCGGAGGCGGGTGCGGGTGCGGGTCAGCGCGGGGGACCGTTGTGTCTCTTTGACGCCTTCGGGGGCGGCGGGGGGGAGCCACGATTAGGCTTCCTCTTCGTCCTCTTGCCTGCGACGGTTGTGAAACCGTCATTGTTGTCGTTCGCCGGTCGCTCAGCACACTCTGATTCGGATGCCGACTCGAATCGGCATTCCATTTCGGAGTCAGAGGCCATCCTCTTGCGACCCTGATACCTATGAGACTCGGACATCGAAGAGGCCGGTGAGCGCGACACAACGCGCGGTGAAAAATATTGCGGGGAGCCGCGGGGATGCGCGAGCGCGATCGCGATTGCGACCGCTGTCGCTGTGGGCGGGCGAGACGCGGCGAGCGGCGGACCAGAGAAGTTGGCGACGGCGTAACGCGGCGGCGCGAGGTCGGACGCGGGCACGGAGAGTCGCGGCGGCACGGCGGCGACGGCGAACGCGAGTTAACCTGCGGTCGAGACGCGGTCGCGGACGATCGAACGGACACGGCGGGGCGCGGGAAGCGGGGCGGACGCGGGGAGCGCTGAGGACACGGCGAGGGCCTGGCTGAAGGCGAGGCTCCCGCTGAACACGGAGGTGCCGGTGACGACGCGATTCCGGCCAGGGCTGAAGGCTCCGGGCGGAGAAAGTGCTGCGCGACGGTCGCGGGGATCGCGCGAGAGGCACGTTGGCGCAGGTACTACGCGTACAATTCCGGGTTAGCGGCCTTTAAGAAGTCCGCGAGCCCTGAATCGATGTTTGCCATTTCGCCGAGTGTGGGAGTGCACCCGGCGATGTGTTGTGTGGGGTTGTGCTGTGTACCTATTTGTATATAGTGTAATTTTATTATCCCCCGCCAGGGGATGAGTTCCTATGCCTAGGCCACTACGGAGCAGCGAGCTACCGGGTGATGGCGGCGTATTGTGGGTGGGTCCTCCGGGTCTTGTTCAGACACGTAGGGTGTGTATCTAGGGCCAAACGCAGGCCACCTAACGCGGGAGCAGCAGACCGGGCGTGACTAGGGGTCATCGGACCTCTCATCTATGAGAGGCCCCGCTCTCTTTTTCGGTGGCGCTGGAGTTGACGTCTGATTAGTCTAGCAATAGGTTCGTCCGAAAAAAAAGAGAGTGTTGTATGAAAAATGCAAAATACTCATCAAGTTTACCAGAAATAATTGTTGCTAATAAGACGAAAGTTCCCGTTTTATGTTCAGGTGACATAGAAATAACGACGAGCTACAATTATAATATTACTGTGCAGAATGCGTTATGTGTACCAAGTCTCACGACTAACTTAATGTCAGTGAGTGAATTGATAAAAAACGGGAATAGCGTTGTATTTGAGAAAAATAAGTGTCTCATAAAAAACAAATTGGATGAATTAGTTGCCGAAGCATATCTGGTTTAAGGGAGTATATATATATCGATTATCCTTCAATTTTAGGTTAAAAATAAACTCATGCGTTGCTTCTGAAAACGAAGTTTTATTTCGTTAGTTTCTTACAAATACGATAACTTATTTAACTACCCTATTATTATAACTTTACCTGAAAACGAAGAAACGACAATTAGAGTCTATTCTTCCACCAATTATTCTTATTTATCTATTCTAATTAACAAATCTAACACAATAAATCTCTTTTACAATGCGATTTTTTCCATAACCTCTCAACTGACCATTGACCTCAGACCAAGGATCCCCAGACTCTAGCGCTTGTCAGTTGTCAATGTCATTGGTAATGTAGTAAGCGCGGCAAAATTCAAAATTAAAGAAATATTATTTTTTTACATATAAACTAAAAGTACAAACAGAATTGTCTATTGACAGCAGACAGTAGAGAAACATGGCACAGACGGCTTGGCCATATCAATAGCACAGATGCGAACAAGATGAAGATGTGTGGACTAGTGGAAGGACTAGATTATCCTGATGGGTTCGTGATAAGCAAATTCAGCTGTCAATCATGCTGCTAGGGGAAGATTTAAGGGGAATCTAGATTACCCTTAAATTCTGGATCACATGCCACAGAAACTCTTCAAATCATTCATTCTGATGTCTGTGGGCCCATGGAGACAGTGTCAATAGGCGGTGCTCGTTATTTTTTAACATTTGTGGATGATTACACCAGGGTGACCTTTGGACAGTCCGGCTCGTCAAACGCGCTCGACTCCCTTACAGTAGCAGCCACGCAAACCCAACACACATCATTTGGCGTATTCCGCCCCTTTTATTGAAAAGGCGGTGGAATCGCGCCCGGACAATTTTGGACGGCGAAGAATTCCTCATCGAGGGATCCGCGCAAGGAGTGTGCAGCGAGTCGCCGCGTCAGAAGCCCAAAACTTTTTCCATGACTATTTTTTGTCCAAGTACCCGCGGACAAAAATAGTCATGGACTCTGAAGAAATGAGCAAGACAGCAAGTCTGCCGTCCTCGTCGGGGGACGCGCGGCCGGCGCGGGCTGTGGGCAGTCCGGGGATAATTGATTTGCCCCATGGCGGAGCCGATTTTTATTGCCAGGGTGGCCCCCCGCCGGCGCTTTCCGCGCCCCCTTCGCCGTGTTTGACGGACTCAAACCCGCCAAGTGGGTTTAAGACACCACTCACACCAAAGGCACCCATCTCCCTCAAGGGACCGTTATCACCAGCAAGCGCCTGGTACCGGGACATGATCCTGGTCCAGAGACTGCAGGCCTCCCGCTCTCTATCGGACGGGCTACTCCGGTGGATGGCCTCCTACTGCCGCCTGCGGGAATACGAACTGGGCATCTCCAACGAGAAGCTGGAGATCGACGAGACCATGTTCGAAGTCGCTGCCAACATCCCGCTTTACGTCCCCCCCCCCCTACGCGGGGTGAAGCGCCCCTTGACCGGCAACTCCGAAGAGGACAGGCCCAAGAAAACGGTGCCAATGACGTCACCCTCCGAAACCGCGCGCCGCTCCCGAAGCGCCAGCGGCAGAGTGGAGACAGAACGCTCACCCTCGCCCCCACTGCTATCAACACCGACATCGACACCGACGCCAAAGAAACCTACCAAGTCCAAGGACACTGGGAAGATACGCCTCCCCCCTTCGACTTCGTGCCCAACAACGGAAGCCCCCCCCCACCCCTCAGATGCTCGCGGCGGCCGAGTTCCTGAGGGAATTCGGAGTGAAACCCAATCGAGACCCTCGGAAACGAAGAGAGGGTCTCAACACACCAGAAGAAAGGGAAGACAGTGACATCCAAGCGCTATCCCTGAATAAGCTGCGTGCAGCGGTGTACCCGCAGTTCGAGGATGTGGCGGGGTACATCGCGACCCGCCCCCCCTCCTGCCTCAAGCAACCACATCCGCCCTCGCCCTCTCCCGTGCAGACAACGTTCCGCGCGCACCCGCTCCCACACCGCCGCCCTCTCGTACGCTACAGCGGCATCCGCGATGTTCCAAACAAAAACCGCGACCACGACTGACAAGTGGACCGCAAGTAGTGCGTCTAAGCACAAAGTCCACATACTCAGCGACGTGGTAGTGAAGAAGCCAACCAAACCAACCCAACCTCAACCCAATACCGCCGGAGCTAAAGCCAAGACGGATGCCCACGCTGCCGCAAGCACCAGCGCCAGCACCGACTCCAAATCGAAGACCGACGCCGGAACCAAACGGCCCAGATACCCGCCCCTTGTTGTGGAAAAACTGCCCAATTGGATTCTCCACTTCAAGGCGTTGAAGCAGGCTCTGGGACACGTCCCAAATGCCAGACCGTATGGTAAGGGAGTGCGGTTCACACCAACCACGGAGGAAGAGTACCGAGTGGTGCAGCGGTACCTCGCGAACCTAGAAAAGGAGGAGAACATCTCCTGGTTCAGCTACTCCCTGCCCGCCGAGAAGAGCGCCAAGTTCTGCATCAGAGGTCTCCCACTGGTGACTGAACCAAGCAAGATTGAAGAAGAACTCCGATCCCTGGGCTTCACACCAGAGTTCGTGCGCCAGATACGAGCACGACAAGGCAGGCCGGGCTGCATTCACTTTGCCCAAATGCAGCACACACCAAACCTCATCCCCGCGATCTACAATATCACCGAGCTTCTATGCATGCCCGGGGTAAGGATCGAGGCTTGGCGAGGAAAGAAAGGACCTGCCCAATGCCACAGGTGCCAAAAATTCAGGCACTCATCACATGGCTGCCACAGAAAACAAGCGTGTGTGAGATGCGGGGAAGCACACGCCGCCACTGATTGCCCCCGCCCTCGCGAGGAACCCCCTACATGTGCAAAATCTCAAGACACCCACCTAACCCAAAATAAACATCCGTAAGAATCAATATTAAATATACCACGCATCTCATACTTCAAGACACCCAAACAAACACTCGCAAGAAATGTTGAGAAAAAAGCGGGTGGAAGCGAAATGTTTCTCGCCGCAAAAACGCAAGACACCTACCAAACCCAAAATAAACATTCGTAAGAATTGTTAAGAAATAGCGGGTGGAAGCGAAAAATGCTTTTCACCGCAACCCTATGACCCACCGATATTTATCGGCGGTGTTGGATACTGCGACAAGGGCGCTAAGCGCCGAGGTCGCCTCCGCGCAGCCTAGCGGCTGCGCGTCGACAACCCGAACGGGAGGATGACCTTTATTTACTTTCTAAAGGCTAAGAGTAAGGTGATAAATTCTGTCCCCTAACATGCCGTGGTTGATACGATGACGCACTCACTCACGCAGTCGACACTCGGCAGGGACACCCGTCCCTCCACTATATACGCCTACATTCGCACGGGAACGAGAAAGACACTGATAAAACCGCGGGTTGACGTTAGTCTACATTATAAATGAAGTAGCCAACTAATTAGACAGTGTAGACCTAATTTTTTTATTTGGTAAGCAATTACTGGGATAACATGTGTGCAATGATTAAACGGTAGCTGAGCGTCGTCATTGTGGTCGTTAGAGCTCCCGCGGCGGCCACATAGCGCGGGCTCTGGCGTTGCAGGCGTCCGTACTTAGCGGCTGAAGTTTACTAGGCCACAAGCGCGTTCACAAAATACTATATTCAATGGTGTTTGATAAGGGTCAGAACAAAAGATACTCTAGTTCAGATCATTTAGAGAGAACAATTATTTGTTACAATGGTGTATCTATGCTATCGTTACCTATATATCTAATATTGACTTTTTTATGTATCTAATATTGATTGATTGTCTAACATGTCAACGAAAATTTATAATCATATCACTAATTAGATAAAAAAATAAAGTAGCTTTAAAAACCTTATTAAAAAATTTAATAATATACTAGAGATTTTTGATAATAAAGAAAACGCTAAAGTAATAATAGCAATAAACTTCGACGTCTCTTCTACTTTACAGAAATTAATAATAAATAACCAATGTATCAATGCTGTGTTAGATAGTATCTATTGAAAGAATCCAAATACACTCATTTGCAAAAAAACGGCCACCTAAGCAATGAACCATTTCAAATGTTACCATTGGTTTGTTTGAAAATTATAGGTAGTTTTACTTTCACAATTTTGTAGATAGTATTATCATAAATTTTTAATAAAAATTATAGGTTTTATGCTAAAGTTCACTAGTAGTGTATGCTCGCTAGGGTCTATATGCTCGTGAAGTAAAAGTTAACAAAGATTTTTATTTGTTTTTTCTTTAATAAAGTATAAGCCGATAAATGTTTAGTATCGAGTGTGACCCCCTCTAACTGAAATCACAGCTTGAATTCGTCTGGGTATGCTGGCGAGGATATCCCGGATACTTGCTTGCGGAATACGTTCCCACTCCGCGGTAATCGCATTCACCAGGCCTCACCCCCTCGATCTTCTAAGTAACCGAGCTACTGTGCATGCTCGGGGTGAATATTGAGGCCTGGCGGGGTAAGAAAGGGCCTGCCTATGCCACAGGTGCCAGCAGTTCCGGCACTACTCCAATGGCTGCGTGTGTGAGATGCGGGGAAGCAGACGCGGCCAGTGACTGCTCCCGCCCGCGCGAGGAGCCCTCCACATGCGCGAACTGTGGGGGACCGCACCCAGCAAATTCGGTGGGCTGCCTGGTCTTCCAGCAGGAAGCCAGGGTTAAAAAAGCCGGCACAACAGCATTGGCCGGGCTGCCTTCGGTACGCACTGGCAACGTACCAGCAAACCAAACAACACCGCACTTGATGGCTGAATTGGCGGGATGAACATTTTTTACTAAGTTTACGTTGTAACGTTTTATACTAAGAACAGAACATGAATCATGTCACAATGATTGCACCCTAGTAGACAATCTAAAATTATATCATGACAGTCATGTTGTTGTCTCAAATGAGGATGTATGTGTAAAACTAAGAGTATTGAAAGTTTAGTTTGTGATATTTGAAATCCAAAGAAAGTTGATTGTAATGCACCCCGGTATGGCACAGTTAATGAAGATAAAGCTATAAAGGAAAAATATTTTAAACTTGTTTCATATTGAAAATGATAGTTAATTTTATATATAAAACTACTATACCTTGATTAACATACCACTGGTAGCAAAAGAAGTCAATAATTTGAATGGTAATTAGTCGAGAAATTAATGTGATTTTAGCCTTACTATAAATACGTAAAATATATAACTGAAAGTGTAAGTAAATTATATTTATGTTGAAGAAACTCTTCATAGAAGATGGAAAGGTTATGATTTGTTAAATAATAAAGACTGATTAAAATTTTACTAAACCTGTTTTGACGTGACAACGTCTTATAATTCGATGGAGTCGGCTGCGAGCACGAAAATAGATGACTCATTCGGCGTTACCTCGCTCTGAGGCGTTCCGTTTAAGGCTTGAAGTGCAAGCGAGCATTTTCATAAATAAAATTAAAACGTTCTTTTGAAAAATGCAACCATTCCATCAGTATTTTCTTATGACGTTGTCACGTTCAACTATCGTCAGTAGACCGACTTTACAGACAATCGATTTATTATTTACCAATTTTAACAATTACATACTATTATTTTTAGAGAATATTAGAGGTTGTAAATTAACTAGAACACAGCACATGTGCACAATATCATCAATACAAGAGAATAAATTATGAGGAATTTTATCGAGAACCCAATACACTCTTAATCTTTGTATAATCTTTTCTACGTGAATTCTTACTCGACAACTTCGTAGGTATTTTGTGTTTCTTCTTTAGAAAACTCGTGTTTCTTCATTTAAAATGGTAGCATAACAATTTTAACTTCTCGGCCAATGTCATCTAAAACTTTTTTGATTTCAGGAAAGCCTTTATTGGCCAAAACTACATCTTCAGTTTCTAAAAGATCAAGCTATCCAGATTCAACCGTCATTTGTGAGTCAGTTTTCCTTCCACCATCAACTTTAGATTTGAAACATATAAATCCTCCGGATGTAATTCCTATAATAACTTTTGCAGTGAATCCCTTTTATAGATGTGAGTAGCAAACCACATGGTGATCCACTGCAGGTGGTAATTTAATCCTAAATTCAGTACAGTCAAGAATAACTCTTGTATCACTGTAACCTAGACTGAAACACTCTGGCATGTACAGTAGGTTTATCAGGAAAAAATACTAAATTGGCAGTTGCAAAAGTTAAATCATGTAATATTAATTGAAATATTCTTGAAACTGTGGTTCTATGAACACCAAATAATACACTCAATGCTGAAAAAGCCAAGCCAGTTTTCATTTTCATAAAAAAAATGAGTAGGCGGTTTTTTATAGAAACTTTTCAGTTTTTACTTTCTACTCTCGTTACCAAGAACTTGAAGTTATTTTGCTAGTAAGTTGATAATATACCAACAAATGTTTGACCATGAGTTGATGTTGATTGATCCTTATGTTTTTTGGTCCGTGCAACAGCTTTTGTCTTTGTTTTTTGAAGTATTTGTGGTTAATAATTAATGTTACTTGGTAAATATATAACTTTATAAAATGGTGGCAGAATTTTGAAAGTCATCCCAGTAGTTTCTGAGTTTGTTTGTTACATACAAACAAACAAATCTTTCATGTTTATAATAATAGTGGAGTTGATGTTTAAAATACCGGCTTGTCGTAGGCACTCGAAACAACAACCCAGCAGTTGCGTTATAACAGCTGACAAATAATAATAAATTGTTATGAAATCTATTGATACTTGTGACAGTTCAGATATTATATCTGAAGTTTTTTCATATTACCTTCGCAATCGCAATTCAGTTCGCCAATTTCTAACTAGGCACATTTAAGAGCACAGGTAATCGATTTATTAGTTTGTTGTTAATAAGCCAGGCAACTATATCAATTATCAGAAAGCTTGGTATGTCAGTTGTATGAAAGCTAAAGTAAATGCGTTGGACATGTGAAAATCTGTTGGTAATATTAAAATAAGGTATTAATGTAGGGATCGTTTTTAAGCCATGTTATCGTTTCTTGGGCGGCTTGGGAGCGGCGAAATATCGGCGGGTCATCGGGTTGCGGGAGAAAACCTTTTTAATTTCTACCCACTTTTTTGTTTGCTTTTTTCGCGCAGGTGTCTTGATTATTAAGTTGAATACCTGCATTATTTACATCCTAAGCGGCTTCTTTTCGTTGCCTGCATAGGGTTTCGGGCGGAACTGGCGTTCTAGGTGTTCGGCGAAAATCTCAGCGCGGTCTTCCGTGTGGTATTTTGGGTAGCCATCTGGTCTGAGGAGGGGTCTGATTGGAGCCGGTTTCTTAAAGATCTGGCGACATAGGCGATGGACACTGTTCCAATCTTCAAATGTTCTGTTTGAGCAAAACACAGAAGCAGCTGAACCGTTTTAACGGGACTTTCACTGGCAGGTAGCAGATAATCATAAGGAGTAACTTGGGTATTCTTTTTTTTATTCTCACTCTTCTTACTCTCACGGGAAACTGCGTGTAAGAAACCGCGGGGCGCTGCTAGTAATTAAGTAAAACAAGTCGAGGCGTGCCTCAGGGCGGGGATAACTTGGCCCCGCCTCGTGTGCCGCCTCCCCCATCTTAACATATAGCAAACTACATAATGTAAACTTGTATATATGCCTAAGAAATTATGATGTGATATTTTGTCCATAATGTTCAATTAAGTTGATTCATCTCACATGACTGTCAACTGAATGGTTTCCATCTTATGATTCACTAGACATTTTTTGATAATGGTTGTGATTTCAGTTTGTTTTTATTGTTATGTATCGTTAAGTATTTTGTTTTAACCATACTTAATTAAGCTTTCGAGGCGTTTTAAGACCAACATAATAGTAATAATTATAATAAATTCACACAACATCCCTCTTCTCCACAATGAACCTGACTCCTAAGATAAGTCGCTTAAAGCACTCGTGTTACAGACACCAGGCACCAGAGATGTCACATGTCATATACTTCTATAATTTACTAGTCAGATATTCATGGTATGGGTGGAGATCGAATCCACGACCTTTGGCGCACAACATAGCAACAATACCGTCTGCGCCATTGGGCTAGTCGACATATATTTTATTAAAAATAATATGTGCTATGAGACCTTATCTTTATCTGGCGAAGTAGACCAATAAAAACGTTTATTTTGATAATAAAAAAAATAATTGTATTAAAATAATTTTACTGTGTAAATGTTAAATGTCACTTAGGTAGGCATTTTAACGGTTTCTCTCTTACGCCACCTGTTACGGGGGTACCTACTATTCTAAATTTCTGGTATCACGGCAACATCTGCTGGTGCTAAACGACAAAATTGGATTTCTTTTTATCGATCCTACAGTTTTATGATCTGTCTGGTCTCAACATTTTTTTTTATTTTTATTCATTCAAAATACTTAATACCCCTTCTACTCAGTTAAGATATGTTCGCTTAAGTCGTCTTATACCAAATATACCATTCGCTTCTACTCTAGGTATATATTTGTAGTCGTTTTACTTTCATCCATCATTTCTATATAGCTAAACCATTCACCTTCAACATTCCTTTTTCTATTGTTGTCACTGCATCATCTTTTACACTACGTCGATCTCTTATCTTACCTAGTTGTCTTACTTAGGTACATCTAAAACTGTTCATTACTATAAAACATTATAATAAAACCACTCTTTAAACGGCTTTAAAACGCGGTGTATTTAACTTTCACAATTTTGTTCTACGTTTCCTAAGATTTCTTAAGAACGTTTGCCGCAAACCGTTACAAAATAAATAAACGTGGCATACATATTTGTATAAATAAACGCAATAAATGCATATGATATATATATATATATATATACACATAAAATAACGTACATCAGAAATAGGGTTATGAAGTTAGAGAAGCAGCATCAGTAAATAAAGTACGGAAAAAGCTTTTCAGGATAAATTTGTTTGGCGATTGCTTTATATTCTATTAAGCTCATTCCAGAGTCGTATTGCTGTCACTGTAAAAAAGTTTGTCAAAAAACTAGACTGATGAGAAGGAGTTACGAGCGAGAGAGTATTAGAAGAACGGAGATTACGTTCGTGAGAGGATGATA
The DNA here is from genome assembly GCA_020976665.1 of Heortia vitessoides. Classification (NCBI taxonomy): domain Eukaryota; kingdom Metazoa; phylum Arthropoda; class Insecta; order Lepidoptera; family Crambidae; genus Heortia; species Heortia vitessoides. The sequence continues at coordinate 11,089,456 of JACJUM010000875.1, read as the reverse complement.
GGAATTGAAATCTGTCCTTTAAGTAAATTGGTGCGTACGGATCAAAAAGTATTGAAAATAGTATGGTTAGAACTCGAATTTTGCGACGTTCTCGAATAGGAAGGCAGCCGAGAAGAGAATGGTAATGGGAAATATGATCGTATTTACGCAAACCGAAAATGAAATGAAACGAAGACAGTTGTTTAATAGACGATCCAATTTATTAAGGAGTTCTTGAGAGATATTAGTGCAGCACACGTCACCATAGTCAATTATGGGTAAAACCAAGGATTGAATAAGAAGGGTTTCGGTTTTAGTAGGAAGAAAATATTTTAATCGATAGAGAGCACGAAGCGTTCCAGTAACCTTACTGCTGATTTCATTAACATGTGTATCCCAGGTTAAAGAAGAGTCGATAAATAGGCCAAGATTCATAACGCATGTGCTGTAGGGCACTACCACGTTATTAAAAATAATTAAGTACAGGTACATTTTTTAAACTGGATAATTGCCGTTTGCTGCCCGTTATTTTGTTTTTTTTCTGTCCTTGCATCTTCGGTATACAAACATCGTCATCATGAGCTGTTCGGCGTCCACTGCCAGACCTAAGCTACCCAGTACTTTTTCAATTTCCTGATACATCAAGGATTATGTCCTTAATTGCCGCGTTGGGCAAGCGTGGTAGCAATCGTAGACCGTAGTTTCGCGACGAGTGCACTGCTGTCCATCCCCGCCCGCCTGTCTAATTCGGACTACGCCACACTGGACATGCATACACAGTGTATGTATGTTCAGTGTATCGACACCTGGTGGAAGTATTATTCTGACAGGTCCGAAGGCGCAGATAGCAGAGATTTTGTGTGTCTTAGGTTCGATGTCCACTCAAGACACAACAGTTATTTATAGAATATTTGTGTTTGTTATATATCTGGGTATTAAGATTAACTTTATATAAGTATTACGTTTGTGATTCCTCTGTTGTCTAATATTTGTTAAAAGCATACGTGATGCTTTAAACGACTTATTTCACAGTTAGAGTGAGTTGTGTGAGTTTAATTCATTTTACTTGACCGATGCCTCACAGTATGCAATCAAGTAATAATTAATTATCTATATGACATTGCAAATTGCATAGGGCATTGCATAATATTTAGTTACTCAAGTGTACACAAAAGGGCAACAGTTGCATAACTTCCCATCTAAAGGCGCGCGCGGCTGGCCGTGTAAACAGCCCACTGACAGTCATAATGGCACCGTCTAAGTTATGAATAGGCTCACTCCTGTATTTATGGTCGCAATTACCGCAACGAAGTCCGCTGCATCTTGGGCTTTTGTAACAAAAAGTTCTATTCAATTTTTTTTTTAAATGTCGTCTATGGTCTTAGAACTTTACTATTTAAGCGTAAGGAGGTGTATTTTTAAACTTTTTAGCCGTAATCACTGACAGCAGCGGCCTGTTTTCTGGCTACGGCGTTTTATTACACACTTTTTTTTTTACTTTTGACATTATTTGTTTTTCAGTTAAGATTCCCTAAGACGTTTGGTTGTTTTTTTTGTTTTTCAGACTTTTTTGGAACGCAGTCTCTCGCGTTCCAAAAACGTCCCAATGATCGATCAAGTAGTTAAAGCGCGGTAGCTGACAAATTTATATGGTATTTATAATATTACTATTTTTCTTTCGAGTTGTTTTCACTATAAATATTTTCTTATTATTTCCTTATATTATTTTCTTCTTTTGTTTCAAAATTATCTGGAAAAATCTATCAAAATTGCTCACCGTTAAGCTGTGAAAGCGTAAAAACACTTCCGAATCCAAAAATTTCGATACCAAAGGCTATTATATATTATTGGCCTGTCCTTTGACCTTTTTTTTCAGTAGCGATGCTGGCTGGTGATAGTGAAGCACCAGACTAGTCTAGGAAAAAAAAACAAAGGAACGTCAAGATTATTAGTATCATTTATATTTTCCACTCCAAAGCGTACGATAGTTGGCTCGTACTCTCTACTTGGCGACATTACACAAAATGAACATGTTATTCTAACGTAGTAATAAAAAGTCAGTTGGAACAATAATAAACGTAGATTAATCGTGCACTATGTCATTGCGCGCGGAGTCTGCGGAAGCGGTATATTATTTGTTCCATAAATTATTGGAACATACTCTTTTATGACCAGACTTGAACTGTAACTGACTTGTAAAACTTCCAGTGCAGACGTTCGTCGTTGAATGTAAAAGACATTTCTTTTTTAGATTTCAATCTATGATGTGAATTTTGTGTACCTTGTACATATTGTAGTTTAAAATTTCGTTTATTAAAATTTTAATTAATTGATACCGGCAGAGTAGAATTGGGTGTCGTATGGAAAGAGGTTACTAAGGTACCAAAACCGGCTCAAATGCATTGCGTTTGCCAACACGCTAGCCCAGCGCAGCAATTTTGTGAAAAAATCCCCCTTTCTTTGCGAGGCCTATGTCCAACAGATGACTTCCAATGGCAAATATGATGATGATAAATTGACAAAACATACAAATAGAAACCTTTATTAACAACAAATTATTTATTCCAAACAGTTTTCTTAATAGTGCCAGCAATTACAATAGAAAGCATGTATAAATTAGAAGTTAATAATTAAAAAAAAAGAACGGCGAGATAATTTTAACCATGAAGCCAATATCTGTCAGCGTTATCTACATTTCTATACCTTTATTTATTTTAAAATTGCCGTTAGAGTCATGACTTCGATGACCTGGCCATTTCAATCGATGGCTCGACAGTGTATATCGAATAAATAATATAATTACGTAGTTTTACGTCGAGTGTGGTGCCATCTATTCTTGGGAGTGTCAGCGAGTTGAATATTAAAATAAATAATTTAAGTAAATAAAGTTTACGTATTCAAATGTATTCTTGAATATCTGTTGGGTTTGTGCAATGGGCAAGGATGCCTGACCCCCGCTGCGTTCGGACATTCGTCGGGCCCACTTTATACCGAAATAAAAACTAAAATAATTTACTATTCCCTGTGCTATAGTTAGAGACAATCGTAAAATAGCAGATTAATATTTAAATCTGCCTTCGTAAACGACATTCGCTGTACAATTACAAATTAATTAACATATAACGACAGTAGGTGAATATAAATTAAACGACATCATCTTTCCCACAGATCGTAAAATTATTTTTCGAGCCAGTCAGCTCTTAAATAGGTTATGTGAAATGCATACTTGAAACAAATTTAAGGGTTATTAATTTAATATGCAATACTAAAATTACTTTACGGGTATTTTTAATACTCCGCGTATTGAAGACCACTGCTGAACATAGGCCTCTCCAAGAGAGGAGGTTTTTTGCCCATAATTGTCGCGCTTGGCTAGCGTGTTGGTAATCGCACAGCGCTGCTCTCGCGACGAGGGTGCTGCAGACCATCCCCACCTTGCGCATTTGAGCTACACCGTTTCGGATGGATATACCGCTATCTGTCGGTTTTCGTACCTTAGCCGCTTCTTACGCGACACTTAGTGCAATGGGAGGTACTATTCTACTCTGCCGGTACCTCACGACGAATCTACTATATACTATAAAAGTACGTGAGACGCTTTACTTTATTTAACCTGCATGTCAATGTTTTTGAAAAACTTTAATTAATTCTTATCATTAGAGTTGTTCTGAGAAAAATCTTCTTACTATTAATATTAATTTAATTAATTTCGGTTTCACCACTATCGAGATGGTGCCACTGGATAATTGCGAATTTGACTCTGTGGCGTTGGAAATGGTTACAGCCGATCGTTAGGAAAATAAATTAAAGTTAAGTATTCTATTACTTGTTTCCTATTTCCTGGTTAAACTGCAAATCATGGCTTTATAAAACGCATAATATACACAGTTGGGTTTTGCGGCTTGACAATCGCTCCTAATAACAATAACTACCGACTGTGAAAAACAATAAAAAAAATCACGTCAAGTGGAATCGAATTACGCCATTTCTCGGCAGCGGTCGGCGCGCACCGCACCGCTGCGTCCGCGCAGCCGGCGATGTGATGAACTCTGTAGTGAGAGAATATTATAGCGAGCTATCGATGTGAAACTTTCACCATTTAGTGTTCCGTACTATTTTCTTCAATTATTCGGCATGTGCTTAACAACAAATCTAATTGCATGACATTAGAACAAGACCTCATACTAAGGTGGTTTGCATAGGTACCTCACCCTCTGTTATTGTTGTTGTTAGAGGGAATGAAGTTACTAGGTTATATGATCAATGTCTTCTAAGGTTATCAATGTGATAGGGATATCCTTGTGATGATACGAGTAAGTACACGGCGGTGACTTTTACGATTACAGTAAATAAATAAATTCCCACAACACATAACATCATTCCGTGATAAGTCGCTTAAAGCATTACGACATCAGACTACAGAGACGTCAGCATATAAACGATAGTAATATTTCAAGGACGTTACGGATGCGTTGACAACCTTGTATCTCAAAGAAATTGTGTCACATATATTAATTTTACTGCCTCTCCTACTGTTCAAGCCGCAATGTGAACTTCCAAAAGCAACTCGCACACAGCTGACTTAATGATGAAATTTAATAAAAAATAATTATGATATATGTGGTGCAAAATAAGTGGTGCATCACTTATTATTACCAATTAATTCGAATGGTCATTAATTGCCCTACGAAATAAAATAACATGTATCATATCGTATATACCTATTTTAACGATTCTAACTAATAATGAAATTTCATGTCATTTTAACAATACAATTCTATCGTAAAATTGCAAAAAACCGTGCATATTAGGAATATTCAATTTGGCGTGCTTGCAAAACAATTATATTAAATAGCTTACACACTTATACTATACTACTAATACACTTATTCGCAAAAAAAACGGGCACTTAAGCAATGAACCATTTCAAATGTTACTATTGGTTTGTTTGATAATTATAGGTAGTTTTACTTTCACAATTTTGTAAATTAATAAGCAAATAGTCGTTTTCGTCAGTTTTATCATAAAATTTAAAAGTAAAAAGTTTACTCGTTTTGTATGCTCGCTATTAGTGCATATGCTCGTGAAGTAAAAGTTAACAAAGATTTTTGTTTGTTTTTTTTTTAATAAAGTAAAAGCAGATAAATGTTTAGTATCGAGTGTGACCCCCTATAACTTGAATTCGTTTGGATATGCTAGCGAGGATATCCCGGATACTTGCTTGCGGAATACGTTCCCACTCCGCGGTAATCACATTCTTCAGCTCTCTGATGGTCTGCGGAGCCGTTTGTTTTCGAATCTCACGCGTCGTTTCAGAACATCTCAGACATGCTCTATAAAATTGAAGTCGGGACTTCGAGCTGGCCAATCCAAACGAATGTCGAACTCTTGCACATACGCGTCCACATCGCCAGACCGGTGGGCGCGAGCGTTGTCATCCATAAAAATTGAGTCTTCGCCTAAAGCGGCCAATGCGGGTTGTGCATGAGGAACTAGAACTTCCGTTAAGTATCGATGTCCAGTCAGTGAGCCGTTTTCAATGAAGAATAACACTGTACGATCCATTAAATTTATTCCTGCCCAAAACATAACAGAGCCCCCACCATAAGGTGTGATTTCTTCATAACAAGCCTCTGCAAAGCGTTCTCCTCGTCTTCGTAGCACTCGCCGACGTCGATCTTCACATAACAGAGATATCCTGGCTTCATCGGAGAACAATACTCTATTCCAGTCTTTTTGAGTCCATGACTCACAATTTCGAGCAAACCTAAGCCTGGCAACTCTGTGCTCATGGAGTAACTTAGGGCCGCGGGCCGGGCGATGACTGCGTATATTGGCCGCGAGAAGCCTCCTCCTGACCGTCCATGGTACATAGTACTAATGTGCACATTTCTTACTTCTTCGAGGTTGTTCTTAAGGTCCACGAAGACTTGCGATTTCTCAATGCGCGACTCACAAGAAAACGATCATCCCGTGGTTGGGTACATGGTTTTCTTTCAGAACCAGGCCTTCTCTGGACGGAACCGGAGTCTTAATACCGCTGCCAGGTCCTTTGAACCGTCGAGCGACTTACACTTAGCCTCTGAGCCACAAAGCATTGGCTGCAACTCTCTTCGAGCAGCGCGATAATTTTGGTAGCTCTTACCACTTTCTCTAACATTATTAAGACAGCTAAACAGCAATAAATGAAGCTTCGACAATTAAGAATATGAAATAAATTCATAAAAATTGACTAAAAGTTATAAAAACCGATATTATCTTTTGGAACTTCGCACCAAAAATGTAGGATAAAAAGTGGTTTTCTGTAAAAACGAGCATCAAACGAAAATTTGAATTTATAACGTACTGTTTTAAACACCACGGCATTTTTAAAACTAGCCAGTAACATGACAACATACAAATGATTGAAATCATTTTGGTACCGTATTTTTTTAAAGAAGAATTTAAATCAAAACCGCCCGTTTTGTTTTTGCAAATGAGTGTATATTCTAAATTTAAAAATAATATTTACCTCATGTAAAAAGCAACCGTATGTAAAGTAAATTAAATGCGATTATCACATTAGATTGTACATTGTAGAAAACAAAAATGTATTTATATACATTTAGATCATTAATTTATAATTAATATTTAGCAACAATACTGTTTGAAGAAATACCGCCTTTTATTTTAAGTAGTAAACACGAAAATGTGAAAGTATATTAAAATAAGTCAAAGTGTAAGTATAACACGAATACAATTAAAACATTAAATTCAAACACATTTAACATGAAAGTAATCATAAACAAGGCGACATTATTAGATATTTTTGTAACGTTGTCGCTGGCTTTCTCAGAAAGCAGATAAGTACATTTTAGTTCAAATATCTGTACTATTACCTACTCTGACATATATCACATATCATACCACAGAGGTAACAGAACTGACAGATAGCGGCATATCTATCCGGAACAATGCAGCTCAATTACACTGGGCGGGGTTGAACAGCAGCATCCTCGTCTCGAAAGCTGCGCTCTCCAATTGCCCAGCGCGGCAATAATGGACAAAAAACTTTCTTTCTTGGAAAGGATTGATAGCTTATTGCCATTGATAGCTTACTGTAGGACATGGGGTCCTACAGTAAGCTATCAATGGCTGGTATGATGAATTCTTTATATCTATTTCCAAGGTACGAATGGATATTTAAAAGTAATAAAATTTCTTTACTATCAAAAGTAGTAAACTAGGTTTGTTATACAATATCAGTAGATTAGAATCACTACAATTAAAGGTATGTGACGTAGTTATTTCTAATGCAAAATCCATGTAATTCCAATATTTCTGTAAATGAAAAAATTTTCTCATAAAAATAATATTAAAAATCTTATCATTAAGAATGTATAGGTAAAGTTTTTATTGAAGCAGGATTTCTCTGGGCAGGAACAAACTGCAATAACACATAAATTTCGGATTATAGGTCGCCGTATTTCATTGCATTTTCTCTCTAATTAACTCCAATTACATTTAATTTAGTACTTACACTTGTAATTTCTTTTTCTGTTGCAAAAAAGTGTTTTCTTGGAACACGCATACGTGGCAAATAAAAAGTTATTTGTAATTTAAGACTTCATTAACTGGCAACTCATTATTTTCGAATGTTTTATGCAACGATTTTTCCGGTTCAGTTTCGAAGTATATAAAGTCTATTCTAAGTATAAGTACGTTGTTAAATATAAATAACTACACACGGGATCCCTAAAATGTTGAGAGAAATCAACCCGCAGAGACACGTCTACAGCCATTAGTCATGGGGAGGACTACCAAAGATTCGTTTTAAAATCACAAAGCTTAAAAAAATTACGCTCCATGGATTGGGTGTTTATTAAAAGCTATTTTAACGCTAATGTATTCATATTGTGCGATTTCAAATAATTATCGTAATTACCATGAAATAGGTTGCCATGTTTTTTTCTGTACAGTGTTAATTACGTTTTGTCTGTAGCGCGGAAGCGTATTATGTTACCTAATAGCTTTTTAAAATTAATAATTTTTGTATTTTATAATTAACTTACAAATAAAATATAATTAGCCGTGAGGTACCGGCAGAGTAAAATAGTACCTCCCCCTGTACCAGGTGTCGTAAGAAGCGACTAAGGTACCAGAACCGACAGATGGCGGTATATCCATCCGAAATAGTGTAGCTCAAATGGGGGGATGGGCACCACCATCTTCTTCACGTAACGCTTGCCCAGCGCGGCAATCATGGGCAAAATTCCTCCTTTCTTGGAGGGCCTACGTCCAGTAGTGGACTTGAGATGGCTGTAACGATAACGATGAAAATACAAATAATATATTGTTACAGTAAAGATCTCTGGGATATGAGAGATAATGCAATCAATAAGATAATAATAAGAGATCGTTCAATTATCCACATGCAGAAAGATTTAAACAATCCTATCGACACCAACATGTACCCAAGAGGTCTCACATGTCATAAGCGAATGCTTAAGAATCATTTTTATAAGCCCATATATTTATATTATTTCTCTAAAAGAAAACTACGAAGTCAAAGAACTTCATGGACATTGGAAACTTCCTCAAACAAAAACACCTAATGACATGTCAAGAGGTGTTTGTTTTGTGAGCATCATGATGCTACCGCAAGCTTATATTTGCTGCTGACAGCAAATATAATTGCTTTAAAAATATCCCAAATATAAAATATGTACGCAAATATTTATATTTATGATTGTACTGTACGCGTGTGTGTCACTGAGCTCGTAATCGTCGGGACCGATTTAAATAATTTTTTTGTGCGCTTGGGTAGCGCTTTGGATGTTTTAAATTCACAAATCGGCCTGGCAGATTGAGCTGCAGTCGCGTCTAGGTTATTTATCTATACGGTAATCAAGCAGAACAAGCGCTTTCTAGTTCGCTAGTTATATATAAAAGTAATTCTGCCCGTCCTTTACGATTTCTAACATAAACCGACAAACCGATATTGATCCCGATATACAACAGTCAGCATTGTTGACGATAAACAAAAAAAGTGGCACACAATGTTGCAGCTTCAAAGACAAGTACCTATACATAACAATAAAAGTCAATTAACAGTACACAAACAATGAGGAATTTCAATTTTACGATATATATATAATTATTCAATGGTATTTCCGTGAGGTACCGACAGAGTAAAATAGTACCTTTTCATGTACCTGGTGTACCTGAACCGACAGGTAGCGGTAAATCTACCCAAAATAGAGTAGCTCAAAAAAGGCGGGCAAGGACAGCAATATCTCTGTTGAGACGCTACCCTCTGCAATTGACACCACGCTTGCCTTCCCATGTTTCTTGGGGAGGCCTATGCTTAACAGTGGACATTTTTAAGGCTGTTATGATGCTGATGGTATATCCCTCATAGTGTTAATTACATTAAGAGGATTACAGTATGTATTACTAAGTTCTATAACGCAACAAACTCAAAATAACCAATTTTAGTTTGATTACCGTGAATACGTTTATGTCACAAGTTGTAGTTTGTTTTTTTTTGTAGTGTTGTTTTTGCTTTGAACTCCTGAGTGCCATTTCGTCGATGATACTTCAATACAGCGTATGTAGCTTAAGTTAATAAGGTCTATTTTCCATCTTTTCTAATTGAACTTTCAACTTTATTTGCAACTGCTAAGGACGCGGTCTTGCACTATAATCGACGATTTGCAAATTTGCTAACCAACGTGTTGTGTTTCTGGTGCAGACAGCAATTTTTTTTACTTCGAAAGTACGAGTCGAAGTTCCTATTGTATACCTTTCAAAATAGGCAAATGAAAATTATTTACGGTTCTTTATGCTTCAGTTATTTTGTTATTTATTATTAGCACAGGTACTACGCGGGGTAACCTCGGGGCGCTGCTAGTATGTTTTAAAAATTGAATCGGTTTAACAAATAAATAACCGACTTTTACCGTCAACAATAACCAAACGCAACAGACATATATTTTTTATTATTTTACATCTATTGTGCGTAATATTTTCATTTACATGCGATCATTGTTAGCTCGAAATAATGACACCGCTCAAAGGGCAAGACCATTCTTAGTTGACAGTTCAGGGGTCCAGGGTTCCCTGGTGGGTCTTTGGGTACCCCGGAGTGAAAAATGGCGGGGCACCGTGGACACCCGCGAGCATCAGACAATAGTTATTGGGGCTCACTCGTGGTACTAATACAGATGTATTCACTCTTTACAAATTGTACTTGATGAAAAAGTCGACTTTAAATTCATTCAGATCGCACGTGTGGTATTTTTTTGCAAGTTCTGTTCAATGTTGGGGAATGCCAGTTTGCTATGACTATTTCACGTTAATACAAGTAAGGCAATAACAATCTATCACAGAAGATATTAAATAAAATGGGAACATTTTATTTTCAAAATGAATATTATTGGAAAGGAAAATGTATTAACTTTAAGTCACATCTAAACTTCTTGGATATCCAGTTCAGACAAATGGCATGGTTACAAAAACCGGATATTATCTATACAAAAAAAATATATAGAGAAAAAATTACCTGATCAATGTCACTGTACTGGTAATATTACTAAATATTATACGAAATTGTAACATTGACCATATATAACAACACTCATGCTAAATCTTATCAGACAAACCCTTCTTTTAAGATAATATTTACTAGAAAAAAATAAAGTGTCGACCGACCTCTTTTACATTTTTTTTAATTATACCACGTCGACAAACAAGCATACAGTCCGCGTGATAGTAAGCGTCACCACAGCCTATAATCACGCTCGTAATATCACAAGGATATCATAAACACGTTGCTAATTTCTTTACTTAAAGATATTATGTCACATGACCCAAAACTCGCACTGCCTCTTTCACCTTTCAAACCGGATCATAGCAATTAACTGCACTGGCATTTGGCGGTAGAAATTGCTGAGAGTAAGGTATCAATGCAGTCAATCTCTGTTTGGGATGTACCTCATGTAAAATATCGTCTTCTTTAACCGAGCTAAAATGACGTCATTATTTATTGGTATATTCATACAGCGGTAATAAAATTTTAGACTTGGCTAGGTCTCTCATACGGGACTTTATCACCCGCCAAACAGGTGTGCTCACATTGTGGTGATCCGCTTTGACAGAGCGGAATTGCGTGATGTGACCCACACCTTCCGGACTCAAGGCTATCATCATCAACATGAGCAATATAAAAAAGGTAGCAAAAAATTGCTTCCATTATTATTCTCTTATATGAACACATTCACTACCAATTCTTAGATGCACCAATAACTCAGCGATACATAATTTTCAATCCACGAGCCAAACCTAAGAGCACTTGACTATCCAATGATCAAGCAATTGTAAGATCATCAGATCAGAACAAATTGCACGAACATTCAAGGAGTCATTGTGTTACTTAAATACTCGTGAGCACGTGACGTTTAACAACGAGTGTACGTAGGGGACCGAATGAGGTACTCCACAACACTTGACTAACATACGGAAGTTTGTGATTGAGCGAACTTTTTCAAATAAGTCTAATGACCGTATAATTATTTAGCTGGATAACGTACTACAGTTCATTCTTTATAAATAATGCGTAGATTTCATAGGTTGTAATTTTTCTACATATCCGAATTGCGATAATCCAAAGGTAAAACTGAGGGCGATTTATCTTAATCCACTACTGGACATAGGCCTCAAGCCTACAACAAACGGGGAATTCTCCCGGTAATTTCCGTGTTAGGCGGAACCCTGCAGCCCATCTATCTAGTGTTCTAGTCGCTACACCGCCATCTATCAGTTCCGGTACTTCAGTCGCCTCTTCTCACGCCTCGTATACTATGGGGGAGGTACTATGCAAGTCTGTATTCCACGGCATTCCATGCTAATGTTATAAATGCATGACTGTTTCCTGTTTACTACAAAATATATGAACGGATTGTTATAAAACTTAGAATACTATTGTAACATCAACAGGCTAAATTCTATCCCGGTAATTGCTCGCAGGTCATAGTCTTCAACATAGTTATACTAAATTGCAGACAGAAAAAAATTATATTATAAATGAGAATGTTTGTTGCTCAATCACGCCAGAATAATTAAATGGAACTGAATTAAATTTTACACACAATTAAATCATAGTCTAAAATTGCACATAAAATACCTTTTGTCCCGGAATAAAAGAATCGTCAAAGTGTGATGAGGTCTTATATATACGCATGTATATATCAAAACCCACGTGAAGGTACAGCGGAAAATATCTGCCATGGATCTAAAAATTTTTGTGAAATACAAAAAAAAATTTGAACGTTAAAAATCTAAATTCAACCCAAGTAAAATAGTTTTTGATCTTCCACAAATGATACCGGATCGAAAAAAAGATAATTGATGTTAAACGATGAAATGACGATGACAGACTAGTTTTCACGCTTATTAACTTCAGCTAGGCAAAAACGTGATTAGGAGCAGGAAAAATATTTAAGAAATCATTTTCTTCCAAAAATATTGAATGAATATTCCTTTCTTCCTTTCAGGTAAATAGCGTATTAAACTAAACTATTATATGAGTAACAATAATTTTAAAATGACAAAAGCAGTGTTCGAATTGCTGTGTTCCGGTCTAAAGGTAGAGATGGGTAATACGATCTATTATCTTCAAGACACAAGGTTGGCAACGCGCTAGTGATAGATGGTATGCTTGTTTTTCAATCTTATTCAATAAAAAACACTGTTTAAAAACAGTAAAAAAAGGATATTCAGAAAAGTTTGTGCTTTCTGAGGTACTCTTAACTTTTGGTCTCTTAAGGTTCTTGACGTTATTCCAGGAATCTCAAACAGTATATTCACACAGAGTTACGCCTATTTAGGAAAAAAAGGTTGACGTGAGTTTTTTGGTACTTAAACATTAATCTTTTTAAACATGAACGCCTATTAAACGTACACTGTTCGAAGCGCTTTCTGATCAAGTAACGTTTATTTTAAAGTCATCGTTAGTTTAAAAAATAAATATATATGCTGAGGTTATTTTTAATCATTTTATTGCGAACGATGGTCATCTACATTTAAGTATTTAAGAAGAAAGAATTTTATTAGTTGTAAATGTTGTCATGACTTGAAAAAAATTAGGTATCTGAATTGTACTGCATTTCAATCATATCAATTATTGTAAATTATGCTTATAAACTCCTGTACCAGGTGTCATAAGAGGAGATTAAGGAACCGGAACCAACAAACAGCGGTATATCCATCCGATACAATGTAGCTGATATGCACAGGGCGGGGATGGGCAGCAGCATCCCTGTCGCGAAAGCTGCGCTCGGTAATTGCCAACATGCTTGCCCAGCGCCGCAATTATGTGCAAAATTCCTTCTTTCTAGGCGAGGCTAGGTCCAGCAGTGGACTTCCAATGGTAAGTATATATGATGATGACGGTGATGTTTATAATGTAACTAAAAGCATTATTTTTGTTATTAAAATATTAAAAATAATAAATTTAGGTTAAAAACACTACTCGTACATTATTAGTATATATTTAAGGTTAGGAATTACTTTTAATGTTTAAGCCCGGAATAGAGCCCGTAAAAATAACATTTGTATCTAAGTACCAAAGTTCAAGTTAAAAAGTGAAAATCTGTGTCTAACGTTAATAGATTTTAACTGTTTTAATCATAAAATTATAATGACTGCACAAAATACTAAATATCAAAATTAAAAACCTTCACCTACTTTCCTTTGGATAATTTTACCTAAAAAATGTAATTAAATTTGACACTATTTCACTTTAAATAGTCTTTTAACGACTTTACTATCGCCGTTATAGTTTATCTAATATATCATGTAATTGTTTGTCGGTGATAATTATTGGGGCAAGTCTTAACTGTTACTAAGATTTGAAAAATCGAATACTGTTGTAAGGGAAGAGAACAGATGATTCAAGTGAAGAGCCATCCTTAACCAACAGTGGGAGTTATTCCTAGTATCGACTACATCTGTTATATTTAATATTATAATTTATTTAATTTATGCTAAATATTAAAAATATATTATTTATCAGATATCATAGTACGACAGTTTTTAAAAACACCTTTGTGTCACAAGGTAAAGTCACATTAAAAAATGTTGATAACATAGCCAGCCAAGCGCCATTGAGTGTTATAACGAACTCATTGAAAATATAACTATCAATTACTATATCTACATCTAAACTCACTCGTAGAGGCAACAGCTCGTGGGAAGTTGTAACCGTCCTTTACACAAAACTGTAGAACATATTCTTTGATTTGACGCGACAAAGGAATCGTGTAATTATAGATGGGAACAATGCTCGCGAGTTGACTTCAATGAACCGCACCGATGTTTGCTGCGCATTGCGTACGTAGCCCACTTGGACTTTTTGGCTGCGCGCGCGCAAGAAAATCGCGCGACGCAGGGGTTCGCGCACTTCCGTTCGGTTTCGGGTTTCAACGCAGGGGGTATGCCGTGCCAGTTTGGTAAAAATGCTGTTGTTTCTATGTTTATTCCGAGTATTTGCTAAATGAGTGCAACGTGATTTAATGGTGAAAGTCCAATTTGTATTTCTGTTTAAAAGGAGTTTGGTTTTGTTATACCTACGTTTGAAAATAACCAATGTGCTTTTTGTTAGAGGTACATCCTTACTTAATGATACATTGAAACAAAAATATTCTATTGCGATTGTCATTGCAAATAATGCTAATGCTAATATCTATTTAGAAAAATTTTATAACAATAATTTAATTCCATTAAATAATAATATGAATATCAGAAATAATAAGTCAACAAACGATCGTTCAAAATAACGCGTCGAAGTGACTACAATAGTGACATACGTTAGTACAAAATCACAATACTTTTAGCGCAATTACTATTGTTTCTTAAGAATGCTCGGCGAGCATTATGAGGCCCCTCGTGATCAGCTCCATTGTGGCTGTAATAACAGTGATTTGGAGCTTTCTTCGGCCGGGGGTCACGATCAAAGGCAACTTGATATTTGTGAGAAAAATCGTTTTAACACGCAAGTGTTTGTTTTAATGACGCGCTTTTACAATTTTGTATTGAATTTAAGTGTAGATTCAATGCATACGCGCATGAAATGAGCAATAAAATATTCTAATGAATTTGTTTTGAGTAAACGAACTTTCGGTCACAATAGTCCGTTCCATTATTCAATCACAAATTAGGAAGGCATTAAGTCAACCAATAAAACGGCCTTGTAAAATATATTATCAAACAAATCGATATTCTATGCTAATTAAAATCTTATGTGGACATCACGAATGTCAGGCGGAGGCATTATCAGAACGTATTCAAGTGAACATTCTCGAGGTCCCAAAAATTACCGACGACATCGTCATAACTTATTGGGTTTTGAGTCGTAAAAACGGGAATAAAAACAAAGCTCCTAAACAAACATTTCTCGTTTGGAACTGTATAAATGCTGCATAATTCTCTAGCGTGGCCCGTTCGGAGTTTTATTAAATTACCGCTTTCACAAATTATGTAGAAATAATAATTCGGCCGGCGGGCGGGGCGCGCCGCGGGGTGCTGCACTTTTAATTAAACCCTAAATTATGTTCACCTTCATTTATTCCTGTGCTCCTGGTTGCGTACTAATGAGGCCCGGCTTTTTGTGGTGGCCCGGGAACAAAACGGGCACGAGGCCCATTTTAGTATTAGTCGAGGAAACTATGTCATTATGTAAGCAATTTATCGATCTTAATTTAATATCAATAATTTTAATTTAATCGATCTCCGATTGCCAACACGCTTGCCCAGCGCGGCAATTATGGGCAAAATTCCCCCTTTCTTAAGGAGGTCCAGCAGTGGACTTCCAATGGCTGGTATGATGATGATGTAATATTTTCAATCAATTACACGTTCACTACTACATTAATCAAAATACTTTTAGACGAATGTAAAACGCGGTTTATTTTATTGTTAAATTAAAAATAACAATAACCTATAGTGATTGTGTTAAGTAATTTAAGATTTTTTTAATGTAAATGTTAACTAGATGAGCTGTGGATGGAATCGTAGGATCCAATCATAGGAAACATGGCGTTGACTGTACAGGATAGTCATAACGAGTTGGGGTTGGGTGAAGATGGGTTCTTTGAGAACTTACAGTAAATACCGCGAACGAACAGAATAAATCTTCAATAGTACACTGATATGCACATTTTTTTATATGAAAATTTGTAAAGGCCCGTCGATGAAATTGAATTATAGCTTATCTCATCATATCAGCCATTGGAAGTCCACTGCTGGACGTAGTCCTCCCTAAAAAAGGGGAAATTCTGCCCATAATTACTGCGCTGGACAAGTGTGTTGGCAATCGCTGAACGGAGCTTTTGTGACTGGGATGCTGCTTCCCATTCCCACCCTGTGCATTTGAACTTCTCTTTTTCGGATGCATATACGCCATCTGTCGATTCTGGTACCTTATTCGCCTCTTACGACACCTACGGGGTGGTACTATTCTACTCTGCCGGTACCTTAAGACTCATGTTTCTAGTACTATCCGGTCTCAGCATATCAAGTCCTTGCTTTTTGAGATATGAGATTTATGAGATAGTTGTCAAGCATACGTAGGTACCATAGCTACGCTAGTTAATAGTTTTTCAATATGTGTCACTGTATAAACCATTACACTCTATGCACTATATCATAAGTCGCGTAAAGCACTTATGTTACGGACATCAGACAACAGAGAAAACACGAACATAATACTTAAATACACACCCGGACACAGCACAAACACAAATCCCTACTAATATTATAAATGTGAAAGTAACTCTGTCTATCTGTCTGTCTGTTACACTTTCCCGCTTAAACCTCTCAACCGATTTTGATTAAATTCGGCACAGACAATCATTAGACCCTGAGAAAGGACATAGGTTATTTTTTTATTCCAAATAAGGGTTGAAAGGGTTCAAATAGGGGGATGAAAAGTTGTATGGATGTATATTGGTAGCTATTTTTAGAGCTAAAAACTTGAAACTTATTTTTCAGGCCATTGATTTGATATAAATAAACGTGACATTTAAAGTTTATATAAGTTAAGGTGTATAGTATGATGGTATCCAAAGAAACTATTCCACGAGGACGAAGTCGCGGGCACAGCTAGTATCATCATATAATATGTTCTGACATCGACCTATGTCGCACAAGACAGGATCACTACCATCTGCGCCATCGGGCCATTGAATTACAATATGAAAGCAGTAAATAAAATTCGAAAGATTTGAATTAGATCACTACCATTGGTTTTTCACACTAAGAATTGTTTAATATTTTACCCTTAATAAATTGAAAATGAACAAGATAATTCGAATTATTGAAGCAATTAATTGATAGAAAATACTACTACTATTATCCTATAAATAAACATCGATGAAACTGATAAAAGCAAGCTAACAATATCAACATCATGCGATCACAAAATTTAAAGCTGGTAGTAAGTAAGGCGCGTAATCGCTAAGAAATTCTCCATTACCAATAAACAAGAGGATACCTCTAAAATTAAAGCTATTTTTCATGCCGCACAAGCACGTGCGGTTCTATTTCATCGAATTTTCTTCGGTTATTTATTTATTTATTAAAGGCGCACGCAATAAATTGCGTAAAGTGAGGGCGGCTGGGGTCCTGTGGTGCGCGGTGGGGGCTCACATAACGTTGGAAAACGTAAGTGCCTCTCTATACTGCGATATTGCTTTTACTAGTATAAGGGTTGAGTAGGAATTATAAGAACAGCGTTTCACGCGGTTTTGCTTTTGTGTTTTATATCAATGATATTGCGTTTTGTGAACTGTGCCAGACCCACTGTGGGCTCGGTGATTCGCCGTGAAATGGGCTGCGGGAATCCTTTCAAATAATCAGCGATGCAGTCTTAACTGTTCCTTTATTAAATTTCGACTCTGATTTTGAATAATCGAGGAATTGATGTTTCGATCTAAAATACAGACAACCTTTTGGTTGGACAGTTTTTGGAAGTGGTATATTAATCTCTTGTCTGTGCTACTTCCTAAATAATATTGAAGTATTTAATATTAAAAATAAAAGATTCCATTAAAAGTCAAGAGTTCCAGTTATTTTTTAATATATTCCATATTTATATTGTGTAAAATGATACATGCCAATTTGAATATTTCCAATTTAATCATTATATAATTATGTTTTTATAGGTGATCCCTAGTTAGTGTTTGTACAACTTGTTAAGTTTCATGACATTTAATTCGCAATAAAACTCGCTAATTACTTTTTAAAAGGCTGAGAATAAATTATTTGCAGCCAAAAAAAATTTCACGGGCCATTAAAATTAAAATTATGTACTGCAGTATAGAACTTAATGGCCATGTTTTGACATATTGTTAATAAAATAACAAAACTGTACATTTGTGCAACTATAAGGTAACTAGATTGTTTTTTCATTTGCCACCCTTACCTTTTTATTTAACCCTTACTGGGTTGAATATATATACAGTAGCTGTCTACTGAATAAAGTTTTTATTAACTTTAATTATCCAATTCCCAAAATGCTTAAAATTTGAAATTATTTAATATCTAGAATACTTATATATCTGTTATGCACTTTAGGGAGATATAACTTTATTCGTTTGTATTCATCTTATTCCAAATTCGAAATACGGAGGAATCAATTAAGAACAGATTAAATTTTGCCAGTGAGTCGGCGGTTGCGCAGGAGTGCGCGCGCGCCGTAGGCGGGAGGGGGCGTGAGCGGGCGTGGAGCTACTGCCCTTGCCGCTTGTAAACAAAACGAACCATTTTTATTCTGTTTCTAATTAATTAACCACGGTAATTAAGTCGTAAATCAATTTTAGTTAAGATGTACTGCGTTAATTAATTTTGCAAAGAAAAATGAGTTCAAAGTATTTTTCAGTATTAGAATTTATTTTATTCAGTCTTTTCGATGTTTACTTTACCTATGTATTAACTATAACTTCTCTAAAATATTTATACATTTGTCGAAAGCGTAAAACTTTTATAGCAGGTATACTAAAATTTGGTTGATGTTTTGATAAGATCAGATTGCCAATTTATTCAAAACAAGATTAATTGCCACAGAAATATTCAATGGTATATTCAAACATCTGTCATTTGTGGACAAACGAGTATAATTATTCGATTATTTCCATAGTAGATTGAATGGCACTGATTGGTTACATCTCGATAGCATGGATGCTTATCTCGATTCGGTTTGCAGTCATTCGCATAGATTTCACTTATTCATCTTGATCACCCCTCTTATTTCCGAAAACAATTTTGCTCAGTCATATTTATTCGGTGACAATTGTTTGGGGTGAAAGTGCTCAAATACATTTTATTTGGTTTGTTTATTTTTTATGTTCCTATCTGGAGCAAATATTTACACACAGCACATTAAAAATACAACTGTATTTAAATATTTTCGCTTTCATAACACCAATCTGTTTGCTTTTGTATTAATATATCGAATGTCACACAATCAATGTTACTTTTTGTTTAGGACTTTATTTTAGCTTTATTCAGGACCCAAAGTTGGGGTAACTTTGAGTCCTGAATAAAGGGTTAAAATAGCTTAGGGGTAAATAATAAATAGTAATATTGAGCTACACTGTCTGAGATGGGTATACAAAACGGTGTAGCTCAAATGCACAGGTCGGAGACGGGCTGCAGCACACCAGTCTTCGTACCCATGAACTTTAGCGCATAAAACACTACAAAATGCGCCATCGAGCCAGTCGTATTTGATGGTTATATAGATTCAACTACAACAGGTATCCTTCATTTTGTAATCATCACTTTTTTAAACCCATGCTATTGAAGCTAATGTCAAAAAATAGTTTATTTACATACTATCGTTTACTCTGGTTTATTGAAGGGAACACTTTTAATTCCAGAACATTATAAATAATGCCTACCTATATTTATCTATATCACCATCATCATCATATCAGTCATAAGACGTCTGCTGCTGGACATAGGCTTCCCCAAGTAATCTCCAATAGGAACGGTTGTAACGGTCTGTGTCCAGCACGATCCTGCGGTTATAGTCTGACTGTCCATCGTCCAACTTCTTCAACTTTATATTTGGACGGGCAATGTCGGTTATTTTGTATCTGTTACGAATTTCCTCATTCCTGATTCGATCGCGCAAAGAAACTCCGAGTATTGCCCTCTCCATAGCTTCGTTGAGCTATTTTTAGTTGGCCAATGGTAAAAGACCATGTTTCACTGCCATATGTAACACACATTGGTCGAAAACTTTGGACTTAAGGGCACTAAAGTATGCCAGACGAGAAGATTTGTCGCAGTTTTCTCCTCTTTATTGAAGTTGGACTTACTTAATTGGACTATTTGTCCTAGGTATACATACGAGTCAAGAACTTCAAGAAGCGAGTTCTCATTTTAAACTGGGTGGTTACAACATGGGCGTTACACATTGCTTTAGTCTTCTCCATTTTTTTTTATTTAACTTTATTGCACAAAATGTTACAAAATGTACAGATGGCGGACTTAATGCCAGATGGCATTATCACCCAGTCAACCATTACACAAAACTGAAAAAAAATATATATATATATATATACACACACACAAACTCTATCAAGGTCAAACTCTATCAATATAAACTCTAGCAAGGTCATCGAGCAATGTGCTTAAATCTTCCATTGATTCTGCCATGACCACAATATAGTCGGCATATCGAAAGTGAGTGATGTATTCGCCGTTAATGTTCATGCCAAAACCTTGCCATTCCAGAAGCGCGAAGGCGTTTTCCAAAGTGGTATTAAACAGTTTTGGTGAAATAACGTCTCCCTGTCTAACACCCCCTTTGAGAGGAGTCTTCGAACTCTGCTCCTGTACTCGGACCGACATAGTGGCGTTGTCATACAAACACTTAAACACTTCGATGTACCGATAGTCAATATGGCACCGCTGAAGAGATTTAAGCACAGCCCACGTCTCAACCGAATCGAAGGGTTTCTCATAGTACACGAACGCTTAGCATAATGGCCTGTTATACTGTTCTATCTTCTGTATAACTTGCCGCAACGTAAATATGTGGTCTATGGTACTATAGCCATTTTAGATACCGGCTTGTTCGGAAGGTTGGAAGTCACCTGCATTTTAGATAATTCGTAATGACCCTAGAAAACAGCTTATGTTTATAGGTTCAGGAGCGAGATGCGGCGGTGATTCTTTAACAAAGTGTTTTCACCTTTTTTAAAGAACAGCACCACCACGGTCCTGTTCCATGCCTCAGGCATTATGCCCTCGAGGACGACGGTGTTAAAGAGCTTCTGACGGACTTTAAGTACCGGTGTTCCACCCGCCTTCAGAAGCTCAGATGTGATTCCGTCACCCGGCGCCTTGCTGTTCTTAAGCTAATTCAGGGCCATTCTAATCTTACTCAGGCCGAGGTATCCAGAGCTACTCCCAGGATACCCCGGCGTGAGTGAATCCGACACTACTGTCGGATTAACTAGGTTCTTGAGTCTTATGCCAAACTGCTAACGGGCTTAGATATGGAAGCGTATAATTCTCCATAGAACCTCTCGACCTCATCCAGTACCTCGGCCATGGTCAACGCTACACTTCCATCTTCTCTCTTCAGCTTAGTCACCAGACTTTGTGCAACAGACATATTTCTTGCAAACATTTTTGTGCCCTTATTCCGCTTAATCGTTTTAAGTTAATTATTCATTTATAGCTGAGGTGTATTTATAAAAAGTTTATAAACCTTCTACCAACCCTTTTTCCTAGCATTTTGTACGTAAATTTGATGCTATGAAACGATCTAATACATAAAAACAAATTTATACCTGTAATGTTTTTAACCACTTAATTAGCTAGCACAGCTCGTTTAACTCGCGGTATTTTGATTGGAGGTAGTGGTTGGTCATAAAAGCCGGTATTTCAAAAGTAATTCGGTATTAACCTACGGTATTAAGCGTATGCCTATCGTAAACAAGGCGAGTACCTAATATAGTCACAGTAGGCGATATCTGAGGAATGCTTGCACGCAGTACTTAAGCCATTAATTGTGTTTGTAAGAAGTCATTGTAAATTCTATTTAATTTGTACTAATTATTTAATAAATATCCAACTTAATTACATAATAAACTTTAAAAATAAAATGACCGTAAAATAATACTGTAAACTATATAAAAATAGGTGATTATAACTAGGCAGATGGTGATAGATTAAAATAATCTTTACGTCTTATTTTTATGTTTGATTCTTTCATTTTAGTTACCTCACTATGGCGTAGTCATTTGAATAGAAATATGCTGGAAATGATCACGTCAGAGCTGCAAAAGTTCAACTGTGTTTTAACCTGGCAATTGCATTTTACTTACTAATTACGCTGATGGCATTATTTAGTTCGAGCGTGCATTCTTTATATGATAAAGTCGACAAACAAGCAAACAGTCCTCGTGATATTAAGCGTCTCCGCAGCATATACACGCTCGTATTATCACAAAGATATCACGATCACGTTGCCAACCTTATAACTACAATTTTCACTGCCTCTATCACGCTTCAAATGAAACACAGGAATCCGAACACTGCTGCTTGACGGTAGAAATAGGTGTGTAAAGTACTGCAGACAACCATTGTACGAGGTCTAGCTATAGTACTAGCTAAACAGATATCAAGCAATAGAATAGTTACCACAGAATATATACTTCAGTGTCTTGTAATCTGGAAGCACAAGAGTTTCAGTATGGCCTATCCATTTCCTAACTGTCCAATTCTGAGGCCGTTCCCATCGAACAGTTCTATAGCAATTCCTCTTGCTCACGACCATGTACCTGCCTCTAAAGCCTCCAATTAGACTTGCTTCGGTACTCGTGAGTTTGTTCCTTTTTTGAATCGTTCGGGAAATGGATCCAATTTGTCGCGAGTGATCGTGGCGAGCGGCACTTTGATCGGTTTTTGTGGGCGGCGATTGGTTGCGCCGGTGTCGTAGTTGAATTAACCGCTTTGTGGTCGGATCGGGTTGCTGCACTAGCCTGTGCTGATGTTACAATAGCTCTTTACTCCGGGTAGTAAGGGCGAGGATGTGGCTTCACTTGTTGGCAATTAGTGACTGTATTATGCTACGTTTTTCATATGTAACGCTTACCAATAAACGTGTTGAGTTTTAATTCTTGTATGTGGTTCTTTTCTAGTATATACAAAAATAGATGTAGATAGGTATGTAACCTTATTTTTGTGATACATAAACGTATCTTCATGATAGATAGATATTGGACTCATAATTTATTATCAAAATTGTTGAAATTAGCAATAGGTACTCGACTTCTAATTAAGGAAATAGATTGCTTTGATAAACGACGCGGCAAGCATTTAATATAATCTAATAAAATGCTAGCATTATTCTCGGCGTTTTTAAATACAAAAAATAACTATGACATGTACAGGCCAATAACAATTAAAGGTTTCATATAGGCTTGCGCGTAAATAAATACATAAATGTACTTTTATTTATATGGAGACCTAAACTTACTTACTCAGTTTTAATTCAATATTGTGATAAAGATTTTGAGCGCCGCCTATTCTAATACTTAAACTTATGATACCGACTTATCGTTCCAAAGACAACAAATAAGTTTTTATTTTACACGTCGTTGCACGTAGAAAAACACTGGCACCGAACTGTTTAAAATTTGTTTCTAAAATTCGATGAGTTGTATCTAATTTCAAACTGTCTTTTGTTTGTCGCTCACCGCTACCGCAAATCATCTAAATACGGGCGCAAGCAAAAAGGGCTGATCAGAATCGACATCGTTTTATACAAGTCCGTTTCGAATCGATCCATTTCAAATCGGTTTTTGTTGCGGCATGTGGCAACACCGGCGTGCTCTCGATCTCTTATTATTAATTACCTTCCTTTATACCTACACGCCACAATCGATCGGCTTGATTAAAATATCTAAATAATAGACCGACATGAATGTTGCCACGTAAAACGTCGGGCCTGAGTCAGCATCAATTAAACATCTAACGATTGTTACCGACGGCCATGCTAGTTGCAGAGAGTACGTGCACTTACCCACTCATTGCGGACTGTGCTTCATTTCGTTCTACAGTGTAAGAGTACATTTGGCGGTACTTCTAATAAAATACTGTTGGGATATTTTTTCAATTAATTTCTTTAATATATTAGATATATATTTAATATATTAGGTACCAGAGTAGAATAGTACCTCCCTCAGTACCAGGTGTTATAAAAGGCGACTGAGGTACTGGAACCGACAGGTGGCAGTATATCTATCCAAAACAGTGCAACTCATATGCAACGGGGTGGAAATGGGCAGCAGCATTCTCGCCACGAAGCTGCGCTCTGCGAATGCCACATCGCCTGCCTAGCGCGGCCATTATGGGCAAAATCCCCCATTTTCCGGGACAGCCTGTGACAAGCAATGGACGTTAAATGACTGATAATGATGAATATATTAAATATAATTTGGGTAATAAACTTAATGACATAAATACCTATGCTTCTCGGTAATACATAATATTTAATTTGACACATTGTTTACCAAGTAATGTTAACAAAAAATATTGTATTTTTGTTTTAAATTTGTATATGATATATAATAAATTTTATACATAAATATTATACAGTATTACTATTATATGCATAAGTATTACGTATAAAAATGAAATGTTATTATGTGATCGTATTATTTGATTATGCTACAGATATATATAAAACATTTGAAATGTATCTCAAATAATAATGAACTCTACATATTAGGTAATGAGTTCGATATTGGTTAAATTTTTTTGATAAAACGGCCTTATTAATTTATTATAGGTACACTTACAGATTACTGTCACAAATACTAATATTCATGATTAAATATAATAATCTACAATTCTCTGAGATATCGTGTGACATATCTAGATAAAAAAAAACTTTCATTCGAATTGAGAACTTCTTCATTTTTTTAGTCGGTTAAAAAGTAGGTGATTTTTTACATTTATCGAGCACTGGTGTCACTAGACATCCCTGGATTCGAACACAGAAGGGAGTCAATTAAAAGTTGGCACGTGCAGTAAATTATTTATATAAATGCACTTTTTGCTTGTATAATTGTTATCTAATGAGTTATGCTGGAATATAAACAATGGGCATTCTTAAACAATTATTTAATCGGTTCACTTACGCAGTGGGACACTGGTATGGACGCCGGGAAGCCGGCAACGAGACTGCATCAGATCGGTAACGTGACGGTATGACATCAGTAAATACATTCACTGATCACATTCACAGCGCGTTGATCGGTCCTCCTGTGAAAGTAGTTTTTAACATGACAATAATAAATACATTCCATTGTGATGAAAAACTATCATTATGAAAACCAAAGTGCGTGCAGTCCTAATCTTTGACCTTATGCCGGCCACGCTTGTGCAGCCGAGTGCACTTTGTCTTCCTCTTTGTGAAGTTGCCAAGCGATGGCCGAGCTGAGGTTTTTCCATTTCACGTGAAAATCTCGCAGTGAGTGACAGGCCCGATGGCGGAGATATTTCTTCTCTGGTGTTATCTAGACTAACTATGTCGGTACTCCATAGCAAAAAATAATATCACAGGGCTAATATTAGCTGTATAATATTTAGCAACATTGCCGCGTTCACTGCTTATTATAGAGCAACTATTTTAACGGCTCTAAAACGCGGTTTATTCAACTTATTACATTTTTTGTGCGACATTTAGGTTATCTTGCAGCATGTCAAAACCTGAGGAAGACCTCATGCAAAGTTCGTCTACTTTAGTCCTCACTATCACCTATGTATATCCACAGCAGTGTTCACATTGCTCTGTTCGGAATAAAGGGCGAAAGAAGCAGTGAAATTACTGGGTATTGTGACATAATATCTTAAGTCACAAGGTCTATAGGTTGTACTGACTTATAAAGTATATAGTAGGTTTTATGACAAATATATGTGGTATACATTTAAATTATATATATTATATACCTAATTAAATTCTGTAAATAAATGTACAGCCGTGAGGTACCGGCAGAGTAGAATAGTACCTGCGACTAAGGTACAGAACCGACAGATGGCGGTATATCCATCCGATACAGTGTAGCTCATGTACACATGATGGATGCGCAGCAGCACCCTTGTCGCAAAAGCTGCGATCTGCGATTGCCAACACGCTTTCCCAGCGCGCAATTTATGGGCAAAATTCCCTATTTCTTGGGGAAGGCCTATGTCCAGCAATGGACTTCTAATGGATATGATGAGGTGATGATGAAATAAAAGTAGTAAAGCTGGCAATTTAATTTTATAAGCCTTAACAGAACAAACCCTATATTTAAGTACAAAACCATCGGACCCTACTCACTTGAAGACGTGTATATATTGCTCAATTTGGGGGAGAGCAATTGGTATATTAAATTATTATTGGTTATCATGTCCGTATGTCGGCGAGCTACTTCGTACGCGTTCTTTGCCACGCCACGGGGGGCAGCCAAGTCATGCACTCAAAAATTAATACCACGCGATTAACAAAAAATAAATAAAAACGGCAATATTCGCTCGTGTCCATGCAGTAATTTGATCAATCGAAAAAGGATAAACATAATGAAAAATGATAAAAAATACTTATTACTAGGTTAGAGGGCTTCCGTAAATATTTTTATTACTGGACACTTGGTCTATCCCCATTTATCGTGGATGCGTGTGACAATTGATTCTAATCAAGTATCGTGATTAAATTAATCGGCTAGTTATTACATCTAGCCTGATGGCGCAGATGGTAGTGTTCTTCTTCTCTTCTCTATCTTACGCACCAAGGGTTCGTAGGTTCAATCCCCACCTGGGACAACGCGTTTTAAGACACCTGGTATTGTGGGAGGTACTGTTTTTATTTGTGTCATTAGATTAAAAGGTTTTGTAACTTTTGGAGTAGATAAATATAAAAATAATATATTTTTAACATCCAGATATAGTACAAACATAAATATCAGTATATAAATATTTGTCCTAGGTGGGAATCGAACCCTCGATCGTTTTTTTTTTATTACCGATCACGGCAATAGGCAACATTCCTCTTTGAAGAAGCGTACGTCCACCAGTAGCTGCATTGATGATAACGATGATGATAAATATTGAAACAGCCTTTGGAACTTTGCCGTAGGTGATAGGCCTCACCAAGAAAGAGTCATTTCAAAATCAAAACTTTATTTATGTATGCTCATTGCAAGCACTTTCGAATCGTCAAAAAAATTATAAATAGTTCAGAGAAGAAGATTCTATTGTATTTATGACCCAGAAGACCCTGCAAGATCATAAGAATAATTGATCATATGTAAATTAAGCCTATTTTAAACTAGTAAGCCGGCACCAGACTTGTCTTAAAACTTAGTTTACTGCAGGTGAACTAATTTTGTTCATAATTGCCACGCTGGGCAGGCGTGTTGGCAATCGCAGAGGGTAGCATTGCTACCGAGATGCTACTACCCATCCCCACCCTGTGCATTTGAACTGCACTTTTACAGATGGCCATTGGTCGATTTTAGTGTCTCCGCCTCTTACGACACCTGGTACAGGGGAAGGTACTATTCTCTGCCGGTACCACAGTGCAAATATTTGACTTACATATATTTACGTAAAAAGCAAAAGTACAATTGTGCAGCATATTGTGTACCATTTAAAATATGTTATCTTGCAATCTTTCGTTATTGACAATTAATGATACTCTTCTAAAATTAAAAATAATCAAATCTCTCAACTTCTTATTGTGTCAGGAAACTTTATCACTTATGTTAGGAATATTAAGCGAGGTATCGCGAATATAAAATTAAAATTGTTTTTTTTACATCCAAATATATAGCAAACACAAATATTCATCATATAAATGTTTGTCCTGAGTGGGTATCGAACCCATGACCGTGCTGGCGTACAAGATAGCATCGCTACCATTTGCACTATCTGGTCCATTATCTCGTATCTCTAGCTTTGTATTCCTTTATGAATTTTCAGTCCTAGTTTAAATCCAATTGGACGCTTCTATGTTGACGAAATCGAATAAGCTAAGAGTAGATAAGCCCATGGTCCATCGCACCGACAAAGAGGTTCGGCTTGATTGAAACTGCCTTTCAATTTAATAAGCGACGCTTTGTTGTCGAAGTAGAACCTACTTACAGGCTAAATGTCAAGTACACGCCCGTTATTGAATGGTAGCAGAAAATTTGTGCCATAAATAATGTAGAGTGGAAAATTTATATGATTTTGATTCCATCTTTGGTAGTTCTTATGGTAATTTGTTAGGCAATAATTACAATTATTTTTTTTTGCATAATTATCAATGTTCACTAAAAGTTTAAAACTTTGCGCGTGAAAATAACAAGATCCAAAACCCTGCAATTTGCCCTTGCCTTTGCCTTAATTTTTTTTTTTTAATTTTTGTTAACAATTCGCTCTTTTACCTACTTAAATAAGCCTGTATTTATTTTAATTACTCTTTTTTTCTTTTTTTATTCACACAAAATCTCATACTGTAGCTTTGAGATAAGTCGTTTGTTTTTCACTTATTCCCGCAAGGTGTTCACTCATTCCTATCCCATTAAATATATATTTTTTATCCCTTAGAAACTCTTGTTAAACTATGCAAAACCACACTGATCCTTTTTAGAAAAATAAAAATCTAGATCTATCCCACGAAACCCTGACTTCGGGATAGAAAGCTTTGTGGTATTCCAGAATAGTAGAAATAGTAATATTGACAGCTTTTAACTCAGCTCAGTTTAAGCCGTGAGGTACCAGCAGAGTAGAATAGTACCTCCCTGTATACCAGGTGTTGTAAAAGGCGACTGAGGTCGGAACCGACGGATGGCGATATATCCATACGAGGTGTGTATATATCCAGTGCACAGGGCGAGGATGCGCAGCACTATCCCCATCGCTAAAGCTGCACTCTGGGATTGCCAACACGCCTGCCCAGCATGCACTGAGCACATTCGAGTACTTCGCTTAGTCATTTAACGTTCTATTGGATTATATAGGTAACCTAACATTTAAAACTATCGTCAAACTACAAGCAAACGTAATCAATCTTAGTATATAGCTGGCTGTTTGGTACCGGCAGAGAAGAAAAGGTATTATAGCTCATGGTAAGGTATCGTAAGAGGCGGCTGAGGTATCGGAACCGACAGATGGGATATATCAATCCGGAGCAGTGTAGCTCAAATGCAACAAGCCGGGCAATGATCTACGCTTGCCTTGCGCGGCAGTTTTGGACTTCCTAGAGAGCCCTATCTCCTGATTATGATTATGATGATTTAGCAGGGTCATCGAGTAAGCCAAGCTGGATTCAAGCAGGTAGCCAAGAAGTTTTACAGGTTTTTTGTTGATATCTCCAACAAACTATTGAACTATATAAATAATAATCACTTGTCTCTGCAACCTGTATTATTTTAAATGTAAATGTGCCTACGCAACAGTTGGGCATGATAGTTGCAAAATTCCCTGCACTGCACCCTTCCGCCTTCATTTAAGGTTCAATTCCGCATGCATCAAATTTGTAAAGGAGTCAAGTCCAAATCGAATCGGATTTGAATCGAGGCAAAAAGTCAATCGCATCGATGTGTCGGCTTGTGGGGTGATGTCAATAGAAATCGGACTGCTTTATTCTTTGTACAAATGTCGAATTAATTACGTAATAACACCGTTATTCTGAGGGTGGATCCGATTGTGTGAATTGAAGAAACTAATTTGTTTTTATACAGTTATAATTAACTATCTTTTAATCACCTGTTTTCGCTCTCCTTTTATCTATCAGTAACAGCTTTAGTCAGGATAAAAAGTTTTAAACAGAATAGTTGAGTATCTAGTGTAAGCATAGACCTCACAGAAAAGTCCCCAGCATTGGTAACTCACTCTAACATATTTCTACCGCCAAAAAGCAGCCTTCGCATAGCTGTGTTCCGGTTTGAAGAGTGAAAGAGGCAATGAAATTACTAGGTTATGTTGTCACATTATTATGTCTAATATCAATAAGTAAACAAGGTGGGCATCGAGCTAGTAATAACTTTGTGATACGAGCGTTATAGGCTCCGATAACACTATGACACTATGCTTAATAAATTAGGTATTAAATAAACAAGGTGGAATTCGCATTTATTACTTTAGATATAATAATGTAAATGTTTGGAAAGAACTACCGTAGACATGCCGTTAGGTACCGGCAGAGTAGAATAGTATCTCCCTCTATATCGGGTGTTTTCATCCGAATCAGTGTAATTCAAATGCACAGGGCGGGGATGGGAAGCAGCATTCCAACCGAGAAGGTTGCGCTCTGCAATTGCGAACACGCTTTCCCAACGCGGCAATTATGGACAAAACTCTTTCTTACTTTTCTGGACTGGAGGCCTGTGCGGTGTTGTAAGAGACGGTGAGGTGCCGGAACACAACACAACCAGGTTTCCATTCGCAACTGCTCAGCTTAAATGCATGGGGTATATAATAATAATAACCAATTAATAAAAAAAAATCACACAAAATCTCGTAGGTTCTCGTTGTGTTACGGACATCAGACAACAGAGGAATCTAGTATAATATTTGTTATATTATAATTAAAATATACATGTTCAACACCCAGATACAGAACAGATACAAATATCATCATATAAATATTTGCCCTGGGTGGGCATCGAACCTACAACTTTTGGCGCATAAGATAGGATCACTACCATCTGCGCCATCGGGCCTGCTACAGTTTCCGAAGGTCACTATATACATGTAAAGTGCGTCGAAAATGTAACGAGAAAAACTAGTAAAAAGGCTTTGTGTTGCTTCGAAGCATCTGATGGCGAAAAGATTTTCATCATCATCAACATATTAGTCATTGGAAGTCCACTGCATGACATAGGCCTCTAGAAGAAAAGAGGAAGTTTGCCCATAATTACCGCGCTGGGCCAGCGTATTGGCAATTGTAGTAAGCAATTGCAGTTTAACGACGGGGATTGATGCCTGTCCCCACCCTATGTATGAACTACTCTGTTGCGGATGTATATTCCGCCACCTGTTGGTTCTGCTATCATAATCGCCTCTTACGACATCTGGTGCAAGGAGAGGTACAGTTCCCCACAGCTTTGTTGGTACTTCACGGAATAAATTTAAGCATCAGAATATACGAGTAATATAAAATAATTGTTTTACTGTAAAGCGAGCATTACTTCAGTTCTTATCTGTCAGTTGCGTTTCTTTTCAGATCTCTACACATGAAATATTTGTATGTATATGTGTGTTATTCTTTCGCGCAAAGACTGGAGAATAAATCAGAAATTTAAGGAGATAATTATATAGTTCAATGATTAGAATAACATATAGGCTATAATTTATAAATATGCACAATATCCACAGTTTTTATGTTATTAGACCAGGTTGTCAAACAAGCCTACATCCCTCGTGAAAGTAACCTATAGATGCTAATTATATCACAAGGACGCCACTAGCGCGTTGCCAACATTGTGACTTGAAGATATTATTTCACATAACCCAGTAATTTTCTTGCTTCTCGCACCCTTCAAACTGGTACACAGCAACGCGAACACTGTTTGGCGGTAGAAGTAGGTACGATTGAATTACCAATGCAGACGACCTTTGTATGAGGTCCTCATGTTTTCTCATTCCAGATTTTCTTCTATGCGTTTAATGTTTCATAGGAATATTGACTGTGTTTGCAACAGTTTTCTTTTTTAAGTTTCCTCCATATAATAGACATCAACGAGCTGTAAATAAAATTTTAACTGTTTCATTTAGGTTATTGGATTAAAAAATGCAACGCTAAATTCTATGAAATGCAGTGAACTTATACTGCAATACTTTGACGTTATTTTCTATTAGGATATCGTAATTGTAAAATATCTGAATACCCTTCTGAAATAGCAAACAGAAAACAACAAAATGGGTGTGTATAGAGACACCAAATAGAGCGAAAATAATTCAATTTTATTTAATTTAAAAAAAAAGTTACTTTGTAGGAATAAATAAGGACAGCAATTATATTTTAAAACATAAAGGCTTGCATGATCACAAGTTTGAATAAACATAAGCGATTATAAAATACCGTGAGGTAAGCAGAGTAGAATAGTACCTCCACCTGTACCCGGTGTCGTAAATTTGCTCTAAATTATTGAACATATTTTAAGGGTGAGGCAAGAAATAAATAACTGAAACACAAAATAGAATTTTTTATTGAATTTAAAAAATTTTGAAGATCCTTCGGGCCTTAAATTATCCTTTTTTGGGTAGGTTTTAATTGTTCTTGTTCATCAAATCAGCCATTGGAAGTCCACTGTTGGACATAGGCCTCCTCAAGAATCAGAGAATTCGTCCATAATTGCCAGGCTGGGTAAGCATGTTGGCAATTGCAGAGCGGAGCTTTCACGACGGAAATGCTACTGCTCATCCCCACCCTGTATACTTGAACTACACTATTTCAGATGTGCATTCCGCCATCTATCGCTTCGAATACCTTAGTGGCCTCTTACGACACCTAGTACAAAGGGAGGTAATATTCAAATTTGCCAGTATCTCTCTGCTTGCGATGCCATATAGTTATCATTAGTTTGTTAATAGAAGTACAGTTCAGTACATAATGGAGTAACTACGATTTAAATAATTATCTGTTTTAACTCTTCACCTCGACTTTACGCCAACCGCTTTACACAATTTTCCGTGTAGATACGGTTTGGATTAGTCTTATTCTGTCTGTCTGTGTAATGTTTTTTTATGGCTGGATTTACTCTGAACTGGAAGTTCGTGGTTTTAATCTGGAGCATTTATTTTGTCTTCTTTAGGTTTGGTATTAAATACGCAACTTACAAGATACAAGTTTGTTCGTATACGATGAATCTTCCATCGGCCCGCGGTCTAACGTATTTCTTTATTTATGTTACGCTTTTTCACTCCAAACAGACAAGTCGAAACCAAGTCTGTTTTTATCACTTTCCTAAAATAAAAAATCTAAATTGCATTTAATAAACGTACAATTAAATTCACAAGTAAATTCGAGACAAAAATGATCCGTGATCGCGCCGTGCTCGAATGCACACAATTTTCCGCATTGCTTCTTTCGATTCCCGCAACCGATATATCTCGTGGCTATCTAAAAGATCTACCATTTCCATTTTCAATGTTGCGTAACTTGTGACTTAACGCGTAATGTTCTTCATATTTGTTTCTTTTTCAGCTTTATTAGATTATATCTAGATTTTTGTAGAGCAGATTTTTATTGTGGCGTATTAAATTATAAAGAGTTTCAAAATGATTTATTTAAGACTTGTAGAATAGTACTATCTTAGATATTGCGCACGGCCCATTTGGTGACCGCATGGTTTTTTTAATTATTTTTTTATTTATAAGTGTTATAAACGATCAAGCTATTTCCGATTATTTCCAGATTTTATAAAAGATTTTATAGTAATAATATTTTATAGTAGAGTTACAAATAAAAAATTATCTTGTTTTTACGTTTTAGTGCGTCACTGTTTATATGTTTCATGTGTATTGCAATTGAAAGTATGTATTATTTACTAGGATACCAGTATTACCTGAACTTTACATTATAACTGAAGTTTCAGTGATTTAACGGGTCCGATGGCGCAGATGGCAGTGATCCGCCATTTGTGTCTTGTTTGTGTTTGTGTCTTGGGTTCGATTCCCACCCAGAGAAAATATTTACATGATGATATTTGTGTTTGCTCTGTGTCTGGATGTTATTGTATATAAGTAGTTTATTTTTGATTTCTCTGTTGTCTTGTTTCCATAACATAAGTGCTTTAAGCGACTTACCGCTAAGTCAGGTCAATTTACGAATGTCAGTTTAACCGCTCATCGTATATCATTGTCGAGTAATTATGGAAAAGGGTATTGGACGTGTGATACCGCCAGAGTATAATAGTACCGTCCCCTATCGTATGAGGCGACTAAGGTACCGGAACCGACAGATGGCGTTGTATCCATCCGAAGCAGTGTAGATCAAATGCAACAGGATGGGGATGTGCAGCAGCATTCCCGTCGCGAAACTAAGCTCTGCGATTGATACCACGCTTGCCCAGCGTGGCAATTATGGGCAAATTACCTTTTACGGGGAAGGTTATGTCCAGCAGTGAAAGATTTACGGCTGCTCTAACAAAATGTCCGAGGTTTCTGCTAAGTATTTATAAAACCAGACAGCAAAAGGTATTTAAACTGTGGGCAGTAGTGTACGAGTCCGGTGGAGTAAACGATAACTGTCCAATCTTAGGCACCAAGCAATTGAAATGATCAGGAAGAAACATTTCTGTTTCTCTATTCGATGTATGTCTTTGTCTGTCGCCGATGACTAGACTTTATTATATATGTATGTATATACAACATTTCATTCAGTAAATATATATATATATATATATTTACTGAATGATATGTTTTGTGATTTTATACCAAAAATATCAAGCAATTTTTTTAAAAAGAGAACGCTATTATCTCCGATCAGGTGAACTGTATTGGGTGTCAACTTGCCTGTGACCAGGATCAGCAAACATTTGCAAAAATTTTGACATCGATGTTTGCTCCATATTATTGGGCTATTTCGCTACAGTGTGCGCTTAAAAAAAATCATGTTATAAGTTTTATTTACTTGATTTTAGTGCGTTCCTCTTTCGCTTTTTTTATGTTTAACTGCCATTTTGAATTAATATTTTTTCTTGTTCTATGCATGCTGTGGTCATCTATAAATCATAGTAAATTTAGACTTAATGCCAACACGCTTGCCATGCGCGGCAGTTATGGGCAAAATTACTCCTTTCTAGGGAGGCCTATGTCCAGCAGTGGACTTCCAATGGCTGATATGATGATGATGATGAACGTAATTTAAATATTCTTGAGCGTATAAATGTGTAAGTCAAGTTTTCAAGCCATCATCAACAACAATACACCGGCGTTGTGGTCATTAGATTGCTATTATAGTAAATTATCCATGGTTAATTTGTATGGTGTAATTTTCATACTAATTTGCTATTTTATATAAAAGTGCTTTGTGTATGTAGTCTTTATTTTATATATAAATAGCTTAAAAAATCATAACCAGCTGAATCTACGCACGCATACATAATTGATTTATATTTTTATATGTAAAAATGTCGTGTAACGGTGTTTGTTCGGGATGAAATAATTAAAAAAAAAATGTTTTATGTGAACAGTTTGATCCTGAATTTATAATCACAATATATTATTTTGATAAACATATAATTATAGCTAATCTTAAAACCCAATGTACAGACATTGACGATAACGACAGCGTTAGCCAGTAACAGTGTATCGACGGTCGTAAATTCAATTGACATAAGGGACAATGTGCCACTTGCACACACAACAGGAAGAACAAATCAAGGTAAGGTGAGTTCACACTTTGACTCATACATTGACTTGACTCCGTGGTAAGTCACTTAAAGCACTTGTGTTACGGACATCAGACAATAAAGGAATTAAAAATATAATACTTAAATACGTATATTCAACACCCAGACACAGAACATTACGGACATCAGACAATAAAGGAATTAAAAATATAATACTTAAATACGTATATTCAACACCCAGACACAGAACAAACACGATTATCATCATATAAATATTTGTCCTGGGTGGGGATCAAACCACGGCCCCTGGCACATAAAACAGGGGGACCATAAACGCCATCGGGCCTTAACTTTAATATTTTAAAAGCTATTTTTAATTATGTTTAAGATGTTTTTAATAATCATTATTGAAATTGATTCCTCTTTTACTTGAAACTATTAACAAAAGTCAGAAAACAAAATACAAAAATTTTGCCTATGTGTCATTCAAGCCAATTGAATTTTTGACCGCCGATATGTTTTCGTGCAGTATTTTTAAAGACTATCAATGAGATTCGCAAGCTCTTTGAAATTGAAAACCGTAATAAAAATTGTCGTCATTGCAATAATAGCTTATGAAATCAAGTAAATTTTTCATCGATATAAATTCTTCCCTTAGTATCTTTTAAGTCGTGTTATACCGAAAGTATAGAACAGTACATCTCCTTGTGTCAGGTTTTGTCAGAAGCGAGAAAGGTACCTTTTTTCGGGGTCTGTAGATGGTATGTAACTAAAATAGCGTACAGCGATTGTAAATGGAATGATCCGGATGAACAGTGACATTGCCATCACGCCTGTTAGCAAGGCAACAAATCCCACGTGAATGTGCTTTACCAGTAGATGATCAATGATTGATATAAAGAAGTAGTTTATCTTCTTTTCCTTATAGTAACAAGATATTTTTAACGGCTTTTAAACATTGTTAATTTATCTTTCGACTTTCGACATTCGATATGTAATATCTTTCGACATTTTGGTTGATTAAAAAAGGATTAAAAGCAGTTAAAAGATATAACATACTACTACATATAGCCGTTTTATTATAAGTAGCAAATGCGTAAATGTTTAAAGATGCTATTCATGCATGCCAGTGAGGAAATACCGGCAACGGTACCTCCTACAGGGGGAGGTACCATCACTGACTGATAGCGGTATATGCTCCTAAAACAGTGTAGCCGAAATGCAACAGGACGAGGATAGGCAGCAGCATTCTCAAGCTGATGTCATGATAATGCTGATGAAAAAATAACTAAATAGTATACTTTTGTTTTTAGAATATTATTAGATCCGTTATTTTTTCTACATTAATAATAATTGTTTGGTTTTAGTTTTTTTTAAAACCAACCCTCATAAAACACAGTTTTCACATACTGTCTGA
Source organism: Heortia vitessoides (assembly GCA_020976665.1). Lineage (NCBI taxonomy): Eukaryota > Metazoa > Arthropoda > Insecta > Lepidoptera > Crambidae > Heortia > Heortia vitessoides. The sequence continues at coordinate 11,052,676 of JACJUM010000875.1, read as the reverse complement.
ATCGAGAGCACAACAATTTTTAATTTAATATTGTTTATTGGGGTGCCGGGGAACATCTGGTGGGCTTAATAAGACCACCTCCCGCGGGGTCATTGTCCCGGTAATTTGTAGCTATCGTACCTACGTACAAATAAATAATGACGTTATTTATTGTAATGAAATACCTACAGCGCGGCTGCTTGAGCGCCATTGTTGTCGCATAATCTGAACTGTTTTAGCTGGCCCGCGTGAATTTGTATTACGGTACTTATTTAATAGTGAACCTTGAGGTACCGGCAGAACAGACTGAGGTACCGGAACCGAAAGATGGTCATATCCACCCGAAACAGCGTAGCTCAAATGCAACAGGGCGGGGATAGACACCAGCCAGCATTCCCGTCACAAGCGGCAATTATGGGCAAGTTTCCCCTTTATTGGGAAGGTCTATGTCCAGCAGTGGACGTTTCACTAGTGCTTTAATGAACTCGATAGACGATTTCATATCTTATCTATACTTATATATTTATCATAAAATATTGTGACTAAAAAATAAAATATAAAATAAAAATATTATAATATAATCTATTATCCCTAGTTGTAAGTTTGTATTATGTACATTTTTATAAAATGTATAAAATATCGTGTCACGCTGATGGTCCGGGTTAACATCTTATCTACTAAAACGATTTTTATAAATGTTTGCTTACTGGGAATGATCCAAATTATGGGATAGGACAGTTTATATCTTAATATATAGTCACAATATGTTTTTATGGTACACATAGTTAAGACAGAATACGTCTTTCGTGTTTGCCAGTACTAATATAAATTATACTTACTCGATTTAAAGATTGAGATACAATTAATTATATTGTTTAATGATTTAACAGTCATTAGTGTCAATGCGTCGGTGCTTTCAAAAGATCATTTAACAACTTTTTTTGGACTTCTACTACACGGTTTGCAAACAACCCTATATTTTAACTTTATGTGTTGCCAGTGATATTAAATTACAGTCTTTTGTTATATTATAATTAAAATATAATTACACTTATTTTTGATACGAAACTTAATTTCGTTTTTAGAATTCACGTATCTGCTTCCATTTTTAAGTAACACGGAGACATAATAACAAAAAACGGCCGAAATGGTTTTTTTTTATTAGACTTGGTAGGCAAACAAGCGGACAGCCCACGTCATAGTAAACGTCACAGCAGCCTATAGACGATCGTAATATCAGAAGGACGTTACTAGCGCATTGCCTTTACGACTTGAAGATATTAAATCACATTACCCAGTAATTTCACGGCCTTCCCTCTTCAAACTGGACCACAGCAAGGCGAACACTGTTATTTCGCGGAAACAGACGAGAGTAATGTACCAATATAGACGAACTATTGTGTTTCTATTAAAGAAAGGGCTTTTGAAATCGGTCAAGTAGTTTTTGAGGTTTTTTTTACAAACGTACACAAATACAAATACCATTTGCATATTTCTATTTCAAGTATAATTAATGTTAATCCAGAAGAGTGTAGCTTTCCATTCGTGATAGAAATCCAAAATCATTTAGGAGTTTTTGAACCTTGAACAAAAAAAAAAAATCTTTTCTCGTTCTTGCTTCTATCTTACAAATGTTCGCCATTTTAAAATAAATTATGAATTGCTTCATCTTGCCGATATTAGGTAACTAATGTTAATTTTTTTACGATCTTTGGGCATTAATTTCTAATAAATGTACCTGTGTAAAGCAAAATAAATGAATGATTATAATAAAAAAATAAAAAAACGATAAAGGAATAAATAAATTTCACAGGGACTTATTTTATATAAAGACACGAAGTTTGAGTATTTTGTAATTATAGCTTAAATACTCAAAAAGCAGTGCTGACAATGCATTTAATGAAGTAAAAATATCTTTATATCTCTCTAAATGCAAAAAATATATATATTTTAAAAAATCAAAGAAGACGATTACAAAATAAATAAATTTCACTATTGATTTATTTTTAAAAAACATTAAATTTAGGTATTTTTTTATTGTGGCTCAAACATTTAAGCTAACAAGTATATTTAATTGACTAAAAATGCCTATAAATTCGGAAGAATAAATATAATTTTTTGAGTATACTTACATTAGTTGACATTTCGATTTATACGCTTCAATGTTCCAAATAAGTAAATGTGTTTAACAATCATATATAATATCAACATTTCCATTACCGCGAGAAAGAGACGGTCGCGCGATTAACATAAACTAAAGATAAATCTGTATGCGACTTAGTTTATTTATAACGAGGCACAACGCAACATATCGATGAAAGCAAGAAAATTACGATTATACGAATGTACGATATGAAAGAATTAATCAGCATTAATATATCGAGTTAATCAACATACAGACATACATAATACTCCCGCGTTTAATGTACGGTCATTAGCGAGATACGATCTAATTGACACTACACTTTTATAAGTAGAAATGCGTTTGTTTACAAAAAGGTTTTAGTATTATCCCTGATAATTAATGTTTTACTAATGAATATGCATTTACAGACTGACTACATGTCGCAAATTTGTAGCTTCTATTTTAAAAATGAAGTAATTACTGCGAACAGTGACTTGACTGCATGAAGTGGACTCAGTGGAACGGGCGCACTTTTAATTATGGTTGGCAAATAAACGGGTGGGGAACGCAAAAGAACCTTACGTATTGCGTGAGAAAAGGATCTTAGTAATATATATTAAATTAATCACACGGCTTCGTGTGGTGAATGTGAATAAATGTTGGAAAAAACAAAAGTTGCGCGGGAGCGGCCTCGAGCGCGCGGCACGCAGCGCTGGCCAATCGCATCGCTCGCAGCGAGGGCGTGTACTCAACTCGAGCAAGGAGTGCGGTTTTTACAAAAATAATTATTAACTAGGCGAGAAATGCTATGTTAATTATTACAATCATTTTCGGCGCGCGGCGTTCGTTGAGAATCTTAATTGGTCACGGCAGAGTTGGAGGAATGTTACGTGTGATTAGAATGTAGAAATTAGTCTTGAAAAACATGGTTCGGTTAAACTAGGGTTCTCATTATCCACTCTTGGATAACATTCTTCAAAAACCAAATAATTTTATATATCTAATAGTGCTACTTGCCTCATAGGAAATTGACAACAATTTAAAGTGAAAGAAATTAATTGATCTGGTTGTTCTGTATTTTTACTGTGTGGACTTACTTGTCTGAAACAAATGTTAGGAATAGGGTTGTTTCCTAGTATTCACTCAATTAAAAGTAGATAAGTACACCGAAAGTTCACAAAACTAGAAACACGATAAGCTATATTTTATTATTTATAACTAACCACATAATTTTTTAATAATTTATGAAATTTAAGTTTATCGCCTATTACGTCACGCCATTTAAAACGGCGAGTGGCGCCGATTAGAGACTGATGACGTCACTTTACATTTGATAGTGACAAGTATTTGACATTGACAGGTACCTAACCAGAAACCTGAGGATACATGAGTTGTTTTGTTTACTTCGTATATAATATATAAGTTTGTTAATTTTGTATTTGAGCGATAGACAGTTAATAAAGAATTATGGAGAAAGGATTTATGAAAGCTGATAGTTCCAATCTGCCAAGAGTAGACTCTTTTATGGTCGCTCAATTCTTTGTCAATAACGAAGATTTTTGTTCAGCGGAATTCGGAAACGTAAAAACTTCTCTGTAAGTATTACTAATAGTATTTCTGATCGTTTATATTAGATAAATAGAAAAATAATATAATGGGAAATAAATAATATAATAAATAATAATAATAATATAATGAATAATATAATAGAAATATAATAGGCCTTGATGATGTCGTCAAGTTAATTTGACCGCGTTGTAATATTTTTGGTTAGTAACATCCACATAACTGAGACATTTCAATGAATAAAAAAAGAATATTAAAATGTCTGAACACTTTATAAACTTACATCAAAATGATCCTCACAAAAATAAAGGGTTCTCACTCAGGTTTCAGGTTAGGTACCTGTCAATATCAAATACTTGTCACTATCAAATGTAAAGTGACGTCATCAGTCTCTAATAGGCGCCACTCGCCGTTTTAAATGGCGTGACGTAATAGGCGATAAACTTAAATTTCATAAATTATTATATTTATGTGGTTAGTTATAAATAATAAAATATAGCTTATCGTGTTTCTAGTTTTGTGAACTTTCGGTGTACTTATCTACTTTTAATTGAGTGAATACTAGGAAACAACCCTATTGGTCAGTATATTGGTGTGCGTTAAAATGTAAAGGAACATAATGTATAGTGACGTCACAGTCACGTGATCGAGCGTTATTTGGCCATTTTTTAAGAAAAATAGAAAAAAATTAAATACATAAAAAGTAAAGAGATTTATGACGAAAAATGATAGGGAGGGTGATCCTTAAATTATTTAGAAGCTATTTAAATAGTTTTGCGAAAATTGGAAACAAGCCTATTGTAATTATAGTTTTGGACTACGCATAAGTATATGAACATATATAATGGCTATATTATGAAAAAGGGTAATAATTTAGATACCTAGTTTAAGCATTTTCATATGATTCCATATTAATAAATATAAACTTTTTTGCACAGTTTTCTGAGCTTAACCGTTCAGATTTTTCTTATGAAATTTGCCAGGTTTTATGTCTTCTATCCTAAGGTAAGCATGACATAGGACTTGTAATTCCCGGTAAAAATCAATGGAGAAGGAGTAAAAATGATAGTGGTGGTCGAAATAGGGATCGATAAAAAGTGGGAGAACCATAAGTAACTAAATAAATATGAACGAATATTATATACATTCCTATAGACCATATTTCATACGATATCAAACCATAGACATAGCAAAAATCGATTTGATCTGTTGCGAGTATCGAATTCGCTACCTAAGCATCTTGCCCGGTGCGTTGTACCTACAAGTTTTGACACTTCAGTATTGTAATAAAGTAAGGAAGTGAGAATTTTATAGTGTTCGTTCAATATTTAAATAAAGAACATGTCAAAATCTAAAATCAATAATGATCTCGCAGTAGCAAGTATGTATAGGGTGAAAAAATTCGTTAAACCCAACCCAACATATCTTATAGGGTAATCTGTAGCCTATAGTGTATTCAAATAATATATCATAGAAGTTGCTACAGGAACTAAATGTTGGTAAAAATAATCAAATATTAAAGATAATATATTTAATAGAAAAAAGTTTAGCTTCAGTTTTTAAATTTGTCATAGTATACCTAGTTGTATTGAGTTTTTTCCGACGCTACGAAATATTAAACAATAGCCAAGTATAATTGCAGAACTAAGGAGTCCAATATAAATTAATAGCCACATGAATAATAAATTAATAATAAAATTAATAGCCATATGAAGCATACTCGATAACTTAGTCAGTATCCAAAATAATTTTCTTATACAAATGCCACATTAAAGGCTAAATAATTAGTTGAATATAAATTAATAAAATATTACTTGAAGGTTTAATAAAATTTAGTAACAGATTTACACAAAGTGTTTCTAACAAAACACAATTAATAGTTGCAAATTGGAAAGATCAGTAAGTTTATTGAGTTATGCGCGGGTGAAGTCGCGCACATCCGCTAGTACCCAATTGTTATTGGAATTGCCACACGAAGATTTTACAATCTAAATTGCTATTAATTGGTCTTAGTGCTTGATATCAAATTTGTCAACAGCCTGTATTTATATCTTCAATACGAATTTATAATAGGTACTTTATTTACGTCAACAACATTTATATTTCTGTTAGAATAAAAATAATATTAAAAAAATACTAGTGGATTCACTATAATTATAAATACTATATTTCTTTTCTTAAATAAAATAAATAGGAAATTTGCACTTGTTTTAACATGTCTTTGACATGTAAACATTTCTAAAATGTTTTTATGTAATAAATTAAATTTTATCTATGTGCAAAATATTTTCATGTCTCAAATATAAGTAACTCTATGCTTCAGTTCAGTTCTAATAATACTTAATCAGAGCACAGATTAAAAAATGGCCAGATTAATATACCGCATAGATGAATCATCCAAAACAACGAGAGTACTCTACTTGAACTAATAAAATCGTATAACCGATATAGGCTATCGCACAATAGAGTACAACCTACGCCTAAGCCGCGACACGAGCGCCCAGCGTGACGCGTATTAAATTAAAAGCGACGACATGTGTTTTCCTTCCCACAGGAAAATAGATTAGCCGAAACATTTCCCGGGCGAACACCATCTCCCTCCCTCGCAAGAATTCACCGTATCGCTAGAATGAGACGCCCGAAATGGCGCCCTCTAAGTTAACAGCGAGCTTTCAACGTAAATCTGATAAAGCGAACACATTACGGCACCAACACAAAGAAATTTTCTTCTTTAACGTTACGGGATTGATAGTGCTCGCTCGTCTTTGTCTAGAGGTGTGACCGGGCGTGCGTTGGAAAGAGACGGGCGGCAGTCGCAGAATTGCGTCGACCCGGGCACGATTGGGTGAAAAGTTCGCGGTGTACCGCCCTTCTATCGAAGTGCAGGGCTGCGTTCGCGCCTTCTGGACGAAATATTGTTCTAAGAAACAGTATGTCGGTTTAGGCGAGGGGCGGCGTCGGCGTCGCGGGAGCTGGCAGTCATGCTGAGTGCCTCGGCCGAGTCAGTGGACAAACGCCGCGACATTCAACGTTACGAGAAAAAGTCGATCCGTGACCATACCACCGGAAAATATATGTCAACATCCCGCGACCTAACAAGCGAAACAAAAACGTTATAACGCCGCGCCAAACACTGTGATAAATACTATTTAGGTATGTGATACTGAACATATTTTAGATAAACAATTTTATGTACAATCAGTGAAGTGCTTTTGAGAATTTCTTGTGTTAATAAACGTTAGTGATAATATTGCCCTTGCCTTTATCAAAGACTGGATTTTCTCTGATAAACAAGTAAGTTTAAACATGCTATATAATATCTCAGAATGGTTTTGGAATTGTATTTTCATTAAACATTTATGAATGTACAGAAGCAAAAATACAATAAGGCTTACAACTGTTTTGTACTATAAAAAATGATTGTTGTTAATCAATCAATCAATTGTTGTTGTTATATAAAACATTTATTTTAAAATATAGACTTATATAATTATTCGGTAAAACAAGCAGAAAAACCAACATTACATATACCTCGTTTTAATGTAAACACTGGTTAGGTAATTATTACAATACATTCTATATAAATGTTTTTATTTCGACGTGAAATAGGTTGAATAAGTGAGAAGAAGAAATCCCACTTTACATTAAATCAAAACAGTTAGATATGTTTTAATTAACTGCATTCACTTTTATGAACTAGATACAATATAGAGTCTATCTTTATAGACTCTATATTGTCAGAGAGTCTATAACAGATATTTTAGTGCCGGATTTTAAACAGTGAAACTAAAATGAAAATGTTTTATAAGTTGGATAAACAAACGTAATTGGTGAACTGACACATTTCTTTTTAATTTACTGTGGTATCATTTATTCTAATAAATGTGTACTTAGTTTACCACATTATTTATGAAGAAAGTGCTTGGAAATCGCAAGATTTCCACAATTTACGATAAGTCGGACATTGAGCTTTTTTTAATGTCATCAGTCGAATTATCCCTTGACTTAGTGCACGGCTTTTGTCGAATCAAAACTTCAAGGATTGAAAATTCAATAAAAATCTCTTTGGATGTATTATATGTAGGCATTAACGAAGTGGTGTCGTCACAGATAATAAATATGAAAATGTATTTTCATATGTTAAGTTCCTTGTGAATTCAACATAATCTTTCTGCCATGTGAGAACACGGTAAGACTTCCTCATACCCAACATCATTATTGAAATCATTAATTTTCATAACACATAAAGTAGCGAAGTTTAGGTATCGCTGGTGTTGGATTCTTTTAATTTAATCGGTGCCAAAGTAACTGTTAAATTTTTCATAGGGATGGTTAAAATTTAATACAAAAAAATTTAAATAGGGCAATTAATATATTGTAGCATTAAAATTTTTTGTCATCAAACTGCACAAATGTTGCGGTTAATTAGCAATATATTTCAAGATCACTCAGATATGCCTAAAATATATCAATAACGCACATTCGTTATATATTGATTTGCCTTTATTGTCTAGAAGTTAGTAAATGTCACCCATAATTGGAAGCAACATCGCTAAAGGTCGCTTGTTTTCTTAATTAGTTATAAATTAAAAAACAAACTGTTTAAAAATTATTCAGATTGAACAAATGTGACTTTTGCGGTGGTTATCCTAAAATAGCACACTGGATAATTGTTTTTTTTTAACGAATAACACAAATACATAGTATAATGAATATATGTTCCAAAATTAGATAATATACGAGTATATACGTCCGTACATATATAATATTTATACGTACATAATTATTTTTATAGGGATAATCTAGGAAGAAAATTTAGAAAATTTACTTGAATATTGTTTATGCTCTGTCTATGTTAAATTCGCTCAACCTGACTCTTCTTTAAAGTGAATTTTTTAATTAGTCTAATTACTAACAAAGTATTATCAATCCAATCTTCTTCATATTTTAAAAATAATTATTCTTCGTCAACCATTAACAATGTAAGTAATATACCTATCGTGAAAGTAGGTACTAATCTGTTTAATTAACGATAGTCCCTCCATTTGCGGTCCAAGTTAATTCCATGCACGCCACATCAATCACTAATAAAAGTATGCCAAAATTGTCATTAAATTACCAAAATACGAGTGAAAGCCTCGTACAATTTACCAAAAACGTAATTTGTTTCAGTGGCTTACACCGATCATAATGTGTTATTATTAATTACCAAACGTGGCAAAACGGCGCTTATCAACGGGCGGGATCGCCGCGAGCCGGCACAACGCGACGGACTAACGCGAAGAAAATGTTATCTCTCCTCTTAATTGGATTAAAATTTAACAAAAGCAATTAAGTGTATTCACTGAATGGTTCTTAACGTATCATGTTCAGGTCCCGTAACGAGAGATTCGGCATACAGATAATCCGACACATCCAAATAGGCATTATAACGCTGTAATGACTAATTCCAAAGAACTAAATTTGCAGCTGCAATCCCGATTATGTTTGTAGCAAAAAATACTTTTTGTATACAAAGAGTTAAGTTACGAATTGGGATATGTGTCGGGAAATGACATTTTTAATCCTATCGCTGGATGCGTGCCGGTAGATATGTCAGGCCGTCGCTTTGTGACTTCGCAGCATCGCCGCAGGGAGGCCAAAGATAATGTAGAGATTAGATGAAATCTGGAGACAGCCATTGTCTAGCAGGTAGGCCCGCTCTAGTGCCCGTTGAAGTGTTTTAAACAATACATAAACAATATTATTCTGTAATAACGCGATTATGGTTGCAAAAAAATAAACAGTTTGCGTTGATTGACAGCTTGTGAGATATACTACAAGTGATGATTGAAAGGTGAAATAAGTACATTGTTCAATGAACGAAATTTTCTGTTAGACATCTTTTCTCATACACTCGTTCTATCCATTCATTGAATAGAAAAATTGTTTCATGCGTATTGCACAACTTTTTCCTAGGTACCTACTTGATTAGTAATAAATCAATAATGACCATAAATGAGTACCGGTATACTGCCGTCGCTGCAAGATAACATGTTCTAACTCATTAGAATATAGAGCTTGGAATTTTTGTAAAGATGTTAATTTAATTAATTATTTACATTATCAGTGTGGCTATGATTAATTAATGAGATATTACCATGCGAAATCAGTACATATATATATCTGTGTATATTGGATACAAAAAAATATCTGTAAATATTATAAATAATGAATTTGGTAAATACAAATGTCTTTTAACAAAATATTTTCTGTTTCCTTAGGCGATAAAATATAATAATAATAATAAATACTTTATTGTACACCGAACATAAAATACATGAATACAACAGTAAATTATTATAAGGTACAATGGGCGGCCTTATCGTAAATAGCGATTTCTTCCAGGCAACCTGTGGATGGAAAGACTGAATGAGAGAAAGAGGTAGTACATGTAGAGGTGTCAACGGGAACGATAGGTATAGCGTCCTAATAAAACTACATCTCTAACGGCTTTAAAACGAGGTCTATTTAACTTTATACATTTTTCTGGTGTTTCTGGTACCTTTCGGCAATTGTTTACTGCGTTATTGACTGAACGTGTATATATTAAAAAAATATTACACACTGCTTCATTTATTAATATGACTTCTATTATATTATATAGTATATTCTACTAGTTAATATTTAAAATATTTACGTGACAGAAATATCAACGAACAAAAATATATAATCCTTTACTAAACCTCACTTTCGCTTACCTTTGAATCTTGTAAACTGTACGCAAATATGTCTATAGTTTTACAAGATACAAGGAATATTATATCTCATCGCAAACTAGGCGCAATATCCTTCCCATAATAAACACGAATGTCATGTGCCCGGCCTGCTGTGGGAGCGTACGGCGAGGCACATAGGCACACAAACGCGGCTGTGCCTCCTCCACGCAACCCGAGCTCTCTAACAAGTACTCATTCAAAATACGAAAGATAAATAAAATCTTAAGTGGGTATAAAATGCATGTTTTTGATGTTATAAGTGTGTAATAATTATATCTAAGGGGATGAGAAATAATAAAGTAGTGCCCGTTGCAGGTAGACCGCGGCGAAACAGGTTTTGTCATTCATAAAACTATTTTAATAAACTATCGAAGCTAAACCACAGCCGTAAAAGAGATTGGAGCCAGCCTAACAAATAAAGTAAAATTAAATATACACGAATACAATCGAAATTTTTGTCTCAGGCGTATAAAAATGTCCTATAAATTTACCCGCAGTTTAATTTAATGTCCAAAAGTACCTGCCTCACATTTTTTTTATTATAAATAAACGCTCGTCGCCGGTTCTGGGTGCACGAATGCGTGTTATTATTTTGAGAAATGGTTTTGAATTTGTCTCGGTTTAAGGTTATGATCACTTCGGTTTGGTGGCATTTAAAATATCGGTAGTGGTGGAAATATGTAGAACGTTTGTAATCGTTATAATTTTACCACTATCTTTAACAGGGTGTCTCGTGCTGAAAGTGATGATAAAGACGCGCGCCCCGAGGACGTGACTAGAGCAGCTAAAGGTGAGAGTGAAACAAGGGTCGTCAGGGACGACGCTCTCGCCGACGGCAGCGGTGTTAGCGGGGCGCACCCGCCGCGTGGATGGTGGCGGGCGATTGGGGCTATGCGCCGGCGCCGGCTGCCCCCGCCATGAACGCTTTCCTCGAGACCAACCATGCGCACCTCGCCTCCTACGGGCTGAAGATGTCACCGCAGCCGGGGTGCGACGTAGGCGTGCACCACCGAGCTGCCGCGCCGCACCCACCGCCACCACACCATCCCCCACACTATCAACCCTATCCAATGCACTCCTACCAAACGGGGTACTTCCGGGAGTACGGTGGCTGCGGCGAATTGTTCCCTCAACAGCCGCTGGAGCAGAGTTGGGATTGGCGTAGTGATGTCCATTACCAGAGCGGAGCCCCACCGCTGGTACCGCACGCTCACGCGCCTCATGCATTTCTTCGTTATGTTAGAGCCCCACCGCGCCGTGACATGCGGTGCCAATGGTTGGATCCTGAACAACCGCCCCCTAGAAAGCTATGCAACAAACTCTTCTCCAGCATGCACGAAATCGTAACCCACCTGACTGTGGAACATGTCGGAGGACCCGAGTGTACGACGCACGCATGCTTCTGGCAGGGCTGCTCAAGGAACGGCAGACCGTTCAAAGCGAAATACAAATTAGTGAATCACATTCGTGTTCACACCGGAGAGAAACCTTTCCCCTGCCCCTTCCCCGGCTGCGGCAAGGTGTTTGCAAGATCAGAAAACCTCAAAATTCACAAAAGAACACACACTGGTGAGTTTTTCTGTACCTTGAATATTTTAAGGTTTAATAAATTAAGTGTAAAAAAATGATTAGTCACGTTCCAAAATTCCGAAGTCAAGGTTACACGAGTAGAACTCTAACGTCCGGCAGCCTCATAGTGAGACGTCGGAGTCGTTGGAGCGAAAGAGTGTTGAGCTGCCGAAACATTCCGATTCTCATTAATGTATAATGACCCGCCCCCGGCGAGCGGCCACGCCGCACACGCCTCACTGCTAACCTTACCGTCACAATCGTCATCAAACAACAAACTGCTGTCACAAAGGATCCTTGTAACACGATATGAACACAAACAAAGCCATCGATCGTCCTACTTCCTCCGTCGACTTGTGAAGTCCGATCCTTGGTACGAACAAAAACGGATTGCCCTAGAAGGTCATTTTTCAATTCATTTCATTTGTAGAAAGATTTATCTGAATTGTGTCCAAAAAAAATGACATAAATTAAAATGTCCATACGTCTCGAATGTCTCTCGCACACTGGACCATTGTTGGCGGATAAAGTATTGATCCTTAACTTTAAATATCGATTTTAAGGGAACTGTCCAAGAATTCGTATGGCGTCGAGAGACGGTCCTGTTGTTTTATTTATTCTTTTCATCTTGACTTTTGTCCTGTACTCCCTTCGCTATTATGTCGATATGTGGGTTTGAATAGACCTTTTGTGGGGAGCTGGTAGGATTGTTTTATGAGTCATAAACTAGCCCTCGAAGGCTTCGCTGCTCGGTGGGCAGACGTCCACTGGTCCACTGTCCTGATTGTATTAATTAGCGGAGTTCATAAATCGTGAATAAGCTATTTCGCAATTTATTGCGGGCCTTATTTTTGTACAAACTAAATAGCTAACAAAAAACTTTGTATAATGTTTGAACCGCTAATCGATATCTGCCTGTAATACTCTTAGATGTTGAAATTATAATCGTTTAGATAGCATACTTTTACTGCACTGAATCGTGATGGTTAATAACTGTACATACAGTCAGCAACTGTTTGGCATGAATTCTTTTTGCTAGAACTCAATTAGTAATACAAATGTATATTTAACTATTTACGAGTTACGTTTTCTATGTATGCCTGATAAATACAATTAAAAAAAATTATATGCCAGCATGAAAATTTAAATTAAATACTTACATGAAATATAAAATAAATAATACACGAGTGTTTATAATATCACAAGCGACCCGCCCCGGCTTTGCATGGGTGTAATGATGTTTTTGTCGACAATTTTAAGGTGTTCAATTCTCTAATAATTCGGGTCGGGTTTATTTACTAATAAACCCGACGAGATAAATAAAAAAATATCTAATCGGGTTCAGCCAGCCAGCTTTGCAATATAATTGCAAAAAAAAGGTATTTATTCACGACATCACATTGAAAACCTCTAAAAACCTCTGTGTTTCTGTATAAATTAAGCATGTATTATACATACAAATTTTCCTCTTGAATATCTCTATAAAACTATCTATTAAATAAACCGCATCAAAATCTGTTGCGTTGTTCTAAAGACCTAAGCAAATATAGGGCTGTCCCAGCGGAGCGACTTTTTATCCTATGTTGTGATAATCATGCGGTTGATGATCTCTCATAAACAGGTGTGCAATACAATAATAATACTAATTATTTAATGGTATACATAATTTTTAAAACAACATATAGATATACATTTTACTAATTTAAGTTCACAATTTTATATTCAGTAATATTAACAAATTGGTCGTTGATTCTATCAAAAATGTCGGCATAGCATGTATCAACCATCTTTGCCCATAATTGCTACGCTGTTTCAGATAGATATACCGCCATCTGTCGGTTCTGATATCTTACTCGCCTCTTACGACACCTGGCATAGAGTGAGGTACTATTCTACTCTGCCGGTACATGACGCCTTACTAACTTTGTATCATATTGTTTTTGACATGTACGCGTTCACTGCTCATAACTTAACTACTTTTTTAATGGGTTTCTTTAACTTTTTATCAATATTGATTGATCAATCTTGAGAACGGCTGCTGTACGGTAACCGATACTACGACCAAACATTTAAAAACCTAACTTTGCATTATATTCAATAGCGTGCACTTTGACAATATTTTGTTATTATGTAAATCATACATTTACCGCAACATCTCAGACATTGACCTGATTGCGAGATAAGTTGCTTAAGCAACTCGTGTTACGGATCCAACAACAGAGTAATCACAAATATACTCAAAAACATATTGAACACCAAAACGCAGAACAAACACAAATATCCATTAAATAACGTGGTCTCTTACTTGGTGGTCTTATCGTTCTCATTGGCTTTCTAAGCCAACTCAAAACAGCTCCACGAAATGGAGAGGGCAATGCTCAGAGTCTCTTTCCAACAGAACTAAAGTCACCGACATCGCCCGGCGGATTAGTAAGTTGAAGTGGCAGTGGACAGGGCATTTGGTACGCAGAACCGATGGCCGATGGAGTCGTCGACCACGTACCGGTAAGCACAGCGTAGGGCGTCCACCCGCAAGATGGACAAACAATCTGACTAAATACGCATGATCGCGTTAAATACAGGCTGCATGCAACCGGTCCGATTGGAGATTACTCAGGGAGGCCTATGTCCAGCAGTGGACGTCTTATCGTTGATAAGATGAAATGTTTGTTCGGTTGGGGTTCGAACCCACCACCCTGGATGCATAAAATAGGAACTCTAGCGACTGCGCCATTGGGAACATCAAATATTCCTGAGGTAAGTAATTACCGGAACCGAAAGAAGATGGTGTATCTCCAAACAGTGTAGCTCAAATAAAACAGAGCGGGGGTGGGCAGCAGCTTTTCCGTCGCGAAGCTACGCTATGCGATTGCTACCACGCTTGCCCAGCGCGGCAATTATGGGCAAATTTCCCGTTTGTTTGGGAAGCCTATGCCCAGCAGAGGATATTATGCGGCCGTTTATTGTAACGCTACATTATTTGTGCTACAGTTTATTAACAGACTGTCTACATCCATACCTCGTACCTGGATCTACTCCTCTGGTAAATATATAGTTACAAAACAACACCCACATCCCAGGAACAAGTAAACATTACTAATAACGTACAATAGTATTGTGACCCGTTGTCATTTGTATAAAGCTGATCTTGTATGAAACCGATATTTTTATTACGTGTAATCTGATATTTTATATATCGGTAGCTATGGTCCGAATGAGTCAATTTCGTCGTGAATTATTACTGTAGTTAAATGTTTTATATTACTTAGCTATAGGAATGTTGAGAAAACAAATAAAGACTACAAAATTATCTTAGCATTTCTATTTATCGTTCAGGGGACCTAATGATGCTTTTCTAATAAACCGGTTCAATTAAAGTATCTTATGACATTGCTGAAGATTTATGCACGAATTTACCGACTTCCACTAACGTAATGGGATTGTTATACACATCTATATATAGATAAACAGATTTGATTTTATAAATTAATTTTTTTCAAAGATTCCGTTCAGGAATTCGTCATTATCAATGTCATAACAGCCATTGGAAATCCACTGCTGGACGTAGGCCTCCCCGAGAAAGGGGGAATTTCGTAAATAATTGCAGCGCCGGGCAAACGTGTTAACAATCGCAGAGCGCAGCTTTTGCGTCGGGGATGCTGATGCCCATCCCCATCCTATGCATTTGATCCCCCCATCCTATGGAATGTTTATGAAACAGGAGGTTGACACTTAATGAAGTTTTCGTTCTAACCATTATAAAGATAATTAAAAAAAATGAGAATAATATATTTCTGTTGATAACAGTGATACTGGACAGCGGAGACAGATAAAATAAACTAAAAAATGAAAAATAATTCTGTGTCATTATCATGATGATGATGATGAAACAGAATTATTTTTCACTTTTTAGCCGTGGAGTACCGGCAGAATAGAATAGTATCTATCTATGTGCCAGGTGTCGTAAGAGGCGACTAAGGTACCGGAACCGACAGATGGCGGTATATCCATCCTAAAAGCGTGACTCATATGCAAAGGGCAGCAGCATTCTCGTCGCGATTGCCACCACGCCTGCCCAGCGTGGCAATTACAGGGCATAACCTCCAATTCTGTTTATCAGCTAAAAATCATTTTGAACGAAAATATATATTTTTTTTAAATGTGAATGGATCAAAACCCACAATACAAATATTAGAATTAATCAAGAATCCTTCTTCTCATATTTTTTTATAGCAGCGAAATGCTATTATTATTATTATTTTTATATATAAGTAAACACATTTGCGATGACTTAGTTCTAATACAATTTTGAAAAACAGAGGTCGTTTCTAAACTTTCATCAACACAAAAAAATACATATCATCAATAATAATACTAAAAGTATACTTTACTGTTCATGTTTGCTATGAAAAGGCAAATCTTTAGTTAAGAATCAAGGTAATAAAGGGACATTGTCTCATTTATATTTTACTAAAGATGTATTGATGATGCCAATACTATTACAGCTATTATATTATTCAAAACCTTTATATTAATTTGACACAAAGTGTCGTCGCTGTTGATGTAAAGCGTTGGTGAGTCAGACGCCCGCGGCTGGGCGAGGTGTCATGGCAGTACAGACCTGCGAAACTAAATCGTATTATACTTATTTCATACTAAGTTATCAATGATGAAGTGTTATAAATTTAAATGTAATAAAATAATTTATATTAAAATATATTATCAATTGTACATTGTTGTAGTATATGTATACTACAACAATGTACAATAGTACCTCCCTCTGTACCAGGTGTCGTAAGAAGTGACTTAAAAACTACAGATGCCGGTATATCCATCTGAGACAGTGTAGCTCAAAGGCATAGGGCTAGGATGAGCAGCGGCATCCCCGACGCGAAAGCTGCGCTCTGCGATTGCCAACACGCTTGCTCAGCGCGGCCATTATGGGCAAAGTTCCCCCTTTTTTGAGGAAGCCGATGTTCAGCAGTGGATTTCCAATGGCTGGAATGATGAGCAGGTATTAATAGTGAAATAAAATACACTTTTATCTTGTTTTATTCATGTGTAAGAATTTAAAAAAATTTTTAGCACGAATGCACTAGAATAGCTACAGAATACCTAATTCGAAGTAATGCTTATAAATTTTGCGTCGGTTTTGTAATATAAAAAATCGTAGATAATAAAGTCCGACAAATACTGCTATAATCTAATATCTCTAATAATCTAAGTAGTTAGACAAACAACTTACACATTAACACGCTTGATTACTGCCCACAGAATGACTTTAAAATGATCAGGGTATTATAACGTAAACGTGTTAAAACCCAACGAATATAACAGGGCAGGCTCCGAGCCGGCGCCCGGGGCGAGCGGACGCGCCCACGGAACGAGACCACTTTATTTCAACTCAAAATCAAACATAAATAACAACTGTTGTCATTTGACAAAAGACTTGATGGCTATTAGGGCCCGGCTGGAGTGGGTTACAGGAATGCAACCATAGAACTAGAATACGAGAGCTGGTTTGATCGCTGTACGTAAATGGTAAATTATCGCCGACTTTAAAGGGAAATACCTAAATGGGTACTTGATGTTAGGAATCGCATAATATTCTAATGTAACTGACGCACCTATTTGATATCTTTTTTAAAGCGAAAACAGATTATCGGTTTACATTTGTTGTAAACAATATTGAATAAAATGTATGTGTAACAAAATAACTAAGTAGTGTTAGTTCACTGGTCTTAGCCTGTTATGTTGGTACTACTGTTAAGGAGAAGATTAGTTGCTCTGAGAAATCAACTTGTTTTAATAAACAAAGTAAACCAATAATCTGCATTGAGGAAAGTTATGACTTAATTGCCTTTTTATTTTTTTCGAATGAATCTATTATTGTCATAAGTGGTTTATCGACAGACTTTATGGAAATGTGATATCAATATTTATTAACCATATATAATTGCATTTATCATCTGTTAGAGACAAATTTTTTACATAGAATTGTATCATATTTGCTAAACTTTAATGCGAAAAATAGCACTAATTATATTATTTATAGTTTTATGTTAATGCCGTGTGGTACAGGCTGAGTAGGATAGTGCCTCCCCTTATCCTGGGTGTCGTAGGCGACTGTAGTACCGGAACCGGCAGGTGGCGGTGACGGCTCGAAGTAGTGTATCTCAAATGCAGCAGCATTCCCGTCACGAAGCAGCGCTCTGCGATTACCACCACGCTTGCCTAGCGCGTCAATTTGGGGTAAACTTCCGCATTTTGGGGGGGCCTATGTCTTGCAGTGGACTTTTTGGGGTTGCTATGATGTTGATGATATGATATGAAGATGATAACGCACTGCGCCATTTAAGAAAAATTTCGATTTGCAATAATAATTGCAATAAGTATTCAGTTGATATAGTGTAATTAATATGTTATATATGTTATAATTAATAATATGGCATCATAGTGATGATGACATATTGCAATTAATTATTTATTAAGAATATAAAAGTGCTCTTTTTTTCAACGTTATATTTTCCTCTAGCAACGCATCCTGCTAGAGTAAAATATAACAAATTCTTTTATAATTTTCACCATACATATGTAGGTCAAATTTTTAATATTTTGTAATTGTCTCTCTTTATTTATCACATGTTCTGTCTGGACACATACACAATAAACTCCTAATGGACAAACAATTGGTTTTCACCAGAACTTATTATTACACTTATATTAGGATGATAGGACTGGAGTATAGAATAAAGAAAGTAACTTCTTTATCAAAGAATTAAGAAAGCGTTTGTTGCACCGGGGATTGGACTACCGCTCCGGGGCTTTTTTGATGCAGAGGGATCTCGCTAGCTGTACAGCGTGGAAATGCTGCACGCATTCTGAGGACCTTTGGGTCGTTCATGACTCTTTATATTTTCTTTGTATATTCGTAAATAAATTGTAATTTAATAATATACATATAATAACAATAAACATTATCGTTATTAAAACTTTAGGTATGATTTATGTTATTAGGATGATATAAGTGTTTATGTTAAAAAATGGTTTTATTTAGCCCTAATACTGTTAGTATATTCGTTTTACATATCGAATCAAATTATATGTACTGACAGTTATCCGAAGCGAAGTCGGGACAGGAACTTGTTTGTTTATATCTATTAGTTCTTTATAGGGTAACATTCTAACTCATGATGCTAGAGGCTTTTTGCAACCGTCTAGAATGTCATACTTAGCCAAGTTTGCAGTTAATTTATCAATACAACATAACAATTTCCTTTTTCGTTTATCAATTAAGTAAATAATATTATTATAAAGATACTTTTATGATTGGTTATACTTAAATCAAACGTATCTAAAGAGGATATAATAAAAAGATATAGTCGTGTGAATACTGCATATTAAAAAACATCATCGATCGATATTTATAACGTTATGGATTTATTAGTTTCTTTATGAGTGCTTTAACAGTGCACCAGCGCTGGGGAGAGCACAATGCGTAATGATGATATGATTGGACCGGTGAAGACGTCCCCTAACTATCAAAACCAGTGCCTAATACGCCGTATAAAATGACGCTTTCAAAATATTTTGCAAACAATACGGAACCCTTCTCGCCCCTACACCAGAATATTGGTATAGTTATGCGGACATGTGGGCTTTATCGAGTTGGAAAAAGGTTGATAATAGAGTAATTCCGTTGGTTTGGGAGAGCCGTCGTTTGCAATTCACGGTTGTAACCAAACAAGCAGAACTTAATGTGAACCAGTCAATAGCATGAGCTTCGTACTCGGCACATTGAAGTGGTATTTTACATGCTTTGAAGTATTCTGACATTCCTTGTGCCGCCTTAATTACAGTTGCATGTTAATTTAGACAATACGGAATGATTGGAAATTCTTATGGGTTCGGTTTTACATTTATATTGTGATATAAGATATTGCAGCCGTTTGCGCGATAATATGTCCTTATTTCTTCAATTTGATTCTTGTTGAAAATTCATCGAATTATATTACCGCTTTTTGATTTGTATATAATAATTATAACAAATAAGTTTCTTATTCTCTCTATTTACATATAGAATATACACAATTTTATATTATGAGAAAAATTTTACAAGAAAAAGTCAAATTTGTCTCAGTCGCATGATTGCTATTGCATGTAACGATGAACTGGCGAAGAAAGGGTGCGGGTTCAAATCCGAGTGAAACTTAAGACAAGTTGACTTTTTTCTAGTAAAAATTGGTTTTGCTTCGACGATTAATCATCTTATCAGCCGTAATTTATCCACCGCCGGACATAAGCTACCCTGAGAAAAAAAATCCGATATTGTTGGGCATTAATTAAATTGGGCAAATAATTTAAGAAAGCTTACATACAATACATTAACAGCTACCCGCTACGAATTCTAATGACTTAATTTATAAACTCATCGGTGCACGCATTGTAATTCAAAAAAGTTTTAACAATCGGCCCTAAACAATTCTAGAGAACATTTCGACACAATGTTCGGCCATTTTATACCCGTATGATAATGTACCTAACCCTACGATAGTCGGGTGTTTTTCAAAGGTGTTTATATGAGCCCGGGCCATCTGCCCGATTGATAAATTGTATAAAAAATATTACCGACACAATGACCGTTTATCTGCGTGTGTGCGTGTGTGTGTTGAGAGGGGATTTTGTGCACCATCCCATCCCATTTGAAGCCGCCATAGCGTTTGTGATTTTGTTTTTAAAACTATTTCATTCAATACATGCTTATATGGGACGGGATTCACCCGGTTTCATTTGAAGCGTGATGTTATATTATAGCCTCCTGAATAAATGAGCTATCTAACACTGAAATATGTAAGTGGCGACCGAGGTACCGGAACCGATAGAGGGCGGTATAACCACCCAACAAGTGTGGCTCAAATACAAAGGATGGGAATGAGCAGTATCATCCTCACCGCAAAGCTACCTTCTTCGATTGCCACCACGCCTGTCCAGCGTGGCAATTATTTGGCAAACCCTCTAATATGATATATCACAATTTGAACATTCAACCAGTCCCCGGCAGCTCTGTTATTCCTAGCTACGGTAGCGGCTATGGTAACGACGAAGCACGGGGCGCTATCAACCTCCGGCACTCGCACGGCTGCAACCCCAACCGAAGACTGGCCTTAGAAACACACAACATTAGGGCAATGAGAACTGACGAGGAGATTATTGACTGGAGGAAGAGTTGAGTAGGATGCGTTGGGACATTCTAGGGTTGTTCGAAGTCCGAAGAGATGGTGAGGGCACGATAACCCTAAAATCAGGCAGTCTACTACCGGGAGGGTGATTAACGGTCGCAAGGTGGTGTCGGTTTTCTCGACCACATGTCTCTCACTAGCAACATTATTACCATCGAAAGTGTGTCGAGTAGGGTCGTATACATAATACTTAGAGATGTTTACTGAAAGTCATTCAGGTGTACGCACCGCCACGAATAGCATACGTATCCCACATGAGGAGCTTGGAGAGTAATCTGCACAGCAAACCAACTTATATCGTTATGTGAGCAGTCTTCAGTCCTCTGGCGGATTTGAACCTAGTGTTATTTACCAGGGTGTTCATTGCTCTGGTGCCGTGGAGTGAAGAGTGAAGAGTGGCGGGGAGTAACGAGAGCCGCAAGCATAATCTCATCAGATACAAATACACGTTATGCAAGTCATTGACCGCACAGACACTATGAAAGAATGTCACACCCAGGGCTGTGACATTTGACCATTTCCTTAAATTTGACGAATACATTTCCGCTCTCGCTCGATACCTTGAGACGATTCACTAAGTCCGAGATACGTAACACTATATAAACTAGACCAACATAAAGCACCGGGCTATGATCTGATAACTGTCAAGGTCCTAAGAGAATTACCGAAGGAGCGTATCGTTTTGCTGACTCAGATATACAACGCCATATTGAGAAGAAACTTTATCCTAATACTAATGATACTAAAGCGCTGAGCAACCGAAATCTTACCGTCCGATAAGTCTGCTGCCAATAAACTCAAAGGTGTTGGAGATTTTGCTTTTAGAACGAATTAACTCCATACTCAAGGAAACCAAGGTTATACCGAACCATCAATTCGGATTCCGACTTGGTCACAGTACCATTGAGCAAATACACAGACTTGTGGATAGTATATGTACACAATTGCTTCAAAAATAAAGAATACTGCTCTGCGGCATTCTTAGATATCTCACATGTTTTCTTTCGACCGAGTGTGGCATGAGGGACTTCTATACAAGATAAAGGAAATGCTTCCAATCAATTTCTTTTTGTTTTTGAATTTCTATTGGAATATACGTCGCTTTTTTCTAAGGCATGGTGAAGATGCATCGGATTTACAAGAAATTCATGCTGGAGTTCCTCAGGGCAGTGTTTTGGGCCCCACATTGTAATTACTTTTTACGTCTGATTTACACGAAAACTACATTTTCAAGACTAAAAAGAAAAACGCATCTGGACTTATGCCCGTGATTTAAAAAGGCATGGACATGTGACACCATAAGTGTTGGTTTTGACCTACCTATTGTGTGACTAAGTCACTGGATTCGGACCTGTTTATTACTGCAAATTGATACGAGTATTGCTGAATATTAAAAGGTAACAGATTGCAGTAAATAACCTCGTGATATAAATTAGGAAAATATATACAAAAGGTACAGCTAGAATACAACTAGAAAAGAAAGGTAAACAAAGTGGGAAAAGGCGTTGGACAAGGAGACCCTCTGTCTCCAAAACTTTTTTCTGTGGTGCTAGAATCAATTTCAATCAAAGACGACTCAACTGGGAAAATCTCGGGTTCAACGTGCACTGCTGACGCATTTAAGATTCGCTGATGATATAGTGCTTTTCGCCTAATCATCTGAAGTCATCTAAGGACTGATAGACATTCAGCAAAATAAAGTGAGAAGGTAGGCTTAAAACTAAACCAGATATGACTAGAGTGCTCACGAATGGAAACAAAGACATAACGTATGGAAGTTTTTGCATTCTCAGGGTCTCGCGAAGTCTTTAAGCCCTCCCGAGTCTTACTCTGTTATTTCCTCTAACGAGCTTAATAAACACTTTTCTTTAACTATCGCACTAGATCCCATTGTAAAATTGTCAACTATAACTTTTATCACTTCCTTGCCACTCCGTCAGCTAATGTATTCATTTCTTCTCCTGAAACCGTAGATGAGACTTTTAAAACTATTTAAGTTCTCAAATCCAATGCTGTTGGCTGTGATGATGTAAGTCGCCGCATGGTCTTTCTATTACTTGACTTTATTGTACCACCTTGACTTTATTGACTCACATTATCGATTTCTTCCTACAACATGGCTCTTTTCCCAGTATATGGCGCAAAGCCTATGTTTTCCTGGTTCCTAAAACACCTAACCCTATTTTTCCGATTAATTTCGTCCTATCTCTATTTTGCTATATCTCTCTAAAATTATCGAGGCAGCTGTACACAAACAGCTCTCTAGCCATGTCTTACAAAACGCCCTTTTAAATCCCTTTCAATTCGGTTTTCACACAGGACATAGCACTACAACAGCTCTACTAAATATCCTGGATGATGTAAGAGTTGGAATGGAAATCTCCCGCCTAACGGTATTAATTCTGATTGATTTCTCCAACGCCTTCAACTCTATCAATCACGAAGTTCTCCTCTCTATTTTCTCTTATGTCGGGGTCTCTGATTCGGTTCGGAAATGATTCGCATCCTACCTTTGAGAACGCCAGCAATCGGTACGCCTAGGTGATGATTTATCCCTGTGGTTGGGAATTTATACTGGTGTGCCGCAAGGTGGCATTCTCTCTCCGTTATTATTTTCCCTTTTCATAAACTTTGTCATCAAATCTATTGGCTGCTCTTACCATCTTTACGCTGATGACCTGCAACTATACACCCAGGCAGAGTATAATGACCTGGATGATGCCATTGCTCGG
The DNA here is from genome assembly GCA_020976665.1 of Heortia vitessoides. Classification (NCBI taxonomy): domain Eukaryota; kingdom Metazoa; phylum Arthropoda; class Insecta; order Lepidoptera; family Crambidae; genus Heortia; species Heortia vitessoides. Next base: position 11,028,708 of record JACJUM010000875.1, on the reverse strand, counting down.
ATTAATGCTGATTTGACCAACATCACAAACTGGTCACAAAAGTCTTGTGTCTCTGTGAACCCATCCAACCATCTTGGGCAGTAAACGGCAATTATCCAGTTTAGAAAATATACCTGTAATTATTTTTAATAACGTGGTAGTGCCTTCTAGCACATGCGTTAAGAATCTTGGCCTATTTATCGACTCTTCCTTAACCTGGGATACACATGTTAATGAAATCAGCAGTAAGGTTACTAGAACGCTTCGTGCTCTCTATCGATTAAAACATTTTCTTCCTGCCAAAACCAAATCCATTCTTTTTCAATCCTTGGTTTTACCGATAATTTACTATGGTAACGTGTACTGCACTAATATCTCTCGAGAACTCCTTAATAAATTCGATCGCCTAACGAATGAAAGCGATGAAACGAAGACAGTTATTTAATAACTGTCTTCGTTTCATTTCGGTTTGCGTAAATACGATTATATTTCCCGTTCTCCTTTCGGCTAGCTTCCTATTAGTGAACATCACAGATTCGAGTTCTAACCATATTATTTTCAATACTTTTTGATCCGTACGCACCAATTTACTTAAAGGACAGATTCCAGCTCCTATCTTCCTCACACGAACGTAATCTCCGTTATTCTAATACTCTCTCGCTTTTAACTCCTTGTCATCAGTCTAGTTTTTTGACAAACTTTTTTACAGTGACAGCAATACGACTCTGGAATGAGCTTAATAGAATATAAAGCAATCGCCAAACAAATTTATCCTGAAAAGCTTTTTCCGTACTTTATTTACTGATGCTGCTTCTCTAACTTTATAACCCTATTTCTGATATACGTTATTTTATACGTTTTTTTTATATCATATGTATTTATTGCGTTTATTTATACAAATATGTATACGATAATTAATTGTAATTTAAACTCAGGAGTAAAATAAAACTCCAATTTGTTTGTCTGTTTCGTGTAATGGTTGACTGGGAGATAATGCCAACTGACATTAAGTCCGCCATTTGTACATTTTGTAATATTTTGTGCAATAAAGTTTAATCAATAAATAAATTATATATATAAAAAATACAGAAATTCAATATAATGATGAATACATCTTTCAAGGCAACTCTTAACACAAAAAGAACCAATGAAAAGAGAAGTACAGAGAAGAATTAAAAATTGATGAGAAAGATATTGAGGCTTGAAAGAGGTAATGAAAGATAAAAAACTTCAGACAAAAATTAAAAGTAATTTAATCAACACCTATTTACTACTCACCCTTATGTATGGATGCCAAGCATAGACTTTCACTCAATATTTGGAAAAAACTTACCAATACGCTATGGAAAGTAGTATATTAAATGCCAAGAGATCAGACAGACTAAAAAACTGAACCATTAGATGCAAAACAAAAACCTTAGACATAAAATAGAAAATCAGAAGGCTTAAATGGAAATGGGCAGGGCACAAGATGAGAGATCATGACAAATGGAACAAGAAAATGACAACATAGTATCCTAGGAGAGACAAAAGGAAGAGAGGTGGACCACAGAAAAGGTAAGATGACGATATAAGAAAAGTGGCAGGAGTGACTTGGAACAGAGTGGCTCAGGAGAGGTTAGAATGGAAGAGATTGGTGGAGGCCTTTGCCGATTGGCAAACAGATTTTCAAAAAATAAGCAAGCTACAAATACTAGAATAATATTTTCTTGATACTTCTTTTTTGTTTTCTTTTCATGTTTGAATTTTTACATAATTAGTGAAGTATTAGGAAAGATATGAATAAAACGCTATTTTTATTAAGGTTGAGAAGATCGAGAGGTTCCATGGAGAGTTATACGTTATATAATACTCTTCATCACGCGCCTGTTCCATGCCTAGACTCTTGACAATCCATGCCGACGATAATCCATGGAATATTTAAGCACTATACTCAAAGACCAACAGCTGGGTCTCAAAATGAACATGGAGAAGACCAAAATTATGTGTAATACCCATGTTGTACCCACCCTCGTATTAGTTGAGAAGTCACTTCTTGTAATTGTTGACTTTTACGTATAACTAGGACAGATAGTCCATTTAAGTAAGTCCAAGTTCCAGAAAGAGGTCAGTCGCTGAATTCAACTCTCGGCTCGGAGCGTTCGGGGGCTGCGGAACGAAGTTACTTCTTTTTAAGGAAATTAAGCGATGGATGACACAGACGAATGTGACATTTCAAACAGAGTTGATGTGTAGAAGAAGGGCATAAAATTATTTATCTTATAAAATTCAATACAAATACATTAAGTTCACTGATATAATATATTGTCATACTTAAATTAAATAAACTTTAATTGACTATTGAATATCATGCGAACAATGCAAAAGATTTTACAAAATTTGATAAACTGGTAGAATTTCGACCACCGACGACGACGGGCGACCATTTTCAATATAAAATACGTATACATTTTTCTTTCTCGTCCAGGTCTTTTGACCAGGTCAACAAACTAGCATATTGTCCATGAGATAGTAAGCGTTACCGCAACCTACAGACTAGTAATATCACAAGGATATCACTAGAGCGTTGCCAACCTTGTGACTTGAAGTTTTTATGTCACATTACCCACTTTTTTTTTCATTTTTATTTCACTGCCTCTCTCTCCCTATACACCGGAACACAGTACTGTGAGTACTGCTATTTTGCAGTAAAAATAAATAAGAGTTAGGTCCTTATGCAGACAACTTTTGAATGAAGCCTACCTCATGTGAACGTATAAATTTAAATTCTATGACTAGTTATTTCTAATTAAAGTATCCGGTATATACCTATACTATTAAATGCTCATACTTAAGTGATAAAATTAAGTTAATAAACTTGAAAAAGAGATATTCTAAGAGGATTATATGAATTCTTGTATTAATATTAATTTTATTAAAAATAATTACAACAGCCAAGTTAAAATTAAATTATGAATATATAATTAATAAGACCAATATGCATTGGGCCAAATTCGTTATTCCTAAAATTAACAACATTAATGTAACAAAAAACAACATTAATGCAACAAAAACATAATAGTTCAGCTAACTAACTGGAGTTTAAAAATAATAATGCATGCATAAAATCACAACATTACGCAATCCTTAGGTAAACTCTTTTTACAAGGAAGAAAGTTCGACACCGATGAAGTCTGCTGACTACATTCAGAGCGCATCATATGTGTAACACAACACACACATTTACATATCGTCTAAGATAGTGCAATACCGCGTAAGTAGCAGTTGCAAATAAAGTTAAAAATTCAATGAAAATAGATGGAAAATCGACCTTATTAACTTAAGCTACATACGCGGTATTGAAGTATCATCGACGATATATATGATACGACGACGATGATATACATGAAAATAATAATATGTTCATAGTATACGGTAACTTGATATCAACCAAATATAATGTATACTAGCTGTGCGTTCACGACTTTTCCTTTGATATTTTACATGAGGTAGACCTTTTACAAAGGTCGCCTGCATTGGTATTACAAAGTGAGGCACTTTCACTTATTTCTACCGCCAAATAGCAGTGTTCGCTTAGTTGATCCGGTTTGAAGAGTGAGAGAGGCAGTGAAATTACTGGGTAAATGTGACATAGTATATTCAGTTCACAGGGTTAGCTACATGCTAGTGATATCCTTGTGATGATACATCTATAGGATGCAGGCACTTTTGCCATCAGCGGATCGTATGCTCCTTTGCTGGCTACATAATATAAAAAAACTTTAATCTAAATGTATAAGACGTAATGTGAATTTGATATTCCGTTCCGTCTGATATCCGTAACGGATAAAACGTTGTTGTTTTGTCGACAGATAGACAGACAGACATTTTTGCTTTTATAATATCAGTATGGCCTAGTATAACTAATATAACTATAAGGCGAGTAAATCCATTTAAATCCATACTAAAATAATATACGAGATTATTTGTAAGTATCGATGTATGTTTGTAGCCCTTTTACACCGGAAAAGCTGATCAAATCTGGATGAAATTTGGCATATACATTATTGATAGTCTGAAATAACATAAAAGCTACTTTTTATGTATATACCCAGAAACATGTTCTGGCTTTTTATGTTTCTCTGTCAGATCGGCACAACTTTTTCTACAGTTTAGCTACGGTCAGGAAGCGACATAGAATTCACCAAGCAAAGTCACCGGCCGTAAGCTAGTTCTTTATACTTTACTTGTTATGTTGTTTAATACATTCAATTATATTGCGTTTGATCCGAAACGAGCGTGTAAAAACAAACGATTATTTCATGGGCGGGGCCGACCCATCACCCGTCGGTAGCAACATTACAACCCTCTTCACACACCCAAACACATTTTGATCTACCCACACACACGCGCACTCACACACTCACAGAGATAAACACACACAACATTCTATTATCGCTTACAGAGACAATGCGAGCAGTAAGCGGTTTACTTTTTTGTATGCTTTGTCAAAACACCCCTTTGTCGCCCTCGACGACGCATCATCGAGGTGACGAGTCCCCAAATACGAGCACATATGTCGTGTATACGGATTGCCGTCGGCTATTTAAATAACAAAGTCTGCGATTCTTGAATAAAATACCTTGCATCGACCTTAAAACGGTGCGCGGGTCGATGAAAAAACACTAGCTCCGCGGAGGCGAAGACACGTTCGCGGACAAACTGGACATTCCTGCGGGGGAACGGCGAAAATTGTTTTTACCCGATCAGGAATTTTGCTAAATGTCAAGGAGATGGTGCGAACAGGACGCTGGCCCGCGAGCAAAAACTGCCGCCGTCACACCACGCGGACCGGTCGCCTGGATTCATGTATTCGGAGCCCGTCCTATCGACTAGCATCACATTCGCGCACACACAGGTGCGGAATACCAGCGGAACCAGCAATTAGCTCATAACAAAGTCGTCGAATAAAAACCCGTAGATGATTTATTGGCGAATGGAGCGTCTATGATAAATCGCATATCTACAACTCATTAATCCAAAACGCATCGATACAAAAATAAACTTGTGCACCAGTCTATACGTGAATATGCAGGCTGCTGTATAATTTATTGCTGATCCATAATATGTTTCTATTTCTAAACCACCCGCATCGTCCGCTTAATGAATAATTTCTACTGCTAATCCTTTGCTCCTATAGTTTTATGTAATCCGTCGTGGAGCCAACCTTTTGAATTCTAATTTACAAAATAGAATTATAAATTAAATGGAGAACTGTTTTGTTCGTTGAGATAAGCATCTCGAGCGCACGATCAATCAAATGGATATACTATAATTCAATCGCGCAGTAACTGGAATACTATTGGACTTATGAGCGGCGCTTTACCAATAACCGGCGAACACGCCTTCGTTGAATACTTTGATAATACAAGGAAGGGTTTTTTGTACTGACACAATAATTAAATGGGTTTTTTCGCCTTGCGTTGCACTAAGGTATGAATAAAAAGTCAACTTAAACGTTTCTTAGACATTTAGTACGTAATTTTATAGCAATGGTAACGTAAACTAATAAATAACTGTATTAAATCAAACGCGTCTCGCAACTGAATAGCTTGACGTTTCTAGATTGTATTTTGTTTAATGTAATATTTATAATCACATACAGTAAACGATCACCCGTGATACAAAACGCTCCAATGTACCAGGGCGACATAAATTGCAACCACATGCAATGTAACAATAGTTCGGAGACCCGGGACGCGCTAGTGCCTAGTGGGCTGCCTACGCCTCGCTATCTTATTACCATCATTTCTCCTGACATTTTACTATCGCCTGTATTTTATAATGACAACCGTTTTTCTATTGCAAGGTGTGTGACAAATATGCGGTAAATAATCTCAGTACTGTAACTGACCTTTATCAGTAATAACTTATTGTCGGTGACGACAATTCCAATTTACAATCACGTCCTTTCTAAGCCGATTTTTGTGAATAAAACATTACTCCGAGTTTTCGCATTTAGATCGACCAATTTGTAATTGTAATGCTACCGGCAGAGTAGAATAGTACCTCCAACTGCATCAGATGTCATAAGAGGCGACTAAGGTACCAGAACCGACAGATGGCGGTATATCCATCCGAAACACTGCAGTTCAAGTGCACGTGGAAGGGATGGGCAACAGCGTCCGTCCCCGTCGCTAAAGCTGCGCTTTGCGGTTGTGATAGTGAAGCGTGGCAATTATGGGCATAAATCCTCCTTTCTTGGACAGGCTTTCTTGATATGATGATGATGTTGATTGTATTATAAACTCATTCCGTCGTGCGCCGTGTAGCCTTAGTATTCCTTGGTGATTAGTATGTTAAATGCAAGTGAATAATTCAGTAATATGCCATAGATGCCTCAACAGTTTCTGTTTTAGTAGCGTCGGTACAAATAAGGCAATAATGCGGCGCGTTTAAGTTTTTCGGCTCAGAATAGAAGTCTCATTAAATTAAATGAGCTATCAGACGTTTGCGATGCTGTTTTGTAAAAACAGAGTGTATTCTGTGGCTGACTGTGCGGATATTCGTGCGTTGTAAGGTGGAGGGTCTCACTGCATGATTCATGCGGTTTTTCAACGACACCTTGTCGCTATCAATATGTATGGAGTGTGATACAGCGGCGGACGCGGCTGATCTAACACCACCGGCGGTCATTATGACACGCCTTTTCGGCGACGATTAATGGCCCATATAATTCTCACTTTATGACTGCTGTTAAGGGAACAGTAATTGCTACATCGAAACGCGCATAGAATACTGACGAAGATATTATTAGCAAATTTGAAAGTAATTGAATATAGAACACTTGAAATTTTTTTATTTTAATGTTAACCAGAAACATGTCTGTGAAGGTTGGTTGCAGTAACAGAATTTAAGTCATTCAGATAATTAATAAATAAGTTTACACATGATCTCATACATTGAATTGTTTCCGTGATAAGTAGCATAATTACTTGTGGTACGAATATAAGACAACAGAAGAATTTTATACGTACTTAATTCAAATATGCGCGCGGCCGGCGCGGGCTGTGGGCAGTCCGGGGATAATTGATTTGCCCCAAGGCGGGGCCGATTTTTATTGCCAGGCTGGCCCCCCGCGCCCCCTTCGCCGTGTTTGACGGACTCAAACCCGCCAAGTGGGTACAAGACACCACTCATACAAAAGGCACCCATCTCCCTCAAGGGACCGTTATCACCAGCAAACGCTTGGTACCGGGACATGATCCTGGTCCAGAGACTGCAGGCCTCCCGCTCCCTATCGGACGGGCTACTCCGATGGATGGCCTCCTATTGCCGCCTGCGAGAGTACGAACTGGGCGTCTCGAATGAGAATCTGGATATCGACGAGACAATGTTCGAAATCGCTGCCAACATCCCGCTTTACGTCCCCCCCCTACGCGGGGTGAAGCGCCCCTTGACCGGCAACTCCGAAGAGGACAGGCCCAAGAAAACGGTGCCAGTGACGTCACCCTCCGAAACGGCGCGCCGCTCCCGAAGCGCCAGCGGTAGAGTGGAGACAGAACGCTCACCCTCGCCTCCACTGCTATCGACATCGACATCGACACCAAAGAAGCCTACCAAGACCAAGGACACTGGGAAGATACGCCTCCCCCCCTGGCTCCGTGCCCAACAACGGAAGCCCCCCCCACCCCTCAGATGCTCGCGGCGGCCGAGTTCCTGAGGGAATTCAGAGTGAAGCCCAAATCGAAGCCCAATCGAGACCCTCGGAAGCGAAGAGAGGGTCTCAACACATCAGAAGAAAGGGAAGACAGTGACATTCAAGTGCTATCCCTGAATAAGCTGCGTGCGGCGTTGTTCGAGTTCGAGGATGTGGCGGGATACATCGCAACCCGCCCCCCCCTCCAGCCTCAAGAAACCACATCCACCCTCTCCCGTGCAGACAACATTCCGCGCGCACCCGCTCCCACGCCGGTGTCCAGACCAGCAGCGTCCCGACCAGCACCCGCAGTCGCCTCTAGGAACATCGCCGCCCGCTCATATGCTACAGCGGCATCCGCGATGTTTCAAGCAAAAACCGCGACCACGACTGACAGGTGGACCGCAACTAGTGCGTCTAAGCACAAAGTCCAAATAATCAGCGACGTGGTAGTGAAGAAGCCAACCAGACCGACCCAACCTCAACCCAATGCCGCCGGAGCTAAAGCCAAGACGGATACCCATGCTGCCGCAAGCACCAGCGCCAGCACCGACTCCAAACCGAAGATCGACGCCGGAACTAAACGGCTCAGATACGGCTCCGATTGGACTCACCACTTCAAGGCGTTGAAGCAGGCTCTGGGACATGCCCCAAATGCCAGACCGTATGGCAAGGGACTGCGGTTCACACCAACCACGGAGGCAGAGTACCGGGTGGTGCAGCGGTACCTCGCGAACCTAGAAAAGGAAGAGAACATCTCCTGGTTCAGCTACGCCCTGCCCGCCGAGAAGAAGAACTCCGATCCCTGGGCTTCATACCCGAGTTCGTGCGTCAGATACGAGCACGACAAGGCAGGCCGGGCTGCATTCACTTTGCCCAAATGCAGCACACACCAAACCTCATCCCCGCGATCTACGGTATCACCGAGCTTCTATGCATGTCCGGGGTAAGGATCGAGGCTTGGCGAGGAAAGAAAGGACCTGCCCAATGCCACAGGTGCCAACAGTTTAGGCACTCATCACATGGCTGCCACAGAAAACAAGCGTGTGTGAGATGCGGGGAAGCACACGCCGCCACTGATTGCCCCCGCCCTCGCGAGGAACCCCCTACATGTGCGAACTGTTGGGGACCGCACCCAGCAAATTCGGTGAGCTGCCCGGTCTTCCAGAAGGAAGCCAAGATAAAAAGGGCCGGCACAACAGCACTGGCCGGGCGGTCTATGGTACGCACTAACAGCGTACCAGCACAACCAAAAACGCCACATCTCATGGCCGAGTCCAACAACGGGGTGAAAATTCCCCGTCGAAAACGCAAAGGCAAGAAAGGAGCCCCCGCGAATCAAGAACACCAAGAAACAGTTGCCGCCCCAACGCCGCAACAGGAACTGAAACCGAAGCCAACGCCGCGTTCAACTCAGAGCCGGCTCTTGGACACTGAGCGAGCCATCTGCGTCCTACAAGATGTACTCGGGGCCATTAGGTCCGGTGAGAACGCCGTACCTATCATCCTCGACGGTGTAGTGCAGCTGCTACAAACAAATGGCGCAACAAACGCGCCAAAGAAGCCGATGTAAACAAACAAAAACAAGCCACCTACATAGAAGAAATGAAGCCAACGTAAACAAAACAATACATCAATTCTTTAATGTATTACGCATCTCGTATTTCAAGACACCTAAACAAGCATTCGCAAGAAATGTTAAGGAAAAAGCGGGTGGAAGCGAAATGTTTCCCGCCGCAAAAACTCAAGACTCCTACCAAACCCAAAATAAACATTCGTAAGGAATGTTAATAAATAGCGGGTGGAAACGAAAAATGCTTTTCACCTCAACTCTATGACCCACCGATATTAATCGGCGGCGTTGGATACTGCGACAAGGGCGCTGAGCGCCGAGGTCGCCTCCGCGCAGCCTAGCGGCTGCGCGTCGACAACCCCAAGGGCAAATTTGGAAATCTAGCTTACATTGTTTTATGTATGGTTGGGATTTCTATATATAATTTATTTCCGTAACCATATAGCATAAGTTACTTGGTGAAGATGTAGCTTTCTAATAATGAAAGAATTTCTGAAATCAGCCCAATAGTCTTTGAGTTTCATTGTTACATACAAATCTTTCCCATTCATGATGATAGTATAGATATACTTTCAGTCATTATCATATTTTAACGTATTTTTACAAAATATTAATTAATAGCTTACCCAAATCTTTCTAATGAAAGTTTCCGTAGTTGATAAAAACTGGCGATAACCTAGCATTGGCCGTGTGGTACCAGAGTAGAATAGACCTACCTCTGTACCAGGTTTCGTAAAAGCGAGTGATGTACCAGAACCGACAGATGGCGATATATATCCATCCATACGATCCATACGAAGCGGTGTAGCTTAAATGTCGCAAAAGCTGTCACGCTTTTGCGACACGCTTCGATTGCCAATACGATAGCCCAGCGTGACAATTTTGGGCAAATTTTCCTCTTTCTTGGGAAGGCCTATGTCTAACATTGGGCTTCCAGAACCGACAGATGGTGGGTATATTCATGCAAAAAAGTCATCTTAAATGTACAGGGTGAGAATGGACAGCGGCTTACTCGTCGCGAAAGCTGCACTCTGCGATTGCCAACCCGCTTGCCTAGCGCGGCAATTATGGGCGACATACGTCCTTTCTTGGGGAGGCCTATATCCAACAGTGGACATTGATTAGCTGGTATGTAGCTAGCTGTTAGTGGAAAATGTAGCTTTCTAAACGTGAAATAATTTTGTAAATTTGTTTTTCTTAGATATTATTTGAGTTAATCGTAACAAACAAACAATTGTTCGTTAAATACATATAAGTATTTAAGAATAGTTGTAATTAACTATTGAATAGTTGTATCTGACATCGGTAAGAGAGGTGCTTTGAGCGATTTATTTCGAGACATGTGTGTAAATATAGTGTAGTTTAAAAAAAATACAAAATAATATTTGCACTTTATAATAATATTAATATAGATAGGTTTTAAAGAACGTTACTCGGTCGTTGTCGGTCACATACAAAAATAAAAACTGGAGAAGTTCTACATCATAGAAGAACATAATGTTTATACAGAATGTGGAGCATTCATTTGGACGGGTGTCCGACGTCAGACGCCGCCATGCAATCGGCATACTTACACGACAAAAGAACGAAAATTTACCAATGAGCATAGTTTTTGTCCCGATGGAGGCTTGTGCAAGAATTTATCGGTGGAAATCCCAATTTGGTGGTGTTAATGTTTTTTTATCGGACATATTTAACAACGATGCGTTATTTAAAACTGCCTTTAGCTTCTTTTTTTGCTGCCAGAAAATGTACCCGGTTTGTAATAAATAATTTTCCGATACATAAATAATATATTAAATAATAGATTGACACGACATCTCGTACATTGTTCTGCCCCTGAGATAAATAGCTAACCAATTAGAAAGTATTTAAAAAAAGGAACACTTCAAAAGTTCCATTTTTATTTTTTCAATTTAATCATAAAAATGGTGGTGAAGATCCGTTAAAATAAAGGCATTTAAGTAATTGTAAAAAAAAATACTTATCACCTAGTACCTGGTTCCTTGATAAACACTTATGGTAGGTATATCAAACAACAGAAGAATTACTTATGTACTTAAAAATATTATAAAGCGGAAGAGTTTGTTTGTTTGTTTGTTTAAATGCGCTAATCTCAGGATCTACCGGTCCAATTTGAATAATTCTTTTTTTGTTGGATAATCCATTTATAAAGGAAGGCTTTAGGCTATATAACATTACGCTGACACCAATAGGAGCGATGCGTCAGTGAGAAATGTTGCAAAAACGGGGAAAATTATTCACATTTGAGGTCTTTCGTCGCATGCGCTGCATAAACGGTTTAAGCTATTCATAAACTATGTATGAAAGAATTATTCCTTTTTAATAATAATAAAAAAAGTCTAAATCACTCAAGATTTACTGATAATAACATTATTTGTCGAAGAAGGCTTGCTACCAATATAATGTGCAAGCAGGCCGCGCGGCGGCGGGTGAGGGGGAGGTGGGCCTCGCCCCACCGCCGTGCTTGCCACTACTACTCGCGAGTGTATCTTTGCGAGGTACCATGCCGCACGGGTCAGATGCGTGGTCGGCTCTCTACGGAACGGTTGAATAAAGCGTGGTTTATGTTAAACAAAAGTAAAAATATAATTTATGCCGAAGTACTTTGACCCATTATTTTAAATACAAAATGTAATGTTTTTATCTTCAAAAATTACGAACTTCATACAAACTTTCAACCTTTATTTCATCCCCTCACAGTTCGAAATTTCAAAAACGCTAGAACAAATGTTTTATTATTTCTTATCAAGTGCTTAAATATAAAGTTTCATGGTTTTATCTTTTAAAATTAAGAAATCCCATACAAACTTCCATACCCCTTTTCAACCCCTTACCACCCCTATTTTGCAATAAAAAGTAGCCTATGTTCTATCTCAGGGTCTAAAGAATGTCTGTGCCAAATTTCATTAAAATCGGTTGAGAGGTTTAAGCGGGAAAGCGTAACTGACAGACAGACAGACAGAGTCACTTTCGCATTTATAATATTAGTAAGGATAAATATTTGCTCTGGGTGGGAATCGAACCCACGACCCCTGGCGCACAAGATAGGATTACTACCATTTGCGCCATTGGGTCCGTCAAACATGTAAAAGATGTATTTGTAGTTATTACAGGACATCGTCATTACTATAATCATATCAGCCATTGGACATTCGCTGTTGGACATAGGCCTTCCCAAGAAAGAGGAATTTTTGCCCAAAATTGCCGCGTTGGGCAAGCGTGTAAGCAATAATCCAAGCGTGTTGGCGAACATAACTATACTCTTAGTCAAAACGATTTCAAGAATTTCAATTTCCGCCAAAAATTAGACGAGTAATTTATCCCTTGATAAATCCTAATACTAATAGTCCAAGACAGACCTCAGGCACGTGAAACACGCACGGAATGTAACCAAGTCCCTCGGGAAAACAAAGATTAACGATGAAAAAAAAGCACCTATTAATATTGGTTAGAAATATTGGTTTGTCCCAAAACGCCCGGAGGCTGGCACGCTCGCGCGTGGGTGTTGAGGGGACATGCCAGAGGATAAATATATTATCTAAGCAATTTATTGATCACTTAAGTATGTCAGTTAGTCAGAATTATGAGATCTGTGAGCTCATTCTGCTTTGTACCGTCCAAATTATTTGCGCAGTAAACCAGTCCAAAAGTTTAATATTAAACATTTCAATATTGTTTTTTTGTTAGTCACTATTTGTCATATTATTTTTTTATTGTAATAAACCTTAATGTCTTAAAACGTGGTTCATTTAACTTTTACATTTAAGTTTGGTGTTTCAGTTAATATATTGCAACGATTTTAAGGAGTGACTGAGGTGCTTTGTGACTTTTTTTAATTAGGTATTTGGTTTTGAATAAACGCTGAAATATACGTACGGATAATGATATTAACAATACAATAAACTTATTTATTCTATATTAATGAATTCATGGGTATACGTTTTTAAATTTTAAATTATTTAATTTTTAATGGACTTCGCTACTTAAATTCTGAGATAAATAGTATTGATTCAAAGTATCTAAATAAGGCCGTGAGGTACCGGCAGAATAGAATAGGTATCAGAACATGGCGGTGTGTATATCCATCTGAAACAGTATTGCTCAAATGTACAGGGCGGGGATGGGCAACAGCATTTGCGAAAACTAGGCGTTGCGATTGCCAATACGCTTACCCAGTGCGTCCCCTTGGCCATTGGAATGGCCATCATGTCAGCCATTGGAAGTCCAGCGGTGGACTTCCAATGGCTGACATGATGAATGAAAAAAGTTTTGAGTAAATCAAACTTGTCTTATCCATATTTTTCGTTCCACGCCTTCTTTGTAAGCTAACCCTAATACTGGGAAATTTGATACAAGTCTGTTGATACCATTTATAAATGTTTTTATATGCAGTGTCTTCATCTTCATTGGGGGTATAATTTAACATGTTGTAAAATAAATATCAATTATCTTATCGGTCTTGTATCGCGGGATAGAGTCATTCTTAGATTGAATTCGCTATCTAAGAAACCTATACTTACTCATTTCCAACCTAAATGAAATTCCAACCTGAAATAACTTAATAGAATTTTTGAAATATCCTGCTAATTCGTTCTAAATGAGCGCGTGGATCATTCATTTTGACCCAATGACGCATTCAGTCGTGTTTCTATATTGTGCGTCAATGTTCGTGATTTAGATCCCCAACCAGGATAAATATAAATATATATAGGTACAGTACATCGAAAGTCTACTGCTGAACATAGGACTCCCCAAGAAAGCAGAATTATACCCATAATTGCCGCGCTGTTCAAGCGTGTTCGCAATCGCAGAGCGCAACTTTCACGATAGGGATGCTGCTGTCTATCCCTACCCTTTGCGTTTGAGCTACTTAAGAGTTACTTATCTCGGATGGATATACCGCTATCTGTCGGTTCTGGTACCTTAGCCGCCTCTTACGACCACCCCTGGTACAGAGGGTACTACTCTGCCGGTAGATATATTTAAAACAAAGTAAGCCACCAGGGAACATGTGATCAAAGTATCCAATATCAAGTTACGATTAATCACTCGAACCGACTTATTATACCTGTCATCCATCGTCAAAATCTATTAAAACTAGACCAGAGCTGTCAACTGGGTCCAGTTCCCAAGATATTTCTCACAAAGTTTTATAGATAAACAATATGGTAAGCCACCGGGGCGAACGCTAAACAAGTACAAAACAACAGCGCACGCTCGTCAATCCGAACGTCAGAGTTTTGACAGCCCCAACCGACATCATGCACCGGCCGAAAAAAATAACCAAAATACGCTCTTGATTTTACGAAAATATTATAATATGACGCAGGTACACATACCCAAACGTCTGCCCTACAATTTACTGGTGGGATAACTCAGTTCTGGTGACACTGATGACAAAAAATATAACGTAACATAAGGTAGATCTCATACAAAAGCTAGTCTACTTTGGTACCTCACTCTCATCTATTTCTACCTCCACCTAGCTGTGTTCCGGTTTGAAAGGTGAGAGAGTCAGTAAAATTATTGAGTAATGTGACATCTTCGAGTCACCAGGTCGGCATCGCGCTAATGATATCCTTGTAATATTACGGCCATCTATAGGCTGCGGTGACGCTTACTATCAAGCGGACTGTGAACGTCACTGTCAAACTAGGATATTATATAATTGTATAGGAAAATTTAATTTTAAAATTTAAATATTATTAAAAAATAAATCTTAGCTACACTTTAATGGGACCATGTACTCAAAAAACTCGTAGGCTGATGTTGCACAATGATTTGCAATAAAACGTCCCATTTATTGATACATTCAGTTCTGTAAGACAGATATCAAACAATATCGTGATGTTACTAACTTGAGTTAAAGGGCAAAGGCGCTTTTGAAGACACAGGCTCGTGTCGTAAGATATACGACATCAAACTTATCGCGGATTACATCTATTGTTAACAACTGTGTCTTCAATATGTACTGCGTTGGTCCTGTCTTGCATAATTGTGTGCATACGAGAATCACAAACATTGATTTAAATATCGTTTCGATAAAACTAAACCCTAGCGCGATAGATGACCACGTAAACAGTAATATTTATGTAGAATGAAAAAAAATCTATCAACACTAAAACGCCGTAATTGCAGCGTGAAAAAGTAACGGAAATCATCTTGTCTACTTTTCTATTTCCACCTAGATATATTGCTGATCAGATTGTCTCAGTACCGCGTACCCAGCAGATACTTATCAGAGCAAGACAAATGGTGTTTTCACAGCTCCGACCAGAACAATGGTAGGTTCGGTTTAATTTACTCGTACACTCTGAGACTGAATAAATGCGCTATTATTTTCAAGAAACGGGAAAAGCGACAATATTTTAAAAAGTCTGCCAGTTGTTGATGCTCCTTTACTGTTATGGATTTGGAATTACGATCGGTAATAATAATTCAGTTTAATAACAATTAAAATGTATTATGTAAAGCATCTTTGTAGTGATATTGTAATTAATTACTCTCTTTATGATATCTCAAAGTAAACAAATAAAGTTTGCAATAAATGAATTTATAGTTTGTAATTAAATGGAAGCAACCGGTCGCACGAAATCGTTCAGCAGTGAATCAGTGCGGACTGGTGCCGGCCAGGCGTCTCTGACAAAAAAGGCTACATGGTCCCCGCAAACCTCGCTGCATATTCGATTTTCCACGAGGTAACACGCGCGCGCATTTGTGCCTAGTATACCAGTTGGATTACGTCCTCGCACTGGCCGTGTTTCTACATCTCACGACGCGCGTTTTCATTTTTAATTTATATTTATCAGCGAGGTATGACTCTGCATTTTGTGGCTTGTGTTGTTGGTACATTTACTATTATATTTTTATTGGGATGCTTTTGTATGAGTTGGCAGATATTTATCGGGTATCGAAACATTATTCGGTCTGCTCATAATCGTCCGCATAAAGCACCCTGTCACACGGTCGTTGGGCGTCCAATGCGCTCGCCCGACCCCGCATATTCTTTTTGTGTCCAGACAAGGGCCCGTATTCTCTGGGAAGTGGAAAAAATGAAGATATTAATATATCTTTCTAATTCGAAATACGTTTCGGATAAAAGGAACATCGTAAATCATTATGCGAGATGTGCGCAATTCTTTATAAATGTGCGAGTGAAAATCATTTGTCTGGGAATTGTCGTCGATCTGTGACAGCTGTGAAGGGGCTTTGAGTCTAGTTCTAGTTTGCAAATGGCTTAGTTGAGCGTTAAAGAGATACGTTTTGTTTGTTGTGTTTCGTGGTCTGATTACTTTATCGGGTCAGTACAATAAGGCGGTCGTGTTCGCGGCTCGACGGGCGTGTCAGTAAAAGGCCAGTCATCCGCCTCTCATTAGCTGCTGTCTATTCGAGATTGAATTAACTTGGATATTTGTTGTTCTATAGCATTTAATAAACGAAACAATGTGGCGTCGCCCTGTCCGACATTAAGAAATATATGTTGATAATCGATTCACCGTTTGTACTTCATTAATTTCTACACCACCAATTGATCCGTACTTTCCTATTATTATGGATGTAATAAAGTGTAATTAAAGATACGTAAAAGTAAACGTGTAACATGTTAAGGCAATTATGTATTAATATTGGTAGTTCTCGTCATTCCTTATAGATTAATGGAGAGCTATAAATACATCAATGTTCACTCGTGACATTTGTAAGTTTCAAATTCTCCGCCAATCGTGTGTATACAACATCATACTATGCATTGAAAGTCCACTGACGGATATAGGCCTCTCTAAGAAAGAAGAAAATTTGCCCATTAATGACGTTCTGGGCAAGCGTGCTGGCAATCGCAGAACGAAGCTTTCGCGACGGGGATAATGCTGCCCCTCCCCGCCCTGTGCATTTGATATACCGCTATCTGTCGGATCTAGTACCTCACCTCTAACGACCCCAGATACAAGAGAGGTACAATTCTACTCTGCCGGTACCCCACGGCAAATGCTTAAACAAAAATGTGATATTTTATTTTTATATATACTTATATACATATGTGATATTTTATTTGTATATATACTCATATACAAATGTGATATTGTATCTGGCGAACAGGTGGGCAAATATCAAATGTCATCAAATTATTATTCAAGGTGATGACACGCATCGCAGAAGTCGTCTGAGTAGTCCAGTAATATTCATGATTGTCATTTAAAAACGTAATAAATAGTTGTTCATACGTGCCCCGGTGTTCCGGAACCTGATACCGTACCCACGATTGTTTTTTCCCCAAACACACCCGAAGCCATTTACCACAATTTGGGTGCAAAGGCCGAGGTGTCGTCTTACGCCAACTCGTGCTATTTCTAAAATGCTTGTTTTCACAACGGAGCGCTCTTAAGTAGCATTTTGTAATTTGATGCTATGAAGCAATTCGGGCTAGGCGATGTGCCAACTACGAATTTGTTTTTCTACCTCCTGTGATCATAATGAAAGTTGAATCAAAACGTTTTCATAGATCACATTTAATAGTCTATGAATAATATGTACTTGTCTATGAACGATTTATAGTCATATAGTACACCTTTAAGTTTCTGTTGCAATTAACGTCTATTGATTTCATAAACATGTATTGTAAAAGATGATGTAGTGACAACAACAGAGAAAGGAATGTCGAGATTGTTTGGCCATGTAAAAAGGATGGATGAAAGTAGAATGACTGCATAAATATCTAAAACGGAAGTAAATGGAAGATTTGGTATAGGACAACCTAGGCGAACATATATTAACCAGATAGAAGAAGTATAAAGAAGAGCCTGGTCAGAATCAAGAATAAACGAGCGTATATGAAAAGATTAATGCTATTAAAGGAAGCGAGAGAGGTATGCCAAGATCGTGACAATTGGTGATGGTGGTATTGGTCTCTGCCTACTCTGGTGGGACTAAGGCGTGATGATGTATGTATGTAGATGTTTTTATATGTAATATTGAAAAAATGTTTCATTCTAATGTAACAAACAAGTCTAAAGATACATATTTAAATTTGATTGATGTGAGAAGTCAATATAATACGACCACCGCGCTACCGAGCGTCAGGGCTAATCAACTCGGGCCTAATCCTTTTAAAGTTTTAAACCGTCAATAACGTTTTGGAAGGACAAGTTTGAGATAAGGTTTCACATCGATATTAACACAAAAAAGTGTCTCCTGTGGGTGATACAGCCGTTTAAGATAAACATCTGACCCTAGCGAGGCCGGCGCGGCATGCAACGAATCCACGACGCGCATTCCCAACTCATGTTTACCTTTTTATTTTTATGTCACTAAATATATTTAGAAAATATTAAAGCTGTATTTTGGCGTGGACTCTGGACTCTGGAAAACGTTTTTGTCCAGAATTGCTGCACGATATATATTTTCACTTATATATTCGTGTTTATGTTAGACTGTTGAGCATTTAATCACTATTTAATATATATAATAATTAAATTTGTAAACTTTACATATACCTTTATATAAAGAAGAAGCTGACTGACTGATATATCAACGCAGGATTAAACCATTAGGTTAATAACCCTTATGGTTTAAATCCTGCGTTGATATATCCTCTTGAAATTTAACACAGGGGTTGCTTTAAAAACGTATGGTAGCACTAAGAAAGGGTTTTTGAAAATAAATCCCTTAAATGGGTAAAACTTTGCTGTTATTAAAGTTATTCGGATGGAATTCAGAATTTTTAAAAATCATCCTTAAGGGGGGTATATAGTTTTACAACTTAACGCAAATGAAACCGCAGGGCGCTGCTTGTAAGAAATGTCCTGTTAGAAATGATGTTTTTTTAAATATGTATATGTATGTCTGAAACATTTACTACACTATAAAAGTTAAGACAATCAAAGTCATCAAGTCATCCGTCGAGTCAAAAGGGCAAGCGGCGCGTGCGCACGATAACGAATCAGAATCTAATAGCGTCTGTCGCGGGTCCCTTTTTGTGACGTGTGCTCCGAGATGGGACGATTAGTAATTAGGCGGGCGACACATGTTTTAGACCTTTTTATCTCGGTATAGTTCATTAGTATCTCGGATCGACGACTTTTTTATAGCCCGTCCGATGACGGCGTCCCTTTTTTAACTTATTTATTTATTTAATTTTGCTGCATCATTATGCAGATTTTTTAGTAAAATGATGGACATCGAAATAATCACATTCTTTTTACATATATATATAAATTTCATGGCACGTTGTTTGTTCGGAATATACTTGTAAACTACTGAACCGACTTTGAATGCTGTTTGCAGTTTAATCCAACATGAGAGGTGGAATTGTTAATATTTCAATTTATAGTCACAATATTTTCATGACAAAGATATATAGTGAAGATAGACGAAGATAGAAGAAGACAGCGTCTGCAATGTCGGCTTGGCTAGTGACATATAATATGTCAAAAACCGCCTCAGTAAAAGCACCCCGAGAAAATGCCGTCGTGCATTTCTCGAGGTCCAATCGGCACGGTGCGGACAGTATGGGCGGCGTAGTGGGGGCGTACAAAATTTCGATCGACCCCTGGGTCAATAAAGTAAAATATCAAGGCGTCACACTGGATCGACACATGACGTCCGGACCTCACATCAAAATAGTCAGGGATAGGGCCTCCTGTATTTTAGGTCTCAATTGCTACATCGGCCGTACAAGTAAGATGTCCCTCCGCCACAAGAGGACTATTTACAAGGCCTACATCCGTTTGATGACTTACGCGAGCCCCGTATTCGCTCACGCGGCCCCGTCTCTTATCAAATCCCTCCAAGTGGTTCAGAACAAGTTCATGCGTAGGGCGACCGACGCTCCGTGGTACATCCGTAACCTAAGCCTACATCGCGATCTCGATCTTCCTACGATCCGCGAGTACGTGAAAGAAACATCGCGCCGTTTTTTTGACTGGGCCTCAAATCACCCTAATCCGTTAATATCAAGTTCAGCGAAATACGTCGCTAGGAAGAACGTCCACGCCCGACATCGTAGACCGCGTCACGTCTTAGACGACTCTCCCGACAGTATAACCGCTAAAATCGCAGCCCTTCCTCGCCCTCTTCCTGGCACAACACGTTCATTATCACTCCACATCCACTCGTACAACAGAGCAGTACACCGCATTCGCCGGCGAACGCGTGCAGTCTCTGTCCCCACGAGCGATACCTAATCGACAGCCCTAGAGCTGTCGGGCTCAATCTGTCCGTCCTCTTTTGCTAAAAATTTCATAGTAAATACAACCCCAACGACGGCGGCCCGAGCCTCTAGAGGTGCCCTCGGGCGCGCCGTCGGTCTCGCTCCGATCTCGCGAGCTTTGCGGCCGCGACCGCTCTAAATGCGCAAAGCATTCGCAGCGCGGATATCCGTATGGAGTAGCGGAGTCCGGATATCCGCGGATATCCGGCGAGATATCCGGATGTCCGTATCCGCGCTGCGGATACGGACATCGGACCTCTCATCTATGAGAGGCCCCGCCCTCTTTTTCGGTGGCGCTGGAATTGACGTCTGAGTAGTCCAGCAATAGATTCGTCCGAAAAAAAAATCAGTAAAAGCTTGTGAGACATTCATAATGTATGACTTTCATGGATATTGTTCCCAAGCAGTACACAAAAATAATGAAAGGTACTGAATCGATTCAAACAGTCTCGTGATTCACTGGTAATCCGACAGCATAGTTATCACGTACGGACAAATATGAAACTAAATATAAAGGAAGTATCGCGACGTTGAATGAAAGCCGCCAAGCATAAGTAGAGCAAGAGTATTCTTTGCTTAGGATGTGTGATCCACGTTTAGGGCGCGGTAACAAAAGTTGCGGTGAGGGATAGCGTAAAAAGCCCTATTATAACCATGTTAACAGACACTTGAGATTAGCATCTGTGCCCGATCCTCGAGTATCAACCAACAATGCCCAGGATTACCATGAGGTTTATTTGTAAACACGACAATAAAAAGCTTATTGTGCGCGGTCACATTGGCCGAGGCCTACTTGTAATGTATTTTATTGAATGTTATAGTCACACGATTCGGTGGACTCGTGAAGAATCTATCAATACATGTGGGGAAGTGGGAACTTTTGAAAAAGTATGACAAAAAATATTTTTGGGTCTCTGACGGATAGCGCAAAAAGATAATTTATGGATTCACACATCCATATTTACTTAGCAGATAATATGTTTACTGTTACTGTATTATTTCTTCGGCAGAGTAGAATATTACCTCCTCTTGTCCCAGGGGTTATAAGAGGCGAATTAGGTGCCGGAATCGCCAGATGGCGTTATATTTATCCAAAGCAGTGTAGCTCAAATCAACATGGCGTTAATGGACAGCAGCATTTCCGTTGTGAAGCTACGCTTTGCAAAAGCCACCAAGCTTGCCCAGCGGTGCAATTTTGGGAAAATTCCCTATCTTTTTGGGAGGCCTCTGTTCAGCAGTAAACGTTTTACGGCTGCTATAATGATGATGACTGTATTATAACGAAAAAAAACCGATAACACCGTCCTATTGAGTACAATCAGATTAACATAAAAAAAACTTTTTAAAGATCTCGCTGGCGGAAAATCTCTGTAACCAATAGTCAACACTCAACTTAAAGATTAAGTTGACAATTCAACTCAATCCTCTCTGATCTCAAAAAACGGATGCGAGTTGCCTTTTGGCACAAACATTAGAATTCTTCACACGTCAGATTAGATATCTACGTCTCTACTACCAGGCATTAAAGTCGATTGTCCCGTGCTCCGACCGCGATGGCTTTGTTAGGGCAATGTGACAAAGTCTTCTTATAAATATGATTTATCGCCGTGTTAAGTATCCCGTGCAATTGTTGTGAATATTTATTTGTACTCGTAAACTATAAACAACGAGCAAATCTGGTTATTTATGGCGTGATTGGACATTCGCGTTCGGAGTTCAATCGTTTTATTCTAAGATTTTAGGGATAAGAAATGGAACGGTTACTAAAACGTACATATTTTACTTAGTAACAGGTTTGTTGCTCGTACGATTAAACATTCAAAAGAAACTGCACATGTTTAATCTTGCTTGCTACATATTTTGATTGATATTAACAAAATGTTCTGCCATCTTTACAGGTGAAAAACCATTCAAATGCGAATATGCCGGCTGCGACCGACGTTTTGCCAACTCATCAGATAGGAAAAAGCACTCACACGTACACACTTCAGATAAGCCATACAATTGCCGAGTCCACGGTTGCGATAAATCCTACACGCACCCGTCTTCGCTTCGCAAGCATATGAAGGTGCACGGGGCAGCCGGTGACGCCTCCCCGAGGTACGACAGTGATGGGGATGACTCGTCATCTGCGGGCAGTGTAAGCGTCACCGCTGGCGCCGCCAGTCCCGTCGCACCCCTCCCCCCACAACCCACGGCCCCTGCACCGGCGCCGCCGCACCACCCACACCACCACCCCTCAATAACCGACAAACTAGAAAGCCTCAACGACAAATACCTCAACCCCCACGACCAGAAACCCTACGAACGACCACCCGTGCCGCCACATCAACCCCAACCACACTTAACCAACATAGGTGGCAACGGTGTTATGGACAACAAAATTGGCTTCGGAGGACACTGGTCACAGTTCCAGCAGCCCGCACCGACGGTTCCCCACGGAGTCCCAGAATGGTGGTGCCCGACACAGGACTCGTACCACCACCACCACTTGATGCACCACTCGGGTGCGGCCGCCGCGTACTGACCGCACCGCGCTTAGGGAACTCTTCATTCGACGACTAGCTGGTGATCACTGGCGCTAATCGCCAACTGGAATTGGAGTTTAGAAACTTGAAATAGCGATTTACAAAACTTGCCAACGTGGAATGAAAAGTTTGCTATAGCGCCGCAAGTCTATAGTGCTTTTAAAGAAAAGTACGATACGCTTATTTATAGTAATTATTAGTCCATCCGACCATCCTAACGTTTCAGACGACAGCCGTCCTAAAGTTTTAATTAATGGGTCCTACTGAGAGTTATCGAAGAATAAACGATATCGGTGTTGCAACGCGGGTTCGTACCGGACGTGGCTGCTGTATCGAGAAGACAGCCGGGCGCGAACAAAAGCCACTAGTTGAATGTTGTACGTGTTGTAAATAGGCATCTGTTCTGTAAACAAGCGTTTTCTAAATGAAATATGTCTTTTAATTTTATGAGTCTGTACGGGGATTGTCAACGATCATCTCCGGACCTTTGGGATATTACGGGATAGGCTTAACTGTACGGGGTAGATTTTTGTCAACGGACGGTTGACAGTGATTTATTGCAGCCTTTTTAATGTAAGCCCTGATGTACAAACAGTTTTATTGTTATATTATAACAGAATTCCTAAAAATAATTCTTTAGTAGTCACTAAGATATTTAACAAAATCGGATCTTCTATATTGATCGATCGTTATATTGTTTTCGCGTAAGCGGTTATTTGAATCGAAGCCTTGGATAATTGAATGATATAAAATTATCATGATCAGCATGGCCAAAGCACCGAAGTCTAATAAAACTACGATTTATAGGTTGTAAAATTTGTGTAATGTAAGTATAAAGTAAATAAGGTCGTGTAAAAGTAAATTTTAAATGCCCAGTGATAGTAGTAATAAGGGATTGATTTTATTGTACTACATTCTCGTGTAGTTGCTATATTATTGTGCTACTTACTCCTGTACTATTTGACTAATGCTATTTGTGTATGTTAGTAATAGTATACTATTTTTTCATGAACCGACATTTTAAACAAAGATATTGACAATTGAGCCTATGTCATTTATTTTATTATTATAAATAAATGACTGAAAGAGCACGATGTATTTTAAGTTATTTTAATAAAAAATTGTTGTCTTTTCTACCCTGTAAATAGCGAGGAATAAGGAAAGAAAGTGTTTCAATTTCAAAATGTTTGCATTTTTATTTACACTTTTTACGTCGACTAAGTGCGTTTTGCAATCAGTGTATGATAATGACTTTGTAAAAAAACCGTTGTAATCAATTGCAATAAAACTTTGTTTACTTTTAAGTAAAAACAAATCGGCGGTAAACGAAGCAAAATTTTTCATTAATCCAATTAACAAATGGTATAGCAAAAACCCTAATGATATGTCGATTTGCAATCGCATAATAATGCTTTTTTTTTCCGGAATCAACAGTCACCGAAATCTACAAGAGTATCGAAGGCCGCAAGATTGATCGGTCGTCGTACCAAATCTAAAATGGAAATCCAATTCTCGCGATCATTTCGATCGGATTCCGATCAAAAAACCTACTCCGTGACGATCCCCACAATAAAACACTACAATAACAAAACGAGCAACAATCATATTCCAAAGGAGAATTGAATTTATCATTGGGAAGGAGCGAGAGGCGGTGATGATAAATGATCGGCACGGGGCAAGCGGGCGCGGGTGCGAGCAGGACGCGCGATCGTATTCGGTTCGACTTCACTGTCCACGGGGATGATTTATCGATTCTCAACAGGGATTGGCCGATGCAGTACTTAAAAGATTTATAGATCCTTATGGTGCATGCGCGGTAGGAGCGTTTTCTTATTATAAATCTCACTCCTGCGCATGAGCTCGCGATTGCCTCTTTAGCTGTCTGCTGGAGAAATTAAAAAATATGTTAACATATTGCGTCGGCCGGCCGCTGGACGTAGAACATTGGAGGTAATTGGTCGACTAAGTTAGTGCGGCCTTGCACGAAGCCTGTGCTTTCGCTGCGTGTGCGCTGTACGGGCCTACTATACGATTAATTGATTACGACACATACATTATTGTCGTTTACCAAGAAAGCTTTTGCAATCAAACCGTATGTTTACTCGTGATTGGTTTTTGCACAGCTCATTGCTGCCTCTTCATGAGATTTGATCGGAATTCGTGGAGATAAGGAGTACTTTTCTATGTTTACTTCCTAAAATACAAGCTTTGTTTTGATATTACTTTAATATTATCATTATTTTGAAGCCAGGGGTTTTGGGTTCTGTCCCCCGCTTCTACCCAGAACTAACATTTATATGATGTATGTGTATACCTATGTGTTTGTTATGTGTCTGGGTGTTATAATATCTATGTGTTATAAGTACTATGTTTGTGATTTCCCCATTGTTTGATATCCGTAACACTAGTACTTAGTGACTTACTTTGGAATCAAACATCAATTAGGGATCAATACGATGTCATATAAATTTACCGAGTATTGTAAAATGTATGTATAACTATAAACGTAGTTGATAGAATTAACCTTAATCTTATTAGAAACTAATCAAAAGATAAATGGTATTGGAAATCAATGTTGAAATCATCGTCATGCTTAATAATGTAGCAAAATTCAAATAGCTAAGTTTGACTGGTTTTTTTCTTATTGGACACAGGCTACTCAAATCTTGGGAAACCTCCCGCAGAACGCAATATAGGAAAAAAACTTGTAACTAATAATTTTTCTCTCCCCAAAGACATTTCTGTCAGCCATTGTATGCATTACTAATCCTCTTAATAGTATTTGTCATTTTTCAATCTGGCACCTCAAGATAAAAGATTTTATAACATCTCAAATACAGCCATTGATAAATTTAAAAACAGAAAAATGTGAACTAAACAAAAAAGGATCGATAAACAAGCTGTGTAGTTAAAGCGGCGTAAAAAGGTGCATAAACAGAATTCCAACTGAAATATCTATACCAACAACTCCCCATTCAATATCCCTATTAAAAGCTTTATAAGAAAACTCCGGCGTCGACCGGCGACAAGGCGGCGCGACGCCGTTCCCCGTCCGATAAGATCGCCTGTACGTGACACCTGGCCCCGCCCACACAACCCCCTAGGGGTGATTATTGTGTGATACACTTGCAAACGTATGTTTAAATGAGGGGCACAGTCGGCTCTTTATTACCTACTGGGAAAAGAAATTTTAGAGTCCGCTGACGGTTGGAAACGACTCGATTGATTATTAATTTAATCGGTTCAATGTTTTTGGCATTTCTCTTTTGTATCAATAATAAATAGGTTGTGAAGTAACTAGAAGTAGGTGTCATATAAAAGTCGTCTGCATTGGTACCTCACTATCACCTAATTCTACCATCAAACAGCAGTGTTTGCTGATGACCGAAGGGGTCGTAAGGTTCTGGAATGGAGACCACGTACCGACAAGCGCAGCATGGGGCGTCCACCCACAAGATGGTCAGACGATCTGACTAAAACCGCAGGATCACGCTGGACACAGGCCGCATACAACCGGCCCTATTGGAGATTACTCTGGGAGGTCTATGTCCAGCAGTGGACGTCTAATGGCTGATATGACGATGATAATATTGCTATTACAAAATATATTTGATGTAAGAAGCTATCACTAATTCTTCAATGCCCTTACAGGGCCATGTTATGTATTACTTTAAGAACCTCTGTTTACTAACATGTGCAATAAATAAATAAATATGAATACCTCAATACAAAACCTGCCAAAATAACAAAAGATTATATAGTGGATTAATTTCATCGGTGTTAGGTGACAGCTTGTATTTGTAATTGTAGTTTGTTTCAATTTGTAATGAAAACAGTGTATCATTGTTGACATAACTCCATAGTGGATCAGCAAGCTTATGTGGTCATGGACAGAATTAAGATCAGAAATGGATCCGTGTTCCGGTGATCGGATCATAAGATGTTCCATAGCGGACAGACTGGAACCGCTAGATTTAAGCCGAATATATCCTATCCTATTGCAACTCTTTTGGAGAGGTATATGTCTGCCAGTGGACATTCTACGGTAGATATAGATGAGATTATCAAGCATTCATTTTATTTTCAGATTTCCAAGTCTCTTACCTCCTTCCTATTTGAATGGAATCAAACTTTATAAATCTAACCGTAAAGTTATATGATAGAAATTTAACGAGTATAACTGATCTTGGCCAGTTTAGTTGCCATCAGATGAAAGCAAGTCACATATCGAGCATATTTGCTGCTGTTCACGTCTTGTTAGGTAATTTAGATTTCGGTTGAAAGAAGCATGGTACCTCCCTCTACCTTACTTTGCCGACACCTCACGGTATACCAATAAGAAACCATACACCTATTTCCAATTAGTAATGGTAATAATATTCATTATTACCAATGATATAACTATGTAAACACAGCAACAGATCTACCTACCCAAATCTGTCAAAACTTCGCAATCGATATTAACCTGTATATTAAGTTCGAATTTGATTGTAAAATTCAGACAGATTTCACTTTAATCTTGCCTAAATTTTTTTAGTTGAATGCAAGAAATATGACGGACTTGATGGCGCAGATGGTTTAATAATATTATAATAATAATAGTAATATTCTTTATAGTACATACCATAAGAAACACGTTCAAATAACATAGAAGAACATACAACAGTACAGTACAATAGGCGGCCTTATCGCATAGCGATCTCTTCCAGGCAACATTTGAACAGAAAAGAAATGCAACAATAATAAGGCAGTTTGAGGTACATAATAAATTAAACCAATGTATAAATACAGACAATCAACATATATAAAGGAAAACATCCAACACACACATACCCACACACACACACAAACACACACACACACACACACACACACACACATACACGCACACACACACACACGCGCAAGCGCACGCACACACACACACACACACACACACACGCACGCACGCACGCACGCACGCACTCATACACGCACGCACACACACACGCACTCATACACGCACGCACACACACACACACAAGCTCTGATGATCGCAGA
Organism: Heortia vitessoides; assembly: GCA_020976665.1. Classification (NCBI taxonomy): domain Eukaryota; kingdom Metazoa; phylum Arthropoda; class Insecta; order Lepidoptera; family Crambidae; genus Heortia; species Heortia vitessoides. The sequence continues at coordinate 11,000,683 of JACJUM010000875.1, read as the reverse complement.
AATCTTTCGTGGCTGTCAGCCAAAAACACAAAAGGTACATAATAAATTAAACCAATGTATAAATACAGACAATCAACATATATAAAGGAAAACATCCAACACACACATACACACACACACACACACACACACACACACACACACACATACACGCACACACACGCACACACACACACACACACATACACGCACACACACGCACACACACACACACACACACGCACGCGCGCACGCTCGCACGCACTCATACACGCACGCACACACACACGCACTCATACACGCACGCACACACACACACACAAGCTCTGATGATCGCAGAGATCTTTCGTGGCTGTCAGCCAAAAACACAAAACGATTTTTTAAGTAATTAGGGGAGGAAGGAATGAACAATACTTTATATAGTAAAGAAGGAATATGAGAATTCCTACGAAGCCGAATAGGAAGCCATTTGAGCTCCTTACGTAATTTAGATACATGATCATACGAGTATTTGCGTAGATCGAATATGAATCTGATACGAAAATTTTGAAGACGCTCAAGCTTCTCGATCACTATCCATAAATACTCCCAAGTTCTTGACTGCTTTACTATAAGAGATAGAAATGCAGCCAAAAGAAGCTTGGGAAAGAGTTTGCCAATTGATAGTGGAGATCATCCTTGGACTGCCTACCACACAGATTTGAGTCTTGGAAGGGTTCACATCCAGACCATAACACTCACTCCACTTCTTAATGTGGGTCAGATCATCACTGATAGCATCTATAGCCATACTAAGCTTTAAGGATTATTTCCCTCAACATCAATGTATGCATTCACCTGACTCAGTCAGACAACAGAGGAATCACAGATATACTACATAAATATACATATTTAACACCCATACACAGAACAAACAACAATATCATCATATAAGTATTTGCCCTGAGTAGGAATCGAATCTGCGCCATCGGGTCGGTCCAAATAAAGTATTATATTTATGATTCCTCTATTGTCTGATGTCTGTGCACTTACACACTACTTTAAACGACAAATCTTAAATATTGGCCTGAATCCTAGATTCAGGTAAATATTTGAGATGTTATTTGAATTTATTATTATTAAAACTTCGTATAAAAGCTATCAACATCATACCATCTATTGGAATTATTGTCCACTGCTGGACATAAACCTCCTCAAGAAAGCGTGGGCAAGCATTTTGGAATTCACAGAGCGAGTCAATCGCTTTCGTGACTGGATGCTGCTGCCTAACCCTGCCCTGTGCATTTCAGCTGCATTGTTTCGGATAGATATATGCTATCTCTCGATTCTGGTGCCTTAGTCGCCTCTTACGACACCTGGTGCAGGAGGAGGTATTATTCTACTTGGGAAAATATATATATAAATGCTATAGAACTGCTTTATATAAATTGTTCGAGGAAGCTTAGTAAAAAACGATGCCCGTCAGCAACGAGACTTCGAAGTTTTGTTTAGTACATTATCATACGTTATTATCAAATTAAAAAAAACTGCAAAACCTTCTTAGGCCCGAGATTCGGCTACAGTCTGCACAATTGTAGGTACGTACTTGATATTAATATAGTTCCACAATAGTTAAAAAATCGCATTATTAAATCCTATTCTCTGTTCCATGATATTTATATTTGTTGTGTGTCTGGGTGCTAAATATATGTATTTAATTAATTTATTTGTGATTTCTCTGTAGTCTTATATCTGTTGTATGTGTGCCTTAAGAGACATATCAGGGAGTCAGGTTAATGCATGAGATGTTTTGTGAATTTATTTATGCATTATAATTTATATACGAACTAACAGTAAAGTACGTTTCCTTATTTCGTATTCTTTTTCTTACTAATATTATAAAAAAGAGTTTGTGAGTATGGTTGTGTAAATGTGTTTATGTATGCATGTCTGTTTGTTATTATTTTACACCGGAAAACCTGAACAAATCTAGATGAAACTAGGCATAGTAATTATTGATAGTCTGGAACATGGCATGTACATTTTCTCTATGGAATCATCACGACTTTTTGCACATTTAAGCTATTTAATAACAAGAGATCTTTAGGGATAAGAGATACGGCGGTGAGGTAATAAACAATAATTATGGTATTGACGTCTGAGTCCATCATTAGTTTCGCCCGAAAGAAATTAAGTGGTTTGTTAACTGGATACATTTAAATTTAATAAAAAGCTGCAACAATGCTGCAAATGGCGATCAGTCGAAATATCATCAAAGATACAGATAGGGCCAGCAATCAGCGTTACGCAAAAACTCACGAATATCGCATACCCGAACGAAATTGCAAATATATTCCGCTGAGGTGCAAAAAAGAATTTATGATAAATACAATAGAGTCGGTATTGTAATGCATGCGGCCCGGGCGGTCTTTTTTAGGAACAGTCCCGTAAGGTCTGAAATCTTTATTTATTAGAATCGGCAAATTATAAAACCCACGTGTTTTATGTCCGCCGTATTGTATTGATGAACCGCAAAAAGAGATAGGGGACAGTTAGACGCCACTCTCAGTCTATATATTAATACGTGGGATAGTCATCTTTAATTTGTTTTTTTTTGCAACATTACAGTATCGATTGTGCAATAATCATCATAAAGCCGGTTGAAGGACGTCCATTGCTGGCCATATATATATATATGCGTCCTGAATTACGCGATCCTGCATTACTATTTACTCGAAGTGGACCTCATAATAAGATCGTCTGCATTGGTACCTCACTGTCACCTATTTTTACCGCTAAAAATCACTGTTCGCGTGTTGTGTAGAGGTTTGAAGGTTGAAATTACTGGTGAATGTGACGTACTCTTTAAGTCACAAGGCTGGCAATGTGATATCCTTGTGATATTACGAGCGTCTATAGACTGCGGTGACGCTTACTATCACGCGAACTGTATGTTTGTTTGTCGAGCTGGTGTAATAAAAATAAATGAAATTAAACGCCCGGCTATAAAATTGAATTGTAATATTTCATGTGAATACACAATTATTTATATGTTAATATTTCATTGCATACATGTATAATTGTACTCAATTCTTTTGAATTGCTGAGTTTTAGTTACGGTGTATTTACCTAGGTCAATTATTGTAATGTTATCTTTACTCATTTTAAAAAGAGGAAGGATTCGATTGTAAGTTTGTTACAATTTAATTATTTCCAAGTCTACTCGATGGATTTTAATAATCCTTTCTCTTTATAAAGCTATATTTTACCGACTAACATAGGCTATATTATTTTCCTAATAAAATTGAAATCGCTACCTAAAATTTATAGGTAATATGACATAATATCTTCAAGTCACAGAGTTGGCAATGCGCTAGTGATATCCTTGTGATATTACGAGCACATATAAGCTGTGATAACAAATAACTATCATGCGGACTGTATGCTTGTTTGTCCACCTTTTATAAATAAAAAATAAAATAAAGAGGTAATTGGTAATTTTTCTGTTTGTACCAAATAAACACAAAATATACTGGATTGATATCAAAAGATATTTTATTAATTGTAAGCTACATTATCGGCAAATAACATAAGTTATATGTTATAAAAGTATTCTTGTGAGAACAGGAACAACGCGAACGAAATCGCACAGTGTTGCTAATACTAGCAGTATACTCGTACTAATATTATAAAGTGGAAATATCTGAGTTTGTTTAGAACAATTAAACTCAAAATTTACTCGACCAATTTAAATAATTCTTTTACCATTAGAAAGCTACATCTTCACCGAGTAACAAAGATACATAACACATTATATTGCATAAAATCTATTTATTTACACTTAAAATTGTATGTCACGAGGCAAGATTTATATTGTACATTGTAACAATTAAACTCAGATACTACTCGACTGATTTTAATAATTATTTTACTAATAGAAATCATCATTCGAAATTTCCCCATAAAAGGGGAAATTTTGCCCATAATTGCCGCGCTTTGTAAAAGTGTGGGCAAAAGACGAGAATGCTGCTGCCCATCCCCGCCCTATGCATTTGAGCTTCAGTGTCTCGGATGGATATGCCGCCTCTTACGACACCTAGTACAGTACAATTCTACCCTACCGGTATCCAATATTCTTATTGTGACAGGAATTACGCGCGTACAACCGCGGGGCCCTGCTAGTCAACAAACAAATAAATTCTGCTTGCATCGTGAACTGATCTAGGACTCGTCGGTAATCACTTCAACGAAACAATAGATAAAGAAAAGTAACAACCCGTGAAAACTACAAGAAACGGGTTTTAAAATATCTATTAGCCACTCGGAAGACCGCGTGCTAAGAATACAAACGAAGTGTTTATCTGGGAAAGAAAGAAGTTTGTTATCGCAAGTGTTAAGCGGGCGAGCGACCACACGTAGAGAGCGCGCGGCGCTTACATGGGAATTCATTTCGTTTCTGGTGCTTTGCATATCGGGAACACCGATTGAGACATCGTTTTTTAAATACTTCAGTGCATTTGAAGAACTTTAAATTTTTAACGACAATGGCAAGTAGATAAAGTTTTAGTATAGTAGCACTCTTAAATAAAATACAGTACAATATAGCAACAAAAAATTGGTTGTGAAATTTTAACGGGTTTTTAGAATCTGAGCCGTCGCATTGAGTGAATATCTATACTAATATTATAAAGCTGAAGTGTTTGTTTCTTTGAACGCTCTAATCTCCAGAACCGCTGGTCTCATTTGAAAATTTCTTTTAATGTTAGGTAGTCCATTTATTGAGGAAGGCTACGATACCCTTCAAAGTCACTATTCTACGCGGACAAGACGCAGGCATTACTAGTTATATTAAAAATACGAATGAGTGCAATTACTGGGAATGTCTCATAATATTAACAAGTCACAATGTGGGCAACCCGCTATTGATATCCTTGTGATATTGCAAGTGTCTATCGGTTGGAGTGACGCTTACTATTTTTCGGGCTTTATGTTTGTTTGTCGAGCTGGTCTAAATGCAAAAATAAAAACAAATTGCAAATATTAACTGACCCAGGACAAACACAAATAGCATCGTATAAATATTTGACCTGAGTAGGGATCGAACCCACGACCCTAGGATCACTACCACCTGCGCTATCGGGCACGTCAGACTTTATTTATACTTATGAACGTTTGTAACAAATAAACTCAAAAACTACGGAATTGACTTGAAAACAAACTTACAAATAAAAAGTTACATTACCAGTAACTATTATAAGCTATATTTTATCTCCTCATGAAAATTGAACTGGTGATACCGCAGGTTCAAAATAAATTAATCACGAAGAGTTAAGACTAACAATACCAAAGTAAGATAAAAACATACAAGTTAATTCAGCTATTTAATAAGTAAAAACACAAATACATCAGCCAATAATTTAGCATACCCCTTAAAAGGCAAGCGCCTTTACAATGAAAATCTTTATTTGACTTTCACTCACCGCAAATTCAAACAAACGTTCCCAGCACTCGTATTTTTCTCCCCTTTACTTGCACAGAGGTTATAACTCATACAAATCTTTATATTCCCCGGCGGCGTGAGGGGGACACGGGGAAGGGGCCGGGAGAGGAGGGGGTAGGAGGAGGGAGCCCCCCACAGAGTACTGATGATGAGTTACTGAGGAGCAGTAGGCCGGAACACGGAAGTCGCTCGCGCCCGTCCACGCCGCATCCGATACCAATAGAAGAAGAGCAGTATTTCATAATTTATTGGCGAATTCTTGCAATTTATATTCCCTGTATATACCTATACAATATATTGGGTGAAAGTTCGGATAGGTACTTTTAAGGAATAGGGGGTTTTTAATTTTTTGTTTAGTAAATTTTGGGTACTTACAACAAGTATGCGTATAGTCCTTTAAATATAGCTTGATTGGAATAAAAGCTGTCAAACTGACGTATTTTTAAATTACAGTAGAATCCGCTTAAAATGACATCGACAGGAAGTGTCAATCTCGTCATGTTAGCCAATGTCGTCAAAGCAAAGACTTAACGCATCTGTAAGAGCAACTTATTATTTTTGTTAAGTTTTCAGTTTAGTAAAGGAGACAGAAAACAAAGCGTTTGCGAATAATCAAAATAAATCGACAAAACGAGGCACGCATTTGCCCAAAGTCACAAGGAAAGAGGTAGGAATTATCAGGAATATAAGAGATTATAAGAATCAAGTCAGTCACTATAACATCATTATATTATATGATGTATATATATATTATATGATTATATTATATGATATATATATATATATATCATATAATAAGTCAAAAATATATATAGGTCATATAATAAGCGACATGTCACGATATCCGGGACAAGTGAAGTCATAAAATCCGACCAAATTGTAAACCAAATTTCACACTTACGTACCTACTTAATGCTAAGCGGTTAGTCATATACGGATTCTACTATATTTTAATGGTTTTATGTCTTAATTTTTAAATGATTTTATATAATATATATGAAAAGTATAAATGAAATACAAAGGTTTCACATGTAAGCAATATTAATAATAAATTATCTACATATTCAAATACCAAAATAATAATTTAAATTACTCGTGCAACGGCTATATTGACATTTGTCATTCTACTCAAGCTATATTTTTAATTTTAAAAGGAGCGCTTCCCTTATATTGTGATGTTATATTTATTTAGATCAATTTTGTATCATAATAACAGAATATTTAATAAGACTACATATATCTAAGAGGCTGTAACATCAAACTTAAGTAATATAGTTTTATTAGAGATAGACCTCTTTAAAGGTCGTCTGCATTGGTAAATCTTTCACCTATTTCTACCGCCAAATAACAGTATTAACACTGCTGCGTTTAGCTGTGTTTGAAGGGTGAGAGAGGCAGTAAAATTACTGGGTAAATGTGACATCATATCTTCAGTTCACAAGGTTGGTGACACGACATTGATATCTTTGTGATGACACGAGTGTCTATAGGCTGCGATCACATTCACCATCAAGTGGACCGCATACTTATTTGCTAACTTCATAACAAAAAATAATTACACCCTAATTAGGGACTCCTAAGTCGTGGAACTATTATACCCGTAGTTTCGCCTATCCATCTGTTTATTTATAAATTCGTTAAAAGTCTCTTCTTGCCAGAAAGCATCAATATACCTAAAAGTTAAGTTAGTAAAAGAAAATCTTGTCTTTTATTAATTCCCCTTATAATGGAGGCTTTTTTGTCAACTGTGGGGTGTGCTTAGGTAAATCTTCCCAAAGTGTCGCGGGTCGCAGAAAATATTTTTTCTATTAAGAGATTCGGTTGTACAATATTAAGCATTAAAGTGCTGATTTTTGTTAGTCGTGTGCCAGTTAGGAGATTAATTTTTGGATGTTTGAAACAAATAAAAAAAATATAACACAATATTTGATATATTGGCCTGTATGAGATAAGTCGCTCATAGGACTTGTGTCACGGACATCTTACAACATAATAATTACAAATAGATAATACCTAAATACATATTTAATACGCAGGCACAGAACAAACTCAAATGTTAGTAACATAAATGTTTGTTCTGGGTGGGGATCGATCCCATACCCGTAGGCGTATAAAACAGAATGCGATATCGGGCAATAATATTAATCTATATATATCTATATATATAAAAATGAAACCCGTTTCGCGTTGTCACGGCATCACGTGTGAACGGCTGAACCGATTTCGATAATTCTTTTTTTTAAATGTTTGTGGAAGTCCAAGGATGGTTCTTACGGAAAAAAATATTAAGAAAATCTCTGAGAAATATTGAAAAGTATACATTTAATTTTGCATATTTTAAAAAACGCGCGTTACGAATGTCAATTTATTTTTTATACGAATGTCAACGTCATTCACAGCCATAGACTATATTAAAAGAGCATCGTTTGTTCGGAAACGTGGTTACTTAATTAAGTTTGTTCGGAAACGTGGTTACTTAATTAAATTCTATTGCACTATTTTATAATTTTTTGAAAACAATACAAATAGTAAACCTATACAAATTTCGCATATATATATATTTCGAATTATTGAATCCTATGGAATAAACACTATTTTGAAAATATATATTTTGTTTTGTATTTAATAAAATTAGGTCCTTTTCAGATATGTCGAGACCAGGGAAATAGGGATTAATTTATATATGGAGGATATTATAGATTCCAGTTTAAATTGAATAGGTACTCATACCTAAGTTAGGTCAACTATACAAAATAAAGTAGTGCATCAAAGCTACGCTAAGGCGGTACGAAGTTCGCCGGGTCAGCTAGTAACTAAATAAAATGGATATCTATGACAGCTTAAAAGGATCCATGAGTTTACGAACGTTTAGTTAACAAAATTATGATTAGTACTTGAATAAGTTATAATTTCATGTATATTCTATTGCAAATTATATAACATTCAAATGATTACTTAAACCATCGTAAGTTTTGAATCGAGAAGTAAAGACACACAGACCATATTACTAATATATTTATTAGTGTAAAATATTGGGCAACTATGGTTCTCTACATTGCCTGGGCCTGTCTCACACTTAGCCTATTTTCTTGTTTTATCTCATCATCCTAGCCATTGAAAATCCAGTGCTGGACAAGAAAGGAGTTTTTTTGCCCATAATAGCCGCGCTGGGTAAACGTGTTGGCAATCGCAGTGCGCATCTTTCGCGACTGGATGCTGCAGCCCATCATCGGCCTGTACATTTGAGCTGTAGTGTTTCGGATGGATATACCGCCATCTGTCGAATCTGGCACCTTAGTCGCCTGTTACGACACCTGGTGCAACGGGAGGTACTATTCTATTCCGCCGGTATTTTACCTTTCTTTGACTACCTATCCTGATTATTTTGATCTTGTTTTGTCTACGGTTGATAGATTTCTTAGAGACACATTCTAATTACATTATTCTTTTGTATCTTACTGCGACCCGGCTTCGCACGAGTAGTAGAAGAGAAATATATATATATACCATCGCGGACATTTTTGTAGACTTTTTTAACGTTTACTATATACTGTAGTAGTATTGAACTATGTCGTCGAGTTCAACCAGCGTATATTGATGATACTACTCGTAGCTGTGCCCGCGACTTCATCCACGTGGAATAATTTTTTAGGTACGATACCTCATTTACCTTAAATTATATAAACTTTGAATGTCTTATTTATTAATATCAAATCAATGGCCCAAAAAAAAAGTTGCAAGTGTCTAGCTCCAAAAATAGCGAAACTTCCATACAACTTTTCATCCCCCCTTTTGACCTCTCACAACCCTTTTTTCGAATTAAAAAATAGCCTATGTCTTTTCTCAGGGTCTAAAGATTGTCTGTGTCAAATTTCATCAAAATCAGTTTCGAAGTTTAAGCGGGAAAGCGTAACAGACAGACAGACAGAGTTACTTTGGTATTTATAATATTAGTAGGGATTACTTTAGAAATTTCCAAAATTATAAGTGTTTTTTTACTTTGTTAAACATGTATTACCTATACATATTTACATTTATCTTGAATCACTCTATCTAATTAAAAAATAACCTCATCGGAATCCGTTGCGTTGTTTTAAAGATCTAAGCATACATAGGGACAGACAGATAGCAAAAAATGCAACTTTTGTGTCCAGAAACTAAGTAACTGTCGACTTTATAGTACTAGGATATATTTAAAAGATATAATTTTTTATTTTATTCTCTATATTTGTTTTACGAACAACAGACATCAAAGGAATTACAAATAAAATACACCTCGCCTGTGTCCCAGGGTAGTGTATCAGGGTAGGCAGAAACTATGGACGTCCGCTTGTTACGATCTTGGCATACCTCTCTCGCATCCCTTACTCGCATTAGTCCTTTTATACACGCTCGTTTATTCTTGGTACTTCTGACCTGTCCCTTCTTTAATACTTCTTCTACCTGGGTCAGATATGTTCGCCTAGGTCGTCCTTTAACAACTCTTCCATTCACTTCTATTCTATATAGTTTGGTAGTCATTCTACTCTCATCCATCCTTTCTATATTTCCAAACCATATTAACATTCGTTTCTCTATTATTGTCATCTTTTACACCACATTGATCTCTTATCACATTATTCTTTAATCTATCTCTCGAACTCACACCATAAATACTTCGAAGTGTTCTCATTTTGACAGCATTTATTATACTCGCGTGCTTCTTCTGTCAAATACATATTTAACACATTTTTAAACATGATTTTTAAGATCACGTAGACAGATGTGCAATAACAATATAATAATAATAATATAGCTAATTAAACGCTCATTGATATAAAAATAACAAAAGTTAAAATAAAAAACAGAATTTAAATACAAAACCGTTAAAAAGCAATGTTAGTTGGGAGTTGCCGTAGGTTGGTTGGGATGTTGCAAGTTTATGACAGTACGTTGTATTAGGATATACAATCACTGGAGATGACGCTGTGAGATTGTACCCCGCTCGTATGATTTACATAGGATTGTCTTGTGTTTTATGTTAGAATTAAACGACATGTCATCCGAAAATAAAATACACTTTTGTAATAGACAAATATAGTGGACCATGTCGGACGGACCCTATTGGGTTTCTTTTTTTTTCTGCCGTGAGATACCGGCAGAATAGAATAGTAACTCCTCCTTTACCAGGAGATGTAAGATGCGACTGAGGTGCCAAAACCGACAGATGGTGGTATATCCATCCGAAACAGTGTAACTAAAATGCACAGGACGGGTTTGAGCAAAAGCATCCCAGTCCCGAAAACTGCGCTCTGGGATTGCCACCATGCTTCTTACCAATTATGGGCAAAATCGCTCTTTCTTGGGGCGGCCTGTGTCCGTCCAGCAGTGAATTTCCAATGGCTGATGTTATGATTGAGATTTTCGCTTCTAATCCGATAGATTTTCAAAATTATATAATGATTGTAGATATTATCATTTTCTACAATATTTAATATAAGTTTTAAAATATAATTAATTACACTCCTACATATATATTATTATCTATTCGGAGATTTTAATAATTTTCATGAGATGATCTGTTGCCATAAAAACAACATAAAGACGTAATGTTTATTTTTAATATGACAGGCAGCATTTTTATACATACACAAAGGAAATGCAAATCAATTCGTTAATCAACAACAAAAGTAAAACCCCAACATGTCTCAAAAAGCATAATATTTGATTTTGGCGGGTGCTACATCTGCAAATAATTAGATATGGCAGGATATACGCGTGCGCGCGCCGGCACGCGCCGCCTCGTCTAGTCCCTGGCTCCCGTCATTACCCGACTACGCCTCAGAAAAGAGCGGTAATGATTTACGAATATTGTCTATGCCCCCACCCACACGCCAAGTGTATCACCAACACGTGCCGGATGACAAGTACTTAAAACACTTTATACTCTTACATTTACTGCGGCCAAGGATGCAGCGGGACATTGTAGTCCGAGGGTGATTGTAATGAAATATGTTCTGCGTAATCAAATAGTCACAAGGTTTTGGTTAACAAAATTACGTCGCATTTTTAACGTTCTATAACAATATGGTATTTTTTCTTGACTTAACATATACTTATCTACTTCTGCTTACATATAAATATTAAATGAGTGTGCGTGTTATTTTTATCTATAACATGTTGTAGTAAACTTTAATTTAAAAAAATTGGTTGCCTGTAAAGTCGGTATACGGGCGAAAGTTTTACGTGACAATGACTTTGAGTGGTATAAATTTAAAAACTAAATTTAAAAGTTAGAACATTTATTTAAATCACATTAATTGTTAATATCAATCGATTTTAATTCAAAGTGTATTTTCTAAAAGGAGAAAACAAATTCACATTTGATCTTTGAATTTAAAGTAAATCGCGCGCTTACTACCTTGCGCAATGATTGGTCGTCTCGGTTTGAATGTTTGAAAGTTTTGATTTGACGGGTTGGAGGTTAAACATTGTTATTTCAATTTTTTATATAGCAAGTCGCGCTCATTTTTTCAAGTTAAACAAATTATTATTGGTTGAGATACGATTTATACTACTTTTTTGATTGAAAACTACCACAACATTGTGATTACTACAACATAACCTATTCACTTATGTCTTAGTCATTTATTTCATCATGTTATATTACACCGGTCTACAGCATTTTTGCGCACGGGATATACATACCTTATTTTTATTGCTAATGCACCTAGAAATAAGAATAAGAACAAAAAAATGCTTTGAATTTGCTTTTATGCGTAAAAAATTGAAAAAATCACATTAATGAAAATACGTAAAAAATTGACATAGAGATAATTTATTAAAGCATACAGAACATTTATTTATGAATAATTCTTACAATATGAGTTTTAAAATGGAGTAAATGGAAAAGTAAAACTGTTCTTTTCTAAATATTTAATTTAAAAATGAACAGATTTACTTTTCCTGGCATGTTCAAAAGAAGTTTCTCTTATTAACCCCCAAATATAGTCGCCCATCATACTTTCAGTATACTGGCCTTGGTAACGCCTCTCAAATTCCATTATATCTTGATGGAAGCGTTCTCCTTGTTCTTCCGAAAAAGCACCCATATTACTTTTAAATTTATCTAAATGAGAATGTAACATGTGCATCTTTAGAGACATTCTACATCCAATGATGGAAAAATTTGTAATCATGTCAGTGATGAGCTCTTCATAATTTTCAGCTCTATGGTTTCCAAGAAAACCATGAACTACTGCCTTAAAACCGTTCCAGGCTTTTTTCTCCTCATTGTTAAGTAGCTTTGGGAAAATATCGCAATCCATATTTTTTTTATTATTTGGGGGCCTATAAAGATTCCGGCTTTAATTTTCGCCTCTGAAAGCTTTGGAAAAAAACTATTCAGATATTTGAAAGCTTCAGATTCATGATTTAGAGCCTTCACGAATTGTTTAATAAGATCCAATTTAATATGCAATGGCGGCATTAATATAGATTTAGGATCGACAATTGCTTCCCATTTAATATTGGATTTTCCAACTTCGTACTCAGCACGTACAGGCCAATGTTTTTGGCGGTAGTGAGCAGCATCATTACGACTATCCCACAGGCAAAGATAACAGGAGAATTTAGTATAACCACCTTGCATTCCAGTCAAAAATCACACCATCTTGAAGTCACCGATAACTTCCCATTTGTAATCCATATATTTGATGGCAGTTAATAGCATTTTAATACTGTCATAATTTTCTTTGAGGTGTACGGAATGTGCCAATGGAATAGATGGAAATTTGTTCCCATTGTGTAGTAAAACAGCTTTTAGGCTTTTTGTTGAGCTGTCAATAAAAAGGCGCCATTCAGTTGTATGACATGGAATACCTATTCCTTCAAATAAACCATCTTCCTTACTGAAGAAACAAGAAAATTCTTCGTGACGTTTTCTTTGATGAGATATTCGAACATCAGGAGTAAGAAAATTCCGTTGTTTTAATCGCGATGCTAGTAACTCTGCTTTACTTTTTGGTAGATTTAAGTCTCTTATTAAGTCGTTGAAATCTTCAGAGTTGATTAGATGTGATATTTTTGGTTCAGATTCAAAAACGAATTCGGAATGTACGGATACAGATGAACTCTGTGATTGATGGCTGCCTTGAGAGAGTAGTTGATTTTCCAGCAGGAGCAGCCACAGGATTGTTTTCTGTATGTGGTATTGGAGCGGATGTCGATGGTAGATTAGGATAAGATGTTTTCCTTGAATTTTTACCTTTAAGTGGATTCACAATGCAAAAATAACAGTCTGTGTGATGATCCCTGGGTTCCCTCCAAATTCTCGGCACTGCAAACTTCATTGCTCTTTTTTCACCTCGGTACCATCCTGTCGTGCACGACAAGCGACGCAAGAAACACTACCCCCCCGCCCACTTACCTCTCCTTCGACAGCGGTAGCGTGCAAAGACGCGACATTAATTCGGCGCGAAAATAAAAAATGATCAAATCGCTATAACATCTTAAAAAGCAAATATTTTCGATTTGTAATCGACTTTTTTATATATCTTGGCTTATATAAATCAGAGTAAATTAAGTAAAAGCCATGCGCAAAAAAAAAAAAAAAATTTGTTGACCGGTGTTATCAGTCTGAAATTATTTACCTTTGCTGTTTGAATTGTTGCGATGGACGAAACTACTTTCACATTATCACTACACAATCGTTTTACAATTAAGGCTAGGTTAGGAGTTTAAAAGCTTAGCGTAAAGCATGCGCGGAAGCCCGGGAAGCTTGCAACTTGAAGCCGCGACGGCGTGCAACCGGAATTCCGGTCGCACTCACTTGACACGTCTAGTTCGTAAAAAAACTAAATGTTAAAGTATAACAAAATGACTATTTCATATAGACTATTAATATGAAGCAGAATGAGCTAGTCTATACATTCGGGTCTTTAATATACCAAATGATTTATAAATTAATTAGTTTTATATTAAAAAATTCTTAAAGTTAATTCTGATTCGTTATTTATTATCATTTTAAAGAAGATAAAAAACTAATTAATTAATAAAATCAACCAAAAAATATTCCCTATATCTTATTTATTTATAGGTATCTACTTTAATGCATAATTGCCCTTTAGTGTCAATAAATTCTGCTGACTTATTTATTTTACTTATCATGACGTCGGCATTTTTTTGTCATATCATCTCAAAGGTATATACCCTATAGCCATTTTCAAATTTATACTTCAACAGGTCAGTGTAAAATGTATGTTAATTTATAGTTTAAATAAAAAACATACAATTTATTTATGTGATAATTTAATATATACATTTAAAGAAATAATATTTCTTTAATTTTGAATTTTGCCGCGCTTACTACATTACCAATGACATTGACAACTGACAAGCGCTAGAGTCTGGGGATCCTTGGTCTGAGGTCAATGGTCAGTTGAGAGGTTATGGAAAAAATAGCATTGTAAAAGAGATTTATTGTGATAGATTTGTTAATTAAAATAAATAAATAAGAATAATTGGTGGAAGAATAGACTTTAATTGTCGTTTTTTCGTTTTCAGAAGCAACGCATGAGTTTATTTTTAACCTAAAATTGAAGGATAATCGATATAAAACGACAATTTTGTTTGTTGAAATACCAAGAAAGCAGAAACGATGGAACAACTACGCTTCGAATTTGCATTATTACCGACGAGTGATGGGAAATTAAGCATATATTGTGTAACGTCAATAACAACAAAGGAACAAAAAGTGTTTGCTATACCAGAAGAACTACAGTCGGTTGGCCTTCACAAGGAATTGATAAAGACCTCTGACCTCTTTATTATATATAAAGTAAAAAATAGTTTAAGGAAAAGATACCAGACACGAAAAGTTTGGATTAAAATGTCAGATGAACTGAGTAAAATCTATGTGGACGAAGATGGTAATTTACAATTCGGAGAGTAATATCTGGAAGAAATTGAACAAAAAGTAACATCTGGAGGACAAGTAGCTGATACACAGTCATTGGAAAAAATATTTTCGAAACTAATTAAAAGCACACAAGAAATAAAAAAACAAAATTTAAAATATATTGCAGAGAAGTTTGTGATTGACAAATTTACAAGTAAAAACCCGAACGCAGGTCAATGGAATGAAATGTTTGAAAAGGAGTGTGCTCGTTTTGACATTACAGAAGATGGGAAAAAAATTGAGATCCTCCGACTATTCATGGACAAAACCTGTGTTGATTGGTACCGTTCAATGATTATCAAATTGACCCTAGATTCAGACTGGACAGAATGGAAGGGAAAGTTTTGTGACACATTTGTCAAACAAGGCTGGAATCAAGTGAGTTATGCACTGTCATTTAAACATCGGGAGAGTTCATTAGTGGACTATGCCAAAAAAAGGAGAAACTTATATTGGATATGAGGAGAACAATAGACACAGGTACACTAGTGGATCTCATTGCGGCAGGATTGCCAGCATCGGTACTAGAGAAGATAAATAGAGAAGAGATAAAGGATACAGTTGACTTATTCAATAAGGTGAGAAAGTATGCACAGTTGGTAAAAAAATATAAAAATGGACCCTATAGAAAATCAGAAGATAAATACCAGAATTGAAGAGCGGACTCCATGTAAAACGTGTGAAAAATTGAATAAAGGCGTCCGCTATCATCCAGAATCTGCATGCTGGTTCAAGCTTAAGGAGGATGACGTGTTGAATAGAAAAGTTTTCAGACATGTAAATAATTCAGTGATTGAGGCAGAGTTAAATGAAACGGAACAAAAAAACTAATAGTGACACCATTAATTAAGATCAAACTACTATTAAATAAGGAAATGGAAATTGATGGAGTATATGATTTAGGTTCCAATGTTTCTCTCATCAATTCAAAATTACTAAAAATAAGATCAAAAAGAAATGGTCAAAACGAAGAGAATTTAGTAACAATTAATGGTGTTAAAAAGACAAGTGGTTCGACAAACCTAAACATAAAGATTTTTGATATAGAAGAAAATGTAGATGTATATATCATGGATGAGCCAAATTTTAGATATGATTTCCTAATAGCACTGGATATAATAAAGAAATACAAGCTTGTACTAAATGAGAACTTAAAAATAAGTCAAAAACAATACTTACTACAAAACAATATAAGGTCAACTGGGGAAAAAGAGGAAGGGATAAATAAAGACAAAAACGAGGATACCAGATTAGTAAAAGTATGTATATGAAATTAATTTCAATGAACATATTAAGGAAGAAGACTTTAAAATAAAAGTTGACCACTTAGATGAAAATAAAAGGAACGAAATAAATAAACTTATACAACAATATAAATCAGTATTTGCCAAAGACAAGTATGATGTTGGAACAGTTAAGGGATATGAAGCAAGAATAGATTTATTGATGGATAAATACTGATTTGTTATTTTTTATCATTTTAAAGAAGATAAAAAACTATTAATCAAAATAAAAAATTAATAAAATCAACCAAAAAATATTCCCTATATTTTTATTATTTGTAGGTATCTACTTTAATGCATAATTGCCCTTTAGTGTCAATAAATTCTGCTGACTTATTTGTTTTACTTATCGTGACGTCGGCATTTTTTTGTCATATCATCTCAAAAGTATATACCCTATAGCCATATTCAAATTTATACTTCAACAGGTCAGTGTAAAATGTATGTTAATTTATAGTTTAAATAATAAACATAAAATTCATTTATGTGATAATTTAATATATACAAATAGTGGGATAAAGAAGAATAATTATAATAAGATTTTGATAAAATGTGGTACAAACCTAAGTAACCAAAATAAATGTATATAAGAAGTATATATGAAAAGAACAGTAATAAACTTGTAACCCAAACGAAATAATATACGAATACAAAAAATAAAAGAAACGACGAGGATGGGATTCGAACCCACGCGTGCAGAGCACATTGGATTAGCAGTCCAACGCCTTAACCACTCGGCCACCTCGTCATGTACATAACTTGTGAAATTACGGATCTGATTGATATGAGGCATCTGCCTTTCACTTAACTTATTTTTATCAATGTTAATTGACTAGAGTGGAACATACACAATTATCGGTCATTGACCTACACCATATCGTCAAAACATGTCTTTTTGTTACAAATAGATTTTAAAAGTGAACATTACTAAATGGTGAGTAGAATAATCAATTGAGTAAACTAAATAGTTTACAATGAGATTATTTATTAATGTAATTGTACAGTTTATAATAACAATACACATTAAGAGCAAACCTGACGAAATTTATAACATTGCTCTAAATGTTACAGAGCTATCTATTTAATATAATACATACATACATATTGATATACCCAATACGTTACGTTGCATAGCTGTCTAGGAATAAATGTCCAATAAACAACGAGTTACTCTCAGCGTCGAATAAACGATGTTCCGAGGCGCCAGCGGAGTTATACCGTCTCCTGAATATGACAAATAACATTAAAAATGAAACTACACGAATACTAACATAAAATAAAAATGTCAAAAATTTAAATTAAGGATTAAAATATTGAAATTTAGTGCGGGCGAGGCGAGCGTCGGCCGGCGCGCCTGGCTCCGGACCCTGCCATCTTCGGGCTGTGTTACGTGGAAGAGGACTTTTTAGTGGGACTTTTTTGGGCAAAGGTTTTTATTCAGAAATTATGTCCGTTCGGCGACCCAAAATTAATAATTTGTTTATGTATTTATTAAACAATACTTCAAGATATCATTAGATATGAAAAATTTACATAAGAATGCAAGGTTTCCGGTCGTTTCAAACAAATTTCTATGATATATTATTATACTATATCGCAAATTATTATTTTTAATATTTTAGGTATAACCTGATACTTTATGTAATGTATGATAAATTTGTGTAATCAAAAATGTACCTAAAGTACTCAGACATTAACAATATGCTTACAATTTGTAATGACGTAACAAGCTACATAGATATGTATGTATGTCCTGCATTATATCCCGCAATGTATCAACACCAACATTGCATTCAAGGTAAACCAGACAAAACAATAACGTTGATGTACCATGTGACCAGACTCCGTAGTAAGTCGCTTAAAGCACTTGTGTTACGGACGCCAGGTATAAGAAAAATCACAAATATACTACTTAAATACATATATTTAACACCCAGATGCAGAACAAACACAAACATCATCATATAAATATTTGCTCTGCACAACAAAGCCCTCTCCACACCAGGCCCTACTCCCGAATACTATAAATTAATGGAGTGTACTGTGCCAGAGAATTTTAAATATTTGAAAGCACAGTTTAGAAAAAATCAAAATCTCCACAACATAATATATTACGTAAAATAAATAATACAATCATAAAGTAGTTATAAATGTAGTGTTTATAAAACGTAATCGTAGTTTTATGGTTCATATATTTCGGATGGACGGACGTCATTTGGAGGCTGCGCCGGTCACGGTCGGTGGGACCCTATTTGTATTAATTAGTTGGGTCCGATGCAATAGTTTGTGCCTCTAAAACAGACTAGGTACGTGATTAACTCTCTGTTTGTTTAAGAAATGACAGGCCCGCGCGCTATCCGTAGTGACCCAGTCTTATACACCAGGAGTCGTGTGTTCGATCCCTACCCAGAACAAATATTTAGGTGATTAATATTTGTGTTTTTTCTATGTCAGGGTGTTAACTATGTGTGTGTAATACTTCTGTTGTTTCTTTTTTTATTAGATCAGGTCGACAAATAATCCACTCCGCATGATAGAAAGCGTCACCACAGCTTAAAGCCGCTCCTAATATCACAATAATATCACTAGCGTGTACCAGCCTTGTGACTTGAAGATATTACGTCACATTACCCAATTATTTCACTGACTATTTGACCCTTCAAACCGGAACACGGACTCTTGTATGAAGTCATGTCAATGGTTTCTGTAACACAGCGCTATAAGCTACTTATTTCGGGGCCAGATCAATGTTTAAGATGTTGTGTAAATTAAAAAAAAATCAAAACTGATGACCCTGCTAGTTATGGTTCCTAATTGCTTAGAGTTTTAAAATTTTGAACTTATCTGTAACTAAAAATATTGTGAGAGAATTTATTTGTATGTCTGAACGCTGAAACTCCCGAACAGATTTCTAACTATAATCAAAGTGGTTGACGTACATTTCACTAGCATTTCGTCTACTAGAGGTAGATTATCTGAATAGGTACTTCGCTCTCACTTTTTTTTACCGCCAAACAGCAATGTTAGCTTGCTTTGTTCCAGTTCTAAGGATCTTCAAGTGCCGTGAGGTGCCGTCCAAGTAGAATAGTACCTCTCACTGTACCAGGTGTTGTAAGAGGTGACTTAGATACCAGAACCGATGGTGGTATATTCATCCGAAACAGTGCAGCTCAAATGCGGATGGGCAGCAGCATCCCCGTCGCGAAAGCTGCGCTTTGCGATTGCCAACACGCTTGCCTAGCGCGGCAATTATGGGCAGAAACCTCCTTTCTTGGAGAGGCCTATGTCCAGTAGTGGACTTTCCTTGGCTTTTATGATGATACTGTTCTCAAGTCACAAGTTGATAATGCGCCAGTGACATTTCTATGATACGAGCATATATAGGCTTCGGTGACGCTCACGGAACGTACATTAGTTTTTCGACTCCTCGCGCTGGAATTGACGTCTGAGTAGGCCAGCATTAGGTTCTCCGAAAAACAAATCGTCGTTTAATAATTATGAAAAAAATCCATAACTTACTCCCCGACTTTATGCCAAATTCAGGTTGTTCCCTTTTATTGCTTGAATCAAAAGTATCAAACTTGTTAAATATTATCCAAATCAGTTCACCAAGTAAGCCGTGAAATTATAACAAACGGGTAAAATTATTTCTGCATCTAAATTTTCGGTAATTCAAATAACCACCCCTTTAATCCTAGCTATCTACAAACAATATTATTAAAAACTACCACAACATTAACAAAGTTAATTAAAAATGCAAATTAATCTTACAAACCATACATGCGAAAACACAACTTTCAAAGCATCACAATTAAACAGTTCATTACCCGCAAACATCTAAATTAGAGTTAGGCATAGAGTCGTGTATGTGACAGGTCATAATTCCCCCTCCACAGCCCCACCGCACTTCCTCAGTCCCCGGCGACCTTTGTGCAGTAATAGGAGGCCCTGCCTGTCTCAGGCACTCCCTTAAATGAAGGGGACGCAATTTCTTTTTGACAGTAACATTAGAGACTTGACGGATTTGGAATTATCAACTAGTATTTTTTAGAAGTTGAGTACAAAGTGGTATTTATTACATAAGCAAGGAGAATACCTTTTTACCGTGAGTTATCGATAATGTAGAATAGTACCTCAACCGCAGTCAGGTGTCGTAATAGACGACTGGGGTTCTGGACAACCGACAGCTGGCGGTATATCCACCCAAAACTATGTAGCTCAAATGTTAGCGAAGCTACGCTCAGCGATTGCCACCACGCCCGCCCATTGCGGCAACTATGGGTAAGCTACCTCCTTTCTTGGAAATCCTAAGTCCAGAACAGAAAGTATACATTTTCATTAAACGAATTTACTCCGACTTTCAGTCAGAATAGTAAAATAAATGTAAAATTACATTAAAATGTACGCAGACAAATACCTTATAAAACAATCTGCTTCCTAGGCAATCCAAGAATAGGACGATAGTTTATACTGTCTACTGTCTATACGTGTGTCAACTGAGAATTCAAAATGGTACGAAAAAACAAACACACACTCTTGATTAACATCAAATCATAGTAATAATTGTAATTGTGAAAATTTGTGAGTATGTTTTATTTCTTTTTATATTAAGAAGTCAGCAAACAAGCATATGGTCCACCTGATGATAAACATGATCGCAGTCTACAGACATGCTATCTTTGTATCCATCAAAAAGATAGCATGTCACCAACCTTGTGAACTGAAGAAACAATTTCATATTTACCTAGTAATTTTACTGCCTCTCTCACTCTTTAAACGGGAACACAGCATTGCAAACACTGCTACTAGGCGGTAAAATAAGGTGAGAGTGAGGTATTGGTACCTTATATATATACCGCCGGTTTCGGAAACGTGTCGCCTCTAACGACACCTGGTACAATGGAAGGTAGATACTATTGTACTCTATCGACACCCCACAGTGAATTTGCAGGGCATAATGCACTTGCAGGCCTACAATACATTTTTTGAGTGTCATTTAGTAATTTTTCTACGTGTTAACGGAATGCTCTAACACAGCCGGATCGCAGCATGACTTCGAGCTGGGAGACAAAAGGTTGACACACTTAAGCACGTTGATGCACTTAAGCATCAAACAGACATTTTGATTCTTAAGTGCCTATACTAGTTTTAGCTTATTTATGCTCTTTTATGTGCAGTTAAATGTGTAAATGCGTGTGTATGTCGTCTTATATAAAACAAGCTAATATTAAACAAGATGCACCGGTCTATACGCTAATTTTTAATTCTAAATAAGGTTATAGAAAACCTCACTTCACTCTAATCGGAATAATAATCGTTAAAAGCATATAATTTCATTTCCTTTCATAAATTTTAAATACATTGAAAACTAAAATTATTTTAAGACCGTCATATTTAAATGGCCAATTGATACGAAGAATTTATATTTACACGATATTCAAGCCAAAATTAATAATTCTGTACAATTTGCTCACGTTGCATTGCTCAGTTTGGTGGCTAGAAAATAATGATGAAAACAAAATGTTAGACGATATTTACTTGGTATAAGACAGCGATTCCTAAATTGGTTACACGCCAATTAACAGTTTTACCTAACAGAATATTATTAAAAATAATCACTTAATAATGTTATCGGGAAAGTTTGAAAACGTTTGATTTTTTTATTGTTACAAGCTAGAACGTTTGAAAGGACCTGGATTATATTTGTCTCTTAAACTTGTACATACATCACTCCTGTGTCCCATCGAGAAAGGCAGAGACTATAGATTTCCACTTGTCACGATCTTGGCATACCTCTCTCGCTTTCCTTACTATTATTATTTAGTCCTTTCATACACTTTCGTTTATTCTTGGTACTTCTGACCCGGCCCATTTTTAATACCTCTTGTACCTGGTTAAGATATGATCGTCTCGGTCGTTTATACCAACTCTTGCATTCTTTTCGCTCTATATATTTGGGCAGTCATTGTTTCATCCATTCATCCTTTCTATATATTCAAACCATTTCAGCATTCTTGCTCAATTGTTGTCACAACATCATCTTTTACACCACATTGATCTTTTATTACACTATAATTTAATCTATATCTCAAACTCACACCATACATACTTTGAAGTGTTGGAACCAACACTGACATGAAACTTGTAATTGATTAGTAAGACTAGTAAGTATAAGTCAAAATTATGTGATCCAGATATACGGTGTGGTTATTTTTTCCTCGTTTGTATATCTTATAAGATTATACAGTGAATTGAGTCGTTTACAGTGAATGTCTCAATCTAGTAATTATAGATAAATGTCAACTGTGAAATGTTGACAGATGTGTATAGATAATAAATTCCTAAACACTTTATCTACAAAATAAATGTTTTGGTTATTTAAAACAAGAAATTACAAATTTGCGTTATGTTTATAATCATTTAATGTTAGATATGGTTCTGCTTAAAAAGTTCTATAGTGTAGAAACGTCAAGAGCCGCTGAATCTAAGATGCTGTGCTCGCGAAATCGATTGTCCCTTCCACCGTTGCCTAGCAACCGTCCCGGCTTCACCTGCACGTTGCACTTCATGCTGGCTGTCTCTCCTGGACGGACATATCTACGCAGACTTACTACACATTTACGAAGAAAAGGTAAGATACATAGGAGAAAATAGCATAATCTTAGAATACTTTAGTTTCAGTCTTTCTTAATAACAGAGTGGACTCGGGGAACTTGAAGATTAACTTTAAAAAAAATTGATATTTTAAGTAAAAACTTATTTGGGGCAAATTAATATCTATAAATTTCCTGATAAACATATTATGTCAAAACAAATCGATTTTAAATGTTGGTATGTTTATACACTATTTTAATCTTCATAACAAGATTAAAAAGCCTTAATGGTAGCCAAGTTTAGTTGAGATAGCTATCAATAGGCAAATACTATCTGATATCAACATGGCTTTAGGATAACTTCCTATTCTCTGGAATTAAGTTAATCCTTAATGTGTTTTATATATTTTTTAAATCTTTACCACACTATACAGCCTCCTAACGCGATATTAATATTTTTATGACCACAAATTGTGTTAATAATCTGGTCAATC
Source organism: Heortia vitessoides (assembly GCA_020976665.1). Taxonomy (NCBI): domain Eukaryota; kingdom Metazoa; phylum Arthropoda; class Insecta; order Lepidoptera; family Crambidae; genus Heortia; species Heortia vitessoides. The sequence goes on along the minus strand of JACJUM010000875.1, from coordinate 10,976,918 downwards.
AATTGTTCTGAGAAAAGCAACCAACTCCCAGGAAGATTTTATTTTTTTTATATATTTATAATAATATATTTTCTTATTTTTTTTTAGATTTTTTATTTTGTCCAGGATAGAAAATAGATTAATCATAATACAATATATATTTGCCAAATTGCATCTAATTCCGTTCTAGTGTGCTAGTAACAAGCATTCATCGTATTGCCTTACGCGAAAATTTCTTAAGGTTGGAAACATTTTTACCCTGTATGAGCACCCGAAAAGTACGTAAAGAGACAAAAACAATATTTTCCAAGAACAAGTAGTTGAAACTATAAATCTTGCAACGTTTCCAAAATTAAATCATCGTAAATAAAGTCCGCTCAAACAAGTCGGTAAAAGTAAAGCTTGGGGGGCGAAACTTAATTTAGATGCGGTTTGTAATGAATTCTGTAGATTCAATAATGCTTCTACCCTTCCCTCTCATGCTATGCTATCTTTATATTTTTACAAATACGTTCTAGAATATAAAATTTGTCTTATTTAATTTAGAATTCTTAATATTTGTAAGTATATAATTTTTTTAATATCACTCATAAATAATATCTAAATCACCTGCCCATCATTTTCATTTATAACCTTTTTTGTAAAGAACTTATGTAAATCGTTCCACAAACAAATGAATTTTCATTTGAAATCGAACTCTCTGATTAATGGTACCGTTTCGGTTATGCGTTTAACATCTACACTTTAACATGCCGAACTGTGTAGGTCTATGTGTTATTTATTGACTTTTTATCTTGGGCGATCTCCGATCGGCTTTTGTCCCTGTGCGGCAGTTTTTTCGGCGCCAAAAAACAATGTCCTTTTATAGAACCAAAAACGTCGTTAATAACGCAGTAGTTTGAGCCGCAATCTAAGCGGATTCTTTGTAGATTCAATCTTTATTGCTTGTCTTTTCTGAGATAAAGAACAATCTTTGTCTTAACAAATACTTTGTCTATGTAAAAACGTAGGATATATATATTTCTGAAGGTTAGTCTGAAACTTATCTTTTTTCTTTATTATATGTCTGAAGTAGGGAAGATAAAATATATCACACAACAGACACCTTCAGAATAAAACAGGAAATAAAAGGTATTTTCTACATTTGTTAGATCAAAAAATAAAAAGTAAACAAACTCTTTAGCAACATCAAATCAACGGAATAAAATAAACACTTAGAGAGATAGAAATCTAAAAAACCCGTCCCTTGGAGAAATATATTACACACCTATCATATTAAAATTATAACCTATAATTTAATTTTCAAAATGGCGCATAAAAACTAGCGTTGGGTGTTGTCAGGTGAAAAAACCGGTCGCATATTCGTTAGTTTCTTTTTTTTTAAGTTAACTTGCTTTTTAGTTTAGTGGTTCGGAATAGAAAGATGAGACAAGTTCTTCGAAGGTACGCCGTATCTCATAATGTTTGCTGCGTTTTAATATCACTTAATTATGATAAATATATTCAATTAAACCTGAACATCGATCGAGAGCAATAATTTTCCTTCTCGACGTTTCTCCGTGAATTATTATAATTATCTTTACGAAGAAAATAAACTGTTATGACACTACTTTCATATGTAACTTAATAACAGAATAAATTTGTTAAATAAAATTATATAAACTACAGACAGTGCGTGTCTCATTGCTCCCAATAACACAATTTGTTCAACCACAATGACCATATGAACTTTACCAGACAAATTGTTTGATTCTGTTAAAATGTTGGTATGTAGCAACCCAATATCATTGTGCTAAACTAACATAAAACATGACATATTTTTTTGTAGCGTGGCTTTCACAATTCACAGTACAAATCCAACAAAATGTGATTGAAAATTTTAATTACATTCTTCGTTATGAATTATTAATGCTACTTAATAAATATTTTTGCTTTTGCTCTTTTAAACTTTTGAATCAGACCATCTTGAAGGTACTCTCTTAGTAATATTTCACACTTCGGCGCGGAGGTTCCCTCATGATTTTCCCACGAATGCAACGAACAAAGCAGGGCGCCTCAGTATGCGCCTGCGCCGAAGAGACGCCGCCGTTCCGTGACGGATCACCGCGCAACGGCTCGAGTCCATCATAATTCCACTGGATTGATTGTTCTGCTTCAGCCGACGATTTCTGTGTAATGCAAACCAGATAAAATTATACGTCGATGAATACAACATTCTCCTCGATTATCAATTACGAGAGATTTAAAAAGAGATTTCAAGAAAGCATAACTTGTCAAATGGGTTACTACTAATTTAATATGAACACTCATATAGATATATACACAGTCATTAAATTATAATGGTTTTTTTAAGAAAAACGGTGAAAAATGTTTATAATACATACTTTTTCGTCAATAATCACTTGCTTGTGCCATATTTTAACATAAACATATTAGGTATTATTCGTTTTTACTAAAAGTAATATTCTTTAGGTACCTATTTTTGATAATTATTTATCAAAAATGGGCCTCGATATATCTACATCCAAAATGTGAAAAACACGATGATTTGATGAAAAATTAAAAACTGTTCTTTGATCGCATTTGAAGGTCTATTTTGTGAAGTTAATTTCAAAATAAAATACATCCTAATCTTGACACATTCAGTCTGAATAGAATCAGACCGTTATTCTGGAGCACAGGTGTTTCGGGATTTTTTTGCAGGGTCCAAAATGGAGGCACAACTTGCAACAATACCCCACATCCTCGAGACAGATGCAACAATACACCATCAATGATTAATTGAACGCATCCACTAACGTTTTACATGTAAATAAAAAATAAAGAGCGAAACAAAAGATTTGCGGCTTTTGTTTAATCCGTCGACGCCAACGTGTCTGCACCAGACCGATTCGAATTTCGAAGGACCATCATTAATTATATTTTGTCTTACTCACGCATTCCATTTTCAAGACCGATATGATCTATAGATCCGATCTACGAGCCTATCGATCATGCGCATTGGAATCTAAATTTATTCATTTAGTGGCATCTTTTTGCAGATGGTGTTTGACGTACGGACCTAGTGATAAATTGATTGTGTTCAAATCATTTGAGTATTGATTTCAATCGGCATTTTTAATTAGGCCGACGCTGGATATGTTAATAAGTTCGTGATATTTGCTACCTCAGTAGTAATAGTTACCTACTCATTTAAAGAGAATTAAAATATACCCACGCAATATTTTATGGTTAATCGTCAAACACGATCTTCAATTACGTGCTTTTGTAAATGTTAATGGAGAGCATGGAATCATTTGTTGAGTGTTAATTAATAAAATAATATATGACCTAAGTACAGGCATGGCGTTGTAGCTAACACTCGCATGTTCTCGCTTCACACATGTGTAGGTATGGAAAATATAATAACGTGCAATTATGAACGGACTCTTAAAGATTGTTCACGACCCATTGTAAAAAAAGCATCAAGTAGCTTATTACAAATAAAGCTTTACTTTTAAATTAGTATAGGAAAATAAAAATAAAAGTCTTTAAATCACTATTCAGTTGTAATGGTTTCTGTATTGTAAATCCTAATTGCATTAAGTTTTTAATTACTTTATTATTATTTTCAATACATCAAGAGGAAGTAATTAAGCTTTATTACATACATTCCTCGCCCACATATCTCCCTATCAGCACTAAACAAAATCCTTTAACAAGCTGAATTGCACCTTTTCTATATATCGTTAATAACCAATACACACAAAATAATTGTTGAGATTCATAGAAAAAGGTCTTCATTAACGGACAACTAATTAACTTTAAACAATATTTCATCCGTCGGGATTGCATGACGCGAGACAAAAAAAACACTAAAGGTAGAGAGAACACGCCAAAACCAAAACGCCTGTCCAAAACAAATAAAACATTAAACAAAAAATGAAGCCAGTTAATAAGCTGGATGACATTTGGGAATTCGAAAAATTCATTCAAAGCATTATTAATAGCGCCCTTGAAGTGGGCTTCGTATTATTAAAATGAGAAGACAACCATTACTTATGTTTAGACAAAGTCCGCACCATCCATTATATCGAGGCACTCGATAGTGTAAGCATCGTATTTAATTGCTACGAATGTTATTCTTTGAATCTTTTTTTATTTATTAAACGGGTAATACCTATTCTTACATTCATAATCTAGACTTACCTTTATCCGAAGGAAACTCACCTTTATCGCAAGTTTGTTGGTATAGTTATTAATATGTCAATTTTGACAGCTCCATGTATGTCAAAGACATGACCCTATATAAGTGCAACGACTACTCTGTTACTGCAACGGCTTGAGACGTGCACATATTAAATCGAAATGTCATTCATAAAGCAAACATATGAATATGAAGAAATAAAAAGAGAATAATGACTGAAAGCATAAATTATTAATTTCATTCGGAAATGGGGCCAGAAACATAGATCACTTCTGACTTCTCAAAATATACAAATGTATTTTGTCAGAGCTGTCTTGTAGCAGTTAAAGATTGCATTTCGTAGCCAGGCTCTGCATTGGCGTGATAGCAAATAATTTTATAAGGGCCCTTAACAATATGTCAAGTCGTTTCATGCGAGACTTTTTCTTATTTTCAATAAATAATACGTTTACATTGTTCGATCTCATGGGCCGCGGTGATATTACTCAAAAAATTTTGTTTATTTTGAACAAAAAGTTACAAAGCGGATTCTTTATGCATTTTGGTGGTGCATTTGTTATTATTGGCGACTGATAATGTTATTATTGTTTTGCGAGCTTTTTACATGATTGATAGCTTATTGTCAAAGATAATGAAGTGTTTTCGGTGCTTCGGATCAATGAGGATTTTTTTTATTCCTTTCTGATCGTTTAGTTTTTATTAATGTTCTTGAGTTTGACGTATTATGATCATAGATGCATTTAAATATCATCTGATACCTTTTTAACGATAATTATAGCTATTTATAGGATTGCCATATGTGGAAGTTCCTAATCTAATAAGTAATTTTCATTCTAAGTCTTAATCGTCTTACTAACAGAAAGTACGATGTCTTTCAGATATAATAAGGCTTAAAACAAGAAAAGTAGAATTTTACATTTGTGTTTAATACACATTCCGTTGGTAGAAGCTAACAGGGAACAGAAGTTACAATTGAATTTTATTACTTTAATGTTTTAATTGATAATACTTATTAACAATAAAATAGTATTTTTTTTATTTGATTTATTGTTGAACAATAGTAACTATATATGTACTTAAACTGGAATTTAGGTAAACAGTACGCATGCGCAGGCTGCGTGATCTTACTTGTTCTTACACAGAGTAATTTCTTTTAGTCTGAGGATCTTGATCAGGATAATGAGATAATCTTATCGAAATATTATATTGGCAGCGATTCTTG
>JACJUM010000875.1:10923084-10971521 GCA_020976665.1 Heortia vitessoides | reverse complement strand
GTACCGGTAAATTCTAGGATTTACAGTAACCAGGCTTTTACAGTAACATGTTCGTTTGACACGATGTAGCTTAAATGCAAGAGGGCGGGTATGGGAAAATGTAACCCTTTTTTGGCCACACTCAGCTGTATCCTACCGTTGGAAATAATAGGAACTACCCATAATTGCACCCGATAAATGATTCATGCCATTAGAAATCTGAATGTGTTGAAATAACAGGCTGATAAGATCAAGGGTTTTAAATGAATATTAGCTTTCTAGATTGACTAGAAGTAGCGCGTTGCACCATAACGTCATTATAACGTCACATCGTAAAAATAAACAACGTTTTAAAGCCGTTAAATTTTATTCATCATTACTTATTGAAATTACTTGACTAGATGGAAAGTTAAGATATTCACGGCACAAGTCGCACAAAAAAAAATAAAGCATTTATACAGTTCTTACCTATCTTTAGATGGTTAGTGAAGGAGCATTAACTTTCCAAAAAATAAATCATTTATTTATCTGTACATAAAAATCAATTTAATTATATATATGCTAAGGTTATCTGGAAGTTCACAATTATTTTTATCATTTCCAAGTGTCTAGTTTTATTCTACACCAGATCGACAAACAAGCATTCTGTCCTCGTTATAGTAAGCGTGACTGCAGCCTAGAGACGCTCCTAGTATCACAAAGATATCACTAACGCGTTGTCAAACTTTTGACTTGAACATATTGTCACGTTACTCAGTTATTGTCACATTACTCCTTGCCTTTCTCAAACCATACCACAGTATTGCTAATATTACTGTTTGGTGGTAGAAACAAGTGACAGTGAGGTACCACTGCAGACGCTCTCTGTATTAGTTCTACCTCATGTGTACAATAAAGAGTTTATTATTAAATTTTCCTATTATTGTACTAGAGTTTTGTTGGCAACACAAAACTAAATTATTACAAAGAGTGGTCATACTAATTTAATCTCCCCAGGGAAAGGGTTAGTGCGTACCACTAAACAATGTTACCGCGTGATTTCATTAGCAACGAGAGACGGGGTGGTCCCACGGGAGAGATTCAAATAAATGTCCCGATAACTTATTGTGAGAACGGCGTCTGAGAACATTGTACTTTTGTAATGAATACTTTCTATGTTCATTTGATGTTCAGATTGAAAGAGGAACAGATCTTAAGATCTTTTTCTTAGAATCTCTACAATCGGTAGGAAAAATGGTTTGTTAGTAAATTCCTAGAACTCTTAGACCTGAATGTTACTTGCGCCTTAAAAAATCTCTGTTCAGTAACTCATTGAGTTAAGGACTTAGATTATTCAGAAACTGACTATGCATGTTTAAAAACAACCTAGTGTGAGACCGGTCATCTATAATTTTAGGAACATATAAGAAGATAATGCAATAATACGACGACACACGTCTGTAAAAATTGCTGAAGTCTGGTAGTAAAAAACATACATACATACATCACGCCTAAGCTCCATCGAGGTAGGCAGAGACTATGGATCTCCACTCGTTAAAATCTTGGCATACCTCTCTCGCTTCTCTTACTCGCATTAGTCCTTTCATACACGCTCGTTAATTCTTGGTACTTCTGACCTCGCCCTTTTTAATACCTCTTCTACCTGGTTAAGATAGGTTCACCTAAGTCGTCCTATAGCAACTCTTCCATTCACTTCCGCTCTATAAATTTGTATACTTTCATCCATTCTTTCTACATTCCCAAACGATCTCAACATTCTCTTTCTCTATTGTTGTCACAACATCATCTTTTACACCACATCGATCTCTTATCGCACTATTCTCTAATTTATACCATAAATTCATTCACACAACACCTTATACATTGACCTGACTTCGAGATAAGGCCCCAAAATACCTATGTTACAGACTTCTGACAGAGGAATCATAAATATAATATATAAATTCATGTATAACAGAATAAACACAAACATTTACTATTTAAATGTTTGTCTTGTATGGGGATCGAACCCAAAACCCATAGCGCACAATATAGGTTCACTGCCATCCACCTGCCAATAGTGCCATCGGGTATGTCGAATTCAAAAAGGAAGCTAAGCAGCATTGCTTGTTACAATTCTCCTTAAAAGATAATTATATTAAGAAAAACTCCACACCACTCCACTCTCCTTGCGGTCTGTCAATCATTAGTCAAGTATAAAAGTATAAATTCTTGAGATCCTCCTTGAGATCTATCGTAAGCAATTTTTTTTTATATATTATGAAGTCAGCAAACAAGCATACGGCCCGCTTGACGTAAACGTGACCGCAGCCTGTAAATATTAGTAGCATCACAAAGATATCACCAGCGTTGCTAACATTGTGAACTGAAGATACTATGTCACATGTACCCAGTTAACCTAGTAAATGCACTGCCTCTCTTACTCTTCAAACCGGAACACAGCAATGCGAACACTGCTATTTGGTGGTAGATGGAAGGCGGTACGTGAGAGCGAGGAAAACAATGCAGACGACCTACGTAAGAGGTCTAACTCTAGTGAAATATAGAGTCCAATGCCATAACTTAATTATACATATCATAACAAATGCTGATCGCTACCCAAATACATAAACCTCATAAAACGAACACAATAAACATGGATAATCCAAAAATCCTTTTAAAACATAATAAACTTTTATACGGTTGTAAATCTTTTTACGTAATATTGTCGACTTAGTAATTCACCCTTGCTGAATCAATGTCTAATTCGTATTCGCAGCTCACGATAATGATTAACGGGAAAGTTTATTAATTCGATCTGGATTAGACACTGCACACTAGCGGAGGGTTAGAAAAAACAAACGGATTTCAAGCCATGGATGCTCTCCGGGGGTTCTCTGTTACATCTCCTGTAGGGTTGCCAACGATATTTGAGCATATTTTTATACAATTTTTATGCTTGTGGATATTTTAATTAACTATAATTTTAAAGAAAGATTTTTTTTAACATCAGAATTGCGAATATGTTAGCGATCTATGTGTATTGAGTACAATAATAAATTAATAGCTGAACGGATCTGGAATAATTCGGCATATTAAAAGACTACATTGTAACAGTACATAAGTTACTTTTGACTACGTAAAAGTGTAAGGTTCTTGTGGAATAAATAGTTTCGTATTAATTTATCGAAAATAATGGGATTGATATATTTTTTCACAAAAAATATATGGCATAGTATTTGTAATTACATATTTGTAATTAATATGAATTTTAACAAAACTCATAAACAAAATTAAATACAGTTTAATAACACGATTAAACGCTGTACAATATTATTACTGTTTTTATAAAGCGATAAAAAATCCCCTTGATCTTAAGATTACTGATCTACGACAATAATCAGAGCCAATAGGTTTTTATATATAGCAAAAGAATTACTTAATTCCTCAAAATATGATTAACTTACCTGTATGTTATGGATAATTTTATCGTCGACAATTTGTATGATTAATGTATTAAAAACATCCCAATTGATAAAATACCACAGTCCTGAGCGTGAGATTAGTTTTTATAAGATCATGACAGTTGCACACCTCCTTGCAATAAATATATCAAAGAATGATAAAAATTCAATAGATTACGCAATATAATCTAGAAATTATTTTCAAATGTAATCAATTACTTCAATTTAAGTTTTAGTAGGATATTATTAGAAATTGTACCTTAAATTAAACATGGGGTACCGGCAGAGTGGAATAGAACCTACTTCCCTCTATATCAGGTATCGTAAAAGCAACTGAGGTACCGGAACTAACAGTACATCCATCGATAACTGTTATCCAATGATATATACATGCTACAGGGCGGGAATGGACAGCAGCATTCCCGTCGCGAAGCTACGCTCTGTGATTGCCACCGCGCATGCCAAGCGCGGCAATTATGGGCAACAATGCTGCTCTCCGGGGAGGCTTATGTACTTCAAAAAGAATAAAACGAAACCCACTATAGGTTGCAAAATCACTTTGTTAGAGAGTTACAAAGTCTGTCTGTCTTTGAAGACCTTCTGTGTGCACGTCTGTTTAAGCTGATAAAAAAATATCTGAAAAAACGATATAACCCTTTAATGCATGAATAGACGTTCTCAAATGATTGAAAATGCATTAATGCTTCCAGTAGACCTAGAAATATAAAATCTGGCAAGGTATATCGTCTTATGCTATAGAGACAGAGAATACCAACAAAAGCTATGCATTTACAATGCACTCCCACCCAATATAATTTGTCTTAAAAAAACTACGAAATTATGAATGTATCGATATAACCTATAGATGCTTAGTTTTTGTATATTCCTGTAATAAATAGAGGCTATAAAAATATTCAAAATATTATCTATTTGGCATGCTCTCTAGTACAACAAATTTTGACTATGTTAGGACCATGGTGAGCTAACAACCTGAGAAATATAGGCTTCTCATGATTTCGGAAAGGTTCCCGCGAGACGCGATGTAAAATGAAGTCCACGAGGGTAAAGATGCAGAAAAGTAGAAAATAAAAATAAAACTATTTTTTTTTTAAATAGAGCAGCAACCCTGCATCTTAAATCTGTGTGTCAACATTTAGGGGCGCTGCACCTCGGGGGATGCGTTTGTTTTTAATAATACGCTTTATTCTGCAATAATGCCAAAACTGATCCCTCACCGCCGACACTTATTAAATTTGATAAGAATCGTGTTTAATACTCAGATAAAATTAACTTAATACCAGCTATTTTCATTCTGGTCGGAGCTAGATAGAAATTTTAATATTTTCATTGAATCCTAGAACTTATTGACGGCCCCGATAGCGTAGATAATAGTAGTGCGCCTAGAGTCGTAGGTTCGATCCCCACCTATGACGACTATTATAAATAATATATTATAAATAATTGTCTTTGTTCTGTCTCTGGGCGTTGAGTACGTATGACAGTAATATAATATGATCTGTTGTCCGATGTCCGTAACACAAGCACTTTATGCGACTTACCTCGGAGTCAGGGCAACGTATGCAGCAATAGAGCGTCCACGTAGGCTTGCCTAAGGAATAATATTGCCCATTATTACCGCGCTGGGCAGGCGTGGTGGCAATCGCATAACGTTGCTTCGCGAAGGGAACGCTGCTGTCTATCCCCAGGGATTCTAGCTCCGCTGTTTCGATTGTTTATACCGGACTCTGTCGGATCCAGTACTTCAGTTGTTTTACGACATTTACGACATTACGACACCTTGTATAGGGGGAGATACTGTTCTACTCTGCCGGAGGTACTACGCTACCCCACAGATTGCTGGGGGAATCGACATTTACAGCAGGTGAACAGAATTTTTGTTTATATAATATTAAATATGCATGAAAATGTAATAATAATATATTCTTTATTGTACATATATATTTATAATGGACATTCTATTTATAATAATACAATTGGCGGCCTTATCGATATGAACGATCTCCTTCAGGCAACCTTTGGATGGACATATGAAAGATAAAGACAATGGGGTGATTTGGTGTATACAGTAGGTACAGATATACAGCAAAAAGAAGGCTGGCGGCCCCAGAAGGGGCTTAAAACTAACTTTTCAGCAAATTCATTCATTCATTCATTCCATCGCATTGTTGTGTTTGGGTTAGACGGGTGAGAGAGGCCGTGAGATTACCGGGATCACTGTAATTTCACTAAATGCACGCAAAAGATGCAGACAGTATCTTTATGAATTATTAAACGAGGCTGAGTGGGGGTAGAAGCAAAAAGCAAACCACCGGCGCGGCAAGTCAGCCGCCTGTAGTTGGCACAAATAGTCAGCCGAATCAATGTGCAACGTCAAATTCATCTATATTATAACTTTTCAAGAGGCCCTTAACGACTTCATGACAGAAGCCATTTCCTTTTTTTTGCGGTCCTCAGAAGACACATTGAAACTACAATTTTGCCAGTGACAGACATATTAAAAAAATAATATTTACATGTACCTATATTACACAAATATTATTAAGCGGTGCAAAAAATTACTTAAATTGATAAATAAAAACCCGGTTAAGCCTCTAATGCTGATTTTGGGTTTTGCTACAAACCTTGGCTAGTCTTGAAAACACTAAAAAAGTTTTAGCCGATAAATGGATATTTAATATTTATACAATGTAAAAGTATGTCTGCCTGTCTTATTGTCTGTTTAGCTTTTTAGGACTAAACGGCAAACGGACATTCATAAACACTACAGGAAAGGGGATAAAGACTACATTAAATCTCGACAATGATCCGGCATTTTTATACATATATAAATACAGTAAAAACTAGTTTTTAGATAAAATGCGTTAAATGACCTCCTTAAGAAATGATTTTCGGAAAAATATTTTACACGTTTCATGACTTTCAATTAAAAACCTCCTTTAACGGTAACTTCAAAAATGGCGCAAAGTTTCATACTAACTTTGCACCCTCGTTTTACCCCTTTAGGAGGTAAATTTTAAAAACCCCCTTGTGCTCCTCAACATTATAAAAGGAACTAAAAATATTTCATGCTTCTATCCCTTGTACTTTAGGCGTAACTTGATATATCAAACAGTCAGTCAGCTTCTGCTTTTATATATGCATGCATGTCATTTTATATATCTGCATGTCGTTTTAGCCTATCAGTGTGCAATCTTTTGTATTTTTTGTTTTATATTTCTGTAATTAGGTTAAAAATTCTTGTAATTCTTGGAGAGCATAAATAAATTATTATTAATATTGTACTGTATTGTAATCTTTTTTGTCTTTTGTTTTTATTTCTGTAATTAGGTTAAGAATTCTTGTAATTTTTATTGTACATAATTGTCGACATCGATCACGACAAATGGACACTCTGTCGTGATCGACACACTGCAAAGCTGTGATAGTCATTCACCCAACATTGAAACGTAGCACGAACACGATAGATACACAATCATAATTGAAGTAGGTAAACTTATTAAAGTATTAAGTAGCTTTAAATCTTATCTTCAAGTACAATGTAACAGAAAATTGTTTTAATATTGTTCATTCCATAATCACGAGACGGATTTATTGGCCGTTTTAATATTTACATTAAATGTGATAATTAAAATAATTTAAAGAAACCTTAATTATGATCACACATGAGTATTATAAATAGATACTACCTTATGGTTAATTATGCACCAAGTCATAAGATCTACGCGTTATAGGTAGTGCAATTGCTAATGCTACTCCATACGTATTGTACTATTAACTGCATACTTATATTACATAGAAGGTATTGTTGCACGCTCATGTCCATTCTTTGTTTTCGATTCACAAAGCAACTTACTTCGGATATTGTCTTTGTGCTTTACGTACAAATACACTTCTTAGCATGTAACATTCCATAATTAACACAATTTCCTGTAACATTTTGTTAATCCATTGCAAACATCAAAAGCAATATGTTCAAACAGTTTTAATTATTCAAACACAGTTGCACTGCTGGAGGTCAAACTATAGCGACGCGGAAAACGAAGTAAGTATATGAACGCGCTGTCTATATTAAATAGATTAATTTTTATTTTATCATTCGTTCCGAACAATTTATCTATTGTCTGTACATGCCAGCTAATCCTGTAATATAGTTTTATAGCCTAGCATGACTTGGGGAACGTTTAGTCGTCAAGTATCATCTAAAACAATAATACATTTGTAATAATACCACTTAGTAGCGCAGTCTTGAAAAATATTTTTTTCGTTACAGCGGTGAAATGAAGTACTTCAAGATATGGATCACTACACTGTGTGTTTGTTTATTGCATACAGTAGCTGGAGAGAAGCTTATGTCAGCTGACGCGTGCAGCCCTCTGGTGATCGCTCACCGAGGAGCCAGTGGCTATGTGCCCGAACACACCCTGGGGGCATACGCCCTAGCCGTCACGATGGGCGCCGACTACATTGAGCCCGACCTCGTCATGACTAAAGACGGTCACCTAATCGCCAGGCACGACAATGATCTTGGCCTCAGCACTGACGTCTCTTTAAAGCCTGAGTTCGCCTCCCGCCGTCGCACTCAAACTGTCGACGGTGTCACCGTAACCGGCTGGTTCACCGAAGACTTCACCCTCGAAGAGGTCAAGTCATTGCGTGCCGTAGAGCGCATTCCGATCATCAGACCAGGAAACGCTCGAATGGATGGCGCCTTCGACGTCCCCACTTTCCAAGAAATCATAGATTTGGCCAAAAGCTTACAATCTCTACACTGCCGAGAAATAGGTATCTACCCAGAAATCAAACATAGTACACATTTCAAACATCTCGGCCTAGCTATGGAGCAGCCGTTGGTAGACGCGTTCCACAACAATGGTTACCGAGGATCTGAAGCCCCAGCTTACATACAGTCATTCGAAATAAGCAACCTAAAAGAACTAAAAGACATGACCGATCTTCGTTTACTGCAGCTGTTCGGTGCCAGGCAACCGTACGACCAGGTCGAGCTGGGCACCAATGTCACATACTTGAGCATGGCAACTCCAGAAGGTATGAAGGAGATAGCAACATATGCGTTCGCAGTCGGACCTGAGAAAACATACATCATTCCTCGAACAGCAAACAACACACTTGGTTCTCCAACTAGGTTCGTGGAGTTCGCTCACGGTGCGGGTCTAAAAGTACATCCATACACTTTTCGATCAGAAAACTCTTATCTGCCTGTAGAATTTCGTAGCAGTGCCGATCCTTATGCTATTGGTGATGCTGCGGGAGAAATGAGAGCCTTCATCGCAGCAGGCATTGATGGATTATTCGCAGACCAGCCCGATGTTTTAGTGCAGCTCCGAGAGCCTTGTGTCAGTGAAATAACTGAATGCCCATCATCGGCATCAATTCTGTCTCCAATCTATTGGTTCAATTTGTTAATATGCGTGTGTATAGTGAGTGTGAGTGTATCTTGGAAATAAATGGGGGGGTTTCTACTTCATAATTTATAAATGAATGAAATCAAAGAACAGTGTATTGTGAATTGAGTGACTGAAAACGTGAAAGATAACATTATCGTTAAACGTGACAATTTGAAACGCTTTAAAGAATTTGACGTCAATGATCACATAAAAAACTCCAAAAATGATTTATAGAACGTCTATGATAAAATTATTGGCAAATTTTATATCCTGGCACTGTAGTACGAATTAATTTTGGTTTAATCTGCATAATTAGTTGTTCGCCTTCATTGGGCCTGTGTTAGGTACAATGTTTAACAAAATAGTTAAGTAGAGCTAATAGTTTATTTTTTTATAATAATTCTTAGTCTTATAATCATTACCTATATTAATAAAATAACCATACTTGTTTTCGAATTACATGTATTATTGTCTATTATCTATACTTTTTCTCGAGGCACATAGCCGACAAAGCATTGAAACGGTAATTCTCAGCTATATCCAGTTCAATACGGAAATCCTTGAATGTTCACTCCGAAATTCAAGATTATTTGTGTAAATATATTTATCGACAAGTCATGCGAGTGTCCCGCTCGTGGTCGAACGGTTTGCTGATAATTGAGAATCCATTGTAATCTAGTGTCAGTTCTTTTACGTTTCTTATCTGAATACATTTTATTGTAGGTACACTCGAGAATAGCTTTACGCACATTACCATTATTAAAAATGTACGCATGCATATATTTTGATTACACACGGCTACAGATTCAATTAATAACACTACAGTACAGTACGGCTACAGATTTAACTAATGAATTAACTATCATAGTTTATCAAATCAAGTAATTAGCGTGAGATATAAGAATACAAAATAATATGTACATACATACATTGCACAATACAGTTTTGTTACATCCTAACAAAATATTATTTTGAAATCTAAGTGAAATGCTTGCATTTTCATCAGAAATCATATGTACATACAAAGACATTTTTATTAAAGCATATAACAGTTTATTAATCCAAATAATACCTATATTAAACATAATATAACATATACCTTCTATGTTACTTATAATAACTTTTGGTTTAGTATTAATATTGAGAAGGTACACTAAATATAATGTAGATATATATAACAAGAATTATTCATCATATTATCGAGGTAACAACACAATTGTACTTTTAATTATTCGTTTAATAAACATTGTGTAAACATGCGGCAGTTTATCCCTACCTCCATTCATAGCAAAAACGCGCCATCAATGAAATAGATAACTAATCTTTGTCAAGGAAAACAAGACAAAGTAACAATGTTTTTTTATGATTTTCCTCTTTCAAGTATCAGTTTACCCAGAGAGGCGGTTGACTAAGCAGCTCGAATAATAAAATAGTTTATAAATCAAAACAGTTTTCCTCATAATGATACACTTAAGTACAAAGTCAAGATTGTCACTTCATACTTCTGAATACATCTGCTTGTTATTTTAGTCAGTGTTGATCAACGAAAGATAAAGGTGTAAAGGTATGTATTTTATGAACTTTTTAAAAATATAGGGCCAGTTTTATTCATTTATTAAATGATATATATATATATATATTCTTTTTTTACGTTTAACAAAAAATATTTACCGAAAGCGAGGCTACTTTGATATATATAAATTCAATGAAGGTCGTTCGGTATTCAATCATAATAATAATAATAAATACATTCCCAAAAACATCTCATACGAGTACATTAACATGACTCCGTGATAAGTCGCTTAAAGCACTTGTGTTTTCTATGTAAGTTTGATCATATCTTTGTGACTTATTTAAACATAAATGCGTTGGTTTGTTTATGTTATTACAAAATAATTCATCATTTTTTCTGTTGTATTCTTTATCATTATTTACGTCTTGTTTGATAAAAAAAAAATATATATATATATATATATAGTTATACATGTCCCTAGGTTACTGTCTAGTTAATATAATATTTAATAATGAATATTTAAGTATATATGACAGAAAGTGTGCCTATAATAAATAAATAAATAAATATCTGTTAAATTTATCAAATGGATTTTCTCATGTCTTTCACCAATCGAAGGGGTGATGTATTTGATGATGATTTTCACATCAAAATGAGCAAAATGTTTTCTATAATTTTTTATAAAGTGTGTGTTTTACATATTACTTCAATAAAAAATAGACAGCAAATAAAATATAACTCTATGTCATTTCTTTTTAACGTGTTTACAAATAAACATTAATTTTATGCAAAATAATTCTCTACGCAGATACATACAATAGACGTGTTAAAAATGATAATTTTATTTAAATTTATAGGTGGACAAAATGATTACTGAAGTCCTAGGTTGGACTGTAGCTATATTGGTGATCACCAGTTCTTCAACTGCCAACTTACCACAAGAAAATGTGTCTCAAGGCGAGATTAATGAGTGCAACCCGCTTGTCATCGGTCACCGTGGTGCCAGCGGCTATGTCCCGGAACACACTCTCGGATCCTATGCACTGGCCATCACCTTGGGCGCAGACTATGTGGAACCAGATTTAGTGATCACCAAAGATGGCCAGTTGGTCGCCCGGCACGACAACGAGCTAGGTCTTACCACAGATATAGCTGAACATCCCGAATTCGCTTCACGCTTCCGAACCCAGACTGTAGACGGACATTCAATGAGCGGATGGTTTACCGAAGACTTCACTCTTGAAGAGCTGAAAACCTTAAGAGTTATTGAACGGATACCTAAAATAAGGCCGGGCAATGCTCGGCTAAATGGCGCATTCACTATACCCACTTTCCAAGAGATTATAGATCTGGTCAAAAGCTTACAAATAAGCCAGCGTCGAGTTATCGGTATATATCCAGAAATCAAGCATAGCACGCATTTCCAAAGCTTGGGGCTACCTATGGAACGACTAGTTGTAGACACTCTCCACAAAAACAAGTACAAAAATAGGGATGCTCCGATTTATATTCAGTCGTTTGAAATCAGTAATTTGAAGGCTCTAAAGGATATGACACTTTTAAGACTACTGCAACTCTACGAAAGCGACAAAACCGTACAACCCTTCGACCAAGTAGTGGCAGGTACGAATTACACTTACGGCGATATGTCTACGCCGGAGGGTTTAAAAGAGGTAGCCAAATACGCTTACGCTGTAGGTCCAGACAAGAGCTACATCATCCCACGGGACTCCAACAACCGTCTAAGCCAGCCCACAAGCTTTGTTAGCGATGCGCACGCCGCCGGTCTGAAGATACATCCTTACACGTTCCGTGCAGAAAACAATTTCCTCCCAGCCGAGTTCCGAAGCAGTTCCAATGACGATGACATGGGTGATTTAGCAAGTGAAATTAGGGCTTACCTCGACGCTGGGATAGATGGACTGTTCGCCGACCAGCCTGATATACCAGTCCGCATAAGCAAACCTTGTAAATTATAATAACTATAAATTAACGTAATAAGAACTAATTGTAAATAAACTTTGAGTAATGTACTTATAAATTACAATTAAACTTTACAATAATTTAAACGCTTTAATCAAAACCTATTTTCATTAGAAGAAGCTATAAACGGTAAGTACACACATCAATTGGTAAACTTATACAAATCTACAAAAAAATCATAACTATTTTTAACGTAATTATCTCGTTTGTAACCATCTCTACAAATCATCTATACAAATTTAACAGATTTTTATAGATGATCTGTTGCTTTGAGTACTTATTAAATTAGCTTGAATCTACTTTTATTTTTGAACGATTATTCAGACACTACACAAAACGATTACATGCATGCATGAAACTAGTGAATTTCGACTTAAAAATAGATAGAACAGCATCAACAAAAATAAAAACACAATAAAGTAGCGGGTACAAGCCAGCGGGTAAACAGGATTAATAATATTATCGAATTAGGTTAGGTATATCTGAAATAGAAAGTCACTTTATCTTGCTAGTATTCTAACCTCATTAGGTTATCACCTTTTTGGAATCTATTAGAGTACGAATTAATACATTAGGTACATTTCACACGAGTTATAAACTCTATGGAACATATTATTCAAGAGGAACATTTTGACATCAATAGGCCTGATGGCGCATTTGATCGTCATGATAAACAAACTTTTATACAATAAATATTGCATTTATCATCAGACTATTTTTTTTTAATGAACCTAATTCTGACTGACGACTTCAGTTCGCCGTCAGTCTCTGTGGAAAAAAGCACTTCTCGCTGCCCTATCGAGGGCCGCGCTTGCTAGGTTCGCGAAATCGCGCAAGCGTAGGGTGAATTATGCCTCATTATTGCAGCCATAAGGCGAGAGGGGATATCACGCTCTCGCCGGCGCGTGCGGTATACCTACCTATTACTGTAAAACTAGTCTAGATAAGTTCTTATATACATGTACCGAGTAGATAGTGTTTATAGAGGAACCACGGGTTCTATATCAAGACTATTGTGTAAAGTTGGTTTGAAGACTAGCAAACGAAGCGCGGTGTCTTTGTTCTGAAGTTAGATTTGGAGTGGCTATGTGTGGGTAGAGGTGGGGCAATGTTGCGTCTGCCTGGTATTACCAGCTAGTACGAGTCTAGTAGTGCTGATAATGGGAAGGATAAGTACAAGGCCTCATCGTGAGTAGGTAGTTGATTGTGACTATGAGTGAGTTGCGATATTACGGCTGTGGTACCTATCTGGGCAAGAGGGAGTGGGATTCGGTCCATACGATACTAGTCGTTAATAGTTGTAGGCCCTAGTCCATCGGTAAGACCTACCGCATCCGATGCTTGGTAAGGTTTCCGAAAGCATCGCAAGGTGCTGTAGGGACGGCGACTTCTTCATATTTAACCATAAGGTTGGTACCTTGTAAACGCTATAGACAAACCAAGGGTTCATGTCAAAAACTAGCTAGTATGCAGATCCTCAGTCTTTGTTCCAGAACCTTAGGGCTACATCGGTGCGGTACACTTTGAGTGGTATAATCTATTTCATAAAAATGTGGTATTCCACACCACATTTTGTAAACATGTTATTTTAAAAGTATCTCAAGAGCAGACAGATCTACATCATTTGTGTGGCTATGCCTCGCTTTTAGTCTCCGCAATGGTTAATTTAAACGACAACGAGTTTCCACCTCCTTTATTTTAAAAACGTCCCCTATCGCATTATACTTTTTTTTAAAACGAGCTAAAAATGGCAAATTAATTTAATATTTTCTAATTCTGAAAATTAGCGCATTCATACAAACAACCTATGCAGGAATATTGAACCAGTATAGACATTTAAAATAATCAGTATGCAAATTACTATTTTATGTTAAACCTGCTTTACTTGGTCTATTAAATTTTATTAATTGTCAACTATTATCTAATCTGTAAATTGGCTCGTGTGAAGTCGATATTGTGAAGGCATGTACTTGCATAAAACTCAATTAGTTGTAAGCTACACAAGACTATGAAAAGAAGTTATGAGGAGTTTATTTTTCTTGGTCACCTAATTGAAACAATCATTTCATAGTAGGTAAGTACATATATCGTTTTATAACATTTTCTTGTTTACATCTCTACTACTCAATACTCGTAAATACTACTGCTGTAACAAAGCTAACTGAAACATCAACAAAAAAATTCAAATAAATAAATAAATCAAACTCTTTTTAAAGACATAGAGAATAGCGATTTCAATAAAATAAAAATTGTTAATGTTTCACCCCTGTTTTTAATACGAGGATTTAAGATTTCAATTTATTTCTATCGATTTATTTATTTTATTTCGCTCTAGGAAACATGGTATTGGACGTAATGAGATGGTTTTTAACCACTCTAGTAATGAGGACAACATCATCATTAACCAAAGATAATGTTAAATGTAATAATCTGTTGGTAATTGCTCATCGAGGAGCCAGCGGGTACGTTCCGGAACACACGTTGGGGTCTTATGCTCTTGCTGTTACCATGGGAGCAGACTATATTGAGACAGATTTGGTGATGACAAAGGATATGATACCAGTGTGCATTCATGACAATGAACTAAGCTCTACAACCGATATTCGCGATCACCCCGAATTCAAATCGCTGTTTAAAACAAAAATAGTCGACGGGCAAAAGAAAAGTGGATGGTTTACCGAAGATTTTACTTTAGAAGAGTTAAAAACTTTACGTTTAAAAGAACGCATTCCTGAAATTAGACCGGGCAATGCTAGAATGGATGGAGCGTTTACCATTCCCACATTTCAGGAGCTCATTGACTTAGTTAAAGGCATGCAATATATGAATCGCATCATTGGAATTTATTTAGAAATAAAACACAGCACTTATTTCCAAAAATTGTGTTTAGAAATGGAGCCGATAGTCACAGGTATACTACGTAAAAATGGATACTGGGGAAGACAGTCTCCAATCTACATACAATCATTAGAAATAAATAATTTAAAGAAACTAAGAGGAATGACAAAGCTGCGATTGGTTCAACTTTTTGATGTCAAAGATTCACAGCCTTACGACCAAGTTGTGGCCGGTACAAACATTACTTATGGTGACATGTCCACACCTAAAGGCTTGAAAGAAGTAGCCGAGTACGCCCACGCAGTTGGCCCAGATAAAACCTACATTATACCACTGGACGCCAGCAATCGCCTAGGTGAAGCTACAAGCTTTGTGGATGATGCTCATACTGCAGGCTTGAAGGTACACCCATACACATTCCGAGCTGAAAACTCATTCCTGCCTGCTGAATACAAAAAAGGCACTCTTGCAAGTCAAATCGGTAATTTGACCGGCGAAATTGAAGCGTACGTTGATGCTGGCATTGATGGACTTTTTTGTGATGAACCTAATGTTCCACTTCGAATTAGAAATAATTGTACCTAAGAATATTTTTTCGTATTATATGAAAACTACCTACATACACTATGCCCATGTATTAAAAATAAATATGCCGTTAGGTATCACGTCAAATAAAATTAACCACCTAATTTAATGAAAAACCCTGTTGCATAAAATAAGTATCCGAATTCAGCACAATATGACATTCAAAATCTATACACAATTATAATACGAATTATGGAGATCAAAATTCTTTATGAACTTTATATAGTTTTAGTCTGTTTTATAAGTTGTATTATGAATATATTGTATGCTTATTAAACACCTAGAGAAAAATAAATGCGTCTTTAACCTTTAATTAATATTTCTTTAGTAGCAAGGTGTCGAGTAGTTCAGGCGTTGGAATGCTAATCCAATGAGCTCTGCACGCGTGGGTTAGAAGCCCATCCTCGTCGATGCTTATGTTTTACAGCCCGATAGCATAACCTTTGTAAATGCCTCCCATAATTGCCTTCTCATTAGTACTCCACAATCAGATACACTTCACACTCACTTACTTCGTAGAGCAATACACCGTGTTCGCCAGCGAACGCGTACAGTCCATACTTGATCGAGCGATAACCGGCTGCAGTAGCGCGGCCGGTCTCACTATACTCTTTTGCAAAACTTAACTTCATCCCCAACGATGGCTGTCAAACAAGCAACCTCGTCCCCTCCCCCAGTGGCGCTAAAATTGACCAAATAGTCCAGCAATAGGTTCGTCCAAAAAAAAAACAATAATAACACAATTACTTCGCCACATATCTGCACAAGTTGGCAAATCTGGTGAGCAAGAAGGTAAAAGATAACTGTGGGCCTCTAATATAGATAACATATGAAAATGAATTAGTTCACAGGAATACCTCACATACAGATATATATTAGTATTAAATCTGCAGTTATCCAAAATCCTACTACATTTTATTAATTCTCTTACTGTTAGTCGTGTTGTTAATATTGCTAAACTTATTGAAAAAAACAGAATCACTCGAGAGTAGTTAACGTGGTATATGTTAAGGAGATAATCGAATAATCAGAGATAAAATATATTATGTATAGAGTATAAGAAGAATAACAGTGAGAGCAAACAATAATTTAAGAGATCAACCTTTTATTTTCGAACTTAGCTATGATTTGACACCATATGGAACTGACAGCAATTGACACATGTATCTGACAGTGACATGGATAGTTATTGTACAATAGTCGAATGAAAATATCTGAAAAATAGTTGTTTAATATTTTTATACAAAAAATGTAAACTGAAGTTGGACAGGATCTCAGTCATGATAAGGCAATCACTAAAATTCAGAAAGACAATTACGGCAGTCTGTGTTTTGTCTTTACGTAAGTGCCGACACTATTTTATTCTACTATAATTTCGAACTTCCTTGCTTGTATTGATTTTATTTTAATAATCGAATATTTACTTACTTTCAAATATATATATTAATGATATTCCATAATCACTAATATTTATTTTAATATTTACGGTAACAAGTTTTTTACATGTATTAATTAAATTTCCGGCGTTTACAGTTTTTTTGATAATATTAATACTCAGAAGACATAGTATAAATGATACAATATCTAGTCAACAAAGACTAGCTAAAAAAGGAGAATTAGGCTATGTAGAAATTGTTAAAGAATCGAAAAAGTTGGAGCATGTACAAAATTTAAAAATGGAAGAGAAAACAAGCAATGATGATAGTACAAAGCGTGAACTTCTAGAGGCTAGGGCTCGTATTGAGCAGTTAGAAAAGAAACTAGCAATTTTAGAAGGAAGAATACCCCAGAAATATCCTGATGTCAAATATCTTGGCTACAAAGAAAGAAGAAGGATATTGGTAAGTCAAAAATGTATTCTTAATAATTTTAAAGGTGTTTGTATAGTTTACATATACCATTTAGCTTGTCTTAGACATAGTACCTCAGAATTTTAGGTGTATCTTAGCTTTTCTTGTGAAACTGCATTAACTGTAAGACTTATCTAATAAATTAAATATTACATTATATTTTATTGGTATATTTAGTTTGTATAATTATTATTGGTTTATTTAATTACACTATAGGTTACAGGTGGTGCAGGCTTTGTGGGGTCACATCTGGTAGATGTGTTGATGATGCAAGGCCATGAAGTCATTGTTGTGGACAACTTCTTCACAGGACGTAAACGCAATGTAGAACACTGGTTTGGACACAGAAACTTTGAAATGATTCATCATGACATTGTAAATCCTCTTTATGTGGAGGTAATACTACCTTTGTTAAATACTTTATTAAGAATTTATTTATTTATTCAAATATAGGATCGCCAACATGACAATTAGAAGTTATAGAAAGTTATATCTAAGTACTGCTATAAATGGTAGGATATCACAACATGCGATAATTTTTTTTTGATATTAATATTGATAAAACAATGAAAAATTATAGCTGTAACAATTATTGAGGTCCTAGTTTAGTCACACTCTTTAAAAATGGACAGAAACTTATGTAGACTTTGAGAATTGATATCCAGATCCAACTTTTTATTTGAATTTTCGTTTTAAAGTTGGTGTAGACAAACAACAGGTAAATTGCAAACCAGTTTGGTTCTATAGAATTTAGTTTTAAATAACTTAGAAATCTTGAAATCGTGTTGGAATGTTAAAATTAAATTTATTTAATAACATGGGACTATTAATTTGCTTATTCAGCAATTTATATAGACACTACATATCCGTAATAGTGCCCTGTACAGATAGTGGTTCTAAATTAAAGAATTAAACTTTTTCTGAGTACTTTGTAATATTACCAAGATAAGTAACATTAATATATACCCATACAGTAGCAGTTCTTTCCTTATTTTAGAACTAAAGTAGCATTGTTTTGTTGATGCAATATATATATATTGCATTAGACTAAGTCGACTAACAAACACAGTCCTCCTGGTATTATGGTTAAGATATTATGTCACATTAACCTGTAATTTCACTGCAACTCTTAACCTGTCAAACTGGAACTCAGCAATGTGAATACTGCTTTTTGGCAGTACAAATAGGCGAAAGTGAGATACCAATTCAGAGGACCTTAATATCTAGGTCTATCATAAATTAATAATATTATTAATTTATTAAGTTAAGTATAAATTATAATTACTATAGTATAAATATCTTAATTTACAGGCTGATGAAATATACCATTTGGCCAGTCCTGCTAGTCCTCCCCATTACATGCAAAATCCTGTAAAAACCATAAAAACAAACACATTAGGAACTATCAACATGTTGGGTATGTATGGTCCTTATTCTCCATTAAATTAGGAGATTTTAATTACTTTTTCTAAATTTTCGCTTGGCACCTAGGGCTTGTCTTTTAATCGACTTAAAAAAGGAGGAGGTTCTCAATTCAACTGATCTTTGAGAATTCATTATTAGTGGGTTGGAACATTTAAAATATAAGAATACATTCCCAAATATTTTAGCTCAATAATTTGATTTTGTTGATGATTTTGTTATACAAATAAAAATACATGTATATTATAAATAGGGTGTATTTATAATATTCATGTATTTTTATTACTATATAATATACTCTAAGAGCACAAATACCCAAATTTATTTCCTTGCTAGAACCCTAGACAGATATAATGCTATGGTTGGGCATTACAGATATATTGCCTACAATTTACTTATTATTTAGTTATAAGAAATTTCTAAACCTTTTGTCATGCAAAAAAATACATTGAACAATAAAAACAAATTCCAAGTTTAACATACCAGTTTTCAATTAAGATGTAAATTAGCAGAACATCATGTTGTTTATTGTAATAAATATGGCAATTAAATAATATTATTAAAATTACTAATGATGACAAGTCTTTCATGAAGGTCAAGTTTTTTGTAAAGCTGATTGGTATCTTTATTACATCATAGTGATTAATGATACTTCATTCAATATTGACATAACACAACTGTTAGAAGTCAGAAAGTTGCAAGATAATCATTCCACTCTTTTAACGGCTTTATAATGCGATTATTTAATTTTTTTCTGTTTTTGTTCGACATTGCGATAACCTTGCGGCAACCGTTCTCAGCTGTAAGTTACCGGCAGAGTAGAATAGTACCTCCCCCAGGTGTCGTAGGAGGCGACTGAGGTACCAAGACCGGTGGCGGTATTACCATCCGAAACAGTGTACCACACAGGGGGTGATGGGTAGTAGCGTCGTCTCGTCGCGGAAGCTGCGCTTTGCGATTGCCAACACGCTTGCCTAGCGCAGCAATTATGTCCAAAATTTCCCTTTTTCCTGGAGAGACCTAGTCTAGTCCAGCAGTGGACTTTTAATGGCTTAAACGATGATGATGAACCGTTCTTAAGATTAACAAATGATTTTAAGTCAGGATTTGAAAAACATGTAATATGTTAACTAAACCGCGTTTTAAAGCCGTTGAAGGAATAGTATTATTATAAGTAACGTAAATATTTAAAAATATAAGATAATAATTCTGTTTCACTGCAGGATTAGCTCGTCGAGTTGGTGCGAGAATCCTCATAGCAAGTACGTCAGAAGTTTACGGCGACCCCATGGTGCATCCCCAACCAGAATCTTACTGGGGACATGTGAATCCTATTGGTATGTTAACTTGCCTTGTCATGTAATATATCCGGTAAAATGACCTAGTTGCTACATATATTTAACTATCTGTGCCAGCGACTACATCCACGTGGAACAGTTACTTTGGGCAGCATAGTTTTTATAAGGGAAAAATTCCCTCTTACATACATTATTTTTGCGTAAATCTTCAATGTATTTTTTGCCGTTTTTTGCGACGTGTTTGATTGATGCTCCGGTCGTATTAGTGGTAGCATGCTGTTACAATGCGTAATTTACTCCTTATTATTTCAGCTATAATTCAGAGTGCACTATCACCCATCAAAATCGGTCTAGCACTTTCGGAGATTGGTTCGAACAAGCAACGGATAGAAATATGCGTTTAGTAAAAAACGTTTATTTTAATATAACAAACAGACACTCCAATTTTATTCATATGTATTGATATAGAGATATCTTTAGCAATTAAAGCACAGGTGTTACGATTGGACCAAGATTATATGAAGTTGATCTTTTACAGAGGCCACCTACAAAGATATCTCAATAAAAGCCGTACAGTTTGAAGTTAAAGAATTAAGCATATCCCTCTCAACCGATTTTGATGAAATTTGGCACAGACAATCTTTAGACCCTGAGAAAGGACATAGGTTATTTTTAATTCGAAATAAGGGTTGTAATGGGTCAAAAAGGGGGATGAAAAGTTGTATGGAATTATCGCTTTTTTTAGAGCTAGAAACTTGAAACTTATTTTTCAGCCCATTGATTCGATATAAATAAACATGAAATTCAAAATTTATATAAGATAAGGAAAAAGAGGTATGGTACCCAAAAAAACTATTCCACACGGACTCAGTCGCGGGCACAGCTAGTACCTTCATATATGTATATATATTTTTAATTAGTTGAAAAAAATATGGTAAAACATTTTGTTTTTAAATGTTTAATAAAAATAATATTTTTCACCCTCAATCAATTCATTCCAAATTAGTTTTAAGATTGCGGTTTCATTCTTTAGTAGCTTTGGCTTCGATAACAACCGAAAATAATTTATCTCGTAGGTCGCAATATAGAAACCAGACCAATAGAAAGCTTTTTGTTTACAAAAGATTTTTTTTTAATATAAGGTAACAATATAAGTTAATATTCTAAGCTTATAATATTTGAGAGAGGCAGTGAAATTACTAGGTAATATGTTATAACTTCAAATCACAAGGTTGGCAACGCTCCTTGTGATTTTACGAGCGTCTATAGGCTGCATTGACGCTTAATATCACGCGGGCTGCATGCTTGTTTGTTGACCTGGTCTAATAATAAAAAATAAAACTAAGGCACATATTATTAACAACCTATTAAAATTGGTCTATATATATATTTATTTTTAAGTGGTCATACTATACATACGTGTTAGGTACCGGCAAAGTAGAATAGTACCTCCCCATGTACCAAGTGTTTTAAGAGGCGAGTGAGGGACCAGAACCGACAAATGGCGGTATATCCATCCAGTGTAGCTCAAATGCATAGGAGATGGGCAGCAACATACCCGTCACGAAAGTTGCGCTCTGCGATTGCCAACACGCGTGCCCTGCGCGGCAATTATGGGCAAAATTCCCCCTTTCTTGGGGAGTCAGTTGTTGACTTCCAGTGGCTGGTGTGATGATGATGATGATATTATGTACCTATTTAATCATTTTTTCATAAAACAGGACCCAGAGCGTGCTACGACGAGGGTAAGAGGGTAGCAGAGACACTGGCGTACTCATACGCAAAACAAGAAAACGTGTCTGTGCGCGTGGCGCGTATATTCAACACGTACGGTCCACGCATGCACGTCTCGGACGGCAGGGTGGTCTCCAACTTTATTATGCAGGCGTTGCAGAATCTGACTATAACTGTACGTAACATATATAATAATAATATTATAACTCCCACAACATCTTAAACATTGACCTGACTCCGTGGTAGACCAGACAACAAAGGAATCACAAATATAAATATATTTAACACCCAGACACAGAATACAAATATCATCATATAAATATTTATTCAGGGTGGGAATCGAACCCACGACCCTTGGCACACAAGATAGGATTAGCACCATCTGCACCATCGGGCCCGTCAATATAAAGGAAATTTTCAAAGGGATAGCGACTTTGCTGTATATAATGTTTACGGATTTTCATTTATTGTAATGAATCCGATGGTACGTGAGGCCGATTTGGTTGGATTGTTACAGATATCGATCAACAAAATAGTCACAAACATAAAATAAGTGTTATGTTAATAAAACATAGACACAGAAATTACACAATCTTCCTGACATAAATGTCATTGATTGGAATTAAACCAACTCTTGGCACATGAAATAGGGACCCAAATGCGCCATAGTCATTTCGCGTTATTTACTAAATAGCGATTTTGACTGCCTTCCCAACTCCAATTATAATAATTACGAATTGGATTATATTTCTACAATATTACTTGAGAAATTCATCTCATACATAAATTCGATAACACTCATATTATGTATGTACATGTAAACAAAAAAATCACAAGTTAAATACTTAAATACAAATTTAACACCCAGGCACAAATACAAATCCAATTCTTTGCACATAATCAAATAGAATAAGCAGTAATTATTTAATTGTGATATACTGATGAGAAAACTATGTAGGTAATTTATTAATGTTCTGAGACTGTAATTAATAAAAAGTTATTACTTAGTTTGCTTTGGCGGCTTTTGCTTTATATTATTTTTTGATAGTTTTTTTATTTGAACAGGTCTACGGCAACGGCAAACAGACGCGTTCATTCTGCTACGTGTCAGACCTAGTGGACGGACTGCTGTCCCTGATGAAGTCTAGTTATACGCTCCCGGTCAATATAGGGAACCCAGTAGAGCACACTATAGAAGGTAATTAAACTTTTAAACTTTATACAAATGAATTCGGCTCGTTGTAGATAATTTGAAAGGAACATGCCGCGGGGTACTGACAGAGTAGAATAGTACCTCTCCCTGTACCAGGAGTCGTAAGAGGCGAGTACGATACCAGAACCGACAGATGGCGGTATATCCATCCGAAACAGTGTATGTAGTTCAAGTGCACAGGACGGGGATGGACAGCAGCATCCCCGTATATCGTAAGCAAACATTTATTAAACCGTTTCAGTACTTTAGTTAATGCCGGACAAACACCATGACACGAAATTTTCAAGCAGTATTCCACGCTTAATTTTCAATTTCTAAATTATTTGCAGAATTTGCAATGATAATAAAGAATCTAGTCCCCGGGTGCCGCAGCACAGTCTCGACGGGTGCGGCCGTCGAGGACGACCCCCAACGGCGCAGGCCCGATATCGCCCTCGCCGAAGCGCAGCTGCAGTGGAAACCCAAGGTGAGTTCTACTTGTTCATTGTTTATCTTCTGTGAAAACTCAAAGCAATTTCTAAAAGCTTATTACTTTAATTAGCCCCGCCCGATCGCATAACGATCCATATTTAAATGATCCATACAGATTCCTTTCGTAGAAATACAACGCGTTCATAAGCGAACGCGTGCAGTTCCTGCCCTCAGAGCGATAAACGACTGCACTAGTGCAACGGGGCACACTGAGACCTTGATTGCAAACAACAAGTTAACTGTCATCCAGGATGGCCTCTCGAGCTGAAGTCCGACGTCACAGGCACCCTCGCGTGATATCCATCGGAACCGTTCTGGTCCCCGATAATCGGGAACCGGGTCGCCCATTATAGATTTGCCTCGCGCAATCTTCCTGTGGTGCTGAATCTGACGTCTGAATAGTCCTGAATTAGATTAGTCATAAACCGTCGTTCTCTTGTACAAAAAGTACTTTTATATGGATTGTGCATCAAATCAGCCATTGGAAGTCCACTGCTGGACATCGGCCTCCCCAAAACTCCACCTGGTACAGGGGAAGGTCTACTCTGCCAGTATCTCACGGCCTCACAGATTGTGATATTAAATAATAAAAAAATATTTTCCAGGTCTCTTTACAAGATGGGCTTCAGAGAACTATTGACTACTTCAGAGAAGAATTATCAAGGACAACATTTTATAACAACCAAACTTACATGGATGTTAATGTGAAACCTCGCAGCTAGACGGTGTTCTAGTATTCCTGTAATAAATGTGATATTAGGATGTCTGTTAAAACAATTTAATATGTTCTTTTGCATGGTAAATAATTTTTGTATGCCTATCACAGGTGTTCAATTTGTGGCTAAAATTAATCACTCACAATATTTGTAAAAAATCACTGCCTACATTGGTTTTAGAATTTTGAACTTAACATATTTGTGTGTGAGATGCGGTATTGTATTTGTAAGTCACACTTAATTATTATCGATAATTTTATTATGAGTGACTTATACTGATAGACATTTTTTTTATAATGTGTTCAATTTGTTAAATAAAAAGCAAATATTTCTGATATTGTTGACTAGAGCATTTATTGGCAGCATTTTGATGGTACTTGATTCCAGTTGTACAGATATGATTTCCTGTGAATAACTTCAGTTTTACAAAGTATTTTCCCGTGAGATTGCACTAGTGAGCTATACATATGGAACATGTCATTTGGAGACTGTTTGTGCCGCACCAGCATTTCTTTGAGACATCCTCTGGATTTCCATTCTGTATCAAACCTGATGTCATGTACTCTGTTGATTCCATCCAGAGCTGCAGTCCATACACCCATTGAAACATCTTCCGAGTTGTATACACTAAAAACATATGTTTGATTAAAAAGAAATAAGTCGTGAGGTACCCGCAGAGTCAATTAGTACCTACCGCCCTCCTGTTGTAAGAGGCGACAAAGGTACCAGAACCGACAGATAGCGGTATATTCATCTGCAATAGTGTAGCTCAAATGCATCCCCATGGATAAGCAGCAGCATCCTCGTCACATATATATGCAAGGTATTAATTGCTTTTTTTATTGACTTGGAAAAGCCTTATGATAGGGTTGTGGAAAAGGAGTTGTTGAAGATTTTCTTTATATGGGGTGAATGGGAGGATTGTGCTGCTTGCAATAAACGGTGCCTACACTGAATAGTTTGACATCCATAGAGGTGTCAGAGAGGGATGTGTAGCATTGCCTTGGTTATCCAACTTATATAGACAAATGTCTGTCGGGTTTGAAAGCCAGTAAATGTAGATTAGGCATGAATGGGTTACTCATCATGCTATGTATTCTTTACGCTGATGATCAAAAACTGTTAGCATCGTCAGCTGAAGAGTTGCAAGAGATGGTAAGATTTTGCAAGATTCCTTAAAAGGGAAAGGTTATGAAAGTAACTATAAGTAAGACGAAAGTGATGGTGATCGATAAGGAGGAAAGTATGACAAATTGTGAAATTGTAATCTACGACATAAAAGCTGAACAATTGAAAGAGTTTGTATATCTGCAAAGTGTTTTTACGAGAGATGAGAAGTATAATGAGGAAGATATTTAACAGAGAGTAAGAACTAGAAACAGTGCCAATGAGGCTCCATTGGTACTATATCCGGTTTTAATACATGCTTTTATGGGCACCCAAAATGTGTCAAAAAGGGCACGACAGTCTTCATAGAGGCGTGTTGGTATCAACACTGACATATGATATTGAATGTTGGGTATGGCAGAAGCACAAAAGTAGAATAAATGCTGTTGAAATGAGAGCACTTCGAAGTATGTATGGTGTGAGTTTGAGAGATAGATTAAAGTTAAATAGTGTAATAAGAGATTGATATGGTGTAAAAGGTGATGTTGTGACAACAATAGAGAAAGGAATGTTAAGATGGTTTGGACATGTAGAAACGATGGATGAAAATAGAATGACTGCACAAATATATATAAGGGTGGGCATAAGACGACTGAGGCAAACATATCTTAACCAAATAGAAGAGGTATTGAATAAGGGCCAGGTCAGAAGTACCAAGAATAAACAAGCGTGTATGAATAGACTAAAGCGAGTAAGGGAAGCAAGAGAGGTTTGACAATTTTTCTGCCTACCCACAATGGGACACTGGCATGATGTATGTATATACGATCCTGTACACAGCATGCAAAAATTATTTTAAAATTTGTTCAATAATTTAGATATTCATCCTGGATAAACAATATGACACATAATTTTTGTATGTAACATTTACAAGAGGAAAGATTTGATAATTTGCTTATTTGTTTGCTATGATTTCACTAAAAACATCTTTACCATAACATAAACAATAATTATGTAAACAATATTTTATTTTCATATTCTTATGGAAAGAGGAACTACGCGCGTAAAACCATTGTGCACTGTTAGTAAAGGAATAATGACATAATATTGGACTTTACAAAAACTATTTGGTCAAACATTTGATTCTCTTTGCTGAAAACATTGTCTATGCAGTGGATACTTGCCTGATTTATCAGACAAGAAAGGTCACCTATATGAAAAATATTATCGAATCAAATTAACAATGATATATAAATAAACATATTTTCTTACCTTAACATGTCAATGTTGTTAGCAATATAATCTACAATACTTCGAGATACCACGTAACCTCCTCCAAGAGCATAAGGTAAGTAAGTGTCACATAGAAACCAAGAACTTTCCTGCCATTTGCCCTTAGTGAAACCCCTCGCCCGCCCATCAAAGTAACCCCAATAGAGTCCTTTGTATGATGGTAGGGTAAACTGAAAAATATTATTAGTATATTTATTTAAACAAAAAACAAATTATATACACAATAATAATATTGTAATCCAAAAGTATATAAAACTGCACAAAAGTTTAATCACAGTAGCTTTTGCAACAGGAAGGGTTCTGCTCACCTGCACTCTGTGCATTTGAGTTACACAGTTACAGAGTTTTGGATTGATATACAGCATGTGACAGTTCTGGTTAGTCACCTCTTACGCTACCTAGTAAAAGGGGAGGTGGTATTTACATACTCTGCTGGTACCTGATGGCTAGTAAGTGTGTATATTAGTTGATATTTATCAGAATACTTACTTTATGTGTGATAAAATCCTGCAAGCGTGCACCATTCATTTTAGGTGCATATGCTTCCAAATCCTTTATAATCAAATCTATCCTCAAAAATGAATCATCATCACATTTGACAAGGTATTTCAAGTTTCTCAAATGAGTGCTAAACCATTTCATTGAATGTAAAACTTTAATTGCTAGATTTTTATAACTGTCTTCAAAATCGAATAATAAAAGATCATTAGTTCTGAGTGATTCTTCTTTGAGATTGTCCAACGTTTTTTTGTTTAAACCTCTGGTGCCAATAACAAAGTAGATTTTTATGAAGTCCTGTTTCACCCTTTTACCCACCCAGGAATGGTTCCATTTATAGATCTTTTCACCATTTTCAATATGAATGTTTCCAGCGAAATGAGCCCAGGTAGCTCGAATGGTATCTCGTTTATCCTCATTATCAGGACCAGACAAAACTAACACGGCATAATCTACTTTGCTGTTTACAGAAGATTGTGCATTATCATAGTTAATAGCATCCGCACATTCAATACGTAAGAAGCTCAGTGTAATCCCACAGCCCAAATAAAAAAAGAAAATACTGACTAGTATCATAGTTCTATGCCTTCTTATAAGTAACAACATTATAATTTTAATGTTGACATTCCATTTTATAAATTATTGATACACTTTTCATTCTAAAACTTCAACATAATGCAGAAAACATAACTATGAATAGAAACTGTCTCAATGAATTAGAACCTAACAAAAATATTACGATATATTTAATATTTCATAGGGTTTGCACTTGCAGGCTAGCCAAAATCCATACATGTCAATGTCAACAAATTAATCACAGCACAGACTAGACTTGGAATTTAAAAATAATATCGATGTATAAATAACATAATTATGCATCCGCCTTAACTGAATTATGTATTTATTATCAAATATTATTCTTAAGAATTTTAACACAAGTATAATTCCACCATTAAGCGGTTTTTTTAAAATACCATTAATTTATTATTGTTTTACGTGAATTAGCTAAAAAAAACAATTCTATTCCACGAATATCGTATTTTTTTAGTTATAAAGTTGGCTATTTGTTATACTTTAATGACTTTAATGTATTCCTTTGTTAAATTCTATACAAGTATGATCCGTAAAAACAAATATTCATTAAATTGACATTTTTTATTGTTAGAAAAGACAGTACGTTTAAATTCGTACAATTAGAGGCCTTATCGCTCTGAACGATCTCTTCTAGGCAATCTTTGGAAGGGCATATGAAGGAGATAGAGACAATGGTGTATGCAAAGTTTTTAGTTAAGAAATTTTCGTGTCAATATACACAAATATTTTATATAATATACATACATATTTAAATTGTTGTGTATGTGATGATTAAAAAATCAAAATATCATGTCGTATTATGTCGATATTTTCATACATCACAACACTATAAAATCCAGAAATAGATATCGTTTAAAAATCATAATATAATATGAGTACCTGTTCCAAAAATCTAATATTTTATTATTAAGAACGGATTTATTGGGTAATATATTCTTTTCCATTTTTTTTATTGTTAAAGAGAATGCAATGAACAAATTCTTTTTAGTTTAATTTTATCCGTTTTAAGATGTATCGGTACATTGTCATTGTCAGTATGACATTCGCTAGTTTTTGTTCGTTCCATCCGGTCGCCGGCTGAATGGCTGGTCGTGTTCAGTCCGTTTCAGTAAAAAATTGCGAGTTGATTGAGTCGGCACCGCCGTAACTTATATTTCATAAATTCGTTAAAAATAGCCTCTTAGTGATTGTGGTAACAACAGTTGCTTTCCTCTGATAAACTAGAAAATTTTAGTGTAATTCAGAGACCTTATGAGACTTTGCAATTGAAACTGTAAAACTTTTTAATATATTTTTGTGGGGTATTATATTAGTAACGTGCACTCCTTATTGTGAGACTTACGAGTTCGAAATCTACCCTGCTGGTTGAAAACATGCCATATTTGTGTTTTTAAACTTCTCGCGTATGTCCTTCAAATACTAGGTACAGTATGTATTTATAGATTTTATGAATTATATAAAAAGATCACTTGGCTGCTAATTTATTCTATAAAGACTATAATTCTTTTTGTTCATGGTCGATTATTATTTTGTTAGTTTTATATGTTACTATAGTGTAAAACTAATTAATTGTCTAACATCTTTTGATTGTAAGCATTTGTGTTACATGTTATAAAGATTATATTATTATTTTATTTGTTTTAGTACCCTAAATAATGGAATCTCTGAAAAAAAAGGGCCGGCCTCCTCATCCCAGGGCCAAGGCCAACCCATTCTCAGCTTTAACATTTTCGTAAGTAATTAAATTTTTTCTCTTAGTTTAGAAGAATCAAAATCTGAAAGTTACTTTGTATTGGTGAGATTTTGTTAATATTATAATGATGATATATTGTTTCTGTATACACTAGAATCACAAGTAGAAAAAACTAGTAATATATAGAAAAGTGGCTAGGAAATTAATATTATTAAGTGAACTGCCTGTTACTATTCCATAAATCACTAGAACTCCTCTCACTTCCTTATGACACAGTAAAAATTCTTTCATGAGAAAGCTGTTGTAGGATTTTCAAATCAATAAACTGAAGTATAGTTACACAGCAAGTTTCTGTAATTTTTTTCTATTGTACAATATGACCTGTGCTATATTGTATTTTTTATTTGTATATTAGTAAATATTTGTTTTATTTACCTGTCTAAAATTTATTGACATAATTCATATGAGTTGTTGGCTAGCAGAACATGTATTTAAACATAAACAAATATAAAATAAAGAATATACTTAGTTCAAGAATAAAATAAAAAAAATATATAATTAATTTTTTTTTATTGTGATGAGCAATATGTTAACAAAATAATTAAGTAACCCAATTTTTATCAGCAAAGTTTGCCACTTTGTTTAATAGAGAATAGTTAAGTTTTTCAATAGTTATTTATTTTAATTGTTTTACCACAAATAAATTTGTTGTAATCTGTGCCATATTATCAAATAATTCACAAATAATGAATGGAACATGATTCAGTGTATTTAATGATGTTACCATGGGAACCAAGGCTGAGGGGATGTCATAGTCAAAGACAATATCCTATCAGGCTATAGATACATAATCAATATAATTTATTAACATGCCTTTGTTAAAATAGCATTTTACTACACTTTGTGTCCACATGGCTTGATCAAATCTGCTGTCATATTAGAGTTTGTAAGAGATGGGCAAATATCTGAATTGAATTACCAGTCATGTAAAGCTATTATAAAAGGTGCTTTTTCTCTGGGTGTTACTGGTTGACAAACACAGTGTATATTTCTCTGAAATTATATTTCCTTACTTGTCATTTATGTTTTCATTTACTTTCTTTGTAAACTAAATATCAGATGATAAGCATTTTTGTGATGAAGTATTTAATTAATAAAATTAAAATAAATTTACTGTATTGTATATATTAAGTAATTTTACTGCAGATGGACCTTGCCAATGTTTTGGGGTGGTCTCAAGAAAGAAATGGAGGAACATGAACTCTATGAGCCATTGGATGAGCATTCTTCAGGTAAGTAAATAATACTTAGTAGGAAAATTCTATTAATATACACTTGATGTATATAATAACTTCCAATATAGAAGACAAGTTTTTTGCCCGCGACTTCATCTGCATATACTTTTCGTGGTATCGCGTACCTCGCTAACTCTTGTATGACGCATATCAATCAGTTTGTAAACAAATCTAGCCCAAGTCAACGTAATTTTTTCAAGGACACAAAGTAACCTTAGTTGTATTATATAGTATAGTAGCCCTTAAGCCGTGACGTAGCGGCAGAGTAGAATAGTATTTTCTTCCGTACCAGATGTCGAAGAGGCGACTTTGGTACCAGACAGATGGCGGTATATCCATCCGATGCAGTTTAGCTTAAATACACAGGGTGGGGATGGGCAGCAGCATCCCCGCGGCGAAAGCTGCGCTTTACGATTGCCAACACGCTCGCCTAGCGCGGCAATTATGGGCAAGATTCCTCCTTTCTTGCGGAGGCGTATGTCCAGCAGTGGACTTTCAATGGCTGTGCCAAATTTCAAACATAAATAAAATCCCTATATCCTTAAGAATTTTTAAATTGATCATATTAGTCGGTTTAAAGTATGAACGGTCGTCAAAAAATGAGCTAGATTTAATATATATTGTTTTTATTAAAACAATATATCCGCTGTATAAAAGCTTAATGGTAGCTAATGGATAGTATATATTAGTACAGTACTATTGTTATATATCAGTACAGTATAGATAAGTATGCTTATTGAAATATCGATCGTTTGGTCATGGCTAGATTACCCGTGAGCCGTTTGGACGCGGCCGATAACGGAAATAGTCACAGTGTCAATAAAGCGCCGTGTCGGTGTTGGCCTCGCGAGTTGTTCTTGCGCATCGGAAATGAAAAATACTCTGAAATTGATAGCTATTCAAATAATAAGACTGCTTTATATTATTTACCTAATTGATTTTTAACGTTTTTTTTAATTACCTCTTTTTTTAATATCTTGTTGTGATTGCTAAAAACTGCATCAAAATACGTTTTTTACAGAACCACAATAACCATGCCGTATCCTCATGGATCAGGGTCGCTAGTGATATATAGATCTAATATATAAAATTCTCGTGTCACGTCGTACGTTATTAAACTCTTCTGAAACGGCTGGACCGATTTTCGTGAATCTTAGCGTGCATATCGGCTAGGGTGGAGAATTGGACAACATCTATTTTTCATTCTCCTAAATGTGAAGGGTGGTCCGGTCCAGCCCTAAATTTTTTAAACTTTTTTTAAACCATTTTTTTGTTTTTATTTTTTATGATTCAGCATACATACAAGCCTAAATGTTCATTTTAGTCATTTATATAATTTAAGAGAAGATGGCAGAACGTTTGCCGCGACAGCTAGTATTATATCACATTTTTTCGATCCTACTTTCTTAAGCAATCTAGTCTATTATTAATAACATGGCGGCACGCTTAAAGATTTTTGACTAATATTTATGCAAGACTTTAGTATTCATTGCAGGTGCCACGCGTGATAGGTATATATTATAGATAAAACAATTAATTCGTCATTTTTTACATTTTATGTTAGACGTTTCTATTACGTTGTGGCAGCAGTAAGATAGATAATGAATGGTTTTTCGTTAAGATTTGAAAATTTTTATTATATTCACAAATTTTTATTTTATTTTGCTTTTTAATTTTGTGAATTCTTGTTCAATTGTATGAGAGAGTTCCAGACAGGTGCTATTTTCAGATGTCAACATTATTGTCAATCTTGAGATCGGTTGCCGCAAGGTAACCGAAACGTAAAAATGGGTATAAACCACATTTTAAAGCCGTTTAATATAGTTTAAATATGAGTTACAAACGCGTGAATGTTAAAATATCACTACACAGTATAAAACAAAGTTACTTTCCGCTGTCTGTCTGTCCCTTTGCTTATGTTTGCTTAGAATTATAAAACAACGCAACGGATATTGATGCGCTTTTTTAAATAGATAGAGTGATTCAAGAGGAATGTATATATGTATAATACATGCATAATGTAGTAGAGTAAAACTGATAATATTAGTAGTCTCCAATGTGATGTACAGTCCTACAGTATTGTACACCTTAAAATGCTGTACAAAAGTTATCTTCATTGCCCCCATGCGAAGTCGGGGCAGGTCGTTTGTTTTAATAGTTATTAGTAATACCCTCATTATACATTACTCAATGAACAAAGGTCTATAAAAAAGCTATGGCCATCGCCCTTGGAATCCACGTGGTTGCTGCTACCTGTCTCTTTTATATAGGAATGATCATACGCGCGTAGTGTTAATTACACTAAGAACGTTTTTAGTGTAATTATGTCAAATCACTACATAGTATAAAACAAAGTCGCTTTCAACTGTCTGTCTGTATGTATGCTTAGATCTTTAAAACAACGCCACGGATTTTGATGATTTTTTTTTATTAAATATATTTTACAGTTTTCTAATGTTATGTCGTAATATCCTCAGTTAATCCACAATAACCACATTTTATTCTCATTGCACCCATGTGAAGTCGGGGCTCGTTGTATTTATAGTTCATATTCGTTCGCTAGTATTTATATAAACCTGATATTAAGCGACCTTCCTTCTTTATTTACCTTCACCTCTCTGTCAGTCCTGTGTAAAAATTACAAGCATAATGGGATCTTTGATGTCTGGCATGCAGTTAAGATACGTCATTGAATGAAGGAGGCGTTACGTATAAAGACATGCATTTCCTCTTACATTGTGTGTCATATACGAAATGAACTTCGTATTTGTTTGGTGTAATCTTTTGAACGGAGATTGGTAGTAGTAGTAGTAGATTGGAAGTAAAAATAATAATAATACATTATTATTATTTTTACTTTAGTCACGTATTCCTACCACCAAACAGCAGTGTTCGCATTGCTGTGTTTCGCTTTGAAGGTTGAGGAAGGCAGTGGAATTACTGGGTAATGTATTTATGTATAATAACTAGAAGATAGTTACAAGGTTGCAATAGTAATATCCTTGTGTTATAAGTGACGCTTACTATCACGCGGACTGTATGCTTGGTTGCTGGCTGACCTAGTCTAAAAAAAGAGAACAGCGAAGTGTGTCGGTAGCTTAACTGTGTCACCGCATGAAAAACCTAATTTCTCTCAAGGTTGAATCAATGGTTTCATTAAAACTGAAGTGACGTAAGTGAGTAAAACCATAAAGCTTAGGTAATCAAAAGCCGTTAGCAGCGTGGTCGCGAACGTCGTTCTGTTTCTTCATTAGTACGCGATATATGAATGTAGACACAGTACTTCCCCAGTAATAGATCAAGGCGGCCAGCTGGTTTGTTTTTATGTTCACTCTCATGATGAAATTTTCAAAGATAAATTATATAGTTGAAGTTATTTGAACAAAAACTGTTTGTACGCATGGTGAGGGAATATCTGTTTCTAATCTTGAGTGATATTTCTCGTCATTTGATACGTATGACTTACATTTTCTCTTTATGTACGTATATTAATCAAAAGTTTTACTTTATCTTATTATGTCAATCAGTTACAATACATTCATACATTCCTGGTTGTTTTTGATCAATCAATCAATATTATGAAACTAGCTATGCACCCTCGACTTACTCCCCGAGGTTTACAAAGAGTAAGTCGAGAAGTCTACGTCGCACCCTGACAGCTAGACAGTGGAAAAGTACCGTCGGTACCGTCAGGTGCGATTCTAAGGTACCAGAACCCGACATGGCGGTATATCCATCTGAAACAATGCAGCTCAACTGCACACCCCGGATATGGGCAGCGTCACCCCCGCCGTGAAAGCTGCGCTCTGCGATTGCCAACACTAACTATGGGCCAAATTCCCCTTTTCTTGGGGAGGTCGTTGTTGATGAACTTTGTGACTGTCCAAGTTAGAAACAAATAAATTGTATTTATTATAATCAGCAGTGGTTGTGACAATAACAATTATAAACATTACTTAGTAAATATTTCGCAATGACGCCTTAAACGTGCCGTTTATATTAATATCCAGTTATGCGCGTGATACTGTAGCAGCATCTATTGTTTTTAAATGTTTCTGCTAAATAACGCTGTAATTATTTTGTAACAAAGTATATTTCCATAGTGTGTGTGTTTATAGAACATATGCTAGTTTTTATCTAAATAGTATGCTACATAAATAGTCTTCAAAAAGTGCACAATGTTGATATATTGGCATTAGGCAAGTTAAATCTTATACCTATAGATATAAGATGGATTTTCCTAAGGTAAAGGCCCTGCAGTATACGCTGTCGCAGAATATATACCTAAATTGCTTTCCAGCTTTATTTTAACTCACGTGAAATCTGTTTACCGTACAGCCAAGTAATTTTGTAGAGAAACGTGTTTGGTTACATAATAATTTAAGAAGTTCGCTTTCGATTGTTTATGTTATTTGCCGTTACGATAGATGATCTTACGAGATACTAGCGACCCGCCCC
The DNA here is from genome assembly GCA_020976665.1 of Heortia vitessoides. Lineage (NCBI taxonomy): Eukaryota > Metazoa > Arthropoda > Insecta > Lepidoptera > Crambidae > Heortia > Heortia vitessoides. The sequence continues at coordinate 10,936,112 of JACJUM010000875.1, read as the reverse complement.
GCCTTCCCACGCGTGAAATGAGTATAAAGTATAGTAAATGTGGGTAACCCCTAAGAGATAGGACTATTTCGGTGATCTTTTTAAGGTGTATAATACTGTATATATTATTTTGAACTACTACTAACTATGAAAGCGTAAAAAGTGTTACGACATCACATTAAAAAACTCTGCGTGCTCGCGTGCAGTCCCTGCCCCAAGGAGCGATAACCGGCAGCCCTAGAGCTGCCAGGTTCACTCCGCCCGTCCTCTTTTGCTGAATTTTCATAATTAAATTCACCCCTAACGATAGCCGCCCGAGCCTAGGTCGAGGCTTGCGGCCGGCGCGAACGCAGGATAACTACGGGCATCGGACCTCTCAATTAAAACAATTTACAATCGTGATGTAAAAGTCTACAAAACCGTATGGAATTCATAACATTTTATAATTGACTTTTATTTTTAAACTGAACCGACGAGTCAGAAAATGAAGGGTTAAATAAAGGATATTGTTAATAAAAAAATTGTTACTAAATACAAATGTTTTACATGTTTCGTAGAGGAAAGGAGCATCACGTGTTCCGTGATCATCCCAAAGCGATCTATTTTTTTTACGATACGGGATAATACATATCTGCGAAGGTATCCGGGCAATAAGTTGTCTGTGGCTGTGCCGTGGGGCACCGGCAGATTAAAATAGTACCTCCTCAGGTGTCGAAACGAATGAGGTATACCAAATGGCGTTATATCTATTCGAAACAGCAAAACTCAAATATGTGCTACAGTGTGGAGATGGCCGGCAGCATCCCCGTCGCGAAACATCGGTTCGGTGCGGTTGATATGAAGATTTTTTTAAATATCCAATTTTTTTATTGCATATCATTTATTTTGTAGGCCAGGTCGACAAACATGCTCACAGTCCGCGTGATAGTAAGGTCACCACAGCCTAAAGACGCTCGTAATGTCACAAGGATATTATTAGAGCGTTCCCAACCCTATAACTAGAAGATATTATGTTCCATTAACTAATAATTTCTGCTGCCTCAGTCATACACAGTAATGTAAACTGCTGTTTGGGAGTAGAAATAGGTGAGAGTGAGGTACCAATTCAGACAACGTTTGTATGAGGTCTGCCTCATGTAGATGTGGTACCCCATGTAGAAGGTACTATTATCCAATTCTGTTTCTCCGGGTTTGCGTGCCTGGTAACAAAATACAGCAAGCTTTCATCATCATTAGTAGGATTTAATCGATACTGGAGTTATTTAAAGATAGCCAAGGTTATCTATAGATGTGCGCTAGGATGGTAATGATATAGCATTTTATGTAAAAAGTATCGGTTAAGTTTGACCAAGGTCGTGCTGAACTCGTTAGGACATACGAAGCGTATTTATTATAAGATAATTTGCTAAGATATTTTGAAATACGTGTAATGTGGTTTTGCAAGGATTTTCCGAGATCACTGCTTCTGTGAGTCATAGGCATTAATCATATCAACCACAGGACATCCACTGCTAGACCTTCCCAAATCATTTTCAAGATCGGTTGCATCGATCGGTTGATTCGAAACGTCTAGTTCTGGAATCGAGATCTCGCAAAGTTAGTTTCCGTAAATATAAATACAACCTAACAATCACATACGAACATCATATCGGATCTATTAGAAAGAACTTGAATAAATTTCATAGTATTAAAAATAAATTGGCCCGATACCACCAAACCTCATCCGTCAATCTGAAGCCATAGATTTCTCTCCGAGTTTGTATGCTGATTTCAACTTTATTCGCAGGTCCATTAGGAGACAAATTCGCCCGCCTCTGGGATGAGGAAGTGACAAGAGCTGGCAACAGTAAAAGAACGCCCAGCCTTCTACGGGTGATCCTCAGAGCGTACGCCGGCAGATGCATGCTCTACGGAATAGTGCTGTTGTTTATGGAGTGTGGAATAAGGTTAGTTTATTTGAAGATGAAAGAGATCTGCCTCGGTTTTAGCGAACGGATCTGATTATTTTTGAACACTTATCTAAATATGTGATGTTTGCATTTGAATTTCCTGTTCTCGCGGCAAATTATCATTGCTTCCTTGTGACTTTTAAAAAATACAGCATTTTAAAAAATATTTTCTTTTCTAGTAACATTTTTTTTTACAAATTGGCATTTTTATAATATTGACTTGCCATTTTGTCATAATAAGACATGCCAGAGCTAAAGTTGCAACTTGTGGTTTAATTCGTGTGTCATTAACTCGTCCAATTTACGCCTGATATCCGAGCAACTAATTTAAAATAGCCATGGATACCATCGCTACAAAATTAGTCGCTATGCGAGGACCGCAAGGTCGACAGGCGACGTTGCATCCGTGGGCACGTCGCGTTCAACCGAAATTATAGGAACGATTCCTTCTGGGGTTCAAGTTATACATATCCTAAAATTTATAGATGAAGTTTTTGTTTTGTTTACTATAGGTTCCAGCGTTAATCACGTGGTATATATAGTTTTACTTACGCAGAGCGTGTTATTAGTAATTATGATATCCAACATTACAGGAAATAGGCATTCGAATCTATCAAAATGAAGGTCATCAAGGTCGTAGGTCATTAGGGTCATCAGAAATTATAATGGAATCTAGTACTAACTCTAGTATTGTGGCAGTATTATTGCTTTTATTTATAAATTTTTTTCACTATTCTAATAAAGCACTTGTTGGCCTACTTGAATAAAGTATACTTTGAGTTTGAAATATCGATAAGTGCCGCGCTGAGCAAGCATTTTGACAATCGCAGAGAGCAGCTTTTGCGACGGGGATGCTTCTGTCCATCCCCGCCCTGTGCATTTGAGATGCACTGTTTCGGTTGGATATACCGCCATCTGTCTGTTCTGGTACCTCAGTCACCTCTTGTACTATTCTACCCTGCCTAACGGCTTATTATAAAAGTTTATGGGTTTATTATATAAGTTTAATCGGGGTCCCGTGTTCGATTACCGGAAGAACGCTTTATGTTATGATCGGTAAATTCTTCATTGGTTTGCTATGAACAAGATAAAAAATTAAAAAATATTTTGGGCCATATAAATTGACCGATACTTTGTTTCCTTTACAAGAATAAAGCAAATATTTCGTTTGTGAATCCTTTATTGCCGCTTCTAGCTTGGTTTTGGTGTCACCCATCGGCAAACAAACCGAAGAAAATACCAAAGTAAATTATGCATTAAAATTATAATGTCAGTAAATTTGAAGCAAACATTGTAAAGTAATTTGTGTCATAGCTAATACTGAAACTACATAATATAAAACAAATTTCCGCTACGCGTCCGTCTGTATTCGTTACTATATATTATTATACGGTGCTTACCGGATTTTTTATGAATTTATATTAGGAAGTGTCTTTTTTCTTGCGAAAACGAAAACGAAGGCGTGAACAATGCGATATAGTAAGTAGGTACGATTCATGCACTTAAAATTCACTCATTCCAGAACCTTTACGGTCTTGCTGCTTCACTTGTATGTATGCCGCCCCCACCCAGTCCTCTCTCGCTGTCGCTGTTACCGTCACGGTCTCTCTCTTTAAGTGCAGTACACTCCATTTGGCGGCGAGGGCGTGATATCTCCTCCCGCACAGCGCATACCAGGTGCAACCCATCCTCTGCTTTGTTGGTCACACTCGCAGGTCTACCCCCCACCGCCAGCGCATTTCGTCCTCCTTCTTTTGCAGCCTACCTAAACGTAGACACAAAGGCCAGTCCATCTTAATCGTCTTAGAAGCTCCCTTGGGTGATCGGCGTCGGTCTAGTTCACATCTGGTGACCCTGAGGGGACTTCCATTCTTCATGAATACTCTCCAGGACGACTAAGACGTGTATCGGCATAGTGCGTGCCTCCTTAATAACGGAGTGGCCTGTCTTCTTTCCCCCGTAAGAACTAGCTGCTGACCAGTTTTCAACATTAAGTTCAGAGTATGCGTATACAGATAAATGACGTCATCCCCATAAGATGGACGGGTAAAATGGCCGGATGTCCTCACTTTAATCCCATAATTTCCGTCAGTAAAATGTCGATTGCTGTTATAATTCATTGTCGATATTGCCGCTGATTTTACAGGAAGGTTACTCTATAATGGTTTTCCTGTTAAGTAACGAACGTATACATAGGCTTCCCCATTACAGTTAGTAAAGTATGTTGTTCTATCGCACTTCAGATTTCCACTGGATCAATTCAAAATAATGCACTTCCTACAATTAAAAATAACATGGAAATTTATTTGCTAATTTAAAATAAAACGATTATCTTCAGGAAGATTTCAACAGACATGTGTAAAACGTTTTCCTTCCGCACAAGTATTCGTATCATTAAGTAATATGATGATTTATGTCAATTTTGTTCTGTCTATATAGAACTGCAATAGAGTTTCAGTTATCGTCTGGAATTGTGGTATGTTCAATGTACGTGCTTAACAATGTTGTTTAGAAACAATTGATTAGATCTACTCGACCCTGCACATTGCTCAATTGAGTGTTATTATGCGATGCGCCAGCTGATGCATGGACTCTGGTCCTAGACTTTTGATGTTCTTTATTAGGTGTCATATATATGCGGTGTTGTATGTGATTTAGACTGACGTGACGCCATGTTATTTTTTCCGCTTCATCAAGATATCACTTGCATGTCGCCAACCTTGGTAACTGAAGATACCGTGTCACATTTACCCAGTAATTTCACACATCCTTTAATGCGAACACTGCTATATGGCGGTGGAAATAGGTGAATGCCTGAATAAAACTAAATAGACTTTTATAAGAGGTCTATCTCTAGTGAGAATTAAATGTTCACAAAAATATATCTACCCAAATTGTGCCTGGCCCAGTATAGCCGCTCGCAGTCGTCGGTTGGTATGGCATTATACCAAGTAATCTTTCTTAGGGCACATATGTCATTATTTGTAGCATTTAAGTTATTATTAGCAGAGATGGTGTAAAAGTATATTTTACAATACATTTAGATGCTGTATCTGATCAATTGACTAGTTTTTACTCAACACAAAGGGAACTGTAAAATAGTCCGCCTTTAAATAATTACTGTTTTATTTATTTATATTTAGTTTTTCTTCGTGAATCTTTAGATTTAAAATTTCGTATCATGTGTGCCGTGTTTATGTTTTGTTGAACAAATATTGCGACTGTAACTTGATTATCCTATCTTACAAGTTGGATCTAATTGTACATAGCCAGCAAATTGATTAAATTAAATTAATTTAAATAGGTTCAGTAGTTTAAAAGATCATTCCGATAAACAACGTGACACCAAAATGTATTAACAAGTGTCACTCGCGGGGATTGGTTTAACGGCATAAGAGTTTATCGATGTCATGTTTTTGTTTATTTATCTACGAGTAAGTTGTTAATTATAATATTTATTATTTATCATTTCATTATCATTAATAATAACAAAAGAGAATTAATTTAAAGCAATATGCTAAATATATAAAATCCTATATTATATTTTGTTAATTATAATATAAAAGTTGTGGACTATGAATAAATAATAAAATAAAAATAAAATAAAAAAAATATATAATAAAAAAGTGATTGAGATCGCAACCCGCGTCTGCTAATTATAGCAGACCAACAAGATTTGTCATCAACGCTATCATACATAACAATAACAAAGCATTACGTGGGGTTTCTGTTTTGTTCTAGTAAATATTTATTATAAAATTACATGTAATAAAATTGATAGATAGTCTATAGTGATATGCGATTTGTTTTTACTTTCAAATATCTGTTTATTACATTCTCAGCAACCATACGACGATTGTGTCGTGGTTACTGCGGTTTGGGATCCTGTTTATTCAAAATTAGCCTTGTTTTCGATTTTATATATATTTATATCCTATTTGACGTGATCGATGGTACAGATAATGGTAGTGATCCTATCTTGCGCACCAAATTTCAAGCCACTTACGCTACACTACGCTCTGCAATTGCCACTAAGCAAGCTTGGTGGCAATCGCAGAGCGTAGCTTTGGAGATGCTGCTGGTCATCCCTGCTTCCGGTACCTCAATCGTCTCTTACGACACCTGGTCCAGAGGGAGGTACTGTTCTACTCTGCCGGTACCTCACAGCTTATATTAATTAGTATAATCTGTGACAATTTAAAAATAATTAAATAACGGATTGTGACAAAGTGGTGGATTGTCACAAGTTTCATGGCATTTAAACTATGTACATAATATTAAAAACTAGCGTTCTTCCTTCCTGAAGTTCTATGTTGTGTATGTATCAATTGGTTTAGGTTATTTCCTGCATTCTGGAAATATCTAGCCTATTCTTTCCTATTCATTATACATTGGAATATAGTATTTTTTTATATTTATTAAGTTAACAGGCCTGTCAGAATGCGTTCTGTCTATGTTTGTTTCTGTGTAGTGGATATTTTTTTGTAATATTATAAATGTATGTGCCGAAATTCGTGGTGATATTGCAAACAGATATATCTAATAAATTTATTATTTGAAATCGCCATCGAGGGTGATAGAAATAACATATGGAATTCATACAAAATTATTCGCTCAACAGCTCTGAACAGTGAATTTCATCTTCCAGATAAGTGGCTTCAAACACTTGTATTTCAGTCTTGAGACAACTTAGTTATCTTTAAATATGTATTCAACACTCAGACACAGAACAAACACAAATATTCATTATTTAAATGTTTGCCCTGGGACTACTGAAAGCGCACATCAATACATACTTATAAATTAAGTTGAAGTGTATGTTCGTAATATTCAATTAACTGCTTTTTTACTAAATGCATATGGATAGACACGGATATATAACAAAATATGTATATTTTAAATTTGTGTCTGTATGTCTATTTGCTTGAGGTAATTTCTAAAAACGTTAGACCGATTTTGAAGGGATTTTCACTGACAGATAGCTGATATAATACGAAGTAGCTTAGGCTTTATTAGGCTTTACGTCACGCTACGACTAATAGGAGCGTAGCAAAATCCTGGCAGAAACGAACGAAAATGGATATTTGTCGTTTTTAAGAAAATATGCTGCCCAAAGTCATTATTACAAGTGGACGAAGTCCCGGGGCACAGCTAGTCTTACATTCAAATTGAGTCTCAAATTCTCGGGTTACAATGTTAGTTACCATATTCCTCCAAAACGGCTTTACCGATTTTTATAACATTTAATATGCTTATTCAGTAGATCTCAGAATTGGCTACAATCTATTTTTCATACCCTCAAGTGGTTGACCACCTCTAACGAATTAATTATTTTTAAATTATGTGGCATTAAAAATAAACACACTCTAAATTTTCTCACTTTTATCAGCAACCCCTTTAATTAATTTAATCTTTTTAATAAATGTATTTATATAATAATTTTTATAAATGTATTTTAGACTGGGTTAGTTTTTTAGTGTATATAAAATGGGAGAATTTTAATTATATTACTCAGGAACTGGTACGTGAGAATATTATGGTTTCTGGGATGATCCAGGATTTCTTTGGATATGACGTGGCCATTTAGTGCTTTTCTTGGATATTCGAAGCAATATTTCATGTTTCTGGTAGTAGAATGCTGTGATGACGCACTCTCATGCAGTCGTAACCTCGCATCTGCTCGGCATTCCATATTTTCTACATTCGTATTGGTACAAACTCACAGCCAAGTAACTTTTGTAAATCTATCATGATATTTTGTTATACTACTATACATGTATGAGAATTGAGTGCTCAAAATATGAATAATCCGGACGAATCTATTCCTTGGGAACCGTGTATTTTCTGGTATAAAAAGTAACCTATGTGTTATTACAGACTTTAATCTATCTCTGTGCCAAATTTAGGCCGAATCTGTGCCAAATGTATCATCACACGAGGGAAAATAAAGTACCATTCTAATAACGAGTTACAATAATTACCAGGTTATTACTGAAACAAACTACTTAACTTAGATTACGCCTGGCAGTGGGAGGGACTAGTGAAGCTAGTGAAAATGTATATACGATTCTATAAACTCTCGAAATTACTTGCTTCGACTTTGTTTGCAAGATCTTTCATCTCATCATTGTTTATCAGTCTATGTCACTTTTTAATAGCTAACCGCGCTCAAAGGCGTGCCGATTCCAGAGAGATAATTGAAACTCAAATCTCTTCCATGGGATACTTTACGAATAAAAAACATATAGGCTTTTATGTGTTTCTCAAGAATCCACCTCGATGCCAAATGTTACCCAGATTGGTTTAGCCGTTCCGCCGATAAATAGTAACACACAGTCAACATCCGAAAGTTTGTGTGTGTAGTTATGTGCCATACTAACAAACTTTCGCATTTATAATATTAATATTGCAATGATTAAAATGGACTTAATTAATTTATTAATATCCAGCTGTAGCAGCCCTGTGTCACACAACAGCAATATACAATCTTATTTAAGAGGTTGCCTGAAGCATTTCTTTCATTAATAGATAAAGCGGCGTGTGAAATCTGTATTATCTATTTACTTGCATAATACATTGCTTTAATAACCAGTGGAGTGAGAAATCGTCGCGATAACAATGTTTGTGTTACATTAATTGTTAACCTCCGTTCACCGTTCACTCTCTTCATCTTTAATCACTTTAATCTCGTGTCAATAACCGTCAATATTATTTATTATGATATTCAATTACAATACTTACATCACTACTAAATTTTAACTTAATATTAATTTGACGTTAATTGATGTGTGGTACTGGTAAGAGGCGACTGAGGTAGCGGAACCGACAGATGGCGGTATATACATCCGAAGCAGTGTAGCTCAAATGCACAGGGCAGCAATTATGGGCAAATTCCCCCTTTTTTGGGGAGGCCTTTGTCCAGCAGTGGACGTTTTACGGTCGCTGTGATGATGATGATGATTTTCTTTTGTTTTGTGTTTTTCGAGTAATCATTTGTTGAACGATTCTTAAAATTTGGCAGCTTTTGTTTTTAACACTAACTGCGCCTATAATAGTTTCTAATTTAGGTTTTATATTTATTAATAAACTTATCTGATGATATTTGGCTTAAGACGTCCACCCTACCTAAGACACCTAAAGGTTATTTTGACCATAATTAAGCCATTGTACTGGCGTAAAGGCAATCGTGGCGAGATGTTGCTGTCTTCGAAATATATGGCGCCATGTGGCAGTTCCGACCTTCTCTGTCACCTACTTGTTACAGAGCAAGATTCTATTGTACTCGGATGGCACCTCGCGGCTTCTAAATATATTGTTTACTAAATGTTTTTGAACCATTTTAGTGTGCAAAGAAAAGGATCTCATAAATATTTGGAAATCTATATTAAATATTTGAATAATATCGGTTACATCTACCTAATAGAATGAAGTAAAAAGAAAAAGAAACTTACCTAACATCATACATTGACTTGACTACACGATAAGTCGTTTAAAATCCGGTCCGCGAAAAAAATAAAGATGCCAGCTTGAGTTGTATTTAATTTAAGCCTCAAGATTGCTGACATTGTCTAAAATCACATTAGAACAAAATTTACCTGTTTGACTTTTTGAAAAAGGTTATACCTATTTTGATTAAAGTTTATTTTCTGAGTCAGTATTTTTTCTAGCACACCGAGGTGATGAAAAAAAATGACTTGGTCCCGTGAACCGAACGCGATACAAAACGCGAATATCAAATAGGAATTCGATGACAAATTGAAACTAGAGTATAAAAAAACTGCCGAACGTCAGCACGACCTCGTATCAGCCGGGTGTTATCTAATTCGTCTTATTGCAATGAAAGTCTCTAGGACGTAGGTTCATTAGTCTCACGACCGACGGACAGACACCAGGGTTATACAGGTTATTGATCGTTGTGCAACTATTTGATGTAATACCTAACTAGTGTAAGTGTTCATGCAAATACCTTGTATCAAACACCTGCTCGCGCTACAACGGAATTGAGCACTATCTATACTAATATTATAAAGCTGAAGAGGTCATTTGTTTGAAGGCGCTAATCACAGGAACTGCTGGTCCGGCAGGCTATTTTACAGATTTATAGTAGCATCCTAGGAAGGCTACTATAAATCTAAAATTACTATTCCACGCGGACGAAGTCACGGGCACTACGGGCTAGTTTTTCACACTCATACACTCGGTACTAATACATTTATCTGTTTTTACTTTATTAAAGAAATGTCAAACTAAAATCTTTGTTAACTTTTACTTCACGAGCATATGCACTACCAGTAGTAGATCTTTAGCATTAAAACCCATAAATTTGATCAAAATTTTATGATAATACTGACGAAAACGATTATTTGCTTATTAATTTACAAAATTGTGAAAATGAAACTACCTATAATTATCGAACAAACCAATAGTAACATTTTAAATGGCTCATTGTTTAGGTGCCCGTTTTTTTTGTAAATGAGTGTATAGTATTTAAGTATTATATTAAAATTTGTGTTTCCTTTTTTGTTTGGCGCCAGTAACATAGTGCTTTATGCAACTCATATCGGAGTCAGTTCAATGTATGATATATATGTTATGTCAATTTATTGAATGTATTTCTAACATATCTCCACATATTATTAACTTTCCTTCCTTCTTCAGTGACTATGCCTCCTCTGTGACTATTCATTCAATTATTAAAACAAAGATGCAACTAACAATTCACTGACTGCTTAGTCTAAATTTGAAAGGTCACACTTAAATGTCACGCATGTCTTTCGTTCTTGATTAGTTTCTGAGGAAGACGGCAAATCCAATTGAGCAAAGTTTTTGCGTTTGTTAATGGTCTCGAACGTTCCACTGTGTGATTTCTTTTTTACTTTGTATCAGCTCACTGTTGACTTGTTATTTGCTTACAGTATCGTCTTAATGGTTGTTCTTGTTGATTAAGTACCTATTTGTATTAAAAAATTAAGGCTAAGGGTATTCATTTATTTATAACTGATAGATCCTCGACGCACACATTTCAACATCATCATTACAGCCATTAGAAGTCCACTACTGGACATAGGCCTCTGCAAGAGGGAATTTGCCCATAATTGTCGCGCTGGGTAAGCGTGTTGGCAATCGCAGAGAGCAGTTTTTGCGACGGGGATGCTGATGCCCATTTCCACCCTATGCATTAAAGATACACTGTCTCAGTTGAATATACCACAATCTGTCGGTTCTAGTACCTTAATCACCCATTTTACTCCGATGGCATCTCACTGCATCCATTGTCTGTCTATTTGATACACGTGCATTATGCTTATTTGTACCACAAATCGTCAATGTTCACATTACTGTGAAAATTAGAGAGACAGTGAAATTACTGGGTAATGTGATAGTGATGTCCTTGTGATAATACGAGCGTCTATAAGCTGCGGTGACGTTTATTATCACGCGGACGGTATGCTTGTTGGTTAACTTAGTCGTATTAGAAAAAGACTTGACGTCTGAACGGAGCCTAATGAGATTTGGTATGTGGATAGCTTAAACTATAAAGATGGTCAAGGCAATTAATGTTTTTCCCAGAAATATGCATATTTTCTGTATAATTGATATTGTTTTTGACAATATTAATGACTTATGATCACAGGGTAAGAGTTCCCCCAGGATATAATGTAAAGTTAGGTGGGGGGGAAAAAGTCGCTGGTGGAAGGTAATTGAAAATAATTCAATAAAAACCGTCTTTTATGTGGAGGAAAACAATTAATCATTATTCGTAAGCGGTCCCACGAATATACTTGGAAAAACGTTGTTTGTTTGCTAACAAAAATCGTTGAGCGCTATGGACTTTGTATCTACGTACAAAGTAACTCGACCTTGAGAATTTCTTCGTGTGTATGAATCAGCCGATGTAACACAGATACATTATAGTCATCTCATTACAGACGAGGAAAAATGTCAGCGATAAACAAACTGGGCACTTTAGTTTTTACAATTACTCAGACATACTTATTTATGCATATTTGTAACGATGGTTGGCCTGTGAACGGCGGTCGGCATAGAATTCTCATTGATTGTTACATCATAAATTAATACCATACATGGATATTGAATTATACTGTATTAAAAACTAGTGACCCACCTTGAGGTACCGGCAGAGTAGATTAGTACCTCTGAATCGGGTGTCGTAAGAGCCGACTAAGGTACTAGAACCGACAGATGGCGGTATATCTATCCGAATCAGTGTAGCTCAAATGCACAGGGTAGGGATGGGCAGCAGCATTCCCACCGTGAAGGCTGCGCTCTGCGATTGCCCAGCGCGGCAATTGTGGGCAAAATTCTCTTACTTGAGAAGGGATATGTCCAGCATTGAACTTCTAAGGCTGATATGGCGACCAGCCTTGGCTTTGCACGTGTGCAATAAATATAAGAAATGGTTATTGTGGGTTATCCCCGTAAGTAAGACATATGTAACCACGGAATTTTTTGTACACCTTTTTATCGTGTAGTAGAGCTGTAGTTTATTATTACGATCTGATGAAAACAAAATGTTTATTTATGACATCACATTAGGAACTTATAAAATGATCAGTCTTTCTCTAATTTATATTTATTGAACGTGTAAATCTACCTCTTAAATCACTCTATATATTTCAAAAACCCGCATCAAAATCCGTTGCATAGTTTTATGATCAAAGTATACATAGGGACAGACATACTGCGGAAAGGGACTTTGTTTATACTATGTAGTGATATTGTAAATGCGAGAGATTCTAGGGGTGGATACTTATTACGTCTTTCACTTCTACCTATACCTCTTTCATGTCATAATAAACTAAAACGTCTTAATCCTGCTAAAGAATTTGGGTTCGATCTCCACCCAGGATAAATATATATTCTAATATCTCCATCGTCATCTCCAATCCAATTTATATAATTTTATCTAAATTGGATTGGAGATCAGGGCTAAAAGGATTTCGAAGAAATGTCTTAGTAATATTGCTCATAGTGTCGATATATGAGCATATATATATTGATACTATCATAAAAATAAAAAACAATTTTTGGGCTGAACACTCCTTATCACTTAGAGGTTTGAAAATAGTAGCCGATTCT
>JACJUM010000875.1:10816210-10923074 GCA_020976665.1 Heortia vitessoides | reverse complement strand
CTGAACACTCCTTATCACTTAGAGGTTTGAAAATAGTAGCCGATTCTCGGAATTACTGAATAATTTCATAAGAATCGATCAAGCCGTTTCGGAGGAGTATGGGAGAACGATAGTTTTATATATCAGATTAAAAAATTCAAAAGTTTGTTTGTTTGTTATGTGTATGCGGCATAACCGCGACTCAAATATGTATGCAATTTGGTAAGCGTATAGATTGAGCCCTAGAGAAAGATATTAAGCGAAGCTTACCAAAAGTAGCGTAGGAACTGAAATTATTTAATATTTAGATAAATAACTGCGTTCCCTTACACGCAGGAGTACGAAATTCAGCTTGTGTTGCATGCTGAAAATGAATCTCATCATTCCAGCTATTGAACGTCCACTGCTGGACATATGCCTCTCCAAGAACGGTAGTTTTCCACCCATAATTTATCAACGGGGATGCTGCTGCCCATCCCCGCCCTGTTCTTTTAAGCTGCACTGTTTCTGATGGATACCGCCATCGGTCGGTCTGTTACCTTAGTCGCCTCTTACGACATCTGGTGCAGTGGGAGGTACTATTCAACCCCGCCAAAATTAATTTATCTATTGGTAAACTAGTTCTTGCAGTAGGCTTTATCGTTTTTGAGTTTGTTTGTTACAATAGATTGTAGTATTTTTGAGCTAAAGTATAAATCTAATTTTGTCGATGATAGTGCAATACCGCGTAAGTAGCAGTTGCAAATAAAGTTGAAAATTCAATTAGAAAAGATGGAAAATGGACCTTATTAACTTAAGCTACATACGCGGTATTGAAGTATCATTGGCGATTTACATATGTCCATATTAGGAGGTTACTACTTTTTAGGAATGTAATCCGATCTATTTTGCTCCTGAGGAGAGTGTTTTTCTATTGGTGAGGTAATTTCTAAATCAGACAAGTGGTTTTGAACCTAGTCGTTGCAATCAGCAATAGAAATATTTATTTGTAGGGTAACATTGAACTATTAGGGAAACTTTGAATTATCCATTTTCGTAGACTATAAAACGAATTTAGCCGAGATTAACGTTTTAATCGATTGCAAGAACTGTCGTCGATATGTTAAGGATTAATATATTTATTCTATAAAAAGGCCTGGTCAATGTTACCCGGATAGTTCAATGTTACCCATATTGACTGTATTCATATAACATAAACTTTTTGTAAGTACATTTGTGATATATAATAAACCATATCTTTTAATAATTTACTCGATTAAACCTTTGTGCATTTACGCGTTTACCAATGGTGATTCATAAAAAGACTTAAATTTACACTACGTCTTTAGGCTGTATAAAAGAGAACAAATGCAAATAAAAATAAAGTTAACAAAATTGCCTCATCCAGATTGCAACTTAGTTACACCGCGCTCTGGATCCGTGATTCCATGGTCCAATATCAGCCAATTTTATGTGATCTACCCGACAATTTTTTTCTTTTTTAATTGAATATTTGTGTACGCTCACCTATTAATCTATTTTTTTTTCTCAGAATTAAATGTAATTCTTTATGAGAAATAAAGTTATCTTATCTTAAACCGTAAATCGTGGCTTATTTATGGGTTATCATTTTTAAGACCATTACTAATTAAAAAGCGACACACAACAACGAGTTGTAACATTATTTAATTCAATTAATGTCTATTGAGACTCGTCACAATAATTAATCATAATAGGCCTGTAATGAATAATAACCTGATGAAAAATAGGGTGATATACCTAAAGTTTAAAATGTATAATAAGGAAACGTAACACACACAGGCTTGCAAGGTGAAAATCCCGTATGTGGTGCGATAAGTGACATATGCATGTAGTATATATTTACCGAGGTATATATATTGCTTGACCTTTCCAGTGGTCTTTGGTTTAAGGTGAAATACAAGTTCACCTTTTTGCGGCAGGTAGCGTTAACGATGAGCCGAGTGCCTGACTCCGCGTCTAAGGTTTCAGATTATAATTGGAGCAGAGACACCGGGTTTTCTTTCTTAGAAGCGTGTTTACTATTCTGTACGTGCGTGTGGTCTGGCTGGGCGTTGAAATAACACGCGATACTCATTTTACATATTGCAGTCGCAAGTTCAAGCAATTATATTTTATTATCAGTTTTATTTATGAATTAATCATTTATTTTTGTATAAAACAACTATATGGCCGTTTGGTACCGGCAAAGTAGAATAGTACCCTCCTCTGTACCAGGTGTCGTAAGAGGCGACTGAGGTACCAAAACCGAAAGATGGTGGCATACACATCCGATCTACACTGAGTAGCTTAAATGCACATGGGTTGGGCAGCAGTATCACCGTCGCAAGGGCTGCGCTCCGTTATTGCCCAGCGACACGCTTGCCCAGCGCGGCAATTATGGTCAAAACTGGGGGAGTTTCTTGCCATACCAGCTATAGAAAGTCTACTGCTGGACATAGGCCTCTCCAAGAAAGAAGGGTTTTTGCCCATAAATGCCCCGCTGGGCAAGCGTGTTGTTAATTGCAGAGAGTTCTGCCCATCCCAGTGCATTTAAGTTGCACTGCTTCGGATGGATATACCGCCATCTGTCGGTTCTGGTACCTGGTACTGAAGTAAATGCAGTAAATTTTTTTTATATATCATGATCTCAATATATAGCAAACAATGTTTATTCTCTAACCCTGGTGAAATAGTTCATATGTACCTATAAATATAAAAAAAATATATAACAAATTGATTTACATATATTAATAATAAATAGAAAGTCTTGTCCTCAGACAGTTTCTTAGAAGTAGACAGGAATTTACCGCTTCCATATAAACTCTGCCCCATTCTGATAATTCTAATACACGTTCCTTCTTTTTGTCTACATTCTGTCACGAGGTTTTCCCCAAGGCCGTAAGCTAAGATTCAGCAAACGCTGCATTAAGACCTATTTAATGCGGACTTTATGAAACGCGCACAACGTCCAAGGAAGTAAACGTTGAATGTATTATTTAAAACGGGCAATAAATTATTTAATGGACTTTTATTATCGTCTACTATTATTTCTTGTTAAACTTTTTTTTTGCAATTTCCGTTAAAACAGGTTTCGTTTGATTGAATAAATGTAAGTACTGGACGTAGACGTAATGCTTATCCAATAAAATATTAACATTTTATTATTGCGATATAAGATTAGTTTCTCATAATGAATTTTTATATGTGTAGTAAATATAGTTATAAAAAAAGACTGGATTACGTCCTCGTGAACTTCACTTATATCAAATCTAGTAGAAATTTTCCCATATCCTTCCCTTGGGATCAAACTCTTCACATTCTAAATAAACTGATTAAGACCAAAAGTCAGACATCTTACTTTAATATTTATAATAATAGCAAGTGTAGTAATTTAAATCAAACTTTTATCATCACCATATTAGCCATAAAACGTCAACTGCAGGACTTAGAAGGCAAGGGTGGTGGCAGGGTAATGATGCTGCCCAATTCCGCCATTTGAGCTACTTTGTTGTGGGTGGATCCATCTGTCGGTCGACGGAGTACCCAATGTTTTTCAACTTTAGGCATTTGTAATTTCCTAATCCTATGTCCTATCCCTCCTTTCCCAGGATCCAGCAGCCCCGTATGCTCGGTTTGTTCATAGGATACTTCAGCCAGTCTGCCCACCTGGAGTTGTTCGAACGTTTAGTGCAGCTTCGCGACCAGCTGGCGCGTGCCATCGCTCAGTCTAATCGTACTGAGAAGTGAGCAAACACGCTCGGTAGCTTTAGTTTAGCGGCTTTATTGGCATTAGAGATAATCACAGCATTAGACTTTAGAGTCATGTAACAGTCATATCAGAAACTTTTTGTGTAATTGCAATTTTATTACACGCCGCCTCCGTGTCGGATTCTTTTTTCGGCATGAGCAAGTATAAAATATTGTAGTTTTAAAAAGACCCGGATTATTCCTTACTACATAACGTTGATCAATTTTTTTTTCTCTGTAAGTGAGAAGAAATAGAAGTATTAAAACTACTTGAATTATTCGTTAATATTCGTGGGCTCGATTCCCACCTAAAGCAAATATTTGTGTTTGTTCCGTGTTTGGGTGTTAAATATATGTATTTAACACCCAGACACAGACTTGTGTCTGTGCCTGGTACAGAACACACAAAAGTGCTTCAAGCGACTTACCATGGAGTAAGGCCAATGTATAAGGTGCTGTGGGAATTTATTATTATTGTAATTACCGATTAGCATAATTATGTAGTTAGTATGACCCATATTTTTTGTATCGTAGGTGAAATAATGAGAGTAATTGCTCCTTAACATCGTTCAATATCATAACAATTAGTTTTAATTATGTACGTAGATGTATTTCAGTTTAACTTAGTTCAAATAGTTAGTTCAAGTACGATGCACGATTACAGCATTGTTGTCGAACTGTGAGTGAATTCAGTATAATAGTTCCAATTGACCTTCTTACCGTATAATCGTGTTATTTACACTTGACACAGAGTCACTAAACGATTACATTTGAACTTGACTAGTTTGTGCGGCCCGCGTAACACCGACGTCATTAATTCAATGTTCATGCGAATGACGTGGGTGTTATTGATTTTTATTTCACCGTCATTTAGTTTTTGTCTTTGTTGTTAGTCATAAAGTATGAGTAGCTGTCCTGGAAAACGTTGTTCTGCCATATAAATTAAAGAAAATGAAGAAATTATTAATATCCCTCTTAAAAATAGGGGTTGGTGATAATGATAAAAGGGTGAAATTATTAGGTTGTATTTATTTTAATGTCACATCAAAAAAAAGGAAAAGAAAAAAATGTTGTCCAAAAAATTAAGAAATTTTTTTTTTTTTTGGAGTTGGATAACGCTAGATAGTAGCCGATTCTCAGACCTAGAGAATATGCCTGACCTAGATGAATAAATTGTCATAAGAATCGGTCATGCCGTTTCGGAGGAGTATGGTAACTTTGACCTTTGAATACTGACATGAGTATTTTACATATTAGATGTGGTTAGTTTTAGCTAATCCTCGTTCGATAGTGTAGAAATTTTACATGCATGCACGAGTTAAATTCAGAACTAATTAAACAATTCCGGCCAGACTTTTGTACCTTAATTATCACTTAATACACCCCAATTCTACCTGTGCCTAACCGTTCGGTTCGGGTACCTCATTCGCCAAGTACCCTTAATTTTTTTTTTATATATGTTTCTTTGCATTCATCATTTCCTTTGTACTTTATACATTTTTTATGTATTTGGTTCTGAATAAAGACATGTGTTTACAGGTTAGCCCAACCAGTGTTCCTAGGTAAGCTGGTGGCGTACTACAGTAATGAGAATGAGGAAAGAATAAGCTCGACCGCAGCGTACTATTACGCAGGCGCCGTGGTCCTGTGCTCGGCGCTAAACGTGTTCGTGGTGCATCCGTACATGATGGCCATCCTGCATATGGGCATGAAGTTCAGGGTGGCTTGCTGCTCTCTCATTTATAGAAAGGTGAGTTTTAATTGCATCAGCCGAAAGTCTAAAATTGAGCAGAAGCTCCAATACTTCAATTAGTTTAGTTTTAGTTAAGTTTTGTCTCGTAATGTTAGTTATCCGTAGTTCGGGCGTTCGTTTATATTGATAAGCAACTATTTTCTCATCATACATTATACATCCACTGATGGATATATCTGTCTCCCCAAAAAGGGGGGATTGGCCTATAATTTCGTGCTGGGCAAGCGTGTTAGCAATCGCTGAGCGTAGCTTTTACGACGGGGTTGCTGCTCATCCCCGCCCTGTGCATTTGAGCTACTGTTTCAGATGGATATACCGTCATCTGACAGTACTTCTACACTAAACAAAGTTCAATATGAATTTGATGGTGATTTATCAATAAAAATAACACTTAACGTATTAAGCAATTTTTATTTTTCACTCGTTTATCAATATTTTCATATGCTTAATTTCTCTGACATAATAAAAATATTTTTATTTCAGTAAAATGTTAAGTACATTTTACAATCAATACAATCATATTCTTTAAAATTGTACACATGCATGCTTGTTCAGATTATTTTTAATTTGCTTTTAGGATATGTCTTTTTTGTTTGATTTTATGTATTCGAAGACCTGAAATATCGGTATGCTATCTGTGTAATACAATTCAAAATGTCTTTAATATATAAAATGGTAACAGTAAATGCGCAGTGCAATAAATTATCGTGAATACTCTGCGATTAACAATGATTTTTTTTTGTATCCATAAGTGCTGTTTATTTTTGTTCAAATTATTATATATTTTTCCGCTCGCCACTTCGTCTAGTCAATGACGCGATCCGAGGAAACATTTCAGGGATTAATGTCCGTGCTCATAATCCTGAGTCGTGTTTTGAATAATAGCAAACAATCAGGAATATCCTTATAAAAAATACGTTTTCCTAATGTTCTGTTATTACATCGCCATCAAATTGTAATCTTCTTAATTATAAATAAGAAAAATGTCTCAGAAAATTAATACTTTAGGTTTCAAATTTTCAAATCCTTGGTTACAATTCCTGTACTCGAGACTCGAGGATTGGAATAGAAAGATGTATTTGTACTAAAGAATTGTTTACCAAAATAAGTAACACCACTCTTTTCTATGTTGAAGATTTAATATTTTTTTTTATATTTGACGAGGTCGACTATCAATTATACAGTCCACGTGATAGTAAACATCACCGCAGCCTATAGACGCTCGTAATATCATAAGCGCGTTGCCGACTTTGTGACTTGAAAATATTATGTCTGTGTTTTGAACAGCTTACGATCAAAACTGCCTTTTCCAGTCCTTAAGGCTATCAAAAACGGCGCTCGGCGAGACGACAGTTGGCCAAGTGGTGAATCTCCTGTCGAACGACGTGAACCGCTTCGACGTGGCCATCATATTCCTGCACTACCTGTGGATCGGCCCGCTAGCTACCATCTTCATCACCTACCTCATGTGGCTGGAGATCAGCTGGGCAGCGGTAGTCGGCGTCGCATTCATGCTCGCATTTATACCTCTGCAAGGTAAGTTTATATTTGATTTCATGTGGAGCGGCGCCGGAGGTTTCATAATGTCTGTCTCTAGGTGTTCTACTAGCATTAGGTCTGCGAATTTGTGAATGTGGACTTCTCGTAATGACAAAATGTTTTAAGGTCAAAAATTGTCTTAGGTTCAAGTTGTCCGATTGCGCTGATTTTTATCAAAATCTGTACGTAGATCCGAATTGACAGATATATATTACGAGTAGCATTTATAATATGACTAAGGCTAAAAAATATTTATTAAACTTAAAAAGCTGTTGTTAGGTTTTTACCTGTAAACAAGTATATAAAATTATTTATTGTAATTTTAAAACAGTAATTATAATATAAATGTTGTTATTGTTTCACAAACTTAATACTATTGTACATTTGTATTGCAAATCTTGTAAAAATGTCAAATTCACACGACTTTAGACGTGGTAGGTAGGTACCGGATGGTACGTATATTTGATGTCCAACGGTGTAATAGTGAGAAAGTTCTTTCCTGCATTTATATAAGTGAAACAACTATAAAAGCCTCCCTCCGTCACCATTTCACTGGCAATCCACAATCACAAACACTTCACACACATTCTTTTCGTAGAGCAGTACACGTATGCAGTCCCTGTCCCCCTTGAGCGTTAACCGGCCGCAGTTATGCGACCGCAAAAAACTTAGCTTTCCCCAACGATGACCACCTGAGCCGAGGTCGAGCCTCAGAGGCGCTCTCAAGTGATTGCCATCGATCGCCACCGCGGAGGACGCGGGTAAAATTTAGCATTAGGTTCTCCGAAGAAAGCGTACTATTCTTTGGTTACTCGTAGAACACAAGGCGACAGATCAATCTGTCAAATTAATTCATCATACCAGCTATTAAAAGTTCACTGTTGGATATAGCAAGAAAGGCCTCCCCAAGAAAGGGTACCCCCCTTTCCCATGTTGCCCATAATTTCCTTACATATGAGCAGATTTTTTGCATAGTTATACCGCCATCTGTCGGTTCTGGTACCTTAGTCGCCTCTTACGACACCTGGTACAGGGGGCGGTACTATTCTACTCTGCTGGCACCTCACGGTTAAACAAATCATTTTAATCGATTGCAAATAATTTTGAAATCGTGATTAAACTCTAATTGCAAGTAATTGAGTTTAAAATAGCTTATACAATTTTGACCTATTATATAGTTGAGGTAGCATTGAGTTGTTGTTGAACAATGTTTTATAAGATTTGAAATACTGTACTCAATTCGAATCAAACGTATTTGAGGTCAGGCCTGATAGCGCATTTGCTAGTGCCCCTATCTTATGTGCTAGAGGTTATATTTATGGGTTGGTTATAGTTACATGGGTTCGATCTCCAACCAGGATCAAAATTTATAAGATAAATATTTGTGTTTGTACTGTGTCTGGGACAATATATGTATCTGTATATATGTATTTATAAAAATTTTTAATTTTTTCATGTCTGATATCCGTAACACAAGTTTAAAGCACTTTTCGCGTAGTGTGTGCATTTAGTGGATGTTGTGAATTTATTTATATATCCTCTGTCGCTGAATTCATATTAACATCGTGAATGCGTGTGTGTCAGTCTATAACTATTAAAGACTAAATACCTGAACTGGTCTTGATGAAGTTAGGTGTAAGCTAGAAGCCTAGGGTAGGCCATAGGCTGTTCTTTATCCCGATAATCTTTCCGGGAGACGCGTTTTTTTATAAAGAGTTTTTTTTCATAATATTATTATAAAACACACTTATCATCTAGGTAAATTTGCCAGAATGTAATAAATTCAAATACACTCGAACAGATTTAAAAACGGTTTCCCAATAGTGCGGGTTATTGATAAGGGCGATCGTACTGTGATGATTGGTGCTGATTATATCGGAAAGGTCGACGACCCATTTGTTCACTTTTCCATCACAATTATTATGCGTTAGCTTATTCGACGCAACATCTGTAAAATGTGATATTAACCCTTACAGATTCTGATGTGATCCTGAAACAATAGGTTTTTTTCTTTGTAACACACGATGTTTCTAAATTGGTGGTATTGAGGTTATTCGAACAATATTAATTAGTTAGTAAAGTAAGTTAACAATGCAAAATAATAAATACATTAATGAGTCAGAACGAACACACTCGAGTTCTTTAATCAAAATAAATTTATTTATTTCAGCAATCAGCATATAAACACAAATACACAACTCAAATCAAAATAATCTTTATTTAAGTAGGCTCATTACACGCACTTTCGAATCGTCAAATATAATAAATCTTAATTCAGAAATATGAAGTACTAAATTTTATTATATTCATATTACTGACGACCCTAATGACCCGACGGGATCGTAAGATACATCCTAAATAGTCACTGTTATTGGAACCCCTATCCGCGCCGGCGCTAACAAACCGTTGTCTAAAGCTAAGTTCTAACTTAACTTTAAGACAATTCAATCTCAGACAGTTTTATCATTAATATATTCTTAAACATAATCTTGAACACTATAATTTGATTTAGAAATAGGCTTACTTTCGCTATTTTTTAATTTATTAACCGGTATGCCTAATATGCCTGGTATTTTATTGCAAAATCGTATGCAGTTGCCCTTGAAATAATTATTTGTTTATGGAGCCGTTTGGTGCGCGCTGCGTCTTAATATTTAAGTATATTATTAAAGAACATTAGCATATTTTAGTAGATTATTAAAATCAATAATGATTATTTATTTTAAATAACATCAATATGTTATTACCTACTGGTACGAGTAGGTTTGATCACCTTTGTTCTATGATCAATCAAAACGCAGTCGACTTTTATTCGTCCTGCAATGGACGTGGCCACGCTCCCGGTGCATTCTGATATTTATAAATAAAAAATATTGTATAATAATTACGTATTTTTATAGTAGATAATGTCTATATATATAAATGGAGAACCTCACTTACTGACGGATATGTCAACTCAGGGCCTAAACTTCAAGGGTTAAAAACTTGAAATATTGCACCTTGTAAGGAGCACTCAGAAAGGATTTTTTTTAACTCACCCCCTAAGGAAGTAAAACGGAAGTGCAAAGTTAGTATGAAACTTTGCAGTTTTTTTCGAACAACAACATTATTCCTTTGAAAATCATCCCTGAAGGGGATGAGAGGGGGTACAAAGTTGATATGACAGTTTAAAAACTTAACTCTGGTGAAACTGCGGGGCGCTGCTAGTTCTAACATAAATAGATAGTGTGTATCCGTTATAGCAGAAGTATGAAAGTAGGATCAAAGTGGTTTAAACTAGTGTTTTTTATGAAATATGTAATGTGAATGATAATAGTGTCACTAATGTAAAAAACATAAATGTCAGTGTAATTAAAAAGTAGTTTCTTTTAAGGTTAGGAAAAATGATTTTTAATCAAAATGCTACCAACTTAAAGACAATTTTAAAAAAAAGGTCTTCTACTTAACGTGTTGATGTAGAAAACTGCCGCTTAGCTGTTGGATACCGTCAGGGTAGAATACCTGTGCCAGATCTGTACCAGGTATATAGGCGGCAAAATTTCGGCGAATGGCGAATGGCGAAAATAATGGCGGTGTTTTCTTTCGACATCCTTACCCTGCAGTGTTGTTGATGATGATGATGATTGTTAAAAAAGCAGTATATGATGTTTGGATTAAAGCAATCGAAATAAATAGATTCTGCGTGCACCGGAGGCAGAGTTTGTGGTTGCACTTAAATTCTATTCTATTTATAAAAATCATATTTAATAATATGGTATTTTTTTGGGAAGCATCTCTCTCTCTCTGCGACTGCCACTACGCTTGCCTAGCACGGCAATTATGGGCAACATCACTACTTTCTTTTACTTATGTTGATGATTTCGATTAAATCGAACATCTAATGAAACTTTAATTACGACTGCCTAGGTCCATCACAAGAGGGAATAGATTTGGGTCTATGCGGTACTATTAATAACAGGTCCTGGTCAATGGGTAAGACCTCCTGCATTACTAGTAAGGTCCCAAGCGTCGCAGGGGGCCGTAAGTACGGCGGCTCCGTATAGTGATAGGTGATAAGTGAACGCCTTAAACAAAACATGTAGTGTCTAAGGGTTCGTGTTTAGGCCCAGCATTATATTATGTGTAATAAATTATTACAATGACAAATAACAAATTGTTTACATTTAGTTTTGTTATTGTTCTGCTCATTCTGAGGATGCGGAAATGTAATACGAACCACCAAAAATGACTCATAGTTTAAAGGAGGACACTGACAAATGCTTTACTTTTGTATATCGCCGACGCATGTTTCATATTTCATAATAATTAAATAAGGTTCACATGAAAACATGTGAATGTACTTATAACAAATTTTAGCTCAAGAAGTTTCTCGTTTTTAAGGAGTTGGAGGCAGATTAAAAAAAATAAGCATGTTTGTTTTTTGTCGCATGCTAATTTTTAGCTTTCTACTTTGAATATTGCGGAATGCTCCATTTATACTTCCACCAATCATATTAGGGATGTGGGGTGTTAGAAAGAGACAAACAAGTAGCCAATGTCATTTCATCCCTTCGAAACTATCTCTACTTAAAAAATCACGTCAATTCGTCGCTCCGTGTTGCCGAAAAACAAACAAAAAGACACGCATATACTTTCCCATTTATAATGTTAGTGGGGATGAATAACGTTGATATGTAAAACATCCAAAATAATATTTTTGCGAATAAAATAATAACGTAATGTTTAATTCGTGTTAATATTGCAAGCTGTTGTGCTTCATATTCGTTTGCGATCGCCTTGGTACGAATCATTGCCAGTTGTGTACACGTGGGTACTCATTGGAGATAAGATAATGTTAGGGAGGAAATCAATAAGCGTGTTTGTATAACGTTACAAGCAACGTTTGTCCGATGTATTTTTGGGCGCTTTTTACATGGTGCTAAAAACCAGACTGTTGTAGTGATGTTTCTGATATATAGAATATACTTACATAAAATAAATGTACACCACATCTCTTACATTACCTGACTACAAGTAATATAAAAAGTAAAGAAATATAGATAATATTAGTAAAATAATGTTATATTATTACACTGTGCCCGCGACTTTGTCCACGTGGAATAGTTTTTTTGGGTACCATACCTCTTTACCTTAACTTATATAAATTTTGAACGTCATGTTTATTTATATCGAATCAATGGCCTGAAAAATATTTTCAAGTTTCTAGCTCTGAAAATAGCGATACTACTGTACAACTTTTCATCCCCCCTTTCGACCCCTTACAACCCATATTTTGAATTATAAAATAGTTTATGTCCTTTCTAAAAACTAGTGATTTTCTATGCCAAATTTCATCAAAATAGGTTGAGAGATTTAAGCCGGAAAACGTAACAGATAGACAGACAGACGGAGTTACTTTCGCGTTTATAATATTAGTAGGGATTATAATGAACACAGAAATTATTCAATGACTGGAAGGAAACAGGATCGAGAAGCATTCTGAACCCTGAGTAAGAAATGTTTAAATTACTTTATTTATTTATTTATATACTTTGTCTGTAAACAGCGTATTTGGGCAAGAAAACATCAGTGCTACGGTTGAAGACGGCGTTACGAACAGACGAACGCGTGCGGCTTATGAACGAAATCCTTTCCGGCATCCAGGTGATCAAGATGTACACCTGGGAGAAACCTTTTGCGGACCTCGTTGCTAAGGCCAGAAAGTGAGTATTTTATCCAAAGTTGTTGGCAAGGTTTGTAGTATTATTAGCAAGACTATGTGAATGGTTAATGGTTATGAAATAAATTTACTAGAAGTACACCAACGACGTCTGTATTGGTACCTCATTCTTTATTTTTACCGCCAAACAGTAGTGTTTGCTTGAAGGGTGGGAGAGGAAGTGAAATTCGGGTAATGTGACATAATGTCTTCAAGTGATGAGGTTGGCTACGCGCTAGTGATATCTTTGTAATGATACGTTCTTCTAAAAGCTGCGATGACGCCTATCATGCGGATCGTATGCCTGTTTGTTGACGTAGTTATATATAAATAAAATATATAATTATTTCTTTTGACCGTTGTAGTATCAAGGGGTGGCGTCCATCCTGGATGTCACATTTACAAGTCTCGCATCGCAAATATGTTGTTGATATATTATCACATAATGTATCTCTTCATGTACCTATGTCCAACAGTGGGCTTTCTACGGCTGATATGATGGTGAAATATTTTTTGACAGGCCCGATGGCGCGTGATGAAATGAAGATGAAAGTGATATTATATTGTGGGCGTGGGTTCGATGCTCGCCCAGGACAAATATTTTATATAATGATATTTATGTTTGTTCTATGTCTGGGTGTTAAATGTATGTATTTTAGTAGTAAATTTGTGATTCCTCTGTTGTCTGATGTCCGTAAAACAAGTGGTTTATCGACTGCGAGTCCGACGTATCACGGAGTTAGGTTGATGTATGAGATGTCGTGTGAATTTTGTGAATATTGTGAATTTATTCTTGTAAAGCTGCTTAACTTTTCCAAATTTTGGGTAAAAGTCAACGCAGCTAAGATCTACTAATGTATCCTTTATACTGCCCATACAATACTCATAGTCTTTTTCATTATTTCCAGTAATCATATCAATTGTTTGTAAGCTCACCTTGATCTATCTTTATATGCCTGAATTATGGTAAATGAAATACTGGCATTCTATTCCAGCTGTGTACATAGAATCATTTCATAATACAGTACTTACATTTATACACGAAATATGGCTGCATTATAGTTAACAATAGTTTAATGTTTTGTGTTGTTCATTGAATCATTGCATGAAATATTGTGACTCTTACGCTTTTGTTAATAATCGATGGATGTGTAAACCGCTTTATTTACTTTTTTATGTGAACTTGGTGATGTTTATTAAGAGAACAACATGTTACCATAGTTATCGATAACAACTTAGTTAGAGATTTATGAAGACAAATATCACCTCTTATAATAGTATAATATAATACCTAACTCTCAACCATTTCTGTCACTAAATTATAGAAATTACTCATTGACCCTAAACATTTATATATACATATATAAAAGAAGCAAAGTTATTACTTCATACATACGTACATACATCACGCCTGTTCCCCATCGGGGTAGGCAGAGACTATGAATCTCCACTTGTAACGACTTTGGCATACCTCTCTTGCTTACCTTACTTGCATTTGTCCTTTCATACACGCTCGTTTATTCTTAGAACTTCTGACCTGGCCTTTCTTTAATACCTCTTCTACCTAGTTAAGATGTGTTCGCCGCGGCAGCTTTAAAACCGGTTTACTACGGTTACTAAACTAAAAAGTTAAATGAACCGCACATAAAAGCTGTTAAAAATTAGTTTTCATTAATAACTATCCATATTATTTTGCCAGGCATGAAATAAAGCAGATACGCGCGACGTCGTACATTCGAGGCGTGTTAACCTCCTTCATTATGTTCACGACTCGCATCTGCCTGTACTGCTCGATCATCGCGTACGTGCTGGTCAACAATGTGATCACCGCCAAGCAAGTGTTCGTCATCACCAGCTTCTACAACATCCTCAGGCAGACCATGACCGTGTTCTTCCCGCAGGGTGAGTAGAATGTTGATACGTTGACGTGCTCCAACACGAGCATGCTTATTGAGTACTACTATAACATATTGCAAATTTCTTGTGATTATCATTTTTTATCTCGTACGAGCAGCACTCCGCGATTTACCCGCTAAATATTTTACACGTGTTTCATGACTTTCAAACCATTTAACTGAATTTCGTTCCAATAACTTTAAATACAGCAAAGTTTCATATTTAATTTGCACCCTCGTTGTACCCCTTTTGGAGGTGAATTTCTTAAAATCTTTTTGTAATGTTTCTATACGTTACAAAAGGCACACCTACGCAAATTTTTAATTCTCTAACCCTTATAGTTTAGGCCCTGCGTTGATGTCAGTTAGCGTCTCCGTTTATATATATAGATTTAATTGGCATCAATACGACACCTATCAGGTATGTATATATAAAAAATGTATAAATAAAAATTTCACATCTAGTACATTGACCTGTTTCCAAGATAGTAGTTTTTGCTTACATAGTTATATTAAACAATAACAATTTTTATTTTATTACATAAACAGATTGCTTAATGTTAAAAGGCTCGGGATCGATGACCAACAAGGTCGAGTATAGATATTGTCTAAAACTGTTTTGGGTACCTACTCCCAATAGTAACTATATAATGTAATAGATAATGACTGAACAATATATACCAAGATTCCAACTAGCGGTCGACCACGAACATATGATTTCAACTGCGTACATATGATAGCTACTGATAGCTAAGGCTATGTACAATATAGCCTAAGTGTTATTCAATCAATAGCCTACATGAGATAGACCTCTTACAAAGGCCGTCTGCATTGGTACCTCACTCTCGCTCGTCTCTTCTCTCTTTCTACTTTAGCAGTGTTCGCATTGCTGTAGGGTGTCGCCTCTCTCTCCCTTCCGGTTAGAAGAGTGAGAGAGGCAGTCAAATTACTGGGTAAATGTGACATAGTATTTTCAGTCCACAAGGTTGGCGAACCGCTAGTGGTATCTTTGTGTGTGTTTGCTGACTTCATAATATAAGAAAAAACTTATGTATGAGATAGTACACAGGTGTACTTATACAGTTCGTATTCTGTCTTGAACCCCAGGCTTCCGGTCATCAAAATCGGTTTGTTCGTATCTACTAGAGCCACTAAAGCCACGTATGTGCCGATATACACGGGCCGATGGCGCAGGTGGTGGTGATCCTATCTTGTGCGTCAATGGGCCGTGAGTTCGATCACCACCAGCAAATATTTATATGATGAATATTTGTATTTGTCCTGTGTCTGGATGTTTCTTTTATTTATCTATGTATTACACTTGTAATTCCACTTTTGTCTGATATAATGATAGGAAAAAGTGTTGTCATGTGATTTTATGATTTAAATACTGGTTTTACTGTTTACGCTAAGTTGTACTTAAATCAGTTCCGGTAACTCATCTGGTAAAGGGGTACTGTTATTTCGGGTTCTAGTATTATATTTGTAATACCTTTGTTGTCTGATATCCGTAACATAAGTGCTTTAAGCTACTTATTTCGCAGTCAAGTCAATATTTCAGATGTTATGGGAAATACTTATTATTTATTTATTTATTTATCTTTGTGTTTTATTTTGATCTGTAAAGTTGTAAATCTATCTCATCTACCATTACGAGATTGCTTAAAGAGCTTTCTGGGTAGTCTTAAAATCTTTATTTGAAATTATTATATCTTTTATGTTCTTTTAAGCATTCAACGCAATGTCAATAAGAACGCAGCAGGATTACAGTGTAATAAGAAATTTTTATTCATCTATTTCTAAAAAGTACTAAGCCATATATTGTTGGTCAATTTCGTCATTGTCTTTATCAAGCCCAATTTTATTACTTAGTAAGTGCATATACCATGTGACGATATTTTGGACTGCTGTTTTGTTAGAGTATATTGCGTCTATTAGTACAAAGTCATTGGTGCAATGGTTGGAGTAAATGAAATAAAAAAAAATCCCAAAACATCGCATGAATTGACCTGACTCCGTGATGCGTCGCTTAAATCACTTGTGTTATGGACATCAGATAACAAAGAAATGTAATACTTAAATACATATATTTTACACCCAGACACAGAACAAACACAAATATCATTATATCAATGTTAATCCTGGGTGTGGATCGAACCCACGACCTTTGGCGTATAAGATAGGATCACTACCATCTGCGCCGTCGGGATTAACTAAAATAACTATATATGATGACTTTGAAATAATATCGGTTGCAGTGTACATATCGCTGCATCGATAAGGGCCATAGTGCACAGCGTTTTTTAAACGCGCCGACGACGCGCAGATGACGCGCGTATACGCGCTTCAAACGCAATTCGAACGCAACCTAGTAACCTAAGTACGTACCTTACGTACTAGTACCTAGTACGCAACAAGCAGCGTCCACGGCGCCGAAATCGCGCGTCGTCGGCGCGTTTAAAATACGACGTGTACTATGGGCCTAAGAATACGCGTGCGTCAGCTATTTTGATTGAGCACTCTGACAATCACGTGTACTCAACTCTGTTCTATAAGATGAAGTCTCCTAGTATCTGTTAGATCGCATACTTCAAAACCACTTGGTGTTGGAGATAACGTTTACAAAGATGTTTTTAATTATGTTGTTGTATAGTGGAGAATGCCGTGTACCAGATGTCGTACGAGGCGACTAAGGTACCAGATCCGACAAATGGCGGTTTATCTATCCGAACAGTGCAAGCTCAAATGCACAGGCCTTCCCAAAAAGGGGAATTTGCTTGCCTATAATTGTCCTGCTGGTCAAGCGTGGTGGCAATAGCAAAGCGTAGCTTCGCGACGAGGATGCTGCTGCCCATAACCACCCTGTTAATTTCAGTTACGCTGTTTCGAATGGATATACCGCCATCTGTCGGTTCTGGTACCTCAGTCGCTAATAACTACACCTGGTGCAGGGTAGAGTTATTATTCTACTCTGCCGGTACCCCTCGGCCAAAATTAATGAGAGGACGTATTTTTTTGCAGGAATCGCTCAGATAGCAGAAGCGATTATATCAATAAAACGTCTGCAAAGCTTCATGCTGTACGAAGACACGAGCAAACCGGTGCCTGGACTAGCCGAGATTCAAACATCCACAAAGCCGAAAGACGGGAAACCAGATAAAGAGACGAAAGAGGTTGTCGGTACTCCGTCCAAAGAAACCTTAGAGTCGCCAGTGGAAACCTACAAACAGTCTGAGACTACAGAAACGCTGGCGGACACGAGCAAACGCGACGAAGCTCGAGGCAACGGTAATTTGACTGTCCATGTTTATGTATTTATTTAAATTGCAGAGTCACGCTGTAACGTAGTGACATCTCGCGCAGTGCTCGTTATTCTATCTCGTTATTATATTTGCAAATTTAGATACAGTAAAACGTTGTACTTTTAGGGTTGATTTAAGGTTTAATCGATTGCAACAACTGTTTTCATTGTGAAGCTGAACCGATACATTAAAGATTATTTGATGCCTATAAGAACAGGCTAGACCTAGTTTAGGTACTTGAGCATCGAAATGTATTTTAGTTTAAGTTTCCTTTTGTTGAATAAAGTTATTATTATTATTTATTCTATATGAAGGGCAGATCAAAGTTACATGGATAGTTCAATGTTACCGAGATTGACTGTATAGTAGGAGTCTATGTTTTATATTATTAGGGAGCTATTAGAATACAAAATGGTTATTTTAGGCTATCCCTAAGAGAAAGACATTTGCCACCGCGGACTTTTTTAGGTTAGGACTGATTTTGGTGTATATACAATTCTATAGAAAATGTTTGATCTATCTCGTCAGGTTCAGCCAGCGTTTGCAATGTAAGAGCAAAAGTATGCATTTAATTTCGAAATAACACTAGAAAACTCTGAAATGTCTAATATTATGAATGTATTATATACATTTTCTTGAATCACTATGTATTAAAAAACACCGCATCATGATCCGTTGCTTGTTTTTTAGGATCTAACCACACATGGGGACAGACAGCGGAAAGCAACTTTGTGTTATGCTATGTAGTGATGCTAAAATAATGCGTTTTGAAATTTACCCCTTTTTGTTAAACTATATATTATTAAAGATTATTTGATTATAATTTTTTTAACTGTTCCACTATGAGAGTACATAGTTATCATACCCGAGAGAATAAATTAGTAATAGAAAAAGAATTTTAAAAACTTCAGCTATCTGTTAGTGGTTGTCATGTTAAAATCAGTCCAGCCGTTTTAAAAATTAGCCGTAACAGACATATTGATAAAAGAACCTGTTTTTTAACATAAGTTCCTTGTTTTTTATGAGGATTACCCAACACACACTTTAATATTATTTATAGGTATATTGTATAGATATTATGCCTCAAATATGAAAAATCTGTCTAATCTCGTACTGACTAAAGTTGTGTACAAAAGCTAATATATATAGCTAAAATAATTATGATGGTTATGTAAAACTAGGTTATGTAAAAGGGTAGAAACAATTTTCAGTTGTATATCGTTTGCAGGTAATACCAATCTCGCACCGCTGGAATCTGGCGAGGAAGACGAGCAGGAATTGTCGTCGCGCGTTGAGGACGACGCCCGCGGGGTCCGGCTCAAGCACGCCACCGCCAAGTGGATCGTGTCGCACCAGGAAAACACGCTGACTGACCTCTCGCTCACCATCAAGCCGGGCAAGTGAGTATTCGAACTAGGGTCGCCAGAAGGGAATTTATTTAAACTTATTTCGCAAGTTTTGACATTTTATATAAATTTTTTATTGTAAACTAGCTGTGCCCGTGACTTTGTCCGTGTGGAATAGTTTCTTTAAGCTACCTTAATTTATATAAACTTTGATTATTATATTTACTAATATCGAATTAATTGCCGAAAAAATAATTTTCCAACTTCCAGCCATAAAGTAGCGATACTTCCATACAACTTTTCAAGTAAGTCGCTAAGTCGCTTAAAGCACTTGTGTTACGAATGCCAGACAACAGAGGAATCACAAATATACTACTTAAATACATATATTTTACACCCATGCACAGAGCAAACACAAATATCATCATATAAATATTTGCTCTGGGTGGGAATCGAACCCACGACCCCTGGTGCACAAGACAGGATCACTACCATCTGCGCCATCGGGCCCGTCTGAATAATGAATTACAACATCTCACAAGTTAACGTGATCTCAAAATAAGTAGATTAAATTGTGTAACGGATATCAGACAACGGAGAAATTACAAATATAACATTGGTACTAAATGCATATAAATAAGACACAGAACAAATACAAATAGTCATCATATAATCATGTCCGGGATCATATTTGCTCTGAGTGGGGATGGAACCCACGACGTTTGGGTCACGCACACGATAGAATCATTACCATAATACCTCATACAAAAGGTCGTCTGCATTGGTACCTCACTCACACCTACTTAACTACTTTACCTACTTTAACTGCCAAATAGTTTGCATTATTGTGTTCCGGCTTGAAGAGATAGAGAGGCAGAGAAATTACTGGATAAATGTGTCTGTCATCTTAAGTTTACAAAGTTGGCGACACGCTAGTGATATCTTTGTGATGACACAAGTGTCTATAGACTGCAGTGACGCTTACTATCGCACGCACTGTATACTTGTTTGTCGACCTGGTCTAATAAATCTTCGCCGTCACGCCCGTCCTCGCTTTGCGATTGTCACCACGCCTGCTTAACAAGGCAATTCCTTTTTTCTTGGACAGGCCTGTGTCGGTTCCGGTAATTCAGTCTCCTGGTGCAGGGGGTGGTACTATTCTACTCTGTCGGCACCCCACTTCTATTCTTACAAAGACCACCACCTGGTTGTTTCTCAGACCCTTTAAATGTAACTTAATTGTTTTCAGGATAATCGCAGTGATCGGTCCAGTGGGAGCTGGCAAGTCGTCGCTACTGCACGTACTGTTGCGGGAGCTACCTCTGCAATCGGGCAGTCTGCACATTGGTGGGACAGTGTCCTATGCCAGCCAGGAACCGTGGCTGTTTGCAGGTAGCTAAACAATCACTTGGAACGTTATATGGAACGAGCTAACCCGATAGACAATATATATATTTTTGTCTATCGAGTATATATATAACCTGTCTTAACTAAAGACCAATTTTTATCATGAAACAAGTAACTATAAATTGAGATATGAATTATTTTATCTGTCAAGTTGGATCTAACTATGCATAGTTTGACATGAGGTTGAACTGTTTTACATTAGGTAGATCTCATGCAAACTTCGTCTGCTTTGATAGTTCACTCTCACCTACTTCTACCGTCAAATAGCAGTGTTTGCATTAATGTGTTCCGGTTAGAAGGGTGAGAGAGGCAATGAAATTATTAGGTAATGGTGTAACTTTGAAGTCACTAGGTTGGCAAAGCGTTTGTGATATCCTTGTGATATTATGAGCGTCTATTGGCTGCAGTGACGCTTATCCTCACGCGGACTGTATGCTTGTTTGTCAACCTGGTCTAATAATAAAATGAAAAATTATTAGTGAACGAAATATTAGAAAATGTTTATGTTTGTATTGTTATGGTAACGGAAATTACACAGATGAGACCGGAAAGCGATGCTAGTCCGTTTGTATTTTCAATATTTGTTAAAACTTCGTAGAGTTATGCGTTGGTTCTTGATTGGATCCCATCATTTTTTTATGATTATATAATTTAATTAATAGCTATTATGTGTCTTGGGGATTGTATCTTATACGTAACTAGTAGCTAAGTAGAACTTTCATACTAACTTTGCACCCCTTAAGGAATGATTTTCCAAAAAATATTTTATGACTTTTAATGGAGAACCTTTATATTAAATTTCATTCAAATAACTTAAAAAATAGTTTTATAATAACTTTGCGCTCCGGTTTTTCCCCTATAGGGGGTGAATTTTTTATTCAGTGCTTTCCTACGTTATAAAAGGAACTCCTGTGCAAAATTTTAAGTTTACCTTTATAGCTTAGACGATGATATCTCAGTCAGGCAGTCAGTCAATCAGTCAGCTTCTAGTTGGATATAGATGAGAATCGTTTGTACGCAGGCAGTGTGCGGCAGAATATATTGTTCGGGCAAGCGATGGACCGGCCGCGGTACAACGCCGTGGTGCGGCGGTGCGCGCTCGACCGCGACTTCTCGCTGTTCCCGCAGGGGGACAAGACCGTTGTCGGCGAGCGCGGGGTCAGCCTTAGCGGAGGTGAACACACGAATATTAACACTTTTTTATATTTAATAAATGAATAACATCCTATTTGATTTTGTTATACACAGCTTTAAACGACGGGCCCGATGGCGCAGATGGTAGTGATCTTATCTTGTGGCACCATATGTCGTGGGTTCGATCCCCACCCAGAGCAAATATTTATATGATGAATATTTGTATTTGTTCTGTGTCTGGATGGTGTTTGTGTGTTCCAAGTGTTTTATTTGTGATTCGTCTGATATACGTAACACGTGTGCTTTAAGCTACTATTCTTGGAGTCAGGTCAATGTATGAGATGTCGTGTGAATTTGTAATAAACATTCAATTTATATGAAATAATGTAGCTCGAAAGTGTCACGACTCGACTTTGTGCCCGCGACTCGTGTCGATGTCAATAATCAACTGCGTTATTTTCAGGCCAACGTGCCCGCATTTCTCTCGCGCGCGCGGTGTACAAGCGCGCCGACATCTACCTGCTGGACGACCCGCTGTCGGCGGTGGACGCGCACGTCGGCCGCCACCTCTTCGAGTCCTGCTTGGTCGGCTACCTGAGGAACACCACGCGCATCCTCGTCACGCACCAGCTGCAGTTCCTGAGAGATGTAGACCAGGTAAAGCATCGAAAGTAATGGCGGGAGGCTCAACTAGTGAGCGAGGTACTTGGGGCACAACCATAATGTATATTCCATCTATTCCATATTCATAGAAAAAAATAACTTGTTTTAATGCTTTAAGGGCGTTTTTATATAGATACAAATTTTTACGTTGACTTAAAATTATTTTATAATAATATATTGGGTAGTTAAACTGAACACACACAACAGAGCGACTTGCACTAATCTGACAAAACTTTGCTATGAACTTATTTCTTTGACTCCGAGCTTATCATATCAAGTCGATACAACTTTGTTGCCGACTCTTGACCGGTGCACCAATCAAAGGAAACTAATAATAAATAATAATAATAAATTAGCACCATACCTCATAAATTGACCTGGCTCCGAGATAATTCACTTAAATCACCTGTGTTACAGACATCAGACAATAGAGAAATTTGTATACTTTTACACAATTTTGTATACTTAATATGTATTCAATACCCAGACACAAAACAAACACAATTATTATTTATAGAAATATTTGTCCCGGGTGGAAATCGAACCCATGGACCATCACTACCATCAGCGCCATCGGACCGGTCAAATTGAATTTATACCTTTTCCCTTCGCGTCTTTGAAGGTTTCTTGTACAAGCGCATGGTCCACAGATAATAATCTTGAAGAACGGGGCCATCGCGGCGGCGGGTGACTTCGACACGCTGAGCGCGTCTGGCCTTGACTTCGCGTCGCTGCTGGCGCGGGACGAGCAGGAAGAGGAGAAGCCGGCCACGGAACAGACACCCACGGTGGATGCCGAGGAGTCGGTGCTACAGGGCAGCTTCCGCAAGAGGCAGATGAGCATACACTCGGTGAGAGTCGTGGTTCATCACACCAGCCGTTAAAAGTCTACTGCTGCTAATTGCCGCGCTGGGTATTGGCAATCGCACAGTGCAGTTTTCGCGACGGGAATGCTGATGCCCATCCTCGCGCTGTGCATTTGAGCTGCATTGTTTCGGATGGATATACCGCCATCTGTCGGTTCTGGTACCTTAGTCACCTTTTACTACACCTGGTACAGGGGAAGGTACTATTGTACTCTGCCTGTACCTTACCGCTATCTATGGGTTACAAATGCACAATAATATAAATCATGCCTTACATTTTACATTCCATTTTAAGCGTTTATAGTTTGATTTTATGAAATATAATATAGGCTACATAATATTATATTGTAAGATGAAGCTTTTTAACGCGAGAGTGATTTAAAGCGGTCAAGGATGTTTTGTCGTCGGTCCCAGGTGAGCTCAGTAGACAACCTGACGGCCACGGCGCCGCCGGAGGGCGGGCGCGAGGAGGCGGAGCTGCGGTCGGCGGGCGCGGTGTCGGGCGCGGTGTACGCGGCGTACCTGCGCGCCAGCGGCCACCCGCTCGCGGTGGCGCTGATGGCCCTCGTGGCGGTGCTGGCGCAGCTGCTCGGCTCGGGCTTCGACTGGTGGACCAGCTACTGGTGCGAGCTCGCTTTCTTCTTCTCTTCATCCTTATAATCTGTTATATTTGCTAACATTTACGCGCTCGCTATTCATAATAAAACTAATATTTTCACGGCTTTAAAACGTTATTTTGGAGGTGCGGATGGTAATGATGGTGGGTTCGATCCTCACCCAGAGCAAACATTTATATCATGAATATTTGTATATGTTCTGTGTCTAGGTGTTATTTTTATTTATTTAAGTATTATATGTGTGATTCCTCTGTTGCCTGATATCCGTAATACAAGTGCTTTAAGCTACTTATTTTTGAGTCTGGTTAATGTATTATATATCGTGCAAAATAAAAAAAAAAAATTCGTTTAACCTTCTGACTACTACCACAAATAGGCCTGATCTCTTTCCATATTTAATTGGCCACTAACTTGCACATGCAGGGTGGATTTGGAGGAGATGCATCCGGCGAATGCGCTGCGCAACTCCGGCAACACGACCACGGGCCCGGTGGAGCGCGCCGCCGGCCTCGAGCGGGCCGTCGACGACGTGCAGTTCACGCCCGGCGGCCTCACGCGATACGACTGCATCTACATCTACACCAGTGAGTGCCAGCCGCGACCCATAATAGGCCTTTCATTGGGACGGGCATGATAGCGCAGATGGTGGTGATCCTATCTAGTGCGCCATACGTCGTGGGTTCGACCCCGCCCAGGATATATTAATATAATGATATTTTTGTTTTTCTGTGTCTGGGTGATCAATTTATATATAAGAACATTATATTTGTGATTCCTCTGTTGTCTGATGTCCATCACACGAGTGCTTTAAGCGACTTATCACAAGTCTGGTCAATGTTTGAGATGTGGTGTGAATTTCTTTATTTTTATTCATTTAAAATTTCTTCTTGTCTAATCTTGTTAGACAAAGTTAAATTAGTTATTAAAATTTTATTGCACAACATATACACAAAAATGTGACCAGCATACTGATTGTACACAAAACAAAATATCAAGTACATAATGATAATAACAATATATTTCTAAATTATTATTATTATGGTTCAAGATTTATTTATGTATTAAACAATGCAAATAGGTATTGCAACAAACAAGACAAATATTACAATGAATAAATAAATATGCCTAAATGGCATAAGCCATCTTTCAAGCTTGTATTATTTTTATTTGATTTATCTAATCTTTTTTATACGCATCTCTTTTTTGCGTGAGGTAATAGCAGAGTAGAATTGTACCTCCCCTTGTAACAGGTGTCGTGATAGGCAACTAAGATACCAAAACTACAGGTTGCGGTATCTCCATCCGACACAGGGTAGCTCAAATCCATAGGGAGGTGTTTAGCAGCAGCATTTCTCTCGTAAGAGCTACACTCTGCGATTGCGAACAAGCATGCCCAGGGCGGCAATTATGGGAAAAGTTCCCTCTTCCGTTAAGAGACTTGTGTCCAGTGGTGGACTTAAAATGACTGATATGATAATGATTCTTATTATTCATATAGTTCATTAATTTATTTTTTAATGTATATATAAGTATACAATATGACTAAATAATCATCCTTTTGGAGCGAGATTTTATGAGAGTCTAATACAATAAATTAATTAAATTATTTTTCTCTTACTCCAACCTACAATTTGTCTTAACAGTTAACTAAACTGTCATATTGTTGACGCATGAAGTATTTTTTTTATCAATAAACAAATTAATCAACATCACATCAGCCATTTAAGTCCGCTATTGGCCATAGGCCTCTCCATGGTAGAAATGATGCCCAATAGGTCCCCTTATCTTTGCGGGGCTGGGCTCTCGTGGTGGCAATCGCAGAACGCAACTTCGTGACAAGGATGCTGCTGCCCATCTCCACCCTGCAGTATTTAAGCTGCCATGTTTAACATGGATTTACCGCCATCTGGCGGTTCCAGTAACCAAATCGAAGGCTTGTAATTCATCAGCCCCCAATCTCCGCAGGCATGGTGGTGGCGCTAGTGATCATATCGCTGCTTCGCTCGTTCATGTTCTTCTCGATGGCGATGCGCGCCTCCACTCGGCTGCACAACAACATGTTTGCGTCCATCACGCGCGCGCCTATGCGGTTCTTCCATGTCAACCCGTCGGGCCGGATCCTGAACAGGTTCTCCAAGGATATGGGCGCTGTGGATGAAGTACTGCCGTCTGCTCTACTGGATGTGTTGCAGGTTGGTTATAGATACATAGATTTTACACTACGTAGACCTCAGTAAGTACTCTGGGACCTAGGGGTACCAGTTCCGCAGACTGGTCGTCACGGTGTCGAGGTTGGTTAAATGCAACAAATGCGTGGTATTAAGTAACAGCTGTTACTTAATACCACGCACTGAAATATTTATTAATATTATACTACTGTCTGCCCATCAAAATCTCCAGT
The DNA here is from genome assembly GCA_020976665.1 of Heortia vitessoides. Taxonomy (NCBI): domain Eukaryota; kingdom Metazoa; phylum Arthropoda; class Insecta; order Lepidoptera; family Crambidae; genus Heortia; species Heortia vitessoides. Next base: position 10,896,727 of record JACJUM010000875.1, on the reverse strand, counting down.
GTTTATCTGTTAGGAATATAATACTTTGTTTCTTCCACCATCTCAGATTGGCCTCTCCCTGATCGGTATCGTGGTGGTGGTGGCGGTGGTGAACTACTGGCTGCTGGTGCCGACGGTGGCGATCGGCATGGTGTTCTACGGGCTGCGCATCTTCTACCTCGCCTCCTCGCGCAGCATCAAGCGGCTCGAGGGTGTGAGTGAGTCATCTCTGAGCCGCGAGACGGTTACTTGACCTTACTCAAAATATAATATTAAACACGATAATATTTTCAGTATTTAGAGTTATTTAATTGTGTACTCATAATGTCGATAAAACCGATGACCTTACGGGTACTCATTTTACATTGTCGTTGGGATATATGTGAAATAAGTTTCGATATTTATTATTATTTAAAAATAAACAATTACAAAACATTTATATTACAATAATTATATTACGCAAACACTTATATTACAATAAAACAAAACAATGTCGATGTATACAAAAAAATTTAACATGCATCCATTATAACATAATTACTTCATTAATATTAACACAACAGAAATAACATTATTACACAAAAAGTAAGTCATTAAAGATATTATTACTAATGTTAAAAGTAAAGTTTTACTTAATTATTAATATTGTAAATTAAAAAAAGTGAGTATAAAGAATCCATCAATAAAAGGATCTTCAATGCACAAAAAAAAGTAGAAGTCAAAATAAGTTGTTGAAAACGTAGGTCCCACCTGGTCTTTGGTTTGCAGCTGCATTTTATGGTCTCTTATCTTGTGTGTGTATTCCCATTTTGCAATCTAAAAAAATATGTTAACTTGCTAAATTCAGAAAATGATTACCCACCATATATATATATGTACAGCAGATCTATAAGTCATTACAAGGCACAGTTACAATTATAACACTATATTATTCAATAACTTGCCTTGCATGACTAAAGCATATAGTTTTCTAATACTTTAGAAATGATCGAAATGTACCTACCTAGTTCTGAATGCTACGCCTGTCTCCCCCCAGCTCGCAGTCCAGTGTTCTCTCACTTGAACGCGTCCCTCCAAGGCATCACCACCATCCGCGCGTTCGGGGCGCAGGAGGCTCTCATACGGGAGTTCGATAACCATCAAGACCTGCACAGCTCTGCTTGGTAAGTATAACCTTCACCAGATGCGAAATTCTACTGCATAGGCATCTCTAATCGTCTCAGCCATTGGAAGTCCACTGTTGGATATATGCCTTCTCAAGAAAGGGGAAATTTTGCCCATAATTGCCGCGCTAGGAAAGTGTGTTGGCAATCGGAGTTTTGAAAGGCGCCTGAGGTACTAGAACCGATAGATAGCGGTATATCGAAGCAGTGTAGCTCAAATGCAACAGGGCAGGGCAGCAGCATCCCGTCACGAAGCTACACACGACTGCCCAGCGCGGCAATTATGGGTATATTCCTCCTTATTTGAGGAGGTCTGTGTCCAGCAGTGGACGTTTTACGGCTGCAATGATAATGATGATACAAGTTTATACGATAAACTATACTTGGACACAAAGAATATATGAAATTATAAATGTATTTAATTTTTTCTAGGTATTTGTTTATTGCAAGTTCGCGTGCGTTCGGCTTCTGGCTGGACCTTGTTTGTGTCGTGTATATCGCGATGGTGACGCTCAGCTTTCTTGTCTTCGGGCAAAGTAAGTGCATCTGTCGTTGATGTCTATGACGCGACTTTATTTTATATTTTTGGTCAAATTCAGATTAATTATTTGGATAGTGGGGGCGGTTTTAGATGCGGCTCGAATCCATTTTACGTGAGAATTTTCTAAATGCAATCGATTTCATTTAATAACCTTTTCGAGCTAACGTAATTTTTTTTGGAGAAAGAATAATAGAAGAGGAGGTAATATTTGTTTTTAAATATTATGCATTCTAATTATGATAAATTCAGAAATATGACTGTTTGTCACGTTATTTAATTATTTAACAAATTTTGATAAAATCTTCCCAATGACATAGAGCATGAGTATGCCTGTTGATTATTGCGATAAAGTTCCCGCGGGACGTCAAAATATAAAGTGAATTGACGGACCCGATGGCGCATTCGGGAGTGTCTCTGCATTGTGCTCTTAGGTTCGTGCGTTTGATTCCCACCTAAACAAAGTTTTTTTTAGGTATAATATTTGTAATTATTTTGTTCTCTGATATCTGCAACACAACTGTTTTAGCTACTTCTCTTGAGACATATCTGGTGAATAAATTTGGTGATCACATGTCGTGTGAATTTGTCTCCTGAGAAATCAGAGTGCTCTTAAGAAGTACACGCGAGTTGCAGATTTCTTATTGTTGTTAAATCATGATGCTAATTGAATAAAAAACGTTTTGCTGCAGGTGAACATGGTGGAAACGTAGGACTTGCGATCACGCAGGCTATGGGCCTGACTGGCATGTTCCAGTGGGGCATGCGGCAGTCCACCGAGCTGGAGAACCAGATGACCAGCGTCGAGAGGTAACATGGCACACATTTGATTATACTTTTTTAGGAACCCTCAAAAATATCTCGTCTTATTGAGTTTCTTTGATTGTCATAGTGATTTTGTTTTGACTATCAAAACAAAATCACTATGACAATCAAAGAGTTCGTAGTGACGAAGTACTATCAAAACATAATCGCTTTCCACTGTCTGTCCCTTTTTAATAGATAGAATGATTCAAGTGGAAGGTTTATATGTATATAGTAGAGAAACACTGATAATTTTAGTCTTAGATCAAAATTATATCCTGTAGTATTGTTGTAGTTGTTAAATAAGAATACGGATCGAATGGATATACCGCCATCTATCGGATCAGGTGCCTTACTCGCCTCTTTCGACCCCTGGAACCAAGAGAGGTACCATTCTACGCTGCCAGTACCTCACGTCCATCTTTAATACCCATAATAATAGTGAACGACCATCCGTGCAGGATAAAAGAGTACTCGAGCATAGAGTCGGAGCCGCCGCTGCAGTCGGAGCCAGACAAGAAGCCGCCGCCGTCGTGGCCGGAGGCGGGCCGCGTGCAGTTCCGGCACGTGTACCTGTACTACGCGCCCGGCGAGCCGCCCGTGCTCAAGGACCTCTCCTTCGACATCCAGCCCCGGGAGAAGGTGGGCATCGTGGGCAGGACCGGCGCCGGCAAGTCCTCGCTCATCAATGCTCTGTTCAGGTTTGTATTGTTTATTATGTGGGTATCAGGCAAATACTGCTTCGTTAAATATATGTTTATAAGTAGTATATTTGTGATTCCTTTTTTATCTGATGTATGTAACACGAGTGCTTTAGGCCACTTATCATGGCGTCAGATCAATGTATGAGATGCTGTGGGAATTTATTAATATTAATTATTATTATTGTGTAAGGTGTTTTGGTAAATAATGATGATTTTATTTGTAATAACTATGATATAATTGTTAGCTACTTTATATATATATATATATATATATTATTCAACTGTATGTGTGTATGTCACTGTACTCCTACACAGCTGGATCGATTGGAATACATTTTTGTGAATACATTCAAGTGAGGGCCTGGACGGTTTATATTTACAAACAGTCTGGCAGATGGCGCTGTAGTCGGTGTCTAGGTTATTATTAGGTCACCGTCTGACTGATTTGCTGGTCTGGTAAAAATAGTATACATTTTATCTCACCACAACATCATAATACAAATTGCACATAAAAACAAAATTCCCGTTTGTATATTATATCTTCATTATTAAAAGTACCAGCCATTAAAAGTCCACTGTTGGACATAGGCCTCCCCAAGAACGGGGGTGTGTTGCCCATAATTTTTTGCATGGATATACCGCCACCTGTCGGTTCTTGTACCTTAGCCGCCTCATACGACACCTGTTACAGGGGGAGGTACTATTCTACTCTGCCGGTACCTCACGGCATATAATAGTACCTCCCCCTGTATGTTTAGTATAAGAAAGATGTAATCCTTGGCAGGCTAACCAAGATCGAGGGTGAAATAATAATCGACGGGCGCGACACGGCCGGCATGGGCCTGCACGAGCTGCGGAGCCAGGTGTCAATCATCCCGCAGGAGCCGGTGCTGTTCTCGGGCACCATGCGCCACAACCTGGACCCCTTCGACGAGTACCCCGACCAAGTGCTGTGGAGGGCGCTGGAAGAGGTCAGTGTGGCTTTGTGTAGATATTGATTGCGTACGATGATAACAGATGGCGTTAGTAATATTGTTTTTATATGACTATGTCGGCAAACAAGCATGCGGTCCGCGTCATAGTAAGCGTCTTAGATTTTAAAAAGGTGCTATCGCCTTAATATGTTTACCGCTTGATTTCTCTGAAGATTTATTTTCAATTAATTAGAGATCATCGGTCTATATACTTTACTCTAAAGTAGTGGTCACACTTCGTCCCCCGGTCTCCTTGACCCTCGGGTTTAATCTATTTAATCAATTTGAAACTCGTTATTAAAAGGGGACTGGCAGAATAGAATAGTACTTCTTATAACAGGTGTCGTACTACAGGCTACTTAGGTACCGAAACCGACAGATGGCGTATATCAACTCGAAACAGTGTAGCTCAAATGCAACAGGGCGGGGATGGGCAGAAACATTCCCGTCGCGAAGCTGCGCTCTACGGTCTCCACGAGTAGACGTTCTACAGCCGCTTTGATGATGTTTTTTTTATAGTGTTCCGTGTTGTCCCAGGTGGAGCTGAAGGAAGCGGTGATGGAGCTGCCGGCGGGCCTGTCGTCGCGCATGTCGGAGGGCGGCGGCAACTTCTCCGTGGGCCAGCGCCAGCTCGTGTGCCTGGCGCGCGCCATCGTGCGCCGGAACCGCCTGCTCGTGCTGGACGAGGCCACCGCCAACGTCGACCCGCAGTACGTACGCCGCCCGCGTCTAGCTCGCCTGCGCCTAGCTCGCCCGTCCCTTACTCGCCTGCTCCTCGCTACTTAATTAATAAATAATAATTTATCACATTTCTCGAATAAAATTGTACTAGAATTAAATATGTATTGTTGTATTTTGCTAATTTCAAATTGTGTATTTTCAGGACGGACGCATTGATTCAAACCACGATACGGAACAAGTTTGCGGACTGCACTGTACTTACTATTGCTCATCGACTACATACTGTTATGGATTCCGATAAGGTGGGTTATTTTATATAAGATTCTGTAAGTATTGTATTTATTTGAAAACATTTTTTTTATTTAAAAATAAAAAGCATACAGTCCGAGTGGTAGTAAGCGTCACTGCGTCCTGTAGACGCTCGTAATATCACAAGGATATCACTAGCGCGTTGTCAACCTTGTGATTTGAACGTAATTATTATGACACATTACACAGTAATTTCACTGTCTCTCTCACCCTTCATACTGCAACACTGCTATAAAGTGGTAGAATAAATGAGAGTGAGGTACCAATGCAGACCTTTGCATGAAGTCTGCCTCTTGTTAATTTGATTGATAATTAATTATGTTGTTTCATAATAATGTTCTACATATCTGTACTAACGTTATAAAGCTAAAGAGTTTATTGGTTCGTTAGAATGCACTAATCTCAGAAACCGTTGATCCGCTTTGAAAAATTCTTTTAGTGTTGGATAGTCCATATATCTAGAAAGGATACTACCCCCTAACTCACTATTCCACGCGGATGAAATCGCGGACACTGCTGTTTTATATGTATCAACCAGATTATACTCAATGTCCTCGCTGCAGAGGTACAAGTTGTAAAGCAGACATAGTTCGCGGTGTAGGCTAACTTAGTAATTCTCTTCTGCAAAAAATGAAGTAACTGTTAAATGTGTAATCCAGCGTTAGTTAAGTCTTTAAAAAAGCTAGTTAAATATAAAAAGACTAGCAAGGCCGCGGTTTCACCCACGTTTAGTGGAACAAACCTAGTATAATTTGGCCTGAGCGTAGCGGTAGTACCTACCGGCAAAGTAGAATAGTATCTCCCTCTGTACCATGGGTCGTAAGAGGCGACATATCCATTCGAAACAGCTCTAGTGTACAGAGTGGGAATGGGCAGCATCCTTGTCGCGAAAGCTGCGCTCTGCGATTGCCAATACGCTTGCCCAGCGCGGCAATTATGGGTAAAAACTTTCTTTCCTGGAGAGGCTTATGTGCAGTAGTGGAATTCCAATGGCTGATATGATGATTATAAGCAAAACCTTTCCCAAGAAGCGGGCTATGTAACACTAATTGTTTCTGACTACATAGCTAAGGCTCTGCGTAGATATATAAGTCTGTTACATAGCTTCTCGTTTTATATATACAGATATAATATTCTATTGAAAAAATTTCAAAAATCAGAGACATACATACTAACTTTGCACCTCCTTTTTACCCACTTTAAGAAGTTATTTTATACGTTTTTCATGACTTAGCAAAGAATATTCATACTGAGTTTCATTCGTAGAACTTTAAAAAAAAGTTTCATACTAACTTACCCTTTGTAACTTTGTTTTACCACCTTAAGAGACATATTTTCAAGAATTAATACTTTTTTAGTGTATCCTGACGTTATAAAAGTAAGCCCTGTGCAAGAATACATGTTTCTAACTCTTACAAGTGTAGTGGTCGGTCACGTTCTCGTTTGATGTAAATAGATGTGTAGATGAGCGTGTGGTGCAGGTGCTGGTGATGGACGCGGGCCGCTTGGTGGAGCTGGAGCACCCGCACGCGCTGCTGCAGCGGGCGGGCGGCGCGCTGCGCGCCATGGTGGAGCAGACCGGCCGCAGCACGGCCGACACGCTGGCGCGCATCGCCGCGCAGGTACCGCCCCGCCCTCCCGCGGCTCCTACCTATTTATCCAGCGGCCCGCCCCTTCGTCTGAATATTGTCGGAGTTTTAATCCGGTTATATTGGAACATTCCCCTATAATAATGTTTAGTGTTACCATATCGAGGTCCATCTGCCTGAAAGCAAGACTAAAAATGCTACTATATTATAGTTTTTTGAAGGTGTAGAATAAATAAATTCACTCAACTTCTCATACATTGACCTGATTCCGTTGTAAGTCGCTTGAAGCACGCGTGTTACGGACATCAGATAACAGATCACTCACAAGTATTAGTATACTTACTTGTTAAATACCTATATTTAACACCCAGATACAGAAAACACATAAATATCATCATTTAAATATTTGTGCTGGGTAGGGATCGAATCCACGACCATGCCCTGTTCTAAATCTCCAGTTTTACTAACAATAAAATGATGTCCAAAACAGCTGCATTATGTACTTAGAATTAAGTTTCTGGCAAATAATTAAAAATAAAATTCATTTGCACCTATTAGCTATCTCAGATGTTGTGTTAACTTGAATGTTTGTCTCTTCCAGGCGTACGATAAGAAATACAACACTGCACAGGCGGAGAAATCTCAGTGAAGCTAGTATTAAGACTAGGCTAATGTTCGCGTTCCTACCGGCCGCCTGTGTTCGAGTGTGTCCCGATTCGTTGCAAGCGACTGTGCGGACCCGCACCACGGATTAGACCCCACCGTCTCATCTTTACACAAATGCGGTCCGACTTATTTTTAATCAATTGTTACATCACATTGAGTAAATACAATTATGATGTCATATTATGAATTGTTATATGTATATATTTTGTAAACGAAATTTTTGTTGAAATGCTGGTATGAGTTCGAATTCGCTGGATACCACGCTTTAGAACGTCTAATGCTGGACATCCCTCCCAGAAATGGGGAAAACTGCCCATAATTGTGGGAAATGCCCGCACTGTGCAGGCATGTGAGCATGCATGCCATTCCCGCCCTGTGCTGTTTCAGGTATATCGGTATATATAGTATACCGTATACCTGTATCGGGTATATGGAAACATACGTACTGCCACATAATAAAATATGCCAACATAATTAATACGCTCAAACGCTTTAGTATTTGTGTTAGTAAAATTACTAGAATATTTTTACCATGTCGTTTGTACCGTCTGTGTCGTGAAGTTCGCATGCGCAAATATATCTAACAAGTTACTTTGAATCTCTAATTATTGAATCATCTATAAATGTACAACAAACGAGTTTTTTGAACAATAATAATAATAAATTCACACATCTCATACATTAACCTGGTTCCGTGACTAGTGGGTAAAAGCACTTCTGTTACATACAATAGAGTAATTACAAATATGACACTTGTACACATATATTCAACAAATGATCATCACAAGAACGTTAACTTTGGGGAACGAACCCGCGATCCTTGGTGCATTCGGTAAGGATACTACCGGATGCGGCGCGGCATCTGGTCCGTCAACTTGTGTTCATGCTATAAATATATTGTTAGATTAATGTAGATATAATAAGACCACTTTATGACAGTCTTCGAATCTTGTAGTGTCGGGTGTGATGTCGAACGTAAAAACAATACATTTTTTTGGTGTGCATCCTTATAGTTGTTTTTTGTTTATGTCTAAGGAAGCTTGAATATGAAAATGTTACTGTTGTATAAGACCGCAGTGTGTGTAAAGATGGAACCGTGCGCCAGAAATGATAATAATTACAATTAACTCGTGAAATGTAACGTCACAATAATTCTGTCAATGTATTAGTTAATTATGAATTATTAAATGAATCAATATTTTTAAGAATAGATCTTTAATTAAATGAATAGTTACGGATTTTACAAAGGACAAGTGAGATTTTTTACTTACTTTACAATATTATTATAATCAAATTTATGTATAGTAAATGAGGGATATAATTTCGAATGATAGAATCTGAATATGAACTACTGTATAAAAATGATGTAACTGCGTGTCTCGAGGCGTATTACGGATGTAATAGGACTGATTTTTATATTTGGGTGCTAGTACGTATTACAAGTGTGCCTTCATCTCGTATGGTTAGTCTGTTGTCTACACAATTCCAAATCCACGCTGTGAATGTTCGCGAGTTGTGTAAGTAGTTCGTAACTATGTCTAGCGAATATGTTTTTATTCAGTGGTTATGTACTTTGTATGAATGTGATTATTATTTTTGAAAACGTGTAAACAGTGCCTGTTACTTAGATAAATTATATGATAACCTGTTGTTTGTTGGTTATTGCAACAAAGAATATAGTTATTCTGTGTACAAATGCTTGTTTCATTGTCTTAGTCTCAAGCTAAGATATTGAAAACTGTTCTTCTAACGGCTTTAAAATGCGGTTTATTCTAATTCTCGGCCGTTAAATATTTATTTGTTTAATCGTTCGTAGCTCTCACTTAGAGTACTTTTATTTTGAGTTGTAAACCGCAAATGTAAGAAAATATAGTGCTACCGACTTAACTATTAATATTGAATTATTTGATATATAAGAAATAGCTTAATGCTCTTTTTTCTACATTATCTTTCTGTGTATCTTTGTTACTTTTAAAATCGGTCCAGCCATATTTATATAATTATATAGATTTCACGATGTGGGTTATAGAAAATGAGTACCGCTTTGTATAGAAAAATAAAAAAAACACTATACCTTCAATTTATTAATTATTTTGTTTATACGCCTTTTCACAATAATTTTACATTATTTTTTTAAATAAAAAAAACATTTTAAAGGAATGTAAAGAGTAATGCTACAAAAATATTAAACTACGGTCCTGCTCAGTTTGTTCGACACTTAACTAATTACAATAAGGTTATGTGAAAATAGCTTATCATAATATTTACACCCAATACTGAATTATATTTATTATTTAGGATGACTTAAATAGTCTGTCGTGTATAATGCTACCAGAAGGTTTGGTTCTTGTTAATTTCATACCATGTTGACATTGCGAAGTCTGTTTGTTTGTTCATGGTACATGGTACTATTAATAATAGATGGAAGCGTAGTAATGTTAATATGCTATGACATTGATCCATTTTATAAAGTGTGATTCTAAAAGCATATACAAGAAATACGTGTATGTATAACAAAAAAATATGGTCCGATTGGAAATTGTAATAAATGCAAAATATGTGCGAATTTAATGTATAAACAAATCGGAGAATGCTTAAAACGATATTTTTGAGTAATTCCAAAGTATAGTTCTCAATTTGTATTTTATCTATGAAACAAGACATTTACAATAGCAGCCGCCACACGCCGCACACAGCGCCGATTTTTATGAGATAACGTTAATTTAGATTACTTGTATGCAAACATTTCGTGTCGTTTAACGAAATACGACACAGACATTACGAATCCAAAATAATATCTAGGTTTCGCAAATAAACTCTGTTCCTTAATCGTTATCACAGACTCCTGGATTAATTAGATCACATACCGTTGTTAACAAACAAATAACTTACGATATTATTAAATCACTACAACACACGAGATAATAACTAATGTTGTGAAAATATAACTTGAACTATTCAAAGTTACAAAAGGTAAAATAAAAGTTAAACTTTAACTAAGATATTAAGCGAGAAAAACTTATAATAGCCCTATTTACATTCAAGCTTGTGTCACACGAGATTCAAATTAAAAACTAATGATAATAGAAAAGAATTTTGACTAATCGAAGCCCGCGTGACAGAAGACCAGCACATAAATAATAATAAATAGCAACACAACCACAAGACGTAACTTAGAAATACGTTGTCATGATAATAATTCGTTACTTCCCTTTGGCACAAGAAAGAGGAAATCGAGAGATGAGTCACCATAGCAGAAAGGGATCGAGATCTTTAGAAAACTGTATACAGATTTCAATTTTTTTTCTACGGCTAACTAATAAAATATCGTGTGATACAATGTTCAGCGTTAATAACTATTCACAGTCTTGATAAGAATTGTCAGCGCGTGAGAACACTGGACCGCCGCGCTGGCGCGCTGTCGCCGGCCGGCGCCGCGCGGCGACGCCCGCTGCCGTCCGTCGCCGGCCGGCACTCACACGAGCGCTATAAAGCTGCCGGAGCGGGAGTCTTTGACTATGTCCGTTTTAGATTTTTCCTGTAAAATATAATATATATATATTTATTATTAATGAATGAACTTAACGTCCCATGCATTGACCTGACTCCGAGATAAGTCACTTAAAACACTTGTTTTACAGACATCAGACAACAGAAGAAACACAAATATATAACCCACGACCTTTAGCGTACAAGATAGAATGAATGCTAACTGCGCCCGACGACACGATTATTAATACTCTTTTTTCCGTACGTGGGATAGCACTGGCTTTGCATTCTATTTATTTATATGGCTTTTTGCACATCAAAAAAAAACAATACGCATGGCGGATTTAATGCCTAGTCTACAAATCAACCATCATTCCCGCCTAAGGATTTGGTAAGATTTTCAGTTTCACTGTCAGAGCAATATAAACTTCTTCCTGAATAAGAACAATTCTATTCCTTCCTGAAAAAGAAGAAAAGCACTTGGAGGCGGAAAGCTAGAATGTACACTGACAGCGGAGGCGGGGGCGCCGGCGGGGCGCGGGGGCGCGGGCAGCGGCAGCTCGAGCCGCAGCTGCGTCCAGAAGGCGCGCTCGCGCACGTGTCTCCAGGGCACCAGCCGCGAGTGCCGCAGCACATGCTCCAGCCGCTCGCCGCCTTCTTTCGCCTCACGCTTCAGCTTTGGTAGATCCTGCGCGAGGGGTACAACGTCATATCCACGTTCAAGAATAATAATACCACTTATATAATATCTAGACACAACACAACAGCACAAATATTTATCCTGGGTGGGGTGGGGACCGAATCTACGATATTTGGCGCACAACTTAGAAGCGACACTCAATGCCTTACCGCTTGATGGCGATTCCTGTGTTTTGCGCGCTGTTCAACTGTTTATCAAGCAGGAGTAGGGCACGCGCTAATTGCGTAATAATTTCTTTAATTTAATAATTAGTTTTTTTAGATTATAAATTAGAAAGTTTAATGGTTAGACGCTATTAGGGAGACGAAATCTTATGGACAAAGGTACGGTTTATGTCGGAACGAAAGCTAGTTTTTATAAAATGAAATGTATAAGAAGATTCCTTTCTACGTTCTCTCACATTATTTCACATTAGCTCATCATATCTCGACTTTATCTTTTTCGCGAGATTCAGGTTCGAATTAGATAACTTACGTGTTTCTGCAAAAATAAATGTACTGACCTGCAGCAAGACCACGACGGGCGGCATGGGCAGCGCTCGCAGCTGCCGCAGCGCCGTGAGCAGCTGCTGCGGCGAGTACTGCGCCGGCGACAACACGGCCAGCACCGAGCGGCAGCGGGGCAACTCGCTCACCAGCTCATTGTACCCTGGTACCAACACAGACTTATTTCACACCGCAGTTGGCTGGTCACAGTAGTCGGTCTGGCACTTTGAAGTCGGTCGGTTACACAGTACAGTCAGTCACCGGGTGTAACCGGTCGGTCAGTCCCAGTCCAGTCGATAAGTCAGAGTTCAATCGGTAGGTGACAGTACAAATGGCCGGTCACAATAGTCGTCATAGTCCAGTCGGTCGGTCACAGTACAATCGGTAGGTCAGTGCGAGGTCATACAGTCTGCCGAACAGACACACAGAAGTGTCAGTCCCGCAGACAGGTCTCGGCGACTCACAGTGGTCGGGCTGCGTGGAGAGCTGCGCGGGGTGCACGCGGTAGTTGTACTTGAGCGCGAGCGTGGGCAGCAGCGCGCCGCGCACCAGCTCGCCGTCCACCGCCGTCCAGCACACCAGCACGTCGAACTCCTTCTCTAGCACTGTGGACCGTCCACGACGTCAGTCATTCCTTCACTTACAATACTTACATTTTTAAAGAACTAAGCATTTCTACCTTAATTTAAAATATTCCGAAGACTAAAATTATAGATATTTCCAAGAATGTTGGTATATTAAAAGAAAATTATTGCTATATTATTTCATATCATCATAATTAAGAAAACAAATTATTGTGATTAAATTTGTATAAACATTTTAAACGTTATTTCTAATCTAAAATCTAAATAAAAAAATAAAGTAAACACAAATAAAGAAATGTGCGCAACTAATAATATTTACAATTAGAAATATTTCTAGAATATTCTTTAGCCATTGTGTGGTTGACTTAAATGTGCGTGCAAAACTGAAATTTAGTTACAGCGCTTTCTGAACGTGCAGATACATGAAAAGATATAGGCTCGAGTCCCCCTGAACCCTGAGACAAGTTTTTTAGTTTTTTCTATTTTTCTTTAAAAATATATATAACGTCGTTTAAGTTCTAACACCGCGTACGCGTATCTATAACTCTATAGCTTTACACGCGTATAAATAAGATTACAACGTTACCTCTCGCTCTGTGCGCGGCGGCGGCGGTGCGCGCGCGCGCCTGTCTCGCGGCCAGCAGCAGCCACGGCGTGTACCGGCGGTGGACCACCACCAGCGAGGCCAGCAACAACACGCCGCACACCGCTCCAAACACCAGCATGTGCCACGGCACCTCACCCTCGCCGCCCCACGACGCGCCCCCCATACCACCTGCTACACAACACATACACTTATTAAAACCACAATAAACTCTGTTATAATAAAACTTTTCTTTTAACGGCCTGTAAACTTTACATTCATACATCCAATCACAAAATTTCGCGTTTCAAATATACGAGCAGCGCTCCGCGGTTTCACTTACGTATTTCCCCTCCCCGTGATAATATGGGGGTACCTATATCACACGCTAATAATGTAACTTGCTATTCATAAAAGAGTTTTGGAAATCAGTTCAGTAATTTCTGAGTTTATTTGTTGCAAACGTACAAAAATACAAAACTTGTTTACAAGTTCTATTCTAGGCGGCAGTCACTTTTTTTTAAATATAACATAGCCCATGTTACTCGGATAAATACTCAGATGGTGATATATTAACGAATTTTCCATTATCAATATAATAGAATCAAGAATATTTCATCAATCAGTCTAGTACTTTTTGTGTAATACCGTGACAATCTAATTTTTTTTTCGTTGTAATATTAGTAAGGATTCCTGTTGTCTGATATCGTTAGCCTATCGTTACCTATCGGGTAATAGGTGTGCAAGAGGCAGGAAAATTACTAGGTATTGTGACACAATATTACCAAGTCACAAGGTTGGCAACGCGTTAGTGATACCCTTGTGATATTACGAGCGTCTATAGGCTGTGGTGACATCTTATCACTACTATCACTTACTATCATGCGGACTGAACGCTTATATGACCTGGTCTAAAATAAAAAAATACAAATAGCCCCTTAAAAAAGGTAACAGTGGAAATACAAATATAAGACTTAAATAAATAGACACAGAAACATGCATGTTCATTACAAAAATGTTTTTCCTGGGCATCAAACCCACTCTACCGAATGCGCCACCGGGCCCGTGACATGTCGGCCCCGTGACAAGTTTCACATGGCTCTAACTACATGTTCACGATGTGTGTCAACCAACAAACTTTCATTTTATGCTTTCATAGATACACCTATGGTATCGGAAAAAAGCGCGTGTTGAAAACTAAACTCAAATACATAGATGTCAAGGCTGAATTCCGATGATCCAACCTCACTCGCTGATTCACCTTACATAATAATTAGAACACTACAAACTAATGAGCTTTCAGAAAGGGAGTGCGACTTTACCCTTGTCTTGGCAAAGACAATCATTATTGTTAATTTTCACTATGATTCTAAAAGTATAGTCAATAGTCAATGTACCTACAGAGTTTTTGAACACTATCATCATCATCATGACAAATCGAAAAAAATCCACTTCGGGAAATAGGCCTCCCCAAGAAAGAGGGAATCTGCCCAGAATTGCCGTGTCGGGTGGCAGATCGCAGTGTAATTTCGCAATGCGGACGCTGCTCTCTATACCCTGTCGTATTCGGGTAGATATACCGCCATCCAACAACCTCTTACGGCACCTCGTATAAGGGGAGGTACTGTTCTCCGGTACTACACGGCTTTAGGTTTACAGAGTTTTTTTGTTCATTAGACCAGGTCGCCCAACAGGCATACAGTCCGCGTGATAGTAAGCGTCACTGCAGCCTATAAATATTTGTAATATCACAAGGATATCACTAGCGCGTCGCCAACCTTGTGATTTTAAGATATTATGTCACATTACCCATTAAATTTACTGCCTCTCTTCATTGCATGCGAACACTGCATTTGAAAGAAAGTGCGGTAGAAATAGGTGAAAGTTAATGCAGATGACCTTTTTATGAAGTCTAACCTCAGGTAGATGTATAAATATATATAGGTACTCACATTTGTAGTGCAGGGTGACATACTTCCGCGAGACGACGTCGTTGCTGTGAATTACGCACACATACGTGCCGTAGTCCGGCGCCGACACCCGCGTGAGCACCAGGTACGAGCCGATTATGTCTGTCACGTCCACGCTGCAGCACCAAGATACACAAGGATTAGACCAAACGTAATAATAACACTAAAATTGCGTTTGTTGGTTGGACAGAATTGGTGTTTGCTGCAAGCTTTCATTGTTCAGAGGCCATTTTGATTTATTTTTTGTCAGTAGGGTAATAATAATCCATCTTATACGTTGACCTGACTCCGAGTTAACTTAAAGCACTTATGTTACTAATAATTGTGTCTAATTAATAACACTTCATCAAAAAATGTTTAAGTTTCGATGCAGGATGAGAAAATATTGCCAAAAACAGCTTTTTCTATACATATATTAATCGATGATATTGGAGTACCACCACCACTCTAGCGTTAAGCCAAAGATCAAGCCAACATTGTGTTTCAATTTGTTAATACAAATTCAGTTACTTTTTAAATAAATAAGTTGTCAGAACATCTCATACATTGACCTGATTCCGTGAAGCACTTGTGTCATGACATCAGATGAAAGTGGAATCACAAATATACAGAACAAACATAAATAGCGTCATGTAAATATATTTGTCCAGGGTGGGGATCGAACCCACGCCGTTTGGCGTATGAGACCAGGATCAATACCATCATGTACTGGCTAAACAACTGGTATAATTTCTCTCGGCCCTGACCTTCTGGTGGAGAAACGAAAAAAATAGTAACAGTTTGCGGTCGCTGGTGGTCGCCATTTATATTGTTTTTACACGAGTGTAAATTATAATGATTATTTTGGTATAGCACATTCGTTTATTTTCCGCACCAATAAACAAAATACCATGCGATATAAAACCAACGTCACCGACATAATTATCGCAATTGCAAATAATTAAAGTCAAAACGAAAACATTGAATTCTATCGGAATTAAATTAATTTGTTCGTTTACATGCTCTGTATATTTCTCTGAGTTTCGAAATCGAAGGGAAGTCGGGGGTAAACAAGTTCCAGTCGATTCTTTGAGTAGTAAACATCTGTTGAGTGAACTGGAGCAGAAATTATTTGAACCGTGTTGTTTACTGCTAGTTCGACGGATAATTATATATCTTGACACATGCCAGAGCGTTGCCAGCCCTGTGACATGAAGGTTGGCAACATACTGGCACTTTCACTACCTCTCTCACCCTTCAATACGGAACACAGCAAAGCGAATACATGTTATTTGGCGGTAGAAGTAGGTGCGAGTGTGGTACCATCCAGGTATCCAGGACTGATAAGCAGTCATAGAAAGTTCACTGTTGGATGTATGCCATCCCAAGATAGGGGGAATTTTGCCCATAATTGCCGCGCTGGACAAGCGTGGTGACAATCGCAGAGCACAACATTGCAACGATGATGCTGCTGTCAATCTCCCCCCCTGTAGTATTAAATTTGCGCTGTTTCGGATGGTTATACCGCCACCTATCGGTCCCGGTACTTAGTCGCCTCTTACAAAGGAGGACTACAGAGGGAGGTGCTATTCTACTCTGCCGGTACCCCACAGGTAGGAGGTACCATTATTTATTTAGTATAGGTACACTTACTCATGATTAAATATAATATTAACTATACGGTAACCTAGAAGATGTGCACGAAACATGTTTTATTCAATTTATTTTTATTTATTTTTATCAAACAAAACGTAAATAATGACAAAGAATACAAGCTAAAAAAATTTGCATGATAAATTATTTTTCTGATCTTTAGTTGTTAATTGTATTAGGTCTAATGAAGATATAAATGTAACTTCGGTGGATTTCCGAAACTCGACGCCACTTTTGCACTTTATAATAGCGTTTTGGAAACCGGTTCCTGTCGCATACGTTGTAGAATACTTCACGGTAACTCAATGTGTAAATGCAGCACGGTTCGCTCACTGGCGAACGCATGCAGTCCCTGCCCCCACGAGCGATAACCGGCAGCCCTAGAGCTGCCGGGTTTACTCTGTCCGTCCTTTTATGAAAATTCCATAATTAAATTCACCCCAACGATGGCAGCCCGAGCCTAGGTCGAGCATCTAGAGGCGCCCTCGGGCGATCGCCGTCGGTCCCGCTCAATCTTGCGAACCTCGCGGCCGCGGGTTTCGCGGGATGAAAACGGGCATCGGACCTCTCATTTATGAGAGGCCCCGCCCTTTTTTCAGTGGCGCTGGAATTGACGTCTGAGTAGTCCAGCAATAGGTTCGCCCGGAAAAAAAAAGCTCTTTAATCACTCGTAATACGTATGCAGCCTTGCGCGGCGTTTAATTACCGACATCGGTGGGCGGGTTTACATTGATCGTATATGACATAGATACATGGTTTGAAATACTGCGGCTTACATTGTACGAGGTATAAATACCTAACATTGTCATACAGAAATTATATATCAAGATATTAATGTAGAATATATGTCCTATATTGTTCCTTAATCGTATATTATTATATTATATAATTACGTATCTGAATCCGAGACAATTTACATAAAGCACTTGATTTATGGATACAAGATAAGTGAGGAATCACATATCATACTTAAAAATTATATACGATAAATTAAACACCGAAAAAACATCAACGTCCATCACAAAAATGATCGTCCCGGGTGGGGATCGAAGCCGCGACATTTATTTCATTAGACTATTTAGACACGTTAGGCACTTACCGACTGGTTTTAATCTCTGTCTGAGTTCTAAGTAAATCTCCCTCTGTACCGTTGAGCCACACCTTCATCCATCGGAGATCACTGCGCGCGTCTGCCAGATAAGTCCTGCCTGTATACACATAAACACTGGTTAACATCTAATACACAATATCGGGCCGAATGTTTGTCTTCGCCATAACATTCGAGGATTATCGCGCTCAATTCGCATTAGTTTCATAACGACTTATGATACGAATACGACTAAAACCTTTAAACGTGGTTTATTATATCAGTCGTAGGGCGTCCACTGCTGGAAATCCACCGCCACAAGTGATTAACAATAGGACAGATTGTATGCGGTCTGCGTCAAGCGCGACCCTACGTTTTAGTCAGATCGTTTGACCCCCTGGGTGGGACGCCCCTCGATGCGCTTGCCGGTACGTTCTACGTCTTATTGGTTCTGCGTGCTAAGTGCCCTGCCACTTCAACTTGCTGATAATCCGTCGCCGTAACCTCGGGTTCTTTACGGATCCCCTCATTCCTGTCTTGTCTGTCTTTTCTTCTTGTGTTCTCCATAGCTCGTTGGGCTATTTACAGTGACATGATAAGGCCAATAGTCAGAGGCCAAGTTTCGCTGCCATAAGTCATATATGATACAATAACTTCATTATAGACAACTTACACATGTGTGTAAAAAACACACTACATAGTGAGTACAAATTCACTTTCCGCTGTCTACCCGTCCTTATGTATGCTTGATCTTTAAAACTACTAGTATGTAGTAATATGCAGTATTCAAGATGAGCATTTATATGTATAACATATACATAATATAGTAAAAACACTGAATTTTTAGAGTTTTCTATTGTGATGTCGTAAATAAACACTTTTTCGCGCTGACAGTGCGATATTGCAAATTGAGATATAAACTAAGCTATTTCTCAAGTTGGATCAAACTGCACACGGTAAGCATAATTTTAATAAAATCGATTCAGTAGTCACGGAGTTTTTCTCAAGCAAACGACATGACACGAAACGTGTATATTGAAAGTAGATATTCTAAGACTAAGTGGACAAAGAAGCATAGGGTCCGCGTGTTTGAAAACGTCACCGCAACCTACACACGCTCGTATCATCGCAAGGAAATCAAAAGCGCGTTGCAGACTCTGTCGTTTGTATATATTGTGTCACATTACCCAGTAATTGCTTTGCCTCTCTCACCTTTCACAGCTACGCGAGCACTACTGTTTGGCGGCAGAATTAGGCCAGAGTGAGGTACTAATACCGATGACCTTTGTATAACGTCTACCTCTAGTAAATTGTGAATTATGTTAAAGATCAAGCATTTATTTTCCGTATCAAACCGAGTGTAACTTCAGAACTATATAGCGTATGATAATAAACTTAAATCATAATCGAAATAAGAAGAGCAAGCAATTCGCTTCGACGTGGGTGACAAGATAACCCAGCTGGTGTCGCCATCTGGCAGACACTCGGTCGACACACGCGTACTATGTCTGCCTGCGTATCATATTCGGTCTAGACGTGCCGAGCGGTCTAGCTGCGTCGACGCTTACACAGCATACAGATAAAATAACCAACAGTATTAAATCACGGATACTGAATAATATACTTAAAAAGTAAGTAAAGACTTCGATAGACTTGTTAAAAATCGCCTTTTCCTCACACTATGATTGACGATTATTATTTTTAGTCTTGTTTTTTCATATGGATATACCGCCATCTGTCGGTTCTGGTACCTTAGTCGCCTCTTACGACACCTTGTACAGGGGGGGGGGGGGTACTATTTTACTCAGCCGCACAAATAATTTGACTATGTCGAGTGAGCGTATATTCTCCATAAAATAGAAAACATCCTATGTTTCTGTCCACTGGTGGACTGGTTGCATGAAATTGTACCCAGCATGATCGTGCGGAATCAGCCGGTGGTGAACGTCCTACACTGCGCTTGATAGTACGTGGTCGACATTTCAGAATCTTACGGCTTCTGTCCTGTGTGTTATATGCTCAATCCATTGAGACTTCGACTTGTTAATCGGGTGGGCTAAGTGGGCAATTGCTTGATTCGATCACGCTAGCGACTTCGATATAATACGCTTATTAAAACAAAGTATTAAGCTGGTTTTAATATATTTCGAAATGTGTTTAAGCGAACAAAAAAACTAACCGTTAGCAAGATAACTTCGTTTCACGACATCCTTTGTGTAATTTTCTGAATGTTGAAAGAAAGTAAAGGTACTTATTAACATTTGGTTACTTACCAATTAAAGCTTCGCAGTACAGGCGAAGCGTTACGCCTTCTTCCACCCACTGATCGTTCGATATGTACATTGTCTTCGGGACGTCTGAGGGTTTTTCTGAGAAAAGACAATGTGTATTGGTACATTTATCGACTAGATAAAATTCATAATAACAGGCGATACGATTCTATCTCTTAAAAACTAATTAACTTTATGTAGCCTTAATATTCGTGTTATTATGTACACAAATGCGTGCAGCATAAGACAAGAACATCAATAGTATACAGTAATACATTGTGAATCAGACGCGCTGGGCAGGCGTAGTGACAATAGCAGAGCGTACCTTCGCGATAAAAGTGCTGCTCATCCCCGCCCTGTTGCAATTGGGCTATTTAGTGTTGAATGGATATACCGCCACATGTCGGATCCAGTAGGTACCTCAGTTGTATGGTCCGCTTAAACTATCAATATATTTATCTCCAAATTCCCCCGGGAGTACGGAGCTCGGAGAACCTATCCAAGTAATATTACAAACGCGATTGTATGTAAATAATTCCGTGCAGATGTTTGTTACGTTTTCGCGGAAAATGTAGTAGATTAATTTTGATGAAACTGTACTATAAACATCTGGATCAAACGGGCTAAAAGTTTGTACGCTGACGAGGCCGCAGGCGTTTGCCAGCTCAGTTTTCGGAGAAGTAACATGAGTTCTGAATACTTCAGCGTGCAATTTTTCTAAAATGTCGCCTGTTATGTTTGACTTACAAGCCAGTGAGTATTTCTAATTAAATATCAAAAAGTATCGCGACTGACAGTTCAACTACAGATTGTGAGCGATCATATTTAACAAGAATAATGAGTGTAACAGCCGGCAGGGTAGAATAGTAACTTTCTTTGTACCAGGAGTTCTTAGAGGCGACTAAAGTACTAGAAGTGACATATGGGGTATATCCATCCGAAACAGTGTAGCTCAAATAACAGGGTGGTAATGAACAGCAGCATCCCCGTCGCGAAATCTGCGCTCTGTGATTGGGTACAACGCTTGCCCAGCGCGGCAGTTATACAATACAGCAGCTTATGGACGCTCGTATTATCTCAAGCGCGTTGAGCGTTGTAAACCTGGTGAGTTGAAGGTTTTGTGCCACATTACCCAGGAATTTCAGTGCACTCACTTTTAAATAGGAACACAGCAATAAGAACACAAGTGATCGCCGTTAGAAATGATGTGCACTACCAATGCAGTTGACATTTGTATAAGGGTCTACCTCTATTACCGGAATCATCAATTAAATGTCATGACATTTACAATTTACAAAATACCTATCTTTTTTCTGTTGCTATTTCGTACAAAACATGCAATTATCAGCTTTTTCTCATAAGAAAAATTTAATCACCCTATGACTCAATAAAGCGCACGAGTTATGATCAGGGATAATAATAATAACCCTTCCAAGTTGCAAAAAAATTCACCATTATTCTAAGGGCTTCGAATATTTCTTTAGTAAAAGCAGAGTTTCAATTAAATACCAAACCTTTTGTGGTAGAAAGTATTATGATTTTGAGATGAAAATATAAATCTCTTTTCCCGTTCCATTTAATAATAAAAGTAGCCTAAATTACTTATTAAACCATCAACTATCTATCTACGAGTCCCGTTAAAAATCGGTCCAGCCGTTACAAAGACTAGCCGGCATAAACAGACAGTCAAAAATAAAAAGAAAAAAATTATCTACAAACTTTCATGTGCATTTAATTAAAAGGTAAATAAATTGTAATTACAAACAGACTCTTCAATCTACTCATATGTATAGATAAATAATCGAGGTTCCACGTTACAAATAAAAAAAACCCTTTTTATAGCATCCTTGTCGGTGTCTACAAGCCTTAAAGATAGATTCCGAAGACCGAGTTGGTCATCGTAGCCTCACCTAGCACATCGAGCCTGACGGTGTGCGTCTCGCTATGGGTCTCGTTGCTCACTCGGCAGGTGTAGTTTCCGGAGTCAGCTCGCGCAGCCCTCTGCGTGTACAGCGTCTGGTTGGCCGCCTCAGGGTACAAGATCAAATTCGACACACCCGCCGACCAGGGATAAGCAACGCCATCTTTGAACCTGATGAACAATGGAAAAATTATGAATCGCTTTATATACAGGATTTCAGTTTATTTGTTAAATAGAAATCTTTCTCTTTGCAGATTCAAAGTATTCTATAATCAAGCAGATAATGTAGCATTCTAATAAAACAATTTTTTATAAGGTAGACCATAAATAAAGGTTGTCTGCATTGGTAATACCTATTTATACCGCAATTCAGCAGTTGCTAACCTTGGACTTGGACGTATTATGACTCGTTACATTGCAAACGTCTATAGGCTGCAGTAACGCTTACTATCACGACTTTATGCTTGTTAGTCAAATTGGTGAAACAAAAACAATCCAAATTTTAAGTCGGTCTAGTACATAAATACAGTCTTACTCATTATAATAATAGTATAGAAGTCCAGCCGGCCTCGAGTATTGATTCTATCTTAAGCAGCAAGTGTCGTAAGTTCAATATCTACCCAGGACAAACATCATTATGATAATATTTATGCTTGTTAACAGTCTAGGTTAAAAATATATATATTTAAATATTATATTTGTGTAGCTCTGTTATCTTATGTCAACAGGCTATACTATATAAAGATATTAGAGCATGGTCCACTAACGCTTTATCGGATTTTTCCATTTTAATATACCAAATCGTTCACAAATATCAAAGAAAGGCTTATTAAATTAAAACAGTCAATTCGGATAAGCGTCTACCGAACTAAAAAAAAACCATTGAGGCTTGCCCCATATAAAGGATTAAAAAAACATGCCAGCAATTTAAGCCTCTGTTTCAAGGGTCCTAAGTCTCTACAGTCCTGGATGATATAGATTTGCTTATTATAATTTTACACAAATGTCCGATGAACCTGACAACCTTATGGTGTTATAGGTCATTTAAATAAATAGGATCGTTGAGTGTCCTACTTTAATACTAGTCTGCCGGCACCAGACGGGTCTTTTAACTAAGTTTATAGCAGGTTTATTACGCGAGCCACCAGAAAAGAGCCTGCAAGAAAAACTTACGGTGACAATAGTTCCAATAACATCTAATCGTAGGTACTATTAGAATCCATACTGGCATCGCCGCTAACAAACCGCTGTCTTAATAGTAAATGTTAGTATAATATAGGAATTCTATTCGGAAAATTAATTAAATCTGCTATTCAATTAACAGAATAAGAGCCATTGTAGGATTTCGCTGGTGAACTGTTATTCTAATTAAACAATTGCAACCGACTAGGGGCACAATATAGGATTGGTAACTTCCTAATGGGTTTTCTGTGAATTCGAAGGTGTACTGTGCCACTGAAATTACATTGTAAACTAATGAATGCATTTACATACTTTACCGTCTAAATAACACTTGTTATTAGTTTATGATTACAAACTCTACACAAATATATCCAACCAGCAGCGAGCCGCGGTTATACCAGCTACAACTTTCATATGCTACAAACTTTGCACCCTCAAAAAATATCCTCAAATAAAATATAGTTTTCAAAAAATATTTTGCATGTTTCCCGACCTTCTACCAAGAACCTTTATACTAAACTTCATTCGAATAACTTCAAAACAGCAAACTTTCATACTAAATATTGCGCCCTATTTTACCCTCTAGGGAGTGCATTTTCAACTAGGGACTTTATAAAATAAACGTTTGTGCAAAATTATACATTTCTAACCATTGTAGTTTAGGCCCTATGTTGATATGTCAGTCAGTCAGTCAGCTTCTTTGTATACAGACATGTATATAATCGAAATAATTAATCGATAATATATTATATATATAATATATTACCTTCATAAATCATATATATATTCATATTTATATATTATAACATTTATTTAAAAATGATCGATTTATTATTTCGATTATCGATATATATATATATATATTATATATATATATCTTAATATCATCCACTGTTGGCCATAGTTCTTCCCAAGATTGGTGATTTTGACCATAATTGGAATTTCGCGACGGGGTTGCTGCTGCTCATTCCTACCTTACTATAGGATTACACAGACAGCTACGCTGTTTCGGACGGTTAAAACGCCATCTGTCAACTTCGGTACCTCAACCGCCTCTTGCGACACGTGGTACACGGGGAGGTGCTAATTTTCTCTGCAGGTACCCCACGGCGAAACAAATGTAATAATATTAATAAAATTATTCATTTCTCTTTATGAAGGTAATTTAATACAATCAGTTTATTGCATTTTTAATACTACTGTTATCTAAACATCGTTCATCCATATGAGAGACTGGTGTTCATCTTAGTGTAATGTCTTGAGATGGCTTAGGTAAAACCCCAGACATCTAACATCTATTATGAATGTGAATACAATAAATTATTGCTATTATCTGTAGATTAAATTTTAAGGTTAACAGAGCGAGAGGTTTCTTAGAATGTAGAGTTCTAAGTGCCATTGGGTACGACATATTTCTTTATGCTTAACATGATGGAGCGTTAGAAAACTGTTACGTCGACCAAGGAATATAACGCTTCGTGGTACCGCATGTGAGATAAGCAAACACTATATAGGAAAGCTATCTCGCTAAAAAGTCGCAGTGCGACCCGAGAGCGGTAACGGTACCAAATGCGATTTCGAGATCGCGGCAAGCACGTAGCCACATCCGTGGCGCATTGTCATTTCCTGGTGAAATCAAGCCGCGCTGCATCTATGTGCAGGAAATAATTCGCAGTACCAACTAATGGGCCGTCATTCCGGCGCGAGCGCAGCTGCCGGCGACAGCGCAGCTTCCGAGAAATAGAAGATTACGTCGCCTCCCCCTCCCCTCCCCCCCACCATGCGAGCAAATCATCATTCCCATATTTCGAATCAACGCATCGCTGATTACCGACGACGTAATCATCACGAATTTACATTAGCGATTCGCCGTAACGCGGCAGCTGTAAATTGTTCAGCGAAACATGCTTGCGCAAACAAAACGTCGCACCCGACTAACGATTCCGGGGAACAGTAAAATTTTGCGGGAGCCGTTTTGAATCGTTCGAAAGGAAAACAAACATTTGAGCGATGGAGCTACGTTTCATGGCAAGGCCGCGCGGCTTCGCGGGATCGCTTCCTGGAAACAGGCGTGGCTTGAGAACGAATATCATGACTCTAAATCCACTTCATTGGCTAGATCTAGATGAGAGCGAGGCGAGAGGTTGTACTAAATACGTGTAGGTACCACTGACGTACACCATCTGGTGAAATGTAAGTAGGTACTTTGTAAACCGTGCAGTCCAGTGTACAGCAAGCTGACGTAAATGGTTAGAAAACTCAATTTCATTAGGCAGTTGTCAAGACCGCTTTAGTAATCTCATTTCATTTAGTATATTAAGAAATTAATAAGATTTTTGATCCGAGGCTTTTGCCGTAGCAACGACGACGGCGGCGGCGCGGCATTATTCGGTGCTCGGGGTTTATTGAAAATTCTAAGAAGTTGAATCAATATCATAACAGGCCGCAAAAACGTCAGCACCGGCCGCAAATGTTTCAGCGGAGCAAATTTTTTTTTCATAACCGCAACTCGACAAGTTGTCGTTTATAAGTATTCCAAAACATCGGAATAACGTCTAACTTTTTTATTGGTTCATCCAGTTGATAATATTGCTGGCAAATTGTTCTTGTTAGATTTTCTGCAACCATAACAAGATGATCGATTCCTACAATAGTCTCACGACTAGAGACACAGGGACTATGTTTTAATATTTTTGGTAACAGCAAACGAACGTTTCTCTTTGAAAATTATTAAAAATATAAAAATAATGAGACTTCACTAAATTCCGACAACCTCGTTCGATCAGTTTCCACGAAACAATGCAAAACATATGTAACCTATTTCGATATAGAATCTATACGGATTTATTGGTTTATTTCGGTCAAGTGGAACGTTAAGAGATAACTGACAGCCTCGGAACAATAATGTCTGGTACTTTGGAACAACAATCTTCCACAGACTTCAGTATGTAAATTTTTTGTGGGCCCGCGTGGAACGCCGCTTCTTTGGCATGCTATGCAATTACCAAGATAATGATCGACAGCTATTTATAACAAAACACGGTGGACAACGTTATTAGCCTGTTTTTCTATAAATATATAGGGCATAATGCAAGTGCGTACATACTCAGGAATTTAAGGGGCATTCACATATGCTTTTTTACAGATTCAATTCCAATTAATTTGTAATACACAATTATTAATGTGTCCATTTCTTATCGACAAGCTGTCGGGGCAGTTAATTTAATTAATTTAGCGAGGGAATAATTGGATATGTCGTTAGTCAGTTACTGATGCCGAATTTCTAACACCGAGGTGTTAAGCTAATGGAGATTAGAGAATCCCTTCAGTCAAACTTTGGATACTTTGATAGTTTAGAGCATTACTTGATCTAGGTGATCTACAACCACATACTCGTATATAATGTATTACCCTTGGAGGTACTTATTTAAGAAAATCCTCCACATTGACATTCCAAATGAACCAAGTTGGTCATCAACGTCAATGAGAGAGTAACGGTCAAAGCATCACTAATTAGAATTCAATCTATCCCCACGTTCATCCCATCAATGCCAATTACTGTCGGAGCAGACGGTGAGGAAACAAAAAGCGATGCGGTGAGGTCATCCGCCGGCCCGTCGCCGTCCCATCCTCCCAGCGAATATTTCCCAAATCGCTCGGACCGGTCCTTGACCGCGGCTCGGGTTGCGCTCCCTTGGCTAACTACTCACCACAAATCATTGGCATTCTGTATCCTTTCACAATGGTGGGACGTCGGATTAGCATCGAATTATTTTAGGTGAGACTAGCCCGACTTGCTTTTGTAATCGTGAGAATAATATATAATAGTAGCTTAAGCTACTTATAAAATCAGCTGCCTGTGAAAGTCTCGGAGTTCCCCTCATATAGACAGACAAAACAATACAAGCATATTTATGTTACAAATACCGTACATACTTCCATATGCCTATATTTGAATTTAATTTTACAAATAGACACTTCAATTTTATCGTATCACTTGAAATTAGCAAATATAAATAGGCCGCCATTTTAAAAACATGCCAAAAACACCAAGATATGCGTAAATTAATTGCTTATATTTCATTTCAGAATGTGGTGATAGGCAGTTGAGATAAATCCATAGCACATTAATAGACTTGTTCTAACATCAGTGAATGAACATTTATAGTCTGTTTAATTTAACAATTACCACATAATATACCGCCAACAATAATTCCACTATCCGAGTCGGAAGATTCTACAAGAGAATCCATTGATAAGATCGCGGACGGTGCGTGGCTGCTTTAATTTAGGCGCAGGTACAGGTTTCGTCTGACGGCTCGTGGTTTTATCTGATGACTAAGGATTAATATGCCGTTTAAAAAACGCATAGAATAACGTGATGTAACAACGTGTATCAAATTACCGCGTTATCAATTGAGAAGAGAATTCTATATTAGGGGTTGAAATATCTGATAGGCTCGGTGGCGCATATCTTGCGCGCCAAAGGGTTCGTTTTGTACCCATGACAAAAAATCTACGTGTGAAATATGTAATTAAGTATTATATTTGTGATTCCTCTGTTGTCAAATGACCTGATGATGATGAGTCAGATCAATGTAAGAGATATTTTGTGAATTATTATTATCATTATGTTGTAACCTTAGGTACATATTTATGTAAACACAAAAATGAGTAATATTCTATTAAAGTTACACCTTTGTTTTCCTCACGCCTACAAATATATTACAATGATACGGTATACACAGATCTCATAACATATCTAACTTATCCAGACGTCGGGCGCGTTGCTATGGATTCAATGGATATAAGCAATGACGTTCAGACGAGTGGAATAACGTGGAGCAGACATCAGATACTTGCCTCAGTGAGCACTAACAAGATCCAGCCACGTGCAAACATGAGAAGTAGCATTTCATGTTAACTTCACTATCACGAAGCTACACTTAACTTGTCAATATTGACGAATGCTCCCAACCGAATGACAATAATTTACAAAAACTCGCATATCGCGGTACTATAGCATTGCAGGACGGCTAAACAAAGCAAAACGCTAAGTCTAGAACACAGAAATATATTAAAAAGCATTTGTCAAGTAAAATGTCGTGAGGCAGGGTAGAAAGGAGAGGTGACTCAGGTACTAGATCCGACCGATGGCGGTATATCCAAAAGCTACCATCCGTAAACAGTGTAGCTCAAATGCACAAGGTGGGGGTGGGCAGCAGCATCCCTGTCGTGAAAGTCGCGTTCTACGATTGCCAACACGCTTGCCCAGCGCGTTAATTAATGGTAGGCCTATGTCCAGCATTGGACTTCCAACGCTGATATAATGATGTACAAGAACAGCGAGGAGGCCAATTACATCGTAAAAAGGCACTTAGTAATAGAATCGTTGGAAACGTTTTGTCATTATCGGCATATCTTTGCATCGCATTAACATTCATGCATTCTACAGCCAGCTAGCTATTTGATACATCTGTTCGGTTCATACGACTGTGTTAGCGGAAATTTGAAAACATATTTGGGAAATCCAAACCACATAAATGATGTCACGTTTCTTTGTAATTACATTTTGTTCTCAACGATGATAAGCGATATTAGCGAGCGTGTTGTTTCATTTCAAATCCGGGTATTTTTTTGTGAAAGACAGTTTGCCTTGCGTCAGTCTATGTTTGTCTGGCAAAAAGCAACATAACTGATTTGTTTACATTTGTTGTATCATTGAACCGTTGTTCGTTCGTTCCCGGGTAACCTTGAAACACTATGCAGATAATGTTATAAATATTAAAAGTAATGTACCAAGAGGTAGAAAAGTTCCAAAACTCACTGTCCTCTATTTCTACCGCCAAACAGTACAGTACCGCACAGTAGGTACCTAGTAGTATAGTGATGAGAGAGGCAGTGAAATTTACGGGGTACCTAATGTGACAATATATGTTAAGGTTATAGGGTAAGTGATGTGCTAGTGGATTGTTTCTCTGATGACACGAGCGTCTACTGGCTACGGTGTCGCTTACCATCACGCGGACCTTATGCTGTGTTTTCTTAGGAAGAATTTTATTCTATTTGTGATTGCAAGTTATCAGTTTTTCACTAAACACATAAAAGATATGATGCAAGCCGTAGGGTATTGGCGGAGTGGAATAGTAATAATATGTATCCGAAACAGCGCAGCTTCCATACTACAGGGCGGGAATAGTCAGCAATATCCTCGTCGCGAAGTTGCACACTGCAATTGCCACCACGCGGCAATTATGGCCAAAAATCCCCCTATATTGGGCCGACCTATGTCCGGCAATAAACTTTTAAAAGCTGATATGATGATAATGATAAATTACGGTATAAATGTTAACTAAAAAACATTTTTCTTTTGTGCCAGTTAGCGTTGCTAATTACTCATTAAAAAATAGTACTAATGATTATTGGAGTAATTCATAACTATAATTACAGGAAAATAGATAACGGGAGCACTTAATGAGTGGCGTTTTGTTCTTCGAAGCGGTAATTAGAGTTGTCCACCGAGTGCGGGCCAAACCGACAGGCGACGCGCGCCCGCACACCGCCTCCCCGGCCAGCCTTTGTTGCGGCTGCTGATAGTTTCTCTGAAACTGCCGCAATTACCCGAGTTGCGACTGCGAACAGTTGTCACACACACACACACACACGCACCGCGTAATCACACACTCACCACATAACTGTGTAATCATACGTTTGCCAGTCACGCACCGATGACAATAATAACAACTATTCGTTGTGGGAATCGGAAAACTGAATATGTATAATAGCTACATAAAAGTTGCAGTTGAAACACATATTGCAAATATGTATGATTTCAGCGAACCAACAAGGAACTTAGACTGCGAGAATATCATTTACTTACATACGCAACCAGGAGTTTACGAGCGATTAAACCTTCTGATTTAATTTAATCGTTATTACCTCGCACTGTTGAAATTGAAGGAAGGGTTCGTTATGTTCCAGGTAATCTCGAATCTAGCCTTGAATTACCTACAATTGCATGATGATATCCCGATAAGATCTCCCG
Source organism: Heortia vitessoides (assembly GCA_020976665.1). Classification (NCBI taxonomy): domain Eukaryota; kingdom Metazoa; phylum Arthropoda; class Insecta; order Lepidoptera; family Crambidae; genus Heortia; species Heortia vitessoides. The sequence goes on along the minus strand of JACJUM010000875.1, from coordinate 10,866,372 downwards.
TGCAAAATGCACACATCCGGCATGTATCACCTTCCCTAACGGACCCGTCGCTGCGCCGAACCACCGGCACGCAATGCTCGATGTGCATACGATTCGCGATAAAGGCATAATTTATTACGATTTCAAGTGAAACGCATTTTTAAAATACAAAACGGCTTTTAATATCGGACAAGACACAAGGGAAGGATGGCCACCGTTACTCTTTATTGGCGTCCGAGTAATTATCCGTTTGTAACAACCACATATTACAGAGAAGCGTTTCAATTGCACGGCTTAATAATACAGATGGCCGAATAACATTTATTACACACAGCTATTGCATACAGTTACCGCGGTTTAGGGATGCACTGGGAATGGTTGTAATGTTCAATGGTGCGTTCATAAAAACCGCAAACCACTACCTAGGTGCCACAAAAACTAGTATACAACAGGTGAACGGCGCGCCGCGATCCCGCGGAATCGCGGGCTTCTAACAAGTTACAACTGTAAATACAAGTCCTGGAAGCTCGGATACTCAGTGAGAGCATAAACGACACCATAAAGAAGTAGTCTAATTTATTTGAAAACTGCAGAGGTAATCGGTTGGTACCGCCGCTAACAAGAACTATAAGTGCTAATTTTAAATATTATAATGCAATAATAAAACAACAGTCTAATAAAATAAAAAAATATCTATGGGCAAAGTGACTTCATATAAGGTCATCTACTCTGTCTGTTTTATATGATATGAATACATTCAATTACCTACAAATGATGTCATCAACGACATCCTTCAGGAACTCAATCCAGAACAACATATCACCGAGGCGTCACTTTTTATTCATCATTAAATGCAAACATGTTTTGTAGCAAATATGACATTTGTAAACAAAAACTAAAATTTTAACTTAGTATCCTTAGTAGCTATTCTGTTTTTTATTCGGTTATCCTCTGAAACGGTTTGACAGGTTTTGAAATGAATTTACTGGCTGATATTGCGAACAGCGATTTCTGTTTTAGAAAAATGTGATAAGCACTTCGGTTCGAATATAGAATTATCAAACAGCTTCTTGCATTTAAAAACCACCATAAAACAGCATAAAATGGCGCATATTTTATAATTAGTTATGCTTTCAATTATTCAATTCAGAAAATCCAAAAAATGTCACGGGTATTATGTGACAGCGAGCCGTTAATTTACTAGAAAACTAAAAACGGTATACAGGTAGAGTGACAGTATTTAAACTACTTTGGCAAAAAATCTCAATAAATTTTAAACTCAATATACAATTCAGAGTGCATTATCTATTGTCACATTCTGACAGATTTATATAGTAATAAAAAGTGTGGTAAAATATGATACCCACCCACAATTTTATACTTTCACGTCATAGACCTATATATATGCCTACAATTTGATACGTAGATATCAATTACTCCCATCAATATATTCCGAAGTAATTAATTCTACGCAGACAAGAATGATAGTGATAGTAAGTGTCATTTACTAGAAAAATAATAATAAAAGACTAGCGATCCGCCCAGGCTTCGCACGGGTGTAATGATGATAAAAATATGGTTATTGGAGCCGTAAGAGATAGACATTTGCCACCGCGGACTTTATTCTAGATCTGTAAGATGTATATAAACAATACTGTAGAAAACTTTCGACCTATCTCGTCGGGTTTAGCCAGCGTTTGCAATGTAAACGCAAAAGTATGCGACATCACATTGGAGACTTCTAAAATTATCAGTGTTTCTCTACTATATTATGCATGTATTATACATATAAACCTACCTCTTCAGTTACTCTATTTGAAAACACCGCATCAAAATCCATTGCGTAGTTTTTAGGATTTAAGCTTACATATGTATAGAGAGAGAAAAGCGACTTTGTTTTATACTATACCATACTATACTATACTAATAAAACGTATAAAGGCGGCAGAAGCACGTATCTTTAAGAGTGATATATTCATACTATCCGTGCAAAAGTTCCTTATAGTACGTCTTTTTCCTTGTGCAAAATGGTTCACTTGGTCTGGATTCGATCAATAAGCTTAAGTGGGAGCCAACGAAGTATGCAATAAGTTTTTTGCTCTTTATGATGTAACAGTCAGTCTGTCACGCCTCCACGGGTTTACCGAGGAACCGATTTTGTTTAATTTAACTCGTAGAATCCCTCAAAGAATAGACATAGGCTAGGCTATCTTTGATCGATAGTAATAAAAATAGTATTAATACAAAAAAAAGTATACAAGAAATATGGACTTTTCGATGTCAAATCCCGAGATGAAATGAGATACTTATGAACATATTGAATAAATATGTGAAATAAATCTCAAGTAATGTCGCGAGGCTGGCGCGGAACGGTTGAAAAACCTTCCATGGAAAAGCGGCGGCAGTATTTGCGTTCTCCTCGTCTTGAGAATGTAGAAATCTGGAAGGGCTGTCACGAGTCTTACTGCGACATTTATTTATTTAGATTGAACATGTTGTAACAAAAACGTATTGCCGTGTGGTAACGACAGAGTACCTCTGTACCAGGTGTCGTAAGAGGCCACTAAGATACCAAAAACGACAGATGTACCCATCCGTAACAGTGTAACTCAAATGCACAATAGGGGATGGACAGCAGCACAAACGTCGCGATCGCCAACACGCTATCCCAGCACGGCAATTATGGGCAAAATTCCCCCTTTATTAGGGAGGCCGGTGAACAAAAACCTTGAAAATGCGATATGCCGAGTTGAATAGTACCTTTCTCTGCACCATTTGTAAGAGGGAATGAGACGCGTGCCCTGCGCGCCATTTATGGCCAAAACTATGGGCACCAGCAGTAGACGTTTTACGGCTACAATGATGATAATGATGATTTAAGCGGAATGGCCTCGCGGCAAGGTTCCTGATCTTTCATATGGCAGAATAAGGAATATCAGCCATAACCTGCTACACGGGCCCAATACGGATTAAGACTTTAAGGTTCTACAAGTGGTTTTTTTTCTAACATAGAAATTAATTATTAGGTATATTAGTTTGCACAATTCACGTTTGGCGTATCAATTAAACATAAAGCAACAAGTTACAAGTGCAATAAAGATGTAATGTCAGAATGTAAAAAAATATATAATTATTATCTTCATTACATTTGATATTTAAATACTGACAATGAAGATACTGCGTCTCGCGACTGCGACCTTTGTCCTTGATCAAATATTTGACAGGAACCCATGCTGGCAATATTTTTAATATCTTTTAGTAAAACAAAAGACAGAACGACGACACTATAGACGGGTTCATTGGGGCAGATTAGTGATTCTATCTTTAGCGCCACGGGTTGTGAGTTCGATCCCCACCCTTGACAAACCTTTACATGATGAATATTTACGATTGTTCTATGTCTGGGGGTTAAATATATATTTAAGTTTTATTTGTAAATCCTCTGTTATTTGATGTCTGTAACACATGTGCTTCAGACCACGTATCTCAGAGTAAGACCAATGTACGAGATATTGTGAAAAAAATAAACAACAAAGAGTTATATATGGAAAAGACTTAAATTAAGTTTGAAATATATGTCTTTTGTTAATATGGTAATTTATTCTTTGGTCGTATGATATTAGTTGAATTTGCTTACTATACAAAGCAGACTATTCATTGGGCAGCCCTAGAAAAACGTTAGGTCCCGAACGACCAGGTGGTTGCCTGTGTAAGGGCAAGGAATGTCGCCTGTCGCCTGGGAACACGCTCGCACCACAGCGACATTTGTACTGCTGTTCTGGTACGTGATTACTATTTACCCGGCAAAATACTAATCCCTGTACAGATACGGCCGGTGGAGTAACTGTTATTTGTTTTGTCCCGTTTCTTATAGATCACTACACTACTGAGAGGGACGCTTACATTCTGTTAGGGTCACCTATACATAAAAATACAATTTAAGTGTCTGTTTGTAGTGCCAATAAAATATCATCATCATACCAGCCATTGAAAGTCCAATACTGGACAAAGGTTTCTTCAAGAAGGGAGGTTTTTTGACATTAATAGCCGCGCAATTTTCGCGACGAGGCTGCTCATACCCACCCTTTGCATTTGAGCTGCACTGTTTCGGACGGATATACCGCCATCTGCCGGTTCAGGTACCTCAGTCGCCTCTTACCTGGTGCGGTGGGCAGTACTATTCTACTCTGCTGGTACCTCACGGCAAAACCAATAGAACAGATTTTCACTAAATGCATATGATAGTATTGTACCAATTGCATAAAAAAATAATTTTAAAATTTTCGTCTGTCTTGTTCGGATTGTTGAGGTTATAAAGAGTAAGTTAAGCTACATTCGTTATACAATTTGATGATAATGTAATTTTTATTCAGTATAATAATATTAGAAATCAGTCGAAGTTTTCGAGATTTTTGGTTACAAACGCACAATAACACAAATCGTGCCTCGTTACATTCCATTTTAGTTGTTTATAGTTTAATTTTATGGGATATAAAGCCTTTAATACACGGTGAAATGTAGCTTTCTAATGGTGAATTATTATAATTGGCCGGGGTATCTCAAAATCTTTGTACTAAATAAACAAACAATCAAAATGTTCAATTGTTTATAATATTAATATAGATTCATCATTACAGCCATTGGAAGTCCACAGCTGGACATAGTCCTCTCCAACAAATTGGGAATTTTCCCCATAATTGCCGCGCTGGGCAAGCGTGTTGGCAATCACAGAGCGTGTTGGCACACAGCTTTTGCGACAGGGATGCTGCTGCCCATCCCCGCCCCCGCCCTGTGCATTCGAATTATACTGTTCAGGATGGATATTGAATTCCTCCTAAATCTAATACTTTGATCTGATTCCGTGATGAGTCGCTTAAAGCACTTGTGTTACAGACATCAGATACTTAACTTAGATAAATATATTTAACACTCAGACACAGAACATACATAAATATCATAATATAAATATTTGTACTGGGTGGGGATCGAACCAACGGTCTTAAGCGCATTAGACAGGATCACTACCATCTGCACCATAGGGCCCGCCATCTGTCGGTTCTAGTATATTTTATAGACTATTACCTAGTATAGATTAGTCTCTCGCGAACGAGAACTACGCGGGTGACACCGCGGGGCGCCGTTGGCCACAAATAAACAAAGAACGGCCTTAAGATTTAGCACCATGCTGAATTCTGGTGTCAGTGCTGTACCAATACCAGCAAAGTAGAATGGTACCAACCTCTGTACCAGGCATCGCTAACTGAGACAACAAACCGATCTCTGCCGGTATATTCTGCAAGTCTGCCCAGAGTGGTAATCATAGACAAATATTTTTGTTGTGTAGGTTTAAATCCAGCAGGGAACGTTCTACAGCAAATAAAATGACCATAGATCAGGCTGAACAGAGTTTCAAGGTAAATAATAAAATAATTTTAGATATTACGCAATATATTTTGCGAAATAGTCATTGAGCATTATTAAACAGTGAATGTTAAGTTTTAAACAACCAGCTTCGCAAAACAAGCATTAGTTATAAAATCACGTGCGGCCCCGAAATACAGCCGAGTTAAGTCATTATACATAGCGTATGGAATTTCCTTATGTTGTAAAATGTGAATTTTTGTTTCAAACTTTCATGAGAACATATATAAACGGGAATAAATGAAATGCGGTGCATTAAATGCCTATATACTCACACACATATTAGGTAAGTAGGTACTCATATATATAACAAAGAAGGGAACCCCCAAGATACTGTCCAAGTAAGTATGCTTGGAACAACATGACTAGCAACAGCAAAGCGATCAACAAACATCTCTATGGAGTTGCTCTTTTCTTCATCAAGCATATATAAATATATATATATATATACATATATATGTGTGTGTGTGTGTGTTATGGAGCAGTATAGAAATAATTATAGGCACGTACCTACGCGCTTACATCACTTTACTGTGTTATGCATAACCTTACTCATTGTTAAATCATTGTGCTAACATAATATACGTTTGATATAAATTCGGTTCTTTATTAAGAGAAGAAATTAAAGAAATTTAAGTGCAGTACTCTCTTGCGAGACAAAGTAACCCTAACGGTCAAAATAATCACTGATGCATAAATAATTGGTAGAACATCACGAGTTTGAAAGCGGTCATAGGCCATACCTATTTAAGCTGTACGCCAATCAGAGTGACAGTAAAAATGCATGGTCGCGACTTCATAATGAGCCGTTTGACAGCGGTTATATTTGGGCGGACGCGGGCGGCGTGCCTCCCCGGCGCCGCTACCGGGCCTGAATCATACAAATGCTTTGTATTTAAATTCAAGTGAATGTACTGCTCCAATCGCTAGCCGGAAGCCGGAACTCTACCAATTATAGAACCGTCGGTACGTAGCTTCTTGGAACTCACAAGTCGCCAACACTGGTATTGGTGGAACACTTACAAACTCGATAGTCAACTTATAGAGAGCGGTAGCATTTTTATTCATTCAGGCATCGCCCGAGCGATCGTAAGATAGGTTAAGTTATGCATCGAACAATAGCCGTTTTACATTCGGTAGCCGCTCGCGATTTCTTGGCACTACGTGAAACTGCAAGTGCACGAGAATTTATTATAGCCCCGGGTAACGCTTAGAATACTAAATAGGTGGCAGGCGCAAAGACAACCGCGTGTCGCCGACTGGCGAGCGGCGAGCGGCGAGTGGCGGGCGGCGGGCGGCGGGCGACGCCACTCGATTGTGCGAAATATTAAATATTCGATTCCACGAAACGGCCGGAAATGACCGTTTCATTATGCACGGCGGGTGCGTGAAATGATCGATTTGGATGGCACGAACACCAACGGCGCCCTTTTTCTCATAACTCGGCGATAAAGATCATTCCCGGAGCCACTCGGCCCGCCTACGCCACCTCATAGAACTTGTCCGAAACAAACGCGCGCAACGAACAGATACGATTCTTGGTACGCAAGGATTTTCCGTTGCGAACACCGCGATAGCGAAAAACAAAGATACGTCGCACAATCACAAGGCGAGTGAAAGCAAAACGTTCAGAAACGCGGCAGTGTAAGTTATTCAGGCATAATGTGAGCGCTGCGTAATGTATGTTGGCCACCGCTGGGGATTGTCGGACGGACGCGCGACACACGGCGACAGCATAATAAGTCAGTGAGCTCGGCGCAGCCAAGATGCACGTGCGATAGGCGGCGCGATTTACGATGATGCTCTCTTTGCCAGCGTGCTCTCGATACGGCTGAAGCTTCGGTAATCAATCAAATAGAACATGTGCGCGCGCGCATGCATCTGAGTGCGCGGGTAGAAAGCCGGTGTGCGTGATCGCATGCCGGTCAGCGGGACTGCACGGACTGCACCCGCGGGCCGGGCGGCGGATCTTAGGCGCACGCAACCATCTTCTCGCTAATCGCTCCATGTATCGGCAGACTCACTCGTGCAATTAGGCTTCTCGGTAGCAAATGGTACCTACCTACTAATCTCATACACTCGCGCTGGCTACCACGCATTACACCGCACCTGTACGAGCGTCGAACGGACGCCCCGGTGCGTACGGCCGACGGGCGAAACAACTAGTGTGCAACGAATCGTTACGATTTACGCCATTAAGTGTTCCTAGAATAGCTAGAAAGTACTTACTGCGTATGCCTTTCCAATCACGAAGCATTTGTCGCACATCAGAGCGGTTATTAAAACTTTCTCTATTATTATTATACTGCGATGCGCATGATCCGAACGATCTTTGATTATTATTGTGTACGTTGCGAATTATTCTTGCGATATTCAGCACATAATGTAAACTCGAGAGTTCAGCGAAATGAAATCGATAACCTTTACCACGGACGGATGCCTTCACGTTCGTCATCTGGCACTCCCTCGAATTTGTGCAACACTACACTACACGACCCGCCAGCAACACCTACGTCAAACGCGATTTAAAACTTAAAATCGCCATAAATAGAAGAGTCAACATTTTCGATAAAGAACTACGTTCGAAGGCATTCGTTATTAATAATAAATCTAATAAGGTATCAAAATGCACGAATGTTTATTTATATGCAACAACATGAGTTGCTAGATTGAAATGTTAAAATGTGTAGATAATCTAATAAGTTCGTTACGATGTGGCGCCAAACCACTCGATACCAGATACAAGGTGGAGTTGGAATTGCATGCAGCATCCTGCAACCTTGAATTATCATAATTCCCGCGCATTGCAGGGCTTGCGTTGCAGTCACTTATTATAATGAACAATGATGGTCCCGACAAAAAGCTTATGTAAATTACAATCATGACACTATAATTATTGAAATGGCTCGCAGACAATTAAGTGTAAGACATGTATCCTAGTCGCCGGGCGTTGGACAGGTTTCGCTCTATTGGTTATAATAACGCTTGGGGCCGGCTGTATTTTAAACAAATTAATTTATATTTTTAAATGTTTATAGTATAAACTGTGTTTTAAATTGTTTTATAACACGCCGAAAATGTTAATTATGGGATTAGATGATAATAATGACACTGCACTCAAACTATTATAATATACTAGAGAACCTGTAGAGAAAATAAATTTACACGACATCTCCTACGTTAACCTGACTCCGAGATAAGTAGCTTAAGGATATTAGACTACAGAGGAGTTACAAATATAATACTTAAATACATTTTAATAACACCCAGATATAGAACAAATACAAATATTCATCATATAAAATTTTTGCTCCGGGCGGTAATCGAACTCACGACTTTTGGCGCACAAGTTATATATATATATATATAGATTACTACCATCTGCAGCATCAGGCCCATCATTATAAGTTACTTTTTAAATAAAATATTAGCCTTAAAAACAAACGAATACGCTTGGAAATTGGGTCAGAATAAATTAATAAAAAAATTAGGCTGGGTCTATCGCAGGTCGGCTGGATCACGGTTGACGTCACTCAGTGACTCACGCGCAGCTATTACATCGCTCTCGGTATAAATTACCTTCACTCGCACCTATAAGACACAAAATTAATGGCGCACATCAGTGACCCTATTGCAAGTAGAATAGAGCTGGAAATAGACTGGCAATAAATTTATGTCGAGCTGGTACAGCGCAAGTCAGCTCGGACATGACAAGCCAACCGTTATTATCTGACCTCTATAAGCAGCATTTCAGTCATAATTTGCTTTAGAATGTAGGTATTTTTGGTGGACATACTGTGTTTGCAAAAAAAACTAGAATATGCGTTGCAGAACACAAATATTCTAACAGCACTACAAATCGCTATTCAACAGGAACTTCAAATCTAAGAATACGGGAAGTTAAAAAAATCATGCTTAAATTAATTAGAATTCGCTCCGACCGAACGAACATTAAACAATAGAAATGCATGTGGGAAGGAACCAGTCAAGGCTAACAGTCCGATTCCAAAGAAGAAGAAAAAAAAGTATTATTTACATGATGATCTAGTGAGAATGCAACACCTCAGCGGAGGTCCTGGCGACGTTCAATATTTGCTTTATGTGGGCGCGGCGGCGGGCGGCGGGCGCAGAGATGCTGCCCGAATGTTAATTTCCACGATGAAGCCATTTGTCGAACGTGCGTCGACGTATCAACGAGCTGCCGACACATTTCTCGAAATCCATCAATATCTCTATTGTCGCATGAATTATGCGACGCTTCTGAATTAGTTTTCGTAGCGTAGAGGGCTTTAGCACGACCACATCGCTCAATCATTCAGCTTGCGTATGAGTGGCAAAAAGTACATTCCTGACATTACCACTTATATATTCAAAGCGGGAAAAACCATTGTGCGACATCGATTTTATGGTATTACCATGATTGTTTAGAGACACGACCGTCTACAGAACTTCCATGGGGTTTCAGATAGTCGTTGTCGCGTCTTTATTAGGCTGAGTTTCAAGTGCTAGACCTAGTGGGTGGCCGGGCAACATATAGATTTTATTATTATAAATTACTTAACATGTCTATTTCATTTTTATATCCTTCAAAATGTTACGAGATTTCTCTATAGTACCTTTTATAAAACAAAACCAGTCGCAATCAAAGCCATCCAAATAACGTTTGTTTGTAGTGGGTAAGGCAATATTCGTGCGAGCCGGCCGACCACGTCTGCTTTGCAAGCAGTCCAACTAAGCATCCGATCACAGCAAACTGACATTTCCGTTTGAAATCATTACCGCTTACCGACTTTCCAATGACTTAGATGCGCACTGGTAAAGTCACGCGTCTCTCTTCACACAATTGTGCTGATGATATTTCTCAATATTTGTTCCGAGAAAACAGAATGCGGTTCGAGCCAAAAAACGATCGCTGAATCACTTTTTCCGTCAGCGCTATCGAAGTGCGCTGCTAAAGTAACAATGTAATAAGAAAGCTTAAGTTAACAACCAAAAAGAATGTATGCGGCAGATAATAGTATATAAGTAATATCTTGAAATACGACATATCGTTATAATGATCGTGAGACACAACGAGATCGTCCAGCTTGTCAGGTAGATGGATAGTTACGTACACTAATTTGTGTGGCATTCGGCGGCTGTCTTGGAATGCGAGCACGCCCGCGGCCGCGGTCGCAGGCCGCTCGCCGCTCGCTGAACTCATGAATGGTCAGATCAAATTACACTTTACCCAAAACTCCTTGGAACCTTCAATGAATTAATATGTACATCTAACCACAAACACAATATTCAATTACAAGGAAACTTAAACGATGTAAACGGAAAAAACTAAACCGAATAATACACTAAAAATGAAGCGAGTGTTAAAATAGTCAAGTAGCGATTATTGGAGCGTGACAAAAGCTAACAAACAAACATGGAATCCGTCCTGCTTCGAGACACTCTTGTGTTTGGACAATACAATATAATTGATGGTACAATATAATTCAAGCGGGAGGCCTCCCTGACCCGGAACATTTACAATGAAATATGTGAACAAAAAACGTTAACAAAAGAAATGTATTCGAGAGAAAAAATAATAGCAGGCCGCTAAGGTAGATCAATACTGTCGATAAATTATACGGGTCAAGCTGCGGCTGCAGAGCGAGCCAGCACCGACGTCCTCGCGCCGGCAGCCGGTCGCCATACACCACGAGGTACCGTCCTACGGGTACTTTACTTTCCATTAAATACTAGACCGAATGCCATTTTACCATAAATGTTGCATCGCATTCAAATACATGTACGACTTTTTGCACATTCAGTGGAGCGAGAATTACTTTTACAGCGCGTATACGGTTTGTTGATTAATGCATAATTAAGTCCACGTAACATATTCACACGCATTCCTTACAGACAATAAAACACCGATATTCAAGAAATTACATAAGCACAATCCTTACTAATATTATAAATGGGAAAGTGTATGTGTGTTTGTTTGTTGACTTTCACAGCAACTTTTTGTCTCTTTCAAACCCCCCAGTTTGTATGGAGCATTTCGCAGTATTCAAGGTACGGAGCTAAAATCGGTATACAGGCTCTTTTTTACCAACGAACACAAAACACCTGCCTTATTTTTCTTTTGGAAATCTTCCCCCAGCCTTTAAAATAGGAGATAGAATCGTGACGCTTTTTTTTGACGCATTTTAACACAGTTAACCCAAGTAAAACGCGTGCGAAGCCGCGGGCAAAACTAGTGTTAGTTATAAAATCCAATGCGTCATTGTTCTAGTTAGAACCTAAACATCTATATGCATAACGAGCGGATTCAGATCGTCGTGATAAGCCAATCAAACGATTTGTAAAACAAAATGAACTTCCTACCTGAGCAGTTTTAGGGTCGGGCTTTAAAAATAATCGGTTCGTTATAAGAGTCGTTTGGACGTGTCGGGACAAGCTGTGGAGTATTGATAGAGGGCCCGGTGGGATGTCTATGGTTGTTTTATGAATTTTATGGCCACTTCATTAAGGTCTCCGGCCGGCGTACGGTCACTTCGGACGTAATTGACACATCATACAGTTTTGAAAGAGGTGTGAACTTTCTGAACAAAGCACATATTATGCCGTTGATCTCTTTAAATTCGGTATTCAGTTTAGTACGAATTCAAATTAAAAATAAAAGAAATCAACGCACCGATTGATCCGTCTTGAACGTTTAAAGACCCTAAATCTGCAATCACAAGGCACTATAAAAAAAATATTTTTCATACTAAGCTTATTAAATGTATGTACTTATAGACAATTTCTGAGTAGTGTTCACAAAGGATCTCTTAAATAATTATGTGCTATGAATCAAAGGCTGGTAATTCAATAAACAATGTATTTTTATATTTTGCATCATATTTCGATAAAATCTGTTCAGATTCCTAATTGGATAATTATTGCTTTTTGATTTAATTGATTGGATTACCTACACGCATAGTTTGTTAATTGATTTTCGTTATTGCGGAACATAAATGGAAGTCAGTTTTGTTTGAAATGTTTATCAGCCACGAATTAATTTTATCTCTACGGGGGAACTACCTATGCTACCAAACAAATTAATAATTATATTACAATGATTATGAACATAAAAAGAGGCCAATATATAATTGCTATCAAAATATTATGCAATACGCAAAAGACAGACACCATACATATATTTATTTACGTAGGCAGAAGTAGCGATGAACAGATGCAAGTTCAAAAAAAACAACTGTTTACCGAATGATAAGTTAACAATGGCGGTTTTCATATAGAGTTCATTGACCCGATAAAACGAAGGACGTCCAAAATTCTCAAGGGACTGTCAATAGTATACCTCGGCATAAATCAAGCGATAAGCAGAAATCAAGTACCGATCGTATATGTCGAACTGACAAAATGTATGAAACATTTACATGCGATATAAATATATATGAGACGACGGGACGAGTCCAATGATGATGTCGATTAATTGGACGACTTGTTTGAAACGACGACAATTGAGGGCAGCCCATAAAGTGCAGAAGACGTCTTTCCCATAGCAGCATGCAGCAAGCAAGCTGGCCGGGGTGCGGAGGAGCGAGGGGGAGAGGCGCGGCTCGCAACAAAGAGCCTTCCGGGAACCGCCACAATACAGGTTTGAGGCGACGTGCGATACCTTCGCAGATACCGGCTGCGCCTGGCCAGGTACGCCCGTACCTACTATCTACCGAGCCCTTTGTTCAACAGACAATCATTTAACAAGAGGTAAAACGCGAAACTTTTCAAAGCCAAAAGGTTGATAGGTCACCTGCGTTTCTCCAAGCCGCATCGATTCTAGAAAACCGTTATCTATCTCACATACAACTGATAGCAGCCGAACGTGACCAAGATTGATAAACATATAGGGATTTCCAGGAAGATGATACGAATTGATGCTGATAAGACAGAAAATGATGTAACTATGGTTTGTCCTTGAGGTACTGGTGGAACTGTACACGGCGCTAGCACGTCCCCTGCGAGTGCATGGGAAGCGCGGTGTAACATAAAAGTAAAAGTGGGGTAATAAAGTTCCCAGGCGGTGCAGCAACCCGTTCCGGAGTGCGCGCCGCCCGCGAGCAGCGGTGGATTTATTGCAGGCGCTCGGCCACTCTCGCTCCCCTGAATATAGGTGGGCATCCAACCAGCCTGGGTAGCGGGTTGCTCGTCCGTGACAATTGGAAAGCACACACAACGATAGCACAACATTTCAATAGCTTTTACAGAATTATAATTATTACAGAAAAATTGCAAGTACAAAATATATTTATTGATGACGACAGCATCTGTGACTATTTTTCCTTTGGAGAATCAAACGCAGGAAATAATGTGCTCGGTTCTTAGAATTGTCTCGGTAAGTAAACTATCACGAGCGCTGTCGTGTCGTTATGGCGAAATAATGACGTTGGCTCTACGACACGTTTCACAGTAATATGCTAGGTTATTTTAAAGTTACAAACGTAGGCGTTTATGAAGTCTCTCGACGACTTATATATTATGTACACATATGCCCAGCGTATGTGTACATAAACTGTGCTGTCTGGAGAAACTACAATTTTTATTGATGTCCTCTCACATTCACTTGCTTTAAGTCAAGTATTACGCAAACAGAGGAAAGGTTTTTTGATGTGCCTGAATCCATTAGGTTACTTATCTCAATAAGGTTATGGCACTACTCAATTATGATCGCTACATATCACAAAAAAAGTCTTAAATGATTGTTACATGGGAGACACCGGGCGGGCGATCCGGTTTTGAACGCCATTCAATATATAAAAACGCTCACCCAAGCGCCTGACTGCTAATAAATAGGCTAAGAGTCTAAGCAGTTAAAATCGCTATTGCTAGTGAAGGTAATCACAATCAGACAGCATCCGAATTAAACCCTAATTGCAATTAGCAAAAGAGATTAAACAGTTCTTGATGAATCTTGAACGCTCAGTGCTCGGATTGCTAGTAAACAATTCCTACTATCGATTTGACACGGTGGCACTGAATCTTAGGTCATCGGCTCTGTTCAAGGCCTAAACTCCTAGGTACAACTGGCAAGATTAAACATTACCTGTTACCTCCAATAACAAAGGTGTACCTATATGATTTAGCATTAATCTCAGCACGCGTATACAATGTTATTGCAGCCGACGATGAATTGCCGTCTTGCTATGCGACATGTCAAAACAAGTAGGTATAATGATATAATCCATTGGTTTACCGGCCTACAATTCCGTATCACGAGAGCGGCGTGTGTGACTCACGCGAATGTATTTAGTCAATCTAAACAATGCACTTACACGCATATAAACAGCTATTATCTAAAATTAATTTACGAGTGGCGTTTCATTAAATTCATGCGAACAGGACGTCATTTGAATCTATAAGCTGTAATGTATAAGCTGTAGGTACGTAGATATAATAATATTTTTTTGCATATAGAATAGCAGGCAGAGTTGGCGAGATGCGAAGCGGGCGGGGCGCGGGCCGCGGGCCGCGGGCGGCGAGCGCCGCAGTAACGACTGGCAATCACCAATTCTCGGAACCACACTTGTTTTCGCACCAGGTGCAATCATGCCACGTATATTGATGTGCATTATACTTTCAAAACTTTTAGTCTCTCCCAACAGACGCGTAAAAAACTGACAGGTTAGCTGGATTCAATAGTTACCAATACTGAATTTAACCAATTACAGTCAATTAGTTTTTTCACCGAGACCAGTCGCCAGACAGGCGAATAAATTATATTAGCTTCCAATGAAATTGAGCACGATTTTAATAGGGCATTTTCTCAAGAAGTGCGTCTGCGCAGTTTTTTGTTCAGGAATTAATAATGCGCATTACCATGAGGAATAATGAAATATTTCTACAAGCAGCTCGGATGTCCTATCTATTAATTATTACATGATGGCTTAATTGGCAAACGAACGTTTTTCGATATGTCAACTTTATTAATAAGTAGAAACAACAAAGTTCTTTCTCTGTAATATGCAATTAATATTGGAACTTCATCACTGACATTTTAAATCCTGGTGACGCATGCTCATCATACACGCAAAAACTGCCTATAAGTAGTTTTGAAAATAATTAATTAATAACAATATTCGTACGTTTGACAACATTCAAAACTACTAATAGAATGATAACACTATAGTTAGGCTTTGTTGGTGGCGAACTATGCCTTAAGACCATGCATTTTAACTATGCTTTAGAAAAGGCACCTTTTTAATTGTCTCTGGTCACACTAATGCATGTTCATGATTCATTCATGTAAAAAGAGCACATGATGAAGTGAAGTCGACGTGGACAAGATCGCGGGCAGAAGGCTGCTCTTGTATTAACTCGAAACCTTCAATTAACTTGATCGAATTGCAACAAAACCATAAAAAAATGGAAAGTTGTTATCAAACATTTTGTTATTGCTCTAGTGACATCACGTTTCTGTTATGTTATGACATGACACATGCGAAAAAGTTATGAGAATTCGAATTTTTATCACATCTACTTGCTTCTTTCATCATCATTATCATCGTCATCATCATCATAATCATCATCATTACCACCGTCATCTCATCAGCCGTGCACAGTTAGACTGAGTAAGGTGGAACTTGCATTTAGGTCACAAAGTTTCAGGATATATCACCATCTGTCGGTCCTGATATCTCAGTCGCCATTTATGACACCTGGTAAAAAAGGAGGTACTATTATGCTCTGCCGATTCCCCGCAGCCTTTTTTTTTAATATTCATATTCATAATCCTTACTAATATTATAAATGTGAAAGTAACTCTGTCTGTCTGTTACGCTTTCCCGCTTAAACCTCTGAACCGATTTTTATGAAATTTGGCACAGACAATCTTTAGACCCTGAGTAAGGACATATTATTTTAAAGATTTTTTTTTTTATTTGAAATAAGGGTTGTAAGGGTTCGAAAAAGGGGATGAAAAGTTTGTATGGAAGTATCGCTATTTTAGAGGTACAAACTTGAAACTTTATTTCAGGCCATTCATTCGATAAAAATAAACATGACATTCAAGGTTTATATAAGTTAAGGTAAAAAGGTATGGTACCCAAAAAAAATATTCCACGCGGAGCTAGTTGTTTATATACTTAGGGCAAAGATAAATTCAATAAAGGATTATAAAAATGCAGACTTTTTGTCACTCACTAACAGATAAACTGTGCAATACACCGTGCTAATTTACAGAAAAATAAAAGGGCTACCCAGAGGAAACATGGATAATATGCAAAATTGTATCTAAATCGCGGCGCGATCGAGTAACAGACCACAGATCCATACATATTTTAAAAATGTCCGTTGACTACAGTATCGACAATATTCCAGATGTGCTACACGTCATAACTCGACAAATTAGTGGCAAGAGATAATGAAGTGTCTAGTATTGTCCATGACACCGCAATAAATAATCCGACTAACGCATTAAGGTTTTTTATCAGCGCGCGAATCCACGCATAAAATACATACGAATACGTTGAGCAGCGGCACATAATAATCAACTCGCATTTTCGCTCATACAATGGACGCAATTTCATGGGAACCTTGTGCTCGTCGCTGCAAACACCTGTCCATTGCTCATCGGTTATTTTTAGGGTTCCGTACTTCAAACTGAAAAAATGGAACCTTTATTGGATCAGTTTGTTGTTCGGCTAGTTATTTATAAGACCAGGTCGACAAACAACAAACAAGCATACAATCCACGTGATAGTAGTAAGCGTTACCGCAGCCTATAAACGCTCGCAATATTCGAGCGCGATGCCAACATTGTGACTTGAAGATATTATTTCACATTACCCTTATATTATTTAGTAATTAACTGCCGCTCGTACCCTTCAAACAAGAACACAGTAATGCGAACACTGCTGCTTGGCAATAGAAATAGGTGAGAGTGAGGTACCAATGTAGGCGACCTTTGTATGAGGTCTACTTCATATCTGCCTGTTCAGATCATTTCGAAAACATGTAGGGGTAAAGATGCAATGAAATATATATATTAATCTAGAGTCTTTAAGCTGTAGAAAAATTGGTATTGTACGGTAACTTGAAAAATCGATGCGACCGTTTATACCGTAAACAGCAAATGTTTCGACACATAGAGATCAATTCTTACAGGGTACTTAAGGTAGACCTAGAACTTTGAAACTTTCAAGGTATATCGTCTTATACTGTAGATACAGAGAAAAACTATTCACGCAATATCTCATACAATGACCTGATTCCGACGTATGTCGCTTAAATATTGTGTTACGGACACCAGACAACAGTGGAATCATAAATATAATAATGAATACATATTTTTAACACTCAAACACAAAAGTCATATTATAGATATTATTTTCGTAGTGATATTTGTCCTAGGAGGGAATAGAGCTCACGACTCTTGTCGCGTAAGATAGTATCACTACCATCTGATCCATCAAGACCGTAAAACTATACATTTGCACTGGAATCATAAAAATATTAGTCTTCCAAAACTAAATTATGTTCCCACGCTTGGTGATCGAAAGTGGGCAGCTCACACTTGTCCGGTTTGGGTCGCAAATGGTACTTTAAATACATATTAGTATGTATGAATAACCATAAAAAGAACATTTGTTGGCGCACCGCTATTTCTTTCAATTCAAGAATTTCAAATCTTCTGTCGATCCAATTAGTTAAGAAATACGTGGAGCACAATTGAAATGCAAACAACTACAGGTGCCACAAAAACTGATATAACTCGTCAGATATCCCTTTTATTCATACTAATTACACAAAGCGAATTCCTTTCCACCGTTGAAATATCATAAAAAGTCTATGCATCAAATCAGCTATTGATGTACATGAGACGTTGTGTCCCCAAGCAAGGGGACATTTTTCCCATAATTGCCACGCTGGGAAAGCGTGTTGGCAATCACGAAGCGTAGCTTTCGCGACGGGGACGCTGCTACCCATCACCGCCCTGTGTATATGAGCTATACTGTTTCGGATGGATATACCGCCATCGTCGGTTCTGGTACCTTAGCCGCCTTTCACGAGACCCGGTACAGGAGGTTCTATTTACTCTGACGGTACCTCACTTTATAATGAAAAGTGGTATTATCGTCTAGCATAGGAGCCAAAATGGCTGAACGCGGTCGGCTATCTTTTTTTTGTCCAGGGATCGAGAAAACCTAAGGTACCAACATGCCGCTTTGCGAATACATGTGCATATTGATATCCTCACTATTATCTCTTTGCGAGATTGTATCTATTTGTTTTTACGCCTTAATGGCATAAATAGTGAACAGAGTTTAATGTTTAGAATGAGAATAGCTTGAATACCTGCCCGACGGCACGGCATGGATATTTCTATTGAATGTGTTTGGATGTTATATATATTTTTAATATATAACATTAGGTTAAGAAACCCTAGAAGAAGTATTAAAGAAGGGCCAGATCAGAAGAATAAACGAACGTTTGTGAAAGGACTAATGCGAGTAAGGGAAGTAAGAGAGGTATAGCAAGATAGTAACAAGTGGGATGGGACACAGGCGTAATGTATGTATATGTTTTTAAGTATTATATCTGTTGATTTCCAAGTCTGATTTATATAACACAAGTGCTTTAAGCTCGCTTTTAGTCGGGTATGAGATATTATTTAAATGTATTTCTATTTTAAATCACAAGAAAGATTCCGCGAAGCAAGATATAACACTACGCGGGCGAAGTCACGAGTAATTTATATAAGAGGTATAATACGAGTAGATATAAGAAAAGATTAAACGTTACATACTGGTCCCTAGTTATGGCCATCAACATCAAACCATTAACCATAAACATCAACATAGAAGGTTAGCACAAAATGTTTGTGTTGTATTTGACAACGA
The DNA here is from genome assembly GCA_020976665.1 of Heortia vitessoides. NCBI lineage: Eukaryota > Metazoa > Arthropoda > Insecta > Lepidoptera > Crambidae > Heortia > Heortia vitessoides. The sequence continues at coordinate 10,847,095 of JACJUM010000875.1, read as the reverse complement.
AGGCTTTTGCGTCCCAACTAGTGTTCTAAATCACTGCGTAATAATATTGGGAGAAGCAAACAACCCCGCCCTCGCAAATATATTACAAATAAAACAAAGGACCGAAAAAAATATAGTATTCTACTAACATACAACGTAAGCGTCACCGCAGCCTAAAAGCACACGGAAACAAGGATATCACTAGCGTGTTGCCAAACTTGTGACTTTGAAATATTAAGGCACATTATCCAGTTATTTCACTGCCTCTCTCACCCTTCAAACCAGAAAACAGCAATGCTGCTATTTGGCGCTAACAACAGACTACTAGAAACAAGTGAGAGTGAGGTACCAGTGCAGACGACCTATGTATGAGGTCTACCTCGGGAATCACACTGACACTTCCGTGTACTGGAACGTGTTTGTGGCTGCACACTGAAAATATTTCTGTTCTGATGGAAAATTAAATAGCGAACACTTACCATTCAATGCTCCTGGATCCCTTGACGCAGCAATGTATGCTCTTGAACTTGTCTTCAAAGCCGTACTCGAGCGGCACTGGTTCTTTGGTGAACTGCATGAATGAGGAGTTTGAGGCGAGCGTATTGACTGAGCAATACTCCGCGGCGGCGGTGCACGGGGCCACCGCCAGCACTAGCAGAAACACCAGCGACCACATTATCTGGAACAATTGGCTACATTAGGAATATTTTTACAGTCACTCATAGACAATTCACATTATTACAGTCCTGTGACCAATTCCAGCGTTGGAATGTCACTGGAACAAAGAAAACACTCACTGGAATTATGTGTAAAAGTGTACTTAGTTTACAGCAGTTTTCGACATAAATGTATAAAGAGATGACAATAAAATCTACCATGCATAATAAACACAAGATTTCACTGTCCACCTAACATGTTTTATTAACAAGCATTTATAAAACCGATCACATACATACATACATTTTCTCTTCAAAGAAGGTAACGTTAGAAATATAAGGACTGACAGAGTCGAAAAGTGTTAAACTGAACCTTGATTCCAAGTACGCGGAGCAACACTTTATAAGTTAAATATTCTTTTTATTCTTTAGCGTGGAACGTGTACAGGAAAACTAAAATGTGTAATATTCTCGAAGCTGTTCGTTGTGGGACTGTAAAGGCAAATAAAAATACCACGCGCTCAGTACACTCCCGAGAAAATTGTTTATGAATCATTTACTCGGATTCCTTGTCCGCTCATTACGACAAATTGTATTAAACAATAAAACAAAAGAATGACGATGCTGTCTCAATAACACGACGGATTAGATACTCATCGACAGCTTTTGTGTAAAAGACGGGAATTTCAAGTTGCCGTATGTCCATCTAACACTAGAAACGATGTTCCCAGTAGTAAAGTGTAAAAGTAATTGTTAGAAACAATCAGACCGGTCTGAAAACGTATAGTAGAACAATGCAGTGACGGCGATAGAAAGTCCAAGGATTATGATAATGGGTTTAGCCCTACCGATTCTCAGTATAGCGCTTACCCGGTAAAAACCGAACTGAAGGACTTGTGTGGCCTGCACTATTGTGTTATACCTACTGAACAGGTTAACAAATATCTGTTTCCAGTAATAGCGCAGACAATAGACGGCAGAGGGCGCTTAGTCATTTGCCTTTAAAAACAGAGATCTAGTCGATTTATTGTCAGCTAACATTCCAAACTCAAGAACAAGTGATTCCTCGAATTTTAATTTTTTTTTATGAGTCAGATATAACGAGACTAATAATAAAATACAGGTAAATAGATTTTTTGAGAAAACGAACACACGAATAGTCTGCAAAATATTACTACTTCAGGTACATTCATATGGAAACAGACGCCAACTTCTTTTTAAATGAATATGTACGTACATACATATACATTTTTGAATGGTAACAAGTAAAATGGATGGAGTAAAGTATATATATATATATACATATATATATATATACATATCACACAACAGTATTTTCTTCTTAAACGTAGTAGTAGCATGTCCTTCTTAACCTTTACAGCATTTAAAGGATGTGTTTTTTATATTTGAGTGAATGATGATAATAAAGATTTATATTTATGTTAAAAAAACTATTAAATAGCTTCTACTTCAAGTAAAACATTTCATGACTACATATAGACGTGACTGCACATGTCTGCGCTTAACGTGATGAAGTCACACGTGTGTAAGTAAGACGTTGCTATATATATATATATATATCTTACACACGTGTGACGAAGTAAATACTGTTGTGTTAAAAAGTATAAGAATTTTTATTAAGAACTAAAAGTAATACTTAAAGTACTATTAACAGGTTATTTGTTTGCTCGTAGAGAAAGATCGAAGCACACGTACGTTTGCCAAAACACTTGAGTATAGTCAATATAAAAAAGCGGTAATTTTACCTAGGTTATGAAATGACTGTTGCCCTGGATGCCGAACGGAATACTGACTAACGAATGACCTATAATTCTTCGAATATGGCAATGGTACGAGTGACTGGGGCTAACTTCTCGGAACGACATTAACTGCTTAATGATAATGCACCGAGTACTTTTTCGGTACGTTACACAGAACTATTAGGTTTTTTCAATTATGCTAACATTGATACTTATTGCAGAGGTGTACTTCGAGGGTGTAGGAGGTGGGGGATAGGTGATTCCTTAGACTAAATCGAAGTATCTTACTAATATAGGCCCTTTTTAGTAATGAACAAAAAATAGACTAATGCGAGTAAGGGAAGCGAGAGGTTTGCCAAGATCGTAGCAAGTGGAGATGGAACACAGGCGTGATGTATGTATGTATGTATAAGAAAAATATGTGTAAGTTAGGAATGTTGAAATGTGTTGCCGCATTTCATAGCAAAGATGCACGGCTTTCGTTCATTATAGTACTCCTTTGAATATAATAATATTAATTTCACACGATTTGTTCTACGTTGGCCTGAATTTGAGATAAGTAGTTTAAAGCAGTTGTGTTACGGATCTATCAATAGAGTAATAACAATTAAAATACACGGATATATGTATAAAATTCAGAAAAAATACAAATATTCATAATATAAATCAAATGTTCGCTCTGGGTCGGGATAAAACTCATTATTTTTGGTGCACAGGATATTATTTATCTTGACATTGTGGTATTTGCCATCATAATTTGTTAGCATTGTTTACATTACAAACGTTTCACATATAAAGCAAATTATATAAAATTAATCAAAAATTAATACATTATCATCATCATCACAGCAGCCGCAAAACGTCCACTGCTGTACATTTGCCTCCCCAAGAAAAGGGGAATTTGCCGTATATGGCCGCGCTGGGCAAGCGTATTGGCAAATCAGGTCAATATATGAGATGTTGTGTGAATATTATAGGTATTTTACATACACATATTTCTATCGTAACATCGGGTTTTTACAGTTCTTAAGTACATCTTTAAAAAAAATAAAAATCATGTTAGTTTGGCAGCTGCCATGCTAATCGAGATGTAATAAGTAAAGGACCATAAGTGTGATCGAATTTCCCGCTATTCAAGAAAGAAGGTCGATTTGTAACTAAGCCACTGCACACCGAATGAATGTTTTATTGTACTTGAACTGTTTTCTTTTTATTTTTAAAATCGTGCACAGGGAAAACTCTTAACTGCCAGCCAATACGGCCTAAGGATAATTGTAAGGACAATTAAATTAATGTAAATCAATATATTATTCTTAGAAATTGTCGCAATTATAACCTTGCGGCCTTGTCTGGAATAATGAATTCATTAACATAATCGAGTGTTACGCTTATTAATTTTGCATAAACAATATAGCAATGCTTTTTTGTCCAATTTCACATTCATTAACAATCATTAATTTTACTATTTACATGAAAAAAAATGAAGCGCCTTCAGACTAGCTGATGGAGTATCACTAGCTGATGTTAAAAGTATATTTATAGTCTGTTTATCTTTCTTTGCTTTTGTCTAAATAGTTTTGTAAAGAAAAGAATGTAGTCTATCTTGATGTACGGCTAATCTCCAAAAGGATGATTTTAACGGGCAGATTGCTGATGTTACAAAGAGTAAAATAGGATTGTTTCATTATTTTAACGGGAACGGAAACTATGAAACTGCAGGGCGCTGTTAGTAATAAATATACAAACATATGTTATTTCACTTTCACTCGGACAGCCTTACGTAGATGAACATAAAAATAATCAAGTTAGATTTCCTAATAGATACGAGAAACACAACTTGTCATCACGATAAAGAGGTGTTAATTCCAAATTAACACGTAGTCATTGTGGGCTTGTCTATAAATATTCGCTGCTACTGTTACCGCTCCATTAGGAGTTTAATAGTTTCTTAATAGCCTAGGTCATTGGGACATATTAGTATGGCATATAGTCGTAAAGGCTTTTATCTGATCCGGTTCACTTTCTTGGTATTAAACCAAAGTGATTTGAATGGATATTATTATTTGTACCGGCAAACTATGATGTCATAGTTAGAGATTAAAACGCCGTGTCATGGTCGTACACTTACTATTGACTTTAATATTTCGTATCGTTAAATACTGCAAGGAGCTAATATGTATTCTTTCATCATTATTTCAGCGGTTAATTAATTCTAATAATCCTGCATGTCTGACTTACTTTTTCTTTTACAAACTGTCTTAGTAAAATATAAACCTGACAACCCTACTTCTACAAATGATTATTATGATACAATTACGCTTAGATCTCTTAGACTAGACTATTGCACATGGGAAAGCTTTAACTTTTATGAAAACAACCACGCGCATTCGAGATTTAAACGCAAATTAACGTTAATCCTTGCAGACGTCATATTTAATAAAAAAATGAAGAATAAGCTAAGTAATTATTAGAAGGATGCCATGTTAGACGTGCCGGTCACACACATGTAATACAAGGGGCCCGAGTCCATGGTGGGTCGAGTGATTTTTGCAATTACGGACATGCAGCACACATATCTGTGAGCAATTTGCCGGTGCTCCGAGCGCTGATCGGTTTCCGAGAACGGTTGCATCAAGAGCTAGCGTGATTAACGCGCTAATTACCGGCCGCCGGTACTGCCACCGTAGGGTGTGCTGGCTGGCGACGATTCGGTTACAAATGCCTTGAAATACTTTTAAAGATTATTATGCTGGAGAGACGATTTGTATATGTCGGTATTGTTTGAACATCTTTAACAATTATACTTGTAGTGGGGTAGAGAAGCTACTGGATGCAGAAATGTATAAATGACTGTTTATTTGTCACTCTTCACATTAATGGATGCATGTCACAGCTTTTATATATATATATATAATATACTTCATGTTTATGAAATTATTAGTTATAAGAAAATATTGAATTAAACCATCTGTATAATTGATCTGCATGTTTGTCCTGACTAGTATGCTAGCTAGATCAAATTTGTTTAGACTTTCACTAGTAGATTTATCACATGTATTAAAGTGCAACTTAGCCTACTTTTAAGCAATAAATTCAGGATGATTGAATAACTTTATACTGTAAAATTTAAGATGTAGGTAACAACTAACATTTTTCAGTTAGAAAGTATAGGTGTCAACTAAGTAATTAAATGAAAGCAGAAAACAAAAATATTAATTTTGACATATGAAATTAACAGAATGAATAGAAGTTGCTTATTAATATTATGCTTGTTAAAATTTATGTACCTAAATTAATAAATGTAAAAGAAAATACAATTAGTTTTCATTAAAAAAATTAAAAAATCATTTAAATGACCTGTTTCAATGCATTTGCATATACATAAATTTTAATATTGTTACCAGATATTCATTTATTTTTACTCTGTAGAATAATCCACAGTTCACTAGCACTTATAAAAAATAAAATTTCATACACAAGCACTAGTAAATGACACATATGGATATCATGATGATTAACAATATGATTCACAATTTATCAAGAAATTACATTGTGAAACAATAATAACCTTGATTCTTTTTATTGTTTTTTATCACAGCATTCCTTGAGTTGTGAATATAATATTAGCATTTCAAAGCACACATACACCATAACACCAGTTATACAGCCCACCCCTGAATTACAAAAAATATATGTATTTATAAGTGGAAGCACATTCATCCATATAGCCAGGTTATTTAAATTGGACTAATGAGCTAATTGGACTTTAAGATATTAGAAAAAGTAGATAGTAAATAGATAGTAAGTAGTAGTAAGTAGATATAAATGTTGAAACATATATATCAACCACATCTAGTAAGATTTATTATTTATATTTACTGACCAGGTTGTATTATCAAATGAATGACGATGAAAAAATATTATTTTATAATCTAAGTTTACAATTTTGACATGTAGATACTTACTTATATAATTAGACAACATTTTAATTACCATGATTTATGTTATTATAACCTAATCTCAAGTGAACCTGGTGAAAACTTTCTTAGGTTTCGTAAATGTAACTGATACTAATGTTAATGGAATCAGATAGCTAATAAAAATGATTTATAGCCGCAATTTATTTTGAAAGAAATAAAGGGAGTAAATTATTTTAAAAAGACTCACTCAAGCCCCAGATTGCACGCAGAAACAGGATAAAAAATCATGTATATTAATATAACTCTGCGCTATTTATTTTTTAATGTACAGCGTAAGTAAAATAAAAACAAAATACCGGTAAAAACTTACGTGAAAGTGTGTCAAAGTTAACTTTCATTTTATAAATATGAAATGTAATTATAACGCAGAAAGCATGCATCTTTAACACCATTATTATAAAAAAAAGCATTACTCACCAATTCTAAAAATGTTAAAATCCAAGTTCTGGGAATTCGTAACAGAATCAGGAAAATTCAATATCGTTCTTAACCATCATGTGTCAACACACCACATCTTTAATAATGTTTTTATTACAATAGCTTCTTGAAATTTTAGTAATTACATACATCGATAAATACAACTTTTATAATTTATTTTACAAATGCCCGACCACGCTTTGTACGACACTAACCACCTAGTAAATATGACAGCAACTAACTGACAGACAACAGCGACAAATCTGACAAACGTGAACAGGCTAAGACAGATGACAGAGAGAGAGAGCGAGCAAGCGCTATGTTATAGCACAGTGTTGACATTACATAAATATAAATTCTACTATTATTATTATAAGTTGTATTTAAAATTAAAATTAGAATTAAATTACCGCAAATGCAATGTAGTTTATTTAAACTTCATATCTTTGACAATCTTGCTTTGCCCACGGTAGCAGATCAAGCCATTTAAATATATTCTAATGTTCTCAATAGATAGTGACCTACCTATTCATCTTACGGGTCATCGTTCAGAATGGTTGAGAAATTAACAGATCACTTTGTGTGGCCAGTAGTTTTGTACTTCAAAAGCTTTTGTGAAAATTAAAAAGGTCAATTAACAAATCTTCTTTTATTATACAATATTATTATACAATTTAATGTAAAAAAAAAGTATTTTTATCAACAGTCTTTACTTATTTTGTTATCTTTACTTCTTTTTAGATTTAGAAGGTGACTTTTTCAAAGTTTTTAAGAATTTAAAGGAACCAAGTGCTTGTCGAACCATGACGCCTCTCCACCATGCTTGTATTCTCTTAGCTGCAGTATTTACCCGCTCCTCACGAGCGAGTCTAGCTGCTCGTTCACGTTTGAAAGTTAACCATCCACGCATTTCACCTTCGTGAAGGTTGAACTAGAATAAATAAACATAAGTATTAAATTGTTTACACTCAATGCGCAAGAGTGAAAGAAAAAAATACATTAAGTTGATTTTGATTATGAACATCAAATGGAATCTTATTGTTGAGCTACTAATTTTACTATACTTTAATACTCTACCAGTTCTTGCAGCTCTTGCCGTTTAGCAGCAGCAACACGCAGTTGCTCACATTTCTTAGCTAATCGCTCGTTGATATCTGTGGTATCATCAACGTAACGTTGACGCCAATAATTTAAACTGTCTTCCCGCTCCTGTAATTAAATATAATTTATTTAACTTAATACTTTTTAAATAAATACGTAAATTTTTATTTTACTTATTTTTAATAGAATATAAATTTTTACATATTTTAATATTTTTTATTAAGGGCAACATTACAAGAGAATGTACTTGAATAGACCCTATTCTTTTCGTTTCGTTCCCGCCATTTAATATATGTTATACACTCATTTGCAATAAGAACGGGCACCTAAGAAATGAACCATTTCAAATGTTACTATTGGTTTGTTTGATAATTATAGGTAGTTTTACTTTAACAATTTTGTAAATTAATAAGCAAATAATCGTTTTCGTCACTATTATCATAAAATTTTGATAAAATTTTTGGGTTTTAATGCTAAAGTTCACAAGTAGTATATGCTCGCTATAACTGCATATGCTCGTGAAGTAAAAGTTAACAAAGATTTTTGTTTGTTTTTTCTTTAATAAAGTAAAAGCAAATAAATGTTTAGCTTCCAGTGTCTCTAGCTGAAATCACAGTTTGAATTCGTCTGGGTATGCTAGCGAGGATATCCCGGATACTTGCTTGCGGAATACGTTCTTACTCCGCAATAAAAACATTTTTCAGCTCTTTGATGGTCTGCGGAGCCAGTTGTACTGATCTCACGCGTTGTTTCAGAACGTCCCAGACATGCTCTATAGGATTGAGGTCGGGACTTCGAGCTGGCCAATCCAAACGGCGAATGCCGACCTCTTGTACATACGCTTCCACATTGCCAGACGGGTGGGCGCGAGCGTTGTCGTCCATAAAAATTGAGTCTTCGCCTAAAGCGGCCAATGCGGGTAGTGCATGAGGAATTTAACTTCCGTTATGTATCAATGTCCAGTCAGTGAGCCGTTTTCAATGAAGACTAACTCTGTACCATCATAAAGTGTGATTTATTCAAAACAAGCCTCTGCAAAGCGTTCTCCTCGTCTTCGTAGCACTCGCCGACGTCGATCTTCACCGAACAGAGATATCCTGGCTTCATTGGAGAACAATACCCTATTCCAGTCTTCTTGAGTCCATGACTCCGAATTTCAAGCAAACCTAAGACTGGCAACTATGTGCTCACGAAGTAACTTAGGGCCGCGGGCCGGGCGATGACTGCGTATATTGGCCAGGAGAAGCCTCTTCCCGACCGTCCATGAACTAATATGCACATTTCTTACTTCTTTGAGGTTGTTCTTAAGGTCCCACATAAGAAGACTTGCGATTTCTCAATGCGCGACTCAGAAGAAAACGATCTCCCCGTGGTTGGGTACATGGTTTTCTTCCAGAACCAGGCCTTCTCTCGACGGAACCGGTGTATTAATACCGCTGCCAGGACCTTTGAACCGTCGAGCGACTCACACTTAGCCTTTGAGCCACGAAGCATTGGCTGCAACCCTCTTTGAGCAGCGCAATAATTTTGGTAGCTAAACAGCAATAAATGAAGCTTTGACAATTAAGAATATGAAATAAATTCATAAAAATTGACTGAAAGTTATGAAAATCGCACCAAAAATGTAGGATAAAATGTGGTTTTCTGTAAAAACGAGTCGAAAAAGTGTATTTAGAACGTACTGTTTTAAACACCACGGCATTTTTAAAACCGGCCAGTAACATGCACAAATGATTGAAATCATTTTGGTACCGTATTTTTTTAAAGAAGAATCAAAATTAAAACCGCCTGTTTTTTTGCAAATGAGTGTATTAGGTGAGTTTATTTTTGTTATTTGCTTTACCCTGGCAGACTGATTAAAGATATAAATTTCTTACTTGACAGAATAGGTAAATTGTTCAGAATGTACATATTAGGGAGGTAAGTATACTTGGTAATTGAACATAAAGGAATATAAAGAAGAAAAATCTGTTGAGGTGTGTAAACCTTGATTTGTAGTTCATAAGCCCTAACAAGCTCTTCGTGCACGCGGTCCTCGTGGTCAACTTGAGGGACAGGGGCGCGGCGTTCCGACGCCATTTTCAGCTCAAGTGCCTCAGCGCGGGCAAACAGCCATTTTTCAACGAAGCAAAGTCGGGTATAGCATTTTGGGTGTTATCCTATAATGAAATAATCTATTTTTGAAAGACTGAAAAACAATCGACTGAATCCAATAATGCCTGTCAGGTACATAATCAATATATATATATATATATAAATATAAATATATACATATATTTTATATTATATCAATATATAACGGTCGTAGTTACGAAATCATACTCATACTTCAACGTCGGTGGCGCTGCTGATGAAAATTAATAAAAAAATAAATAAAGTTTTTAAAATTCAGTTATCAGGAGAAAAAAAAGTTAAATCAAAAGTAACATTTTTTAAATTTTAAATTTTGAATGCAGAGAAAAATGTTCTAGTATGAATGAATCGTAGTTAGACATCCCTACTAATATTATAAATGCGAAAGTTACTGTCTGTCTGTCTGTCTGTTACGCTTTCCCGCTAAAACCTCACAATCGATTTTGATGAAATTTGGCACTGACAATCTTTGGACCCTAAGAAAGGACATATTTTTTATATCGAAATAAGGGTTGTTAGGGGTTAAAAAGGGGGATGAAAAGTTGTATGAAAGGATCGCTATTTTTAGAGCTAGAAACTTGAAACTTATTTTTCAGGTCATTAATTCGATATAAACATGCCATTCAAAGTTTATATAAGTTAATATTCGGCAGTACATATATTAACATAAAGAGGTATGGTATCCAAAAAAAACAATTCCACGCGGACGAAGTCGCGGGCACAGCTAGTTGTGTAATACAAGGCTTAAATCTTTTTACGATTAACATAATTAATTATTTTTCGAAGTCCGTTTGAATTTAAACCTTTATATTATTTAATAGTACGTTGCAGTTACTTGTATCGTAAATAGGGGTAACATTTACATAATTTACCTACACACCCTGTAAGACTTTTTATAAATTATAATCTACTTTTTACTGACCTAATACATTGTTATATCTAGCGTGTTTAGTTAGTCATCTCTTTTCCTTTGTTTGCACATACTGAATGTGACAAGCGGACTTTTTTGTTTGTTTATTTAAATTTATGCGCGTGGCTATGAAATATATATTAAACATGATGGAAGACGCAGGGAGTGACAGTTTAATACTAGCACAGGTGTCGACGATCACTTCTTGCTTGATTGTATTTTATATGAATTCGTAATGTCTGTAACTTGGATTATGGGAATAAGTGTAATTATCATTTTATTTATGCAGCTACTATTTCTTTACGTATTCACAGGAAAAATAAGCACTAAATTAGTTCTTTTTTTTGCTTTTGGTAGTTCTAAAGCATTTATAAAGCTATATTTTATTATTATACCTTTATTTTATCACGTAGTACGGCGATCTTTCGGTCAGCGTTGTTAAGCTCAATCACCCATTGCCTCCGCTTTATTTTCAATTCGTTGATCACTGAGACCCGGGTCCTTAAATGTAATTCTCAAAACTCACATGGTCAGCTATAAGTATAAGATTACTAATAGGTACACTAATACTTTCTAATAATTACGCGTTCACTACTCGTAATAAACCAATTTGTATTGGCTTAAAAACGCAGTGTAAGTAACTAAAAGGTAAATAAATATATATAATGTAGGTAATAATAAAGGTAAATAAATGGTAATGTGTTAACCGCCCACCCTTATCTTTTGTTACCCTGTTAGTTTATGTTAACCATGACTTATGCAATGTTTCATTTTTTGTCAAGTAGCTAATTTAGTAGTGAACGAAACATTTAAATTCTTATTTAGTTGCATCTTTGGGATTCAGTTATTATTAGACATTCTTTGCAGTTGCGTCAATAAAGAAACATTTCCTGTTCTTTATTGTCTAGTGTGACAATATTGTTTGATTTACGTTGAGTGATTCTTTATTGTGTGGAACTTGAAAAAATGCCACTGGATGCAACTGGTGCGAATTCGGGAGACGGATTCATACAATTGGAGGTCAAGGCCGACATCGCTGCACTTTATCAAGAGAGATGATCGTTTCATTGTCAGCGATGTCTTGAGGAATCGCTTTTGCATCGTTAGAAAAGCTCGTACACGGCTTTTTGAGGTAATAAATATCAGTATGGTTGAATGTATCTTAAGAGGAAGGCTGGCAGAAAGCAGACAGAGCTTTTCACCCAGCTCGTGTACCGGAACTGCTCCCTCAGCACCGTAAAGCTACACTTAGATTTGCGCGAGAATATGTCAATTGAGCTTTAGAGGAATGGTAGGACTTTTTGTTTTCAGACGAGAGCAGAATAGCCTTAAGAGTTCCAGATGACAGCGTGTTTTCCAAAACAAAAGATTTGCTCCATGCGCTATAGCCGAAACCGTGGGTGATCATGGAGGGTCCATAATGGGTAGGGGGAGATATTTCTTACCAGGCTCGTACCGATCTTGTTGTGTTCGATAGAGGCAGTGTAAATGCTCAAAGATACGTAGAGGAGGTTCTTCAAAACCAAGTCGTGCCTTTCGCACCATTTATTTAAGGCAACTTCCGATCAATGCATGACAATGCTATGTGCTTTATATGAATATCCTAATGAGGTCGAGATTCACGTTTTATCACGTCCAACACAACCTCAAAAGACGTATCCGAGCCGCTGTGACCCTGGAAGAGCTTAAGACTGCTGCAGTAAGGACCACTTTTTCAAACTGAAATTTCAGTTTTTTTTAATTTTGTTACTAAAATCGATTTTCACTCGTGTTAAGTCTTTTGTGTTTTTTTATCGTTACGGTAGATTTCAACATACCCTCTGATCAAAAGTGCTCTAAATTGATTGAATACTAAAAATTTAAGTAATAACAAGGTTGGCGGTTATTTATGATTGTTAGTATATAATTAAAAAGTGATAATGCTGATAAATATCTGGTGAGGGTGAGGGTGAGGGAGGGAGTTATTGTAAATTGTTTCAAGCCCCGCCACAAAACATGTCAAACGTAAATTATACGAGAAGTTTAAATACATATATTAATTGGGTGCTAAATGATCACGCCACCCCTTACGACTAATAAAATTTAATATAACAATGTTTTTTTATTCACACATGATCTCATACATTGACCTGACTCCGTGATAAGTCGCTTAAAGCATTTGTGTTACGGACATCAGACCACAAAAGAATCAGAAACATAGCATTAAATATATATAACACAAAACAAACAGCATATAAGTAAACATACCCTATATGTCCTGGGTAGAGACTTAACCTGCGACCTTTGACGTAGGTACAGGTTAGGATCTCTACTATCTGCGTCATCGGGCCCGTCAATTTAAATATAATATTAAATACATCTAGATTGCTGAATCTCGGATAAAAAGACCATTTGGCATTTGTCTCGGAGTTTTAGCTGTATGTAGCTAAAATAACAAATAGGTACTGGTTTTCATGTCAGTCTTGTGATATTTAAGTAATTTATAGTATACAATGTCAGTAAAGTACCTACATATATATTTTCGCATGATTGTATTCGTATTGCTATATTTATAAGGAGAAGCTGACTGACTTACGTATAAACGCAGAGCCTAGTCTATAAGGGTTAGAAACTTGAAATTTTGCGAAATGAATGTTGAACTTTTTTCCAAAATCTGCACTTAAATAAAAGAGGGGCCCGAAGTTAGTATGAAGGTTTTACAATTTAACGCGAGTGGGACGAGTGGCACCGCGGTGCAGTGGATATGTTTTTTTGTTAATTTTAAAATAATAATAATAAATTCCCACAACATCTCATACATTGACCTGACTCTGTGGTAAGTCGCTTAAAGCACTTGTGTTACGGACGCCAGACAACAGAAGAATCACAAATATACTACTCAAATACATATATTTTACACCCATACACAGAGCAAACACAAATATCATCATATAAATATTTGCTCTGGGTGGGAATCGAACCCACGACCCCTGGTGCACAAGACAGGATCACTACCATCTGCCCGTCGATAAAGAACGATAAAGTCCTTTTATTTTTTATAGCTATGATCGGTCAGAGATAGATTATATTAGTACATAATAGCTGATGGCTACGAGGAAGAAAATTACCCTCTAAGTGTGTCGTGGTCCAATCTCAGGTTGACTGGGTATGCCGCTTCTTTGTGCAAAACTTGAAGCGCCTCGAGGAGGCTATGCCATTTGCCACCTTCCACGATTTCTATTAGAGTCCTTCTGATTACTTCCTTAACGGACTGTCTGGAAATCAATAGGTACATATAAATACAATTGGAGTGTCTGTTCTTAATATTAAAATAATTGCTTTTTAACATATGCATATGGATGTATCCACGGGGCATAAAACAAAGTAACATTTCTAAAATGTTTGTCTATCTGTCTGTTTGTTTGAGGTAATCTATAAAACAGCACAGTACTTTTAGCAGATTGCGGATATAATTACTAGTTACTTATATCTAAGTATATAACATCAAGCTACGACTAATAGAAGCGGAGTATTAATAAAAATGTGGCAAAAACAAGCGAGCTTCCGTTGAGTGCGCTGCGTGAACGGTTGAAGTAACGCAATATAATTCAAGAGGGAGTTTTAAATGTTATATGCTGCCCAAAGTCGCTATTCCACGCGGACGAAGTCGCGGGTACAGCTAGTGGACTATATATTTAAACTGTTAATGTTGAGATAATGTAAAGAACAAACAATGAAAAAGAATATAATAATTATAACACTAAACAGCATTCACTTGTACACTTTTACAGATTAATTAACCTGAAATTTTTTCTCATATCAATGAATAGACTTTCTACTTATCGCGTTACATTTTTATATTCATTGCGATACCTTTGAAGTTTTGTAAAAGTTGATCTGCTGCCCTTTATACAAGTCGGTTGGTATGCGACAAGAAACTTATGTAGTCAGTTATATGATGACTAAGGGCGGTCACATACATTACATACCTACACGTTTTTTTCCGTTCGGAATAACAAGGCTCAGTTGAAGCGACGCTAGAACTTGAGTTTAGACATTTGGCATTGTGGACGATTTTCTTATCGCAATAACACTATTGCTATAACTATCAAGGAAAAAGAAAATACGTCGTAAATTTTTTTCATGCGTAATTCCGAATTCATAGACCATCATATGGATATCCAAATCTGATTAAGTTTCCGAATGTATGTGACCGCCTTAAAGCAAAATATTAGATGAATAATTAATAGACATCGGATTTCAAGTAAGTTTTAGTGTATTATGTATATTTTTGTAAGAAGCCATGACTACGTTATAACTATTTCTTTATGTTGCGCCTGGTTGCAAAAGTTTAAGATATATAATTCAATGTCTATCGCACTCGAAAGCTTTTTTATTATTAGAAACTTGAATTGATCTCGTTTTACCATCAAAAATACATAGAACATATGATTTAATTACGGAACTTGCATATTAGAACTTAGATCGAATTATATGAGAGTACTTTTCAGCAAACATCCAGAACAATTTGTGTCTAGAACGTAAGTATCACAACGTTATGGTCATAACGTTGTAACGCCATCTGTCTGTCCTTTCTAGAAACGCACCGGTCTTTGTTGGCTTTCCCTCGCTGCGCTCTCTCGCTTTTGTTACCTCTCGCCCTATGCCGCAGCTCAGCAGTGCCCTCTGAAATAAGGATTTAGTTTAGGTGAAGCCTCCGAAGATGGCAGCACGAGTTTATAGAAAGCTGTAGATTGAAACAAAACTACATGCAAAAGAAAAATAACAAAAGCGCAATAAAATAAAGTATTATTGCTAAGAAAAGCGAAATTAGATTATTAATTTACTATTATAAAAGAAAGTTTGTGACAGTGTATGGATGTGTTGGCTGAACAGATATGGATGAAATTTAGCACAGGGATTATTGACTATTAGTAGTAACAAAAGGCTCCTTTTTATCCTTGTTTTTGATTTTCTATATGGAGTCAGCGCAACATTTTACACAGTATAGTTGTCGAAAAACGACACATAAATCCCGTAATTGCAAGAGATCCTTTGAGATATGAAGTAATAATTTTGCGGACAAGGCTGCGGGTAAAATGCTAGTATAATATGAAGTAGGTAAAGTAAAAATAGTCAGGCAATAAGCTTTTGTCGCCACTAAACAATTGTAGCCATGAAGCCAGAATGTAACCATAAAAACTCCTTAACGGTTAATACCTCCACCAATTGAGTCTACTTCATATAACTTAAATAGTACTTTCTGAATATTCTACAGAAATCCACGTTCAATTGAGGGAGTCGAAAGTTGGCCAAAGGAACATTATCAATATATCGAGCTGGTGGTGATATCATATATGTTGATGGAATCGGAATATGATACCTAAACGGTACTCTATAAATATATTTGCAAAACGACGCGATTATAAAAAACGTATTTAATTTGTTCAAGATGTACTGCAATTCTACCTTCTGATGGGCACATGGGATGGGATGGGACAGGTGGTCACAGCCACCTGAAAATCACCTAGGTGACAGGCTGTTTATTCGGACGAACCTAATGTACTCCAACATCAACACCAGCGCCATAGAAGAGATGGGCAAAGGTAATATTGATTTTCTGTAAAAATTTACTAATCCCGGTGATCCAGCACAAACTTGACCCGGATTCGTCAGTGCAGTCGTCTTGCACGTACAAATGCACGTACAAAAACTTATTATTTTTCACATGTTTTCTTTGCATATAATAGTCGGTATTTAAGGCCCAAAAGCAAAGAGCTATTTTGTTTATGTTATAAAGAAAAAATTCCTATATTTCACAATGGTCGAAAGTAAGAGTTAAAGCAAATTAATTCCAAATATTTTATATGTTATTCTTATTACAGAAAAGGATTGCCAGACTATTTTGACCTATTTCCATCAATAATCAAGTCTCACCCTGCACAAAAGTTATCCTTACAGAAGCTGAATATTAAAATGTTTTCCTCGATTCCTCGAAGATATCCTCCATCGGGATATTCCGAGACCAATCCGATTACTTAGTAACTTACCGAGGATGCGAATCTGCAATAGAACCACTTCCAGAGCCAGCGCAAATAATAAAGGGTCCATTATGAAAAACTGAAAATAAATCACATACTTATACAGTCACAAGAAAATATTTTATGTTACTAATTCTACCACGAATGAAAGGATTGCAGAAAGACTATCAGAAATACAAATAGTACCTATAGATTTTTTACATACCTACATACGCTTTTTAAAAATGACAACTTAAAAAACCGGAGTTCAAAATAGATTAATGACCATAGTACATATCTTTATTTTTATTTTTTTTATATATACAATTTCACAATATCTCACACATTGAACTGAATCCCAGGTAAGTAACTTAAAGCATTTCTGTTAACGATATCAGACCAACAGGGGGGTTTCAAATATAATACCTTAATACATATTAACAACACCCAGACACAGAAGAAATACACATATTTATCATACAAATATTTGTTCTGGATTAGGATCGAACTCACGACCTCTGACACAAGACCGTCAAGTATCTTTATATACAAATAAAACACGCCACGATGTTAGTCCTGAATGTAGTTTTCAACTGAACCGATTCTTATCAATTTTTGCATACTGTGTACAGTTTGATATTTTTATGATACACATATTAGTTTACGAGTAGTTAAGACAGACGACGTCGGTTGAGTTTGCTTGTATTTAGATTATACTTTTACATTCGGATTTATAATGAAACTACTTTTTTAATGGCTTTAAAATATAACAAATAATAATGTATATGCAATCGTAAAATCTTATTTGCTTTTATTATACTCTTATGTTTGCTTTCAAAATATGTTAGCTATTTACAAGCGAGATTGCAGACACTAGCGGATGTGAAATGCTTTTGCTTTATTCGTGACCCGTTTTCTCTAAAACAAATAATGCGAGCGCCTATTTACTGTTGTTGAATACGGTAGTGCATGAAAATATAATATCATCATAGTTAATTTGTATTAATAATAATATTCACATGCATAATATCTCACATGTACCTGGCTCCGAGATAAGTCGCTGAAAGCACTTGAGTTACGGACATTAGACCACAGAGGAACCATTTATATAATACTTGAAATACATGTTTTAAACAACTACATATATAACAAACCCAAATATCAACATATAAATGTTTGTCCTAGGTGGGGATTGAATCCACGACCTTTGGTGCATAAGATATCTAACATCAGCGTGCAAAGTGGAAAAAAAAACAAAATACCGTATTAGTTCTGTGCTAACTTTAGCCCAAATTGGGTTTTAAACACAGTAACTAAAAACAGACAAACTTCCGAATTTATATTTTTAATTGTACATTACACAATATCTACGTTCCATCACATTAGCTATAGAAAATCCGCAGTTGGACATAGGCCACCCCAAGATGGGGTGATTTTTGCCTGTAATTGCCGTGTTGTGGAGGCGTAGTGATAATCTCAGAGAGGCACTTCATAACGAGGATGATGTTACCCATCTCCATCCAGTTGTATTAAAGATGTGCTTTTTCGGCTCGATATACCGCCAACTGTCAGTACCGGTAACTTAGTAACTTCTTTCGATATCTAGTATTATTCTACTGCGGTACCCCGTGGCTAAAAATTAATTATTATTTTGGGCTTTATTTTCGATAAAATGTATGTCATTATATGATTAAATCGTTTGCGGCCTTGTTTATCTTTACATAGAGCTATAAGCAACGTGTCACAACTATGCAATCAAAATTAAACTCTGAAATTTGTAGTCATCATGCTGCAGCATAATGTTATTTTGTAGAGTTCTTAATGTTCATTTGTTACTTCACTTTTCTCTTAATTTACTTCACTTTTTCTCATTGCGCATAAATCAGTAAATATGAGTTTGCATTAGAACTACGTTGGAGATTATTTAAATTGTAACATTTTTCTATATAAATTCTCTTATATACATAGACATACATCTTTCCTGCCACACTTCTCTTGCTTCCGTTATCTGAATTAGTACTTTTATACACGCTTGTTTATTCTTGGCACTTCTGGCCCTATCCTTCTTTAACATTTTTTCTATCTGGTTTGTTGTATATAGGTATGTTCACCTAGGTCGTCCTATACAAACTCTCCCTATTTACTCATGCTCTATGTGCATAGACATATCTTAAATTAAAAAGTTGTAATGAGTTTTTAATGGAAACTGCGGCGTAAAGCCATATATTTAACTAGTAACAATATCCGGCCGGCGTACGATCGTCGTTTGTTCCGGTGTACAAACGGGAGAGCGTGGTATAACGAACCGCAGCCACAAAACAAATAGGTACAGAAGTCAAGCTACATACAAAGTGATGCTGGAGCAACGCAGACGAGATATCTCTGACCGACTATCGTGCTATCTACTTGAAACACTTTTCTGATATTAACAATATATCCATCTGAAGCAGTGTAGCTGTGAAGCAGCAGGACGGGCATAGGCAGTACTATTTTAGTTATTAACGGTTTCTATATCTGTTCTTGCTCTTTCATTCTCAGCAATAAATCAAGTAATTAGATACGAGCACCAACACTATGATATCTTTTTGTGCATTATGCCAAATTGAGAACGCCAGAGTAAACGCCGAGCGGAGGTATGAAATGTCGTACGTGGCCTTCTGTATTGATCTGTTTTGTGCCGGAGCGCCCACCAATTTTCCCGAAATTTAAATAATGTCTCAAATTGTGTAATTTTATTGGCATTTCAAATATCTCCTTATTCGGTATGCAGTGGAAAGATTGTTGGTTATCGAAACGTACAGGAATTGTTGTTTTGTATAAATCCATTATGATTTTAGGGTCGTCACTTTCGGCAGGCGTGGTGGCAATCGCAGAACGGGTGCGGCTGCCCATCCCCGCCTGCAAGTATTTTAGTGGGATACCACGCTGCTAGATTGGATATTGGCCATCTGTCAGTTCCGGTACTCCAGTCGCCACTTACGACACCTAGCACAGAGGGATGAACCATTCTCTTCTGTGGGTACCCCGCGGAATAACTAAGGTTCTGTAATGGAGACCACAAACCGGCAAGAGGAGCGTAGAACGTCCACCCACAAGGTCCTATGGCTAATGTGATGATAAATTCATAGTAATATCATATACTCGAAAGGTTGTCTGTTTGTAACCCTTTCATAGTTTAAATAGTAATTTCATGTTAATTAGTAATTTTGTTCCAGGAAAAAGTCTAGCGTGACACGACACTAATATTTTTTTACTATTATTATTATATTTTTTAAATTATAGTATTAATACCGCGTTTATATAAATAAATGCCATACTCTTATATCGATTGTTACATTAACACGTCGTTACATAAATATAAAAGGTAAAACTGACTGAGTGACAAACTGACATATCAACGCAGGGCCTACACTTTCGGAGTTAGAATCTTAAAATTGTTCACAGGAGTTCATTTTATGAAGTAGAAGAGCACTAAGAAAACATTTTAGAAAATTCACTTTGAATGCCTTGATACGCGTGTAAAATACTCTTTCCTTAATAATTTCTTAAGGGGGTAAAGGGGGGCGGGGAAGGGAGCAAAGTTAGTAAGTCCTGCTAGTATAATAAATGAATAGTCTAAATACACAATGAATTATTGGAATAAATCGCATACAAAACAAAAACTTAACTCAGTAAAGCTTATAAATATTGCACACATCTATGGAATATAACAAAGGTACACTAAAAATAGATAAGCCCATGCTCAAGCTGCCTATAATTGAGTCTGATATACAATTATTGCTTACCAGTTTTTAATTGATTATATTATCCAGTATTATTCCAGATTAACATGGTAAATTATCTTGCTATTAGTAGGCGAAACACGAATGGCTGATATGTTTACAGCCGATTGTTCTACTACTAATCCCTTTAGCGATAACTTAGTATCCGGAGTAAACAGCACGTTTCATCAATATTTGATCATGATGATTGGCATGTTATATTGCGGGGTCAACTTGATGACACTCAAACGGTTATTTAGTATGATAGTTTTTAACATTTACGCGTTCACTGCACATAATAAACTACTCTTTTTCGGCTTTAAAACGCGGTTTATTTCACTTGTTACCTATTTTGTTCAGTGTAGGTTGGTATGGTAACCAACCCGTCAATTATTCGTGAGTATCAACTTGCGAATTGTTGACGTTTCGGTTACATATACGGATGTATGGATCTAGGGATGTACAGATATACGGATATACAAACTCTTTGACGTTATTTCAGCTGAACAGATCTCGTGTAAATTAGATAGGCTGGAGTAACACATGGGCAACTTTTATACCGAAATCATGTTCCCGTCGGAAATGTCATCGTAATCATGAAACCGAATTGAATCATAATCATAATCACGATACCAGCCATTTGCCCATAATTGCCGCGCGGGGCAAGCGTGTTGACAACCTGTAATTTAAAAGGATGTTGCTGCCCATCCTCGCCCTTTGCACTTGAGATGCACTGTTTTGCTAGATATACCGCCATCTTTTGGTTTTTTAGTAGCCTTTTGCGACAACTGGTGCAGTGGGAGGTACTAACAGCAGAATAGAAACTCTGTTGGTACCTCTGAGCAATACCTTCATCCCGAGTGATTGATGTCACTTTTTATTTTTCTCTATGAAACTGGCATGTTTTTATGTACTGTCAGGGAGCCACATAGAGTTCTTCCCGGAAACTAACAAGAGATCGTCGGGGTTGCGATACGAAGTAGAGACCTCGCGGGCAAAGTCGTTAAAGGAATAAAACTTACTTGTTTTTCTATGATTATATGAATACGTAGCATATGTTTATACTTCGCACCACAAAAAAACAAATTGGCAGTCAAAACTGAAGTAAACCCTTTAAAGGGAAATCATACACAAAGATAATCTTATTAGAATCTCAAAATTGGAATATATTTTAATAGAAAAGGCGCTTGTATGTTGTGGCTTAGGATAGGGTCCTCACATAAATTGAATTAACTCCAAAGCTCAATGGAATATCTAACACCGAAATAAAGGCTTTATACCCTTTTGGATTCACTGTTCGCTAGGTGGTTATTTATTACTTAGTATAAAGAATACTAATAGTACACATTAACATTATGTATGCTATTGTGTTGCTGTCTGGTTGTTTTTGGGAAAAGCACAGTTCCTAAAGGACAATATACTCGTAGTATGTCGCAGTGTTGTCCACGCGTACGAAGTCGCGAGCAGATAACCGTAGCCCTTAAAACACAGCACGATTAGAATGACAGCTGTCAAACTAACATGTTTTTTAAATTATTGAAAAGGTTTTTTGTTTCGATTGAAGGTTGTTTTTGTGTAATATGCTTTGTATGTAAAACCTTTATTATATAAAAAATACATAATAAATTATGATGACAAATTTCATAATCTGTTTACTTAAAAGGAGAAGCTGACTGACCGACTGATTGACTGAAATACCAACGCATTTTATAACGCAGGGGAACACTAAGAAAGGTTTATTGAAAATTCACTCTATAAAGGAGATAAACGGTAGTATGAAACTTTGCTGCTTTTGAAGTTAGTCAGTATATAATTTTCAAAAATTATTATTTCGGAAGTTAACCCTTAAGAGGGAAAAGGGGCGCGGGTGAAACCGCAGGGCGCTGCTAGTATTTATGTCCATTCTTGTCCAAATATATCCAAATAGACATGCTTTATAATTATATTACTTCAGCTACTTTAAGTTAATAGTCCCAAAAAGGAAGGAACGATTTATTTCAAGTACTTCCAGTACATTATGTTATTAGAATAAATACGAAAAGCAATAATCATTTCTCCTTTGGCAATATTTTTAGTGGAGCGCTAAAGAGTGAAATGAGCATTCCCTCGGGTTGTTTTTGCTTATTTGCTTTACTTTAATATTGCAGCTACTGGCCAGTCCTGTTAGTTTTAACGCAGCTCGTAAAGCGAATGAAAAAACGCGTATATCTGCATGTTGCTCAAATACATTTTACTATAATATATGTCATATATATATATATATATATATATATATATATATATATATACGTCTACTGGTTACGTCGTGAAATAATAGTAATAATTTGGAAAGTTAACATCACTCTTTGGTAAAGTATTAAATATTTCTGACTTCAATTATCAAGGCCTAACCTAACTACCATTTCCTTTCACTTGACTCTATACGCATTATTTTGAAACTGCTAATCGTTTTCAGCATCAGTTAATTCTGGTATTAACAAAGCATACATTAAAAACTAAATCTAACTATAAAAACGCGTTCAATCTACCGGTAATAACATATTAAGATATTAAGGAATTGTTTGATATAATAGTTTTTTTTTATTTTCTTTGTTTTGATTGACTTGCTGGTGTAACTAATTTAGGGCAGTTTTGGATCTCACCATCATCATACCAGCCATTGTAAGTCCACTGATGGACATAGGCTTCCCTAAGAAAGGGGGAAACTTGCCCATAATTGCCCCGCTGGGTAAGCGTGTTGGCAATCGCGGAGCGCAGTATTCGCGACGGGGATGCTGCTGCCCATCCCCGCCCTGTTTATTAGCTGCATTGTTTCGGATGAATATACTGCTATCTGTCGGTTCTGGTACCTTATTCGCCTTTACGACACCTGGTACAGAGGAAGGTATAAGGTAAGAGTATAATATATAATATAGATGTTATACCTCTATATTATATATTATACTCTTATATATAAGGTATATTGTAATATTCTTATATATAAAGTTTATCTTATATATAAGCTATAAGGTACCTCATAACTTTCGAATCTATCATATATCTTATTTTTTGTCCCCAGCGCTCTGTGACTGGGCATTTAATATCTATTTAAAAATTATATTTGTGATTTCTCCGTTGCCTAAATAAATGCTTTAAGCGCCCTTTCTCGAAGTCAAGTCAATGTATGAGAGGTTTGAATTTGTCTCTTTATATAAAAGGGTGCTCCGAATGGGAAATCTACCGATGACCCAGGATAGGAACATGACCATCGACCAGGATGTGCCATCGCCAGTGACAACATGTAACGTGATACTTTAAGTATACTCCTTTTACAGTTTAAAATTAAGACATACTGTTTTTAATTGATGTCTTTGTTTCTCTCATTGGGTATAACAATTCAATTACAAACTTACCAGCAGGATACCTCTATACATAATATTAGACGAAAAATAGCGCGACAGTTGGTTTCGGTCTTCAGCGACAACGTGGTCGGTCGAGTAATAAAATCTCGTGGCGGCGAGGCGTCAGCTGGAATGAAATCATTTGTAATTACCGCCGGCGCCGGACACGGGGTTTGAACCTGTCGAGACTGCGACGGAACTGGGACTCTTCAGCTCGAAGCAGTTGTATTCTAACGTACATCACACTTCGAAGAGCGGAAATGCGATTTAGTTGAACGTTTTTTACTTTAGTGCGTATCTTTGGAAATGAAAGGGGTCCCGGCTGAAACCAAGCTGCGTTTATTTTAGCAAAAAAGTGTTTACTAAATTAAACATACAGTATGTATAATGTGTTAGCCGTGAGGTACCGGCAGAGCAGAATAGTACCTTCCTGTATACCAGGTGTTGTAAGAGGTGACTGAGGTATCGAAACCGATAGATGGTGGTATATTTATACGAAACAGTGCACAGGGCGAGGATGGGCAGCAGCATCCCGGTCGCAAAAGCCGCACTCTACGATTGCCAACACGCTTGCCCAGCTCGACAATTTTGAGCAAAAATTCCCCTTTTCTTGGGGAGGCCTATGTCCAGCAGTAAATTTTCAATAGCTGATATGATGATGTAGAATGTATTGTTTGCTATTATCTTTTTAAGAATCATTATTATAGGAGACTTATAAAAAAATAATAATTCGCAAACAAAACGTATAAAGCAACCTATGACAACTCATTAAATGTTCTCTTTTTTTATGTGTAATGTATACGTATTGTTTTACACCCCGCTCCAGTTCGTGGTCACCATGTATCATTACTTAATATTCATAGCGACCACAGACAAGTTTTCATGAATAAGACAGCGTTGGATAACACCATTTTTAACTAGATCCTGACCTGAAATAATGAACAAAAATCGTTTTAAAATCAAAAAGTTTTCGGTCATCCGTTTTGTAAAACTTGGTTAACGACCAATTATGTCTATTTACTATAAATGTGTAAGCTGTGTAAATATAACATAATTCTACCAATTTCAGTAAGACATACGGTTTTTTTGTAGATCCAAATTACAATACCAGACAAATTCGATCAAAGTATGCACCCAAAAACCGTAAATCCCTGTTATACGTCTTCTTTCAGCCCTTAATTCTCGAGTTTCTTTTGAGATTTAGTCGGATTTGAAGGAGTGTACGTATATACTATTGTACAAAAACATCGTGTATTACCTAATGTGAATTCTACTTACATTTCAACAGATTTTATGCTGGCTTACACAAAAGATATAGAAAGAGAGAGGTAGATATTTAGGGTATCACTCATTCACTCCCTACCTACCTACCTATTTCTACCGCCAAACAGTAATGTTCGCATTACTGTGTTGTGCATTGTGCGTGTGCTGTGTGTTCCGTTTGAAGGGTGAGTGAGGCAGTATAATTACTAGGTGACTAATACTAACGTGAAATAATTTTTTCGATTCACAAAGTTGGCAACGCACTTACTATCACATGGACTGTATGCTTGTTGGTTGATCTGGACTAATAAAAAAAACAATAAATATTGATGATTCTTTTGTTGTTGTAGTGTTTGCAGAATCGCAAGCCAACAAATTAACCAGCTTAAAAGTTTAATGGTAACGTTAATGAATTCAATTTTATCAGCAAGTGATTGGTATAAATGGAGTTAATACCGGCGTCGGCAAATACAAACTATGGCTTTAAAAATAATTGTTAAATTTAAAAGCACTTCATTTAAATTTGGCAGTTTTATTATTAATAAAATATTGAATACAGTAATAAACTTAAGAAATTGGTATGCGTTATACATAATTATTGAATTATCTAAAGGCATATTTGAAATATTATTCAGAATCTAATTATGTGTAATTAATTATTATCTTAAATTAATTATTTATTTTATAAAGCTGAGTAGTGAGCTTATGCTTCTTTCTAGTGGTAATATGAGGCATAACACATTTTATTTTAAAATAAACGCTACACTGTTTCAAATGGATATACCGCCATCTTTTGGTTCTGGTACCTTAGTCGCCTCTTACGACACCTAGTACATAGGGAGGTACTATTCTACTCCGCCGGTTCCTCACAGCACGGTGTTTAGGTACTTTATTTTCCAATAAACGACAATGATTGTTTCACGAAAAGATCGTGTCAAAACCTGTCGCGACATGAATGGCATACTATGCGATAAAGGTTCATTTATGGCTGGGAACGTTATATAATATGGTTTGGGTTGACAAAATTCATTAATATTTATATTTATTCGCTATAAAAAGGTTGTTCGCAAAGTTATCGGCAAATCAATTGGATTAAAAAAATTGCTGAATTGAGGAAATTGTAGTAAGGTTCATTATATCAAGGTTGCACTGTATACCTACCAAAACAAATAAATACCTGTATTTATTAAATTTATCGACAAACATACGGTCCGCGTTAAAGAGTCACCGCAGCCTATACACGCTTGTAATATCACAAGAATATAACTAGCGTATCACCAACCTTGTGACTTGAATATGTTACGTCACATTACCCAGTAATTTCACTATCTCTCTCACCCTTCAAACCGGAATACAGCAATGCGAAAACTGTTATTTCGCGGTAGAAATAAGTGAGAGTGAGGTAAGTGTGTGTGACAAATTAGTAGAGTATTTCACTTGAGTGAGTACATGAAGTGTTGTGCCAATTATAACGAATAATGTATTATTGTGCTATTGAGCTGTTAAGTCAGATTTGAAGAAGTTAACTTGTAACCTTGCTTGAAATGCTTTGGTAAAAACACTTTTCTTATCAGTATTGTTAATATATTAATATGAATTTAATTTCAGACAAAAAGTAAATAGTTATACCAAGGTTTCACATAAATGAATAGCTCTCGGTTAATCGAGCAATATTCGACTCTCCTTTCACTCCACTGATAGGCTCTCTAATATTTTTTTAGCAATAGCTGAGCCTTGATCGTTTGGTGATATTGAAATTGCTCGTTGCCATTGCACGTAATCGATTTATTGGTCATTGACCTTTAGAGGCTAAAATAATATGAGTTCTATTAGATTTCCTCACGTCTCGCAGTTATGGTTTTGCAAATCTTTAACGTATTTTAAAGACATGGAAAAAATCACACCGCTCAAATAGTGTCACAACTAAATATTAAAAAATCAATTTTATTGTGCAATTGTAATAAGAAAACTTCAAAATCTTCTCTCAGTTATTGCAGTGGTTGTCTTTCTGAATACTCGAATACTGCATAGAGCGTAGTATGTGGATTTAAGTCGGTACATTTGTTGAGGCTATTAGAAGTTATTTGTGGGATATTTTAATAAAGTGAACTATTTCGACTTAGGACAGTTTATTTGATTAAGGTAAGTCAAATGTCCATATATTATTTGCAATGAAGTGATCCGTATTAAGTTATTACATTATATGTGATGAAAGTAATTATCGTATTTTGTATAAATAAAGTCCTAAAAATAAATAATGCAGATATAATATATCTACATTAATTTATTTTTTGATCATGCTGCACATTCTGCACCAGGGACAGAGACAAAATTTTACTTGATCTGGACCTAGTACATCTTTGAAGATACAATCACCTAAGGACAATAAAAACAATAATTTAAGATTTAAAAAGTATTTTATAATGGCTATATTTATACAAGATAGTTAAAGTAAACAAGTAAAGTTAAAAATAAAGATCGCATCAATTTCAAAAGCGACTTACTCAAAAGTTAATCTTTTTGACTTATAACACTATTTGATCAAAATATTTCGTATGAATTATTATGTTTGGTGCCTAACGCATGAGAGGTGGTGGAGACATACGAGACAGAAAACTTAAGGTAGACTTTTAAAACGTCTGTCTCAAGTAAGTAGATATGACCTGCACTCTCACTTATGAAGCAGTCAAGCAGCATTGTGTGTCTATGGGTCTGCAATGTGAAAGAGGTACTATAATTAGAGGGCTTAGTCTTTAATATAACAATAAGCATCATCAGCATATCATCATAGATCTTTCCAAGTGATTTCAAATATGCCCGTTTTGATTAGATCCGCAGGATCGTGAATGCAAAACGAATAACGTATATTAGCTTAAATTAAGTGTAGTGCTCATATAAATATACGAATAAACATTTTAACTACACACAAAACAATATATAGCAAAGAACCAGTCAGTACAGTCAATCATAAGTTTTAGCTATTTTATTTATTTAATTTTTTTTAAGCAAAGGTAACAGCTGTTAAACGCGATACAATATAAACTTAAATACATTATTTGTTATAATCGAACAAACTACTACAACTATACATAACTATTATTTAAAAGATAAGTTACAGGTTTTGTAAGATCTAATTTATAGTATAATTTTTTTTTGCCATACTTTTGAATAAATTTAATCTTTGTAGGAATATATATCTTTGTGAGCATCTAAATAATTACACATTTTATATATGGGATGATTTGTTGATTCGAGTACATGATTATAAAAGAACGGAATACGGTACAGCTTTGGTAAACGAATAGAATAACTCTATATACATACATACATAATAATACCTCTTCAACCTATTTAAGATATATTCTCCTCGGTCGTCCTATTCCAACTCTTCCTTTCACTTTCTCTCTATATATTTGTACACTCATTCTACTTTCATCCATCCTTTTTACATGCCCAAACCATCTTAAAATTCCTCTCTATTGTTGCCACAACATCATCTTTTACACCAATATCGATCTCCTTGGTTTACAATGTGACAACATGCGGTAGTGATCTGCTAGTAACATCACGATGATCTTAAGGCTATAGTAGAGAAACGTTAACATATCCTCACACGGGCTGTATACTTGTATGTTAATCTAATACTATCTAGTTATCTGTTGAAACACTAAAACCAATAGTAGCGGCGTAAACTGAAACATACCATATTTCAAAATGTTTAATTTCTTTTTATTGACTTCTCGAAGAATAGTCATTTGAACATTGACAAAAAAGGAGAAAATGAATTGCTGACATATCAACGCAGGTTAGGATCTGAACTATAGGGTTAAAAACTTGAAATTTTGCACAGAGCTTCCTTGTGTAGGCAAGCACTAAGAAGGGATTTTCTAAAATTCACCCCATAAAGGGATTAAACGGTAGTGAAAAGATAGTATGAGACTGCTGTTTTTGAAGTTATTCAAAACTAAATTTATTAATAGTTAAGTAAAATTCAGTTTATCATTGAAAGTCATGAACTCGTGAAATATTTATTCAATAATCGAAAATCATCCCTCAAGGAGATTAAAGGGGGATGTAAAGTTGGTATGAAAGTTCTGCTAATTAACGCGGGAAAAATCGTATAAAGTAAGATTGAACTTCACATTCATTCGTTTCATCGGTAATAATGTTACCTTTTCTTTTTTTATAGCACGAATGTCGGTCGTAAACAAAATGCTTGCTCCATATTAGGTGGTCGCGCAGTCTATGGATGCCATGTACGCGTTGCTGACCCTGTTAAAGTCTCTTCACTCCCTATTTGATGAACTCCATGTAGTCTTCGGGAAAACTTCAGCAGAGACCTAATTCCACAACTTTAGCGTACGCGGGAGGAAATGCCTTCGAAGCCGTTGAGTACTCGACCTAAGTTTAGCACAGTATATTTTATTAATTGCTTACATATTTATGTTTGCAATTTTGCCCGAGGGTTGAAACCCTTTAGGATTAACCAAATTCAAGTAGGGAACGTTCACCTTTTTCATTGAAAAATGCGTTACACTTTATACGCAAGATGGAAACTTCTGACTGAATCTATGAATTTTGTGCAAATGTACTTTAATAATCGATTTCTATACAATTAAATAACTAATGTCCTTTAAATATAGTTTGATTAGAATGACAGCTGTCGAACTATCGTGCTTTTTATTACTGTACCATATTATGTCTTAATATTTAGCTGATTTTATAGATTATCATCATAGCAACCGCAGAAGGTTCACTGTTAGACATAGGCCTACCTGAAAGAGGGGATTTTTTGTCTATGTTTGCCGCGCTGGGCAGGCGTGGTGGTGGCAGAGCGTAGCTTCGCGCCGTTAATGCTGCTGCTCATTCCCGCCTTGTAGCATTTGATCTACGCTGTTTTGGATGGATATTACCAGAGAAGAGGTGGTCAGCAGAGGAAGGTACTATCCTAATCTGCCGGTAACCTACGGCAACAATATGCTCTATGTGAAACTTTTATAATGTAAATAATATTAATAACAAATTATGATGCCAAATACCATTATGTCAATATAATAATAAATAGCTTACATCAGCTCGTGTAATGTTACTCCATCGTTATTGTTATCATTTTAATCGAGCTATATTTAAACGAAAATTTACAGTAGTCGCTGTTTGTCACTTCATAGTAAAAAACAATGTCACTTTCCGCTGTCTGTCTGTCGCTCCTTAGTATGCTTAGATCTTTAAAAATATGCAACGGATTGTGATACAGTTTTCTTATAATAGAGTGACTTAAAAGAAAACTTAAAGGAATTTATATATATGTACATATATGCATGATATAGTTAAAAAACACTGATAATTTTAGAATTTGATGTAAAGAATAAATTTTTCATTGGTTACATTGCAAACGCTGACTGAACCGGATGAAAGAAATTAAAATAATGTAACACAGTATGGTACACCAAATGGACTACTAAAAAGCAGTGGTATATTATGTCCATCTCTTTGGGACAACCCAAAATATATATTTGACACCCTAACTAGATGGACTTCCTACAACT